>WNGS01164858.1:12647869-12673394 GCA_020271785.1 Procambarus virginalis
CCGGTTTGGATCCCAAGCAATTAGTGTTTGAAACCAAGGCTGAGCCAGCCAGAAAGGAGCCAGAAGCATTACCTTTTCCTGGTAGAACTCCACCCTGACCAGGACCTGAAGCAACAGTTGGACTAGGAGTGTTACAGGAACCCCCCACTGTGACCAATCCAACTGAATGGCATCCATAGTGAGAGCATAGAAATTAGGAACAGGGCAGCATAGAGAAAGGAACTGATTCCACCCTGATGTGATCACGTCAACAATCAGGCACCTGAATGTTTGCACAGCCAAAGGAGGGAGGCCGGATTGATGGTCCACTCCATGGAGTTGGGAAGAAATTTGGAATAGACCATTTGGAAGATCAT
This sequence comes from Procambarus virginalis, assembly GCA_020271785.1. Classification (NCBI taxonomy): domain Eukaryota; kingdom Metazoa; phylum Arthropoda; class Malacostraca; order Decapoda; family Cambaridae; genus Procambarus; species Procambarus virginalis. The sequence continues at coordinate 12,648,226 of WNGS01164858.1, forward strand.
GGACACTCTGAACGTAAACTGCACAGAAAACTAAACCCTGAGAATCTAGCAGAAGAGCTACTTGCAGCATCTAGCTCCAAAGGGCAACAGACTGAAGAGTGCTCCCCAGGTTCAGACAATGGACCACTGAGGCACAATTTGCATCACACTGAAGCACAAAGCCTTGAAAAAATTTTCTCAGGGTATACCACACAGCTGCAACTTCTGCACTATACTGTGCACCTGACAAAGGGTAGGAGACCAACTCTGAGCAGCCTGGTGAGCACTGGTCACGAAGTACCAGTTCAGAGTCGAGGCATTCGTGAAGACATTGAGCAAGAGAGAAGGAAGGCGCCACGAACTGAACCCCCGAAAACCCGAAGAGGAAGCCAATGATGCAGCAGCTAGCAAAGGGGCAACAGAATTCGCACACACTAGAGTGTGCACACAAACACGCGCACACATACACAAAATGGGGACAGTGAAACAGTTGTTTAACTTGATTTCAAGAGAGGACACTATGGGGAACTTAGAATTTTTTTCTTGGGTATAATTGGACAGACTTGTTGCTAGGCAAGGAAGTAAATGAGATGTATGTCAAATTCTGCACAATATATGATGAAGGCACACAAATATTCATACCAAAACAGACATGTAGACCAAGGAAATAGGGTTGGTTCAACAGAAATTACAAGAGGGCCAGAGATCAAAAGACAAGCATGAAATCATCATAGAAAGAGGCCAAACCCCCAAACATACCAGCGATACAAAGATGCAAGAAACAACTACACGTCAGTAAGGAGAGAGGCAGAGAGGAACTTTGAGAACGGTATAGCAGACAAATGTAAATCAGATCCAGGCCTTTTCTATAAATTCACTAAAAGTAAGCTGCAGGTAAAGGATAATATTCAGAAGTTAAAAATGGGGGACAGATACACAGAAAATGAAAAAAAAAATGTGTGAAACATAAACGAAAAGTTCCAAAGTGTGTTTGTACAAAATGAGATCTTCAGAGAACCAGACACAATAAGAATTCCACAGAACAACAGAGCGTATAGAGGTGTCTAGAGATGAAGTGGAAAATATGCTAAGGAGCTAAGTAAGAACAAAGCAGTTGGCCCAGATGGAGTTTCACCATGGGTTCTGAGAGAATGTGCATCTGAGCTCAGCATTCCACTTCACCAAATCTTTCAGGCATCCCTGTGTACAGGAGTCGTAGCAGACGTGTGGAAACAGGCTAACATAGTTCCAATCTACAAAAGTGGCAGCAGGGAAGACCCCCTCAATTAAGACCTGTATCACTATAGACTAGTGTAATAGTGAAAGTATTGGAAAAACTAATCAAAACTAAATGGGTAGAACATCTGGAGAGAAATTATATAATATCAGACAGACAGTATGGTTTTCGATTTGGAAGATCCTGTGTATCGAATTTACTCAGTTTCTATGATCGAGCCACAGAGATTTTACAGGAAAGAGATGGCTGGGTTGACTGCATCTTGACATCTTGACATGATATCTTGACCTAAAAAATGCTTTCGACAGAGTTTCACATAAGAGGTTGTTCTGGAAACTGGAAAATATTGGAGGGGTGACAGGTAAGCTTCTAACATGGATGAAAAATTTCCTGACTGATAGAAAAATGAGGGCAGTAATCAGAGGCAATGTATCAGACTGGAGAAATGTCACAAGTGGGGTACCATAGGGTACAAAACTTGCAGGACTCTGCGTCGAAAGTATCACCGATCCAGCAGGCAGCGTGACAGAGGCAAGAACAATGAGTCACCCTGAGACAAGAGGACCGAGCAACGCTCAAACTCGCATAAACCGAGGGAGGGGGGGGGGGAAGCTCAGGGGTCACATCCATCGGACCGGTGCGCTGCCATGGAGATTCCCAGAGTCCTGAGATGGAACTCATAGTCAAGGCAGCCCAGGCAGATTACTGCTAACCGGCGCTCACGTCTACCAACAACTTTCTAAGTAACTGAACCCCCAACCAGTGCAAACTGCCTCTTACCCTACCTTACCTTACCTTGAGGATACCTTGAGGTGCTTCCGGGGCTTAGTGTCCCCGCGGCCCGGTCATCGACCAGGCCTCCTGGTTGCTGGACTGATCAACCAGGCTGTTGGACGCGGCTGCTCGCAGCCTGACGTATGAGTCACAGCCTGGTTGATCAGGTATCCTTTGGAGGTGCTTATCCAGTTCTCTCTTGAACACTGTAAGGGGTTTGCCAGTTATGCCCCTTATGTGTAGCGGGAGCGTGTTGAACAGTCTCGGGCCTCTGATGTTGATAGAGTTCTCTCTCAGAGTACCAGTTGCACCTCTGTTTTTTATCGGGGGTATTCTGCACATCCTGCCATGTCTTCTGGTCTCATGTGGTGTTATTTCTGTGTGCAGGTTTGGGACCAGCCCCTCTAATATTTTCCACGTGTAAATTATTATGTATCTCTCCCGCCTGCGCTCAAGGGAATACAGATTTAGGCACTTTAGTCGGTCCCAATAGTTTAGATGTTTTACTGAGTGGATTCTAGCAGTAAAGGACCTCTGCACGCTCTCCAGGTCAGCAATTTCTCCAGCTGTGAAAGGGGCTGTCATTGTGCAGCAGTACTCCACTCTAGAGAGCACAAGCGTTTTGAAAACCCTAAGGTGAATAAGGATACCAGAACACCACAGCACACACAAAGGGCGGCCGAAAGCCGAGCTGCAAACAACCAGCTGGGGTGAATCAAAATTACACATGAGGAGGTTATGGAGAAAGTGTCACAGTGTGGCACTTCCATCTGATGGCAGTTGGTGGAAAGTGACCTTTTGGTACTGTACTACAACTAGATACTGTAGTTTGCCAGGCAAAGCTTGGCAATCTCTGTTTTGCTAATTTGCACCCGAGATAGGTTTAGTATTAGCACTTTCATGTCTGCATTCTGGGCAAGATCAAGTACTTTCCAGTGTCTTCCTGGTATCAGTATGATCCTACAGAGACGGTGTTGAAAGTTCCCACTGCACCAGTGTGGAATGTTAACCTGTCCTGACTACAGTAGCTCCTATCCAGAGGCAAGCAGGATCTTCTCCAACAGCAACCGAGTGAAATAACTCAGAAAACATAACATTTAACCATGATTGCTGAAGAGGAAGAGTATTTTGTGGTAAGTGGCTGGTACTGAATGATACAATTACATTTATCAAAAAGTACAAATCATCATGAAATATTGTGTACTGATTTCCTTTAATCTCTCTAAACAAATTCTAGCCACAATGAAAAACCCTTCCGAGTATAGTATATAAAATTCTTAAACTTAAACTACAATACACAATATTTACTGTATAACCCCTTTTAACAATTTCATGATGGGGTTTTCATAATTACACATACTGTATATTCTTTACAATCTGATATTTATTGCTGTTAATTAAGCTGTAAAATTTCACTATACAGTAATGTTAAGCAATGTTGTAAAGAGGACAAAATGAGTAAACAAATCTAACTTTCTGATGTGGTGTATTATTAGCATGAGGAAACAACTTTGATGGTTACATATTCCACTTGTCAAAAGGGTTGGTGGCAGAAATCAATCTCAGAACAGAATGGAATGAATCAAATGGGATAGATCAGTCCTGTCCCAAATTCTTCTAAAATATATTTAATTGTAACACCAAAACACTGGCCACCAGCTTTCACTACCAATATTGTACTAATAAAGAACTGTGGGAAAACATTTATTGATGCCTGGCTGTTCATATTGATAATGTGTGGTTTGCTAACTGGTTCAATTGAGTTGATATCAATTTACTGCCCTGGATGCTTTGCATACTAGTGGTTTTGCAAAAATTTACTACTCATCCACCAATTAACCTTGTTCAAGCATTCCGAAACATTTTTCAGATCTTATTTTCATGTTACCAATATGGTCAAAAATACATATATACTGTAGAGAACTATAATATACTGTACTGTAGATACATTTCTGGAAAATGCCCAAGGTGGCTCCTCGTTGCTGCCACATAAGAACAAAGCAGTTGGTCCAGATGGAGTTTCGCCATGGTTCTGAGAGAATGTGCACCTGAGCTCAGCATTCCTCTTCAACTGATTTTTCAGGCATCCCTGTTTACAGGAGTTGTAGCTGATGTGTGGAAAAAGGCTAACATAGTTCCAATCTACAAAAGTGGAAGCAGGGAAGACCCCCTTAACTATAGACCGGTATCATTGACAAGTGTAATAGTCAAAATATTGGAAAAAATAATTAAAACTAAATGGGTAGAACACCTGGAGAGAAATGATATAATATCAGACAGACAGTATGGTTTTCGATCTGGAAGATCCTGTGTATCGAATTTACTCAGTTTCTATGACCGAGCAACAGAGATATTACAGGAAAGAGATGGTTGGGTTGACTGCATCTATCTGGACCTAAAAAAGGCTTTCGACAGAGTTCCACATAAGAGGTTGTTCTGGAAACTGGAAAATATTGGAGGGGTGACAGGTAAGCTTCTAACATGGATGAAAAATTTTCTGACTGATAGAAAAATGAGGGCAGTGATCAGAGGCAATGTATCGGACTGGAGAAATGTCACAAGCGGAGTACCACAGGGTTCAGTTCTTGCACCAGTGATGTTTATTGTCTACATAAATGATCTACCAGTTGGTATACAGAATTATATGAACATGTTTGCTGATGATGCCAAGATAATAGGAAGGATAAGAAACTTAGATGATTGTCATGCCCTTCAAGATGACCTGGACAAAATAAGTACATGGAGCGCCACTTGGCAAATGGAATTCAATGTTAATAAATGCCATGTTATGGAATGTGGAATAGGAGAACATAGACCCCACACAACCTATATATTATGTGAGAAATCTTTAAAGAATTCTGATAAAGAAAGAGATCTAGGGGTGGTTCTAGATAGAAAACTATCACCTGAGGACCACATAAAAAATATTGTGCGAGGAGCCTATGCCACGCTTTCCAACTTCAGAATTGCGTTTAAATACATGGATGGCGATATACTAAAGAAATTGTTCACGACTTTTGTTAGGCCAAAGCTAGAATATGCAGTGGTTGTGTGGTGCCCATATCTTAAGAAGCACATCAACAAACTGGAAAAGGTGCAAAGACATGCTACTAAGTGGGTCCCAGAACTGAAGGGCAAGAGCTACGAGGAGAGGTTAGAGGCATTAAATATGCCAAAACTAGAAGACAGAAGAAAAAGAGGTGATATGATCACTACATACAAAATAGTAACAGGAATTGATAAAATCGACAGGGAAGTTTCCCGAGACCTGGAACTTTAAGAACAAGAGGTCATAGATATAAACTACTAAACACAGATGCCGAAGAAATATAAGAAAATTCACTTTCGCAAACAGAGTGGTAGACGGTTGGAACAAGTTAGGGGAGAAGGTGGTGGAGGCCAAGACCGTCAGTAGTTTCAAAGCGTTATATGACAAAGAGTGCTGGGAAGACGGGACACCACGAGCGTAGCTCTCATCCTGTAACTACACTTAGGTAATTACACTTAGGTAATTACATGGAATATCTCTACATCTGTCAAATTGCAGCAAGCACTTGAGTCTATTTTACTCAAAACATTTTTTATTCACATTTTAAAGCCTAAATTATTAGCTAATTGTGAGCTGCCAACGAGTACATAAAGGTTGCCAGTTATACACTGGTGAATACAAGCCACCTACCTAAAAAATGTCACTGGAAAGTATGTACCAAGTTACATATATAAAACAGATATTGTTGAGGATTTGTGATGATGCACTTTGGCTGGAAAATTCAAATCTCATGACACTATTTCTCAGTTTTCCAGTCAAATTTCTATTAGTTTTCACTTAATAACGATGAAATTTTCACATACACAAATCAGTAGCCTCTAGAAATAATAAAGTTGAGTTTGAATTTTTTTAACTAACATAGTATGTTAAAAAAATCCATGGTTTCTATAAAGAACAATAATTTATACAATAATATTTCTATAATTTTTCTGGTCTTTCCAATGATACCAAAGCAATGACTGCATAATAATTGTTTGCTAATAATTTTTTTCTAGAGAAGCCCATTGGTGGCTTCCTGAAGCTATCTTGCCGAGATTGCTCTTATCTACTATGCCACATCAGCCATGTTTGACCTACCGGGGACCAAAGGCAAAACCCGACCCCTCCCTCACATGAACACGTTACATTCTGCCATCAAGAAAGCATCCAAAAAGTCAACAAAGCAATACAGACAACTGCAAGGTTTCAAGGAACTGAAGCCTCAAAAACTGGCAAACACCTCCCCAAAACAATGAAACGATCGAATAACAAAATTAGTCCAAACCTTTCAGTACCAACAAACAGCCAACAGGGAACCCAGAGCCCTGACCCTCCTCCAACTCTAAGTCAATTCTCTCACTGATGTGGTGTCATCCACACCACTGTATTGGTCCTGGGTTGCCAATGATTGCAGCAGGTTCCTCCCCTGCTTCTCAGTTAGGTGCCAACCATGCTTGAACATTGGCCAGTGGGGGCCATTTACTTGTGTAGTGTTCCTCTTTTGTATTTACTTCATGTGCATGTTTTATTTCTCACTTTTTGTGTGGACTTGGCTCATTTTGCATTTCAAGTTACTATATATATATATTCCATCTACTTCCAAGGATGCTCATTAGCACTGTCTCTGCACTGTCAGAGTTAATTCCCTGGTGTGTTTTAGAGTTGCCCTTTTGAGGTCAGGCCCCTGGGGTGGAGTACCTTACCTCAGGTAGTTCACGGGTCTTTTTGACTCCTCTGTTTAGGCCCAAAGTTGGGGTATTCATGTCAGTTGTGATGTGGGTGCACTGGGGGTTCATGGGCTTGTATATTTGGCATGCCATGAACAGCCTTCACAGCCAGGTATATTTGGCTGCATCCATTGACTTTTCTTTTGATGAGCATCCCCAGTGGCTAGGTGTCCTGCTTGATAAATTCCCTACAGGTCAGTAATTTTCCTAGTAAGTCTCCTGTGAATTTTGGCATGGTTCCCAATAAATTACCCTATCAAACCCACACACACCATTTACAAGCTTGAAGAGTGTTCATTGGCTGTGCCACATGGCGACGATCATTCTTTCTGCCCCCGCCATGCTGTCTGTTGGGTCGGTGACACCTACAACCCTAAGTCCTATAGCATTTTTTCCTCGCGAGTCTCTGTTCTAATGTGGAAGCTTATCAGGTGGCTGCTGCTTCATGAGCTTTTCATGCTAGTCTGCAGTGTTTGCAGTGTTGTGCTCATTTGGATGCCCTAGAGTTGGCATGTATTGTTGACCTGAGAAGAGGGCACAAGGGACCAAAGCAGGGTCAAAAGGAACCCAGGTGCTCAAAGCGGGGTCAAAAGGAACCCAAGTGATCAAAGCGGACTCCCTATGAGCCCTGGAAACCATTGACAAAGGCCTCGGGGCCGAGCCCTGGAAACCATTGACAAAGGCCTCGGGGCCGAGTCTTCAGCCATGCCCACTGCCCCAGAAGAAAAGACAGAGTCCAGGGGAAAAGATTTGAAGAAAGGAGTCTGCTGGATCTACTCAGCAGCCTCGATGGGAAAGAGGGGCTCAACCACCGTGCCCACATCGGAAGGGGGCAGCCTCTTAAGCCACCCGAGCCTCACCCAGAGCAAAACACCACCCCGACACCGAAACCCTCAGATGTTTGGGAGCCAGAAGTAGAGGAGGAAAAGCAAGGCAAACTACACCCACCTGGGATGGAAGGAAGGAGGCATGAACAGAACCAAGGCCAAAATGACCAACGCCCACAAACGGAGTCCCTAAAACCCAAGCGGGGCACTGTCAGGACCTCCAACCGGGGACTGGAGGCACTCCGGGGGGTGCTGCAATAAGGAGAATCGATCATGCAACACGGCTGCCACCTGATCCGAAATATCACTAAAGGAGGGATGAGTAAAAGGAGCACAAGCAGGGAACAAGTCCCACCAGACCCCAGGTGTCCCCGACCCTCAGGCAGCTGACCTAACCCACAGGAGTTTTCCAGGGCCTGTCGAGTGAATAAGCCATACGTGAAGCCCAGGCACCGGGGCCAGCTAATCCAGAAAACCGTGTCTAAAGTAGGAAAACCAACTGCAAGTAGCAGTCGTGAAACCTCAGGGCAACAGAGGAGGACCACCACCACAACCTAGGTTAAGCCTAAGAAGGAGCTAAGCAAACATCCACCACCACAACAGGCTAAAACGCCCAAAACGTAAATAAATGCAAACCCCCAAAATCCCATAAGCAAACAAGCAGCCATATAGAAACATCGGCCGCCACATTTGATATTAAAGCGGACTGTGCTAGCCACAGTGCGCCCCAACAGCAAACACACACACACACATATCCAGGGCAAGGCAGAAAGCCCAATACCCCCGACTCACCCCAAGGGCGAGGATATCCACAAGCAAGGAAGCTTTCTACTAGGAAGTGCTTCCTGAACGCGCCAAGGAAGATAATTCGATGCAAGGGCAGTATTTACGAAACACCTGGGAAAGGGAACTCTAGAAGCATGCTGCTTCAGTATTCCAAACTCCTGGCAACACGCACATATCTATTTCATAACACCGCTGCAAGGGCGAAACACACACAAAAAAGGGAACACGGAGCCAGAGACATAGCGACCACTCAGCATGATTACATTAGTCAAAGAACTGGAGAGTGGCAGCCTGACCTACCCAGGCTGGGTAGGTCAGGTAGCCACCCCCTCCCCTCCCCTCCTGTCGTACGAGGGTGGAGCTAAAGAGCGAAGGGTTAGTTAGACAAAGTATCTTTCTGGGTGCCTTCCCTGGTTGATAGCAAGATGACATACATTAAATGTAAAGTGTTCATGAGCTGTTGCTCCCTTTGCGTCTCTAAGGGGGACAGGTTCTGGGTTATGGTCCGCGGTAGGCTTACAAAGAACTCTGCGACTGATGACACTCAAGTTGTGTAGCACTTGATCAGTAAGATAAATTCAGAAAACTCTGGGGTTCCCCCTAGAAAATAAAATAAAAAATGCAATAAAATTACATGTACAATAGGCTGATCATCTTTAACTCCTATATCTATAGTCTTTTCCCACTGTCTAAGACTTTATGTGCCCATGCATATTTTTCTGTAGATCTCATTTTTTCAGCAATGCCTTATCAGACTTTAAAAAGGCAAAGAAGTCCCTGCAAGACGTATCTTGGAAATTGTACTGTACAGTCAGAATACCTTTCATTGTATCAACACAACTTTTTCCTTTCCTTAGTCCACTGACTTTGCATCAGCAAAAAACCAGCGTTGAATGTAATGAAACGCCATTTTCTGGACGAGTCCCGGAGGCTCCTCGGAGCTATCCAGGCTGAATGGATATGTATAACTTTCTGGCATCAGTCAATGCATGGAGTTCTTGCCTACCGGGGACCACGAGCCAGAACCTGGCCCCCTCAGAGAGGCACGAGGAGCAATGGCCTATAGAGACCTCCCTTATTATTGGGAGCATTCTATGTCTGCCATCGACCTGGAAAGGCACCCAGACCTGGTTGGCGCCCCAAAACCAACCCCTATTCTGGTAAACTATTGCGACCGAAGACCGAACAGGCGAACAGAACTCCCCAAACGAAAATTAATCCTCATGACGTCATCATGTCGCCGCGCCTCCGTCTGCGCAACCCCCCCCTCCCCGGGAGGGGGAAGGGGGAGCCCCAGACCCCACCGCCGGCGACCCAACCTTCAGTTCTTAGGCTGGATGTCAAAAACCCGAAAAAACCCCGCCGACCGGTAGGGAGGGAGGGATGCCGGGGAGCCTCCGGGACTCACCCAGAAAATGGCGTTTCATTACATTCAACGCTGGTTTTCTGGGGGGAGCCCCGTCGGCTCCCCGGAGCTAACTACCCAAAGATAAGGAAACAGGGACTTACCCGGGCGGCGGGCCGTCCTCACTCCTCAATGCGAAGGCGAGACAACTGGCTGCAACCGCCGACCCAATGCAACGCAGGCCCGACTAGGCCCAGGGACATTCACCAGGTAGCGAGCGGCCAGGACCCTGTTCGATCTCCAAAAACCCCGGGCCCGAATGTCCACCCAAGACATGTTGCCAAAAACAGCCGCCAAGGCCGCAAACTTACGAACGTCGTGGGCCCGGGGAAAAACCGCAGGCTGGCTACACTTTATAACCCTGCGGACAACCTGAGAGACCCGAGCCTGAGAACAGGGAAGAAGGGAAACCGGATCAACCCAGAGCGCATCCCCGGCCACAGAAGCCGTGGCCCGCAAATAACGGCGAAGAGCCGCAACCGGACACAACACATGATGCACCCCCGGCCTGACCAACCAAGCGTCAACAACCCAAGGCCCCCTCCGAAAGGCAGCCGTCTCATTCTTCGCCAGAAAAGAGGGAGACGGCTGCAAACGAACAAAACGACCACCAGGACCGAAAGAGCAGAAACCCCGGCGCCGGAGGAGAGCATGAAGCTCGCCCACCCGACCCCCCGAGGCCAAAGCCAACAGGAAAAGAGCCTTGGAAAAACAATCCCGAACGGAAGGGGCCACCACAAACCGGGGCAGAGAGAGAAACGAAAGCACGCGGTCCAAAGACCAAGACGGCTCCGGAGGAGCGTGAGCAGGCCGGAGGTGAAACAACGCCCTAGATAACTTGCGAAACGGGGCGGAAGTAACATCCACCCCGAAAGCAAGCTGAAGCGGCTCCGCCAACGCCGCACGATACGAAGCAACAGTATTCGGCATAAGATGACGGTCCTGAAACAACCAAGAGAGAAAGGACAGAACAACCCTATCAGAGACCGAAGAACACCTACGCAGTGATAGGAAAAACCGGAAGGACCGCCAGGAAACCTCATACTGCCGCTGAGACGAAGCACGCAGGTGGGAAACCAACAACGAAGCCACCTGCGCACCATACAACGAATGATAAACCTGAGTCAAAAACTCCAGACGCGAAGACTCACGGAGAAGATGGAACCAGCCTCGTACAGGGCTGGACCGATCTGCTGAAAGAGGCGGAGCCGCGGGAAGACCCTCGGGCACGGACACCGAGCAAGCAGCGCCTGAAACCAAGGCTGGGCCGGCCACCAAGGGGCCAGAAGGACAACACGACCCTGGTAAGTCTCCAAGCGAGTCAGGACCTGGAGCAACAGCGGAACCGGGGAAAGAGGTACAGGTAACCCCACCTCGCCCAGTCCAGCCGGAAGGCGTCGACCCCGACGGCTTCGCAGTCGGGAAAGGGCGCCACATAAACCGGGAGACGCCTCGACCACGCCGACGCGAAGAGATCCACGTCCGGAGTCCCGAACGTCTGGCACAGCCAAAGGAAGGAGTCGGCATCGACCGTCCACTCCGAAGACAGGGGACGGAACCGAGAGAGGCCGTCCGCCAGGACGTTGGACACCCCCCGGACATGAACCGCCAGGAGAGCCAAACCCCGAGAACTCAGCAGACGAGTCACCCGAAGCGACCAGCCCCAAAGAGCCAAGGACCGCATCGAACCCCCCCGGTTCAGACAATGAACCACCGGGGAGCAGTCCGAATGGAGCCGGATCGTCGATCCGCGAGCGACTCGAATCCTCCGGAGCGACATCCAAACAGCCGCGAACTCCCGCACCGTGCTGTGAGCCCAACGGAAGGACGGAACCCACCGCCCCTGGCCGGCCTGGTGAGCACTGGTCACAAAACCCCAGCCAAGAGACGACGCGTCCGTGTACACATCGAGCGAGGGCTCGGGACGGCGCCAAGGCACCGAACCCCGAAAAACCCGAAGAGGAAGCCGGCGACGCAGCAACCGACGCAAGGCACCCGGGGGTCGAACCCAACGATCGCGAGAGAGGCGGAAGGGCCGGCTCCGAAGGAACCAAAACAGCCGACGAAGCCACACCCGACCCGGCGGGTAGACCATCATGGCAAAGTTCAGGCTTCCGCACAAACTCTCGAGCAACCGCCTCGTGACCCGGGAACTCCTCAGAAACAGGCGAAGGCGGGACCGCAGGCGCAATAGAGCCGCCGGAGGAAGAGACAAGGAAGCAGTCCGAGCGTCCCAAACCAGACCCAGCCAAGACCGAACCTGAGAGGGAGCCAGATGGGACTTCCTCCAGTTCACCAAGAACCCGAACCTGGCGAGCTGGGAAAGAACCAAATCCCTGACGAGCAGACACTCTGACCGGCTGGGAGCCCAAACCAGCCAGTCGTCGAGATAGGCCAGAACCCGAACACCTAGCAGACGCAGGCGGGCCACCACGACCCGAGTAAGGCGTGTGAAAACGCGCGGTGCCAGATTCAACCCGAAGGGAAGACAACGAAAGCGGTAACCTTGACGCCCCACCACAAAACCTAGCCAGTCCCTGAATACCGGATGAACCGGGACGTGCCAATACGCGTCCTTGAGATCCAGGGACACCATCCAAGCGCCCCTCTCCAAGAGAAGACGGACCTGGGACAGAGTAGTCATCCGAAAGGAGGGGCACAAAACCCACGGGTTCAGACGGGACAAGTCCAGAATGAACCGGCGGTCCGCACAGTCCCGTTTCGGAACTGAAAACAGGCGGGAAACCCACCTGAGGGACGCCGTCGTTTCGACGACGCCCAAGCGAACCCACTCCGAGATGACCCGACGGAGCGCAGGAGAAGAGGCCTGCCCCGCCAGACCCGAACCCCCCGAAGGAGGAAGAGCCACCCAACGCCACCACAGGCCGCGCGACACGACCCGAAAAGCCCACGAATCGTGGGACCAGGCGCGGGCAAACCGGGCGAGCCGCCCCCCCATCGCCCCGTCAACGGGGCGAACCGCGAAAGGGCCGACGCGCCTTCCGAGAACCAAGGCGACGAACAGAACGGGTCCCACCCCGTCCAGCAACAGCCAGAACCGAAGGCGCCGCCAGCCCCGAATCTGGCACCAATGGCCTACCCCGACGAAAAGACCCCTGAGCCCTGGCACGACCCTTCCGGGAAGGCCCCCCACGAGCCCCCCGGAGCAACAACAACTCCGACATAGGCCGACAACTGACCGAGGCCGCCTGCATATACCGCTCAACAGCAGACTCTGCAAACAGCAACGGGCAAAAGGGCGAGGACAAACGAAGAGCCAGGGCCCAGGCGGAATCCAAGGAGGAAGCCAGCACCGCCTGACGACACGCGAGGCGAGAAGCATAGAACCGCGAGACCGCATCACGCAGGATCGGCGCGAAGAGCTTCAACAAGGCAGACGACGCCCGCACAGCCGAGGGCAGCGCACTAGACCCAGCAGCAGCCCCAAGCGCACCCACATCCAACTCGAGCCAATCCGAGGAGAGCTCAAGGAGGGAAAAGAAACGCAGAGCTGAAGCAAGCAGGCCACGAGTCCGCAAATCCTCCGCAATCAGGGCAGCCGAAAGGGAAGGAACCCGCACGTGAAGCTGCATGACACCAACATCCCGCGGAAGGGCAGGAGCGAACAAACAAGCATTCAAAGGCTCGAAAGCGCCCCCCAGGAAAACCTGCAACGCCAAGGAAGCCTCTCGCCACTCAAGCGCACGGGACCGACAGAACGTGTGCCAAGACTCCAACGAAAAGAGAGGGCAGTCTGCCAACCAAGACGACTCCGGAACCTCATAACGAAACCAGCATGAACCTGGGGATCCGTACACAAAGGAACGAGGATCCATCAGGATCCACGCAAGAGGTAAGCCGCCAAGGCCTCCCGCACCTCCTTAGCAGAAACACGGTGAGCGGGAAACCTCCGGAAAGATGGAACCGAAGAACCCTCGGGATCACGGAACCGAACCCGGGGAGGGGTGGACACTAAATCCAATTCGTACGCGGAGGGAGCGAAAGAGAACCCCTCTCCTTGTAACACTAAGCCCCGCTCGGAGGGCAAAAAAACCCAGGCGGGGTCCAACGGGCCCCAAGGCCCCCAAGCCAACCCCTCCCCAACCCCAGGAACCTCACCTTGAGGGTCCGGGGCCGAGCCGTCCTCCTGAGCCCCCACCCCCAAAGAAAAGGCGGGGGCAGCCGAGAAAGCAGGAACAAAGGGGGTCCACTGGCCAGACCCAGAAGCTTCGGCAGAAGGACCAGGCTCGAATGCCTCCGCCCCTGCCCCAGAAGGGGAGACCCCCGAGACCGCCCGAGTCTCACAACCAACTAAACCCAGCCCCGGCTCGGAAACCCTCAGACGTTTAGGAGCCGGCAGCAAGGGGGGGGGGGGAACCGAACGAGCAGGAGAAGGGGAAGGACTTGGAGGGGCGGACGGAACCAGTGTCGAAGCGACACCCACCCCCAAGTCCGGGTCCCTATAACCAAAACGGGGCAGTCTCGGGGCATCCGGGGCAGTGACCAACCTAGCACGTTGCAGCAACCTAAAACGAGCATGCAACGCCTCTGCTGCCGTCACTCGCATATCAGGCGCAGTAGCCTGGGTGAACTGGAGAACGTACAGACAACACACGTCGCACGACTCCGGGTCAAAACAATCACCGACCCAACAGGCAGCATGGCGGAGGCAAAACCGGTGAGTGTCCCCCGGAGACAGGGGGACAGAGCAACCGTCAAACTCGCAGGACGCGAGAGGGGACTCAGGGATCACATCCATCGGACCACGTAGCCCCCGTGGGGTTTTCCAGGGCCCTTAGCCTTGATAACACGCTAAGGGAAGCCCAGGCAGGGTACTGCTAACCGGCACCCAGAACTACCAACAAACTGCTATAAGCTGAACCCCCGGGACGTGTACACTCACGGGGGCCAAGCGGGGAGTACCACCAATAGACAAAGTGGAGAATTACCCTCAAAAACAGCGAAGGGGACCAACAGGCAGACCCCCCCACCTGGCAAAAACAAAAACAAAAGAAAAACCCCGCAAGAGGACAACGTACCCAGGCGGAACAGAGCCGGCCGCTGTAATTGGTGAAAACTAGCGCGCAGTACCCCGCGCCCCTGCCAGTGTCGAAAACTACCCCCTACCCAGAGACAAACAAGGGCAAGAAAAAAACCCAGCTGACCCCAAGGGCGGCCAAGTACCGAGCAATACACAGCACAGCGGAGGTAGATCCCAAGGAGACCCAGGGAAGATAGCCCTAAGCCCCAAGGGCAGTACTCACAGGGCACCTAGGGAAGATAGCCCTAGGCGCAAGCAGCCCGAGCACCGTAGAATAATACTCCTGGCCCACACACCACCAGAAGGGACAGCTCACACCACCAGGAACAGAACTGCAACCGCAAACTGGGGCCAGAGGCACGACCGCACCAGATCGCATCAGCCTGAGAACTGAAGGTTGGGTCGCCGGCGGTGGGGTCTGGGGCTCCCCCCTTCCCCCTCCCGGGGAGGGGGGGGGGTTGCGCAGACGGAGGCGCGGCGACATGATGACGTCATGAGGATTAATTTTCGTTTGGGGAGTTCTGTTCGCCTGTTCGGTCTTCGGTCGCAATAGTTTACCAGAATAGGGGTTTGTTTTGGGGCGCCTACCTTTCTGGGTGCCTTTCCCGGTCGATGGCAGACATAGAATGCTCCCAATAATAAGAGAGGTCTCTTTAGGCCATTGCTCCTCGTGCGCCTCTGAGGGGGCCAGGTTCTGGCTCGTGGTCCCCGGTAGGCAAGAACTCCATGCATTGACTGATGCCAGAAAGTTATACATATCCATTCAGCCTGGATAGCTCCGGGGAGCCGACGGGGCTCCCCCCAGAAAAACTCAACATTTGCATTGTGGGATGCTACAGCAAAGAAATACTGTGCAGTTCTTATCAGTTCTGAGTGGCATTCAATAAACGAGATCAGTACAAAGGTCTCATTACAGACTACAGATTTTTTGGACCTGGTAAATATATATATACACAGATAATTTTTTAAATGGTGGAAGCTGAAATTCCAGACTTTTGGAGAATTTTTAAAATTCTCCTTGGACACAAATTTTGACACCAGAATCCTTTTGACACACATGCATAATTGAAGGGTTAACTACAGATGAGAAAGTCAGGCTATTCATTTTTTATAAATTTTATTTACTGAAATTTTACAGGTGCTTACCTGCAGTGAGAATTTGTCCAATTTTGTGGGGCACATAGTAAAAAAACTGCCATTCTTCTGTTTAGATAGTACTTTAGTAATGATGTGGACCATCATACAAATGGACAATTAGAAAGTAAAATTTAGCATTTCATTTCTTTGTTTGCAGCCTCCTCCTTTTCTGGGTAAGAATGAGTCAGGGGGGGGGGGGGGGAGTACATCAGGAGGGGTCCTGTTTTAGTTTGATTCTTGGTTTGTTCGGTCAGGGTGCATCATCTTCCATGTCCGGTTGAGGCCGTCTATCATTATTTGCACACCTCTTGGCTGGCTCCAGTCGATGAAGTCTATTTATCTGGTGTGTCTTCTGGTCCACGTTTCAAGGCCCGTTTATTACAGGTCATCTGCAGTATCAAGTTTAGCCAGTCTACCATCTTCCCTTAGGGCTTAGGCCCATGATGTTCATAAGTTTGCAGCTCTGTCTGCAGTTTTTTTAATGTCTTCGGCTGATAACTGGGCTTGGAAATTTTGGTGCTTTAATGTGGTTTTGGTGACAGGCTATCTCATAAATTTCCAGCACCCACATCAGTCTTGTGTAGCATTGGGTTGACTGACTCGCCACTCATTTCCCTTTCTAGAAAAGACCATGTTCTGCTGCTTTTCTCCAATCCTGGCGACTTCCACAATTTTGTTTATTTTCAGTGGTGAGACAGCAACAGGAAGCCACCTTAGACCCTTTCAAGAAACCAAGAGTTCATAGAAATGAAACTCTGAAGGAAACTTATTTCCTTAGTTCCAAGGTGGCTTCCTTCCCTTTCCTTCAGGAGTTTATTTGCCATCATCATCTTTATGACTGGAGTGGATCAGCTCCCAGTGCTGCCACCTGGTGACGGGGAGGAGTAACTACGTAACTGCTGAGGATCTTGTTTCCTGGTGTCTTTACATTTACTATGTTCTGTTTTATCTTGCTTATCTTTCTAGTCATTATTTCCTTGGTTAGTGTGATCTAGTATCCTCTGCTCTCTTTGCCTACGTGAGGGGTCCAGGTTTTGGGCTCTGGCAGACTATTAATGACTCGCATGGCCTTGTTGTGATTTGATAGATCTGGACCTATCCAATGAAGCTAGTAAGACAGCCACCTTGGACCCTTCAGAAAGAGGCATTTCATAACAATTCAGTGCAAAGTTTTTACAATGGCACAGCTAAACAAAAGAATTTTTTTATTTTTAGGCTTTGCTGATTTTTTTGAGGGGGGAGGGGGGGAGAGGGACTCAGCATTATTACAAGCTAAAATCATATTCAAGGCCTGAAATTTTAACTTCTTACTGACTAAACAATTTCATCAGTAATTTTAAGGAAAATAGCCTTTAAATGTTACTCATTATAATAAGTTTGAAAAATCAAATCTGTAATACTTAAGTTTACTTCACTATTTCACTATTACCTACTAGACAGTGGTTAAAGAATACAGTACAGTAATTTGAAAACTTAAGTTTAATGCTTTGATTTTTCTATGTTACAAATTACTGTCATACCAATTTACTTGTCTACTTTTATTACACACAAAATTGTCTATATATTTCACCAGTCACAAGATCTCTTTACCTCCAAGGTGTATTAGCAGGATTACAGGAAGTAGTCAAATGTGGTAAAAATGCTTGCTTCTTTATTGACAGCAGAGGAGCGTTAGTCTTTAAATAGCAGACGCCCAGTATACCAGAATATTGTGATAGAGTGTAGAGAGAATGTTAAGACATTAGAAAAACTGGGTATAAAGTAAGATTCATGTGGATCACATGTGGGAATACTGTTGAATGAGGTAGTTGAGATAGCAAAGAGAGCCATGGAAAAAACTTTTGTTGATGTTGTATGTCAGATAACCTTGAAACAAATAAAAACAACACTCGAGATGATCCAAGAGAGTGAAGAAATGGTAAAGAGAATGGAAATGGTGAACAGTAGTAACACACTCTTAAGAATTATTCAATAATAAATACAAACTCGTCCTTCACCTATGGTAAAGGAAAGTCTACTTGGAAGGATTCAATTTACATGAGATTAAGACTAGGATACAAATATATCTGGCAATACGGTGTTGATGTCAGTGAAAAAGATAAGGAGTGTAAATTATGTAGTATGCCGCACGCCCACACCTTAGAACATTATGTATTTGAGTGTCAACTTATTGATAACTATAGAAATAAGGAAATAAGTAGTGTACCACATCAAACTGTTTGGACGTGTGATAATGGTATGATAGACGGTATACTTAGGAGCTATAAGAATTTTGCCCCAAGAGTGTAACAATTATATGCTGTACTTATTATATTAACCTGCAATGATAAATGGGATTCTTGTAATGTTATTTGTCTATTTGTACTCAATGAATTTGTGTGCCCCTTGAGGGATTTGAAGTAGAGGGGGGTAGAAATAGCTTAAGCTACTCTATCCCTTTGAGATGTATTTCTTTCTTGTCTCAATAAACATACTTGAACTTGAACTTACCTCATTCTTCACTAAAAAAAAATTTTTGTTTTTATATACTGTATGTGTAAGAGGCTCACACCACTGGCAACACCACAATCAAAGAGTTGTACTTAAATCAACATTCTATCCTCATGACAAATGCATGGGGATAGAAAATTCTTTCTGGGTTAAGTTAACAGCCTCAGGTTGACATTCCAACATTGGGAGTCAAACTGGGAGGGATAGAGCTCAATACCTAAAGGAACTGCAGAGCTTACCCTAATAAAAAAGAAAACTATTACACAGTCTCCTAAACAAGGTATGGGGTAGAATGGAAATAAGATCAAAGATCCTCAATACATAACAAGGTGGGATGGGATGGTATAGGATCAAGGTGTCTTATAACAGCTCAGAAGACCATTAATATGGGACGAAGAAAATGAGCTGAGGAAGACTCGCCTCAGGTTGTTTGAAGAGGCTATCTTGCTGTCCTCTTCCAAGATATGAAGGCAAGTATTTATATGAGTTTTTATAAATAAAATGAGACAGAATGGGTACTGAAAACATCTGCTATGGAAAAATAATGTGAACTGAACAGTGCAGCTGCAGAATGTTAGGGAAAGGCATAGGGACTAAAGTATTTTATGATTACTCTATATTTTAACTATGTTGCCATGTAAAGGGCATTGATGCATCAAAATACAAACTGTACAGTTGTTGCATAAAGAAATTGAGTGACCAACCTCTCCATTATCCATTACAGCCATAGAAGAAGTCTGCCCACAAGCTATGTCAACTACTCGTCTTCCTCCTATGATAGCAATTACTTTTCTTGGAGTAGGCTGGTTAGTTGTTGTTCCAGAACCAACCTGTCCACAGTTGTTTTGTCCCCAAGCTAGTACCTGTGGCAGCCATATAATAAAACATTATTTTATCTTTATGTCACAAATGAAGACAAACATTTTCCTGTACACTAAGAAATTTATACAGTATATTGTAAACAAAATATAAGCAACTAGATGTAGTTCAATCATAAGACACAAACAAGAAAGGCATTCTTGGTATCTTACACAAGTAACCTTGCTCAGACAGACTATGCAATTGGAACCAGAACTTTTTCAACTCTCAAGAGAGATTCTGGCTCTACAAGCATTTTAAAAGTTTCCTTTATTCATTGCCTATAATTTCTCTGACCTTATATGATAGAACACACCTTTATGCATATACATACAAAAATTCTATACAATCATTTTAAATATACAGTATTGGAAATTAACCAAAGAAATGAAATTAGAGGGAAAACAAGTGAAAACAAATTTTTACTCAAGTGCTAATTTTTTCTTCTTTACCAGAATAGACACGGTGAATATGTATATAGTACAGTAGTACTGTATGGAAAACAAAAACACTTTACAATCTCTCACAAAATGAGTGAACAGTTTTACTCATTACTGTTACAACAGTGAGTATTTACAGTTAGCCACTTGCTTTCCTAACCCTTCGAGACTGAATGGATAACCGGTTGTGTTCAGGTAAGTGGTTCATCATCCTGAAAAGCTAGGGGAAAAAAATTTACAATTTTGTTGCAGAAATTTTAGTGTTTTGTTTGTACTCGCCAATATGAGAAATTCCGATCCGCTTGTTAACTTGAAGATTGTAGTCGATGGTGCATTGCTATTTATATAGAAAGAGTGGTACAGTAGTGGATGATAATGTTGGGTTGACTGAAGTGGAGATTAATGGTGATGAGGTAATCCTCAGCAGACTACCTTTCACCATGTACTCTAATGTACCTAATGCCATGGCAGAGTTTAAAGCTTTAGTTTATGAACACTGCTCAAGTGGTGCTATGTACAGTCACTGGGCAAATTAGTTCCCTATATATTGCACATTTTTCTTCAGACTGGCAGTCTGAATAAAAAGTTTTGATAACTGGTGGAGTCCACTAGTTATAAAAACTTTTTTATCTCAACTAACCCAAATAGGATAACAGGCATATTCAGAAAAAGGGCATTCAGAAAAAGGGCATTCATAAAGCACGTGGCTGACTAACCCTTGGATAGTAGCTATGGAGAAATGGATTACCTGCCTGTGTGCATAAAATTATAAAAAACCAACTTTGAATGTAATGAAACGCCATTTTCTGGGTGAGACCCGGAGGCTTCCCGAAGCTATCCAGGCTGAACGGATATGTATAACTTTCTGGCATCAGTCAATGTGCACGGAGTTCTTGCCTACAGGGGACCACAAGCCAGAACCTGACCCCCCCCCCCTCAAGAGAGGCACGAGGAGCAATGGCTTATAGAAACCCCTGCGTGGTTGGGAGCATTCTATGTCTGCTATCGACCGGATCTAGCACCCAGAAAGGTAGGAGCGCCAAAACAAACCCCTATTCTGGTGAAACTATTGCTACAGAAAGCTGAATGAGTGGACAGAACTCTCCGAAAGAAAATTAGCAAACGAGCATGATGTCGCAGCATTTGCTGCGACATCATGCTTGTTTTGTTGTGGGGCAGATGCCCCACAACAAAACCAAGCCAGTCCCTGAACCGTGGACGAAACGGGACGTGCCAAGACGCATCCTCGAGGTCCAGGGACACCATCCAAGTGTCTGGCTCTAACAAAAGACGGACAGTGTAGCCTTCCAAAGGAGGGGCAAAAACTCACAGGTACAGATGGGACAAGTCCAGAATGAACCAGAGGTCCACACAGTTTTGTATCAGGACCAGAACAGGCGGGAACCCACTGGGGGGACAAGGGCGTATCAACCACGCCCGAGCAAAACCACTCCGACAAAAACCTGACAGAATGCAGGATAAGAGGCCCGCAAAAGAACCGACGCACCCAAGAGTGCACGAACGGTGCGCAGGATGATCCCCCTTGCTGAACAGAACAGAAGGCACAAATCTGGCACCACCGGCCGACCATGACGGAAAAACCCTGAGCCCTGGCATGATCCTACCGGGAAGGCCCCACGAGCCCCCCAGATGACAAAGTCAGACACAGGGTGGCAACTATATGAAGCTGCCTGCAGAAACTGCACATCCGCAGACTCTGCAAACAGCAACAGCCAAAAAACCAACGTTGAATGTAATGAAACGCCATTTTCTGGGCGAGACCTGGAGGCTCCCCGGAGCTTATCCAGGCTGATATGCTAATGTCAGACTTTGGCATCAGTCATGTACATGGAGTTCTGTGGGCCTACCGGGGACCATGAGCCAGAACCTGGCCTCCTCAGAGAGGCATGGGGAGCAATCACCTATAGAAACCCCCTTGTGGTTGGAAGCATTCTATTTCTGCCATCGACCGGGTTAGGCACCCAGAAAGTTAAGCGTCCCAAAACAAACCCCTATTCTGGTGAAAATTGCTACCAATAGCCGAACAAGTGGATAGAACTCCCCAAAAAGAAACAAGCAAACGAGCATGACATCACACGTCACCATGCCGCAGTCTGCGCAGCTCCCCCCTCCCGGGGAGGGGGAAGGGGGGAGACCCAGACCCCCGCCCTGCTATCCACCCTTCAGTTCTGAGGCTGGATGTCAAAACACACAAAAAGAAATGCAGACTGGGGGGGGGGAGGGAGGGATGCTGGGGAGCCTCTGGGTCTCACCCAGATAATGGCGTTTCATTACATTCAACGATGGTTTTGTGGGGGAGCTCTTTGGCTTCCCGGAGCTAACTACCCACAGAGCAAAAGTAAAGGGACTTACCCGGGAGGCGGTCGCTGCTCACCCCCTCAACTCGAAGTCGAGACAACTGGCTGCAACTGCCGACCCAAGCAACACAGACCCGACTGGGCCCAGGAACTTTCACAAGATATCGAGCAGCCAGGACCTTGTTCGACCGGCAAAATCCCCGCACCCGAATGTCAGCCCAGGACATGTCGCCAAAAACGGCAGCAAGAGCCACGAACTTGGAAACTTGGAACTTGGAATGGGCACAGGGATAGATTGCAGGCTGGCTAGCCTTAACAACCCTGCGGACGACTTGGGAGACGCGCACCCGCGAACAGGGAAGAAGGGAAACCGGATCAACCCAAAGCGCGTCCCCGGACACAGAGGCCGAGGCGCGCAAATAACGGCGGAGGGCCGTAACCGGACACAAAACACGATGCAACCCCAGCCCGACCAACTAAGCATCAACAACCGAAGGATCCTTCCGGAAAGCAGCAGCCACATCCCTTGCCAGAAAAGGAGACGGCTGCAGACGAACAAACCAAACACCACGACCAAAGGAGCAAAAAACCCCTGCACCGGAGGAGCGCATGAAGCTCTTCAATCCGTCCCCTAGAGGCCAATGCCAACAGAAAAAGAGCATCCAAGAAACAATCCTGAACCGAAGGGGCCACAACAAACCGTGGAGAAGAAAAGAAAAGAGAGCACTATGTCCAATGACCCAGGATGGCTCAGGCGGTGTATGAGCAGAATGGAGGTGAAACAACACACGAGACAGCCTGCAAAACAGCACATATATAACATCAATACCGAAAGCAAGCTGAAGCAGCTCCTCCAGCGCCACACGAAACAAGGCGATAGGATGGGGTAAGATGATGGCCCCGAACCTCCACAAGAGAAGGACAAGACCACACCAACAACGCAGCTACCTAAAAAGGGACAGAAGGAAAAGGAAGGACCACTAAAACACCCCACAGTGCTGCCAAGAAGCACGCAGGTGGGACACCATCAACAAAGCCACCCGACCACCAACAGACGTTGAGACTCGAGGCAGACCCGAACCAGCCCCACCACAGGCCAATCGAGCCTAGGAAGAGGCAGAGCTGCGGGAAGATCCCGGGTGCGACCACTGAGCCAGCAGAGCCCGGAACCAAAGCCAGCAACAGAAGAGATGGAACCTCTGCCATACAGAAAAACATCCCCAACGTCAGCGAGCCCGCCAGGAGATTGGAGACGACTATTCCGACGCGAGATTCTAGAGAAGGGACACTGCGAGACCGTGAAAATGCCAACAGGCAGGGTAAGCCAGGAAACCAGGAACCTGGCAATAGGAGAGCCAAAAAGCACAAACAACACACAAAAATGTGTAGGAGAAAATGAGAAAACGAAAAAACACAAGGAAAAGATCAGAAGAACCGCCCCAACACCAACTGCCAGGGACAAGAGCGTAGAAGGAAGATGAGGAACGAAGAAGGCAAGTAGCAAACGGGAAAGAAAGGGACATGACCAACAACACAGAGCTGCTGGTCATGTCCCAACAAGCCACGCCAACAACACACAGATTTGTTTGACACATCCCAACACAAGAATCTCAAAGGAATTGATAGGCTAGAGAAAGACCGACTACGTGACCCCGGGGGCACACATACCAGGGGTACACGGGTGGAATGAGAGCCCAAAGGAGCCAGAGAGGCCGGACAGAGGTATTGCAGTGTCAGAGTAGGAGACAAACGGAACGCATGAGGAAGCGATGTGGAGGAGGATGACACCACACACAACGTCAAGCATTGATATGACAGAGCCCTGCAGGCTTAGGAACCCGCGCATTAGTGATTGACAGGCGAGAAGCGGGACCAAAAAAGCCAGATCTCAACTCCCGCAAATAAAACTAGGGAAATACAACTAGGTAAGTACAGAGATTCCAATGTACATGAAAGGGCCAAGCCAGGCACTGCAAGACGGGCAAGGAATGAGTGACCTATATAAGACCACGAAAAATGGGGCTGTGGCTCCCCTACAACAATTAACCCAGACGAACAAGGAAGGCCCCAGGAAGAAGCATGGAATGACCAACAAAACGCCACAACCAATCCCCAACACACATCCACAGTAAGAAAACTGCAGCAACCCCTCCCCCAAGGCAACCCCTCCCCCATCCTGGGAACCCCACTCCAAGGACCGGAGCCGAGCTGTCCTCCCCAAAGCCCCGGCCTCGTAAGAAAAAGCCAGGGCAACCAAAAAAACACTATGGAAGGGGGCCCACTGGTCAGACCCATACGCATCAGCATGAGGAACAGGCTTGAATGCCTCTGCTGCCACCCCCGAAACCACCAGTCTCTCGACACAAAACTAGACCCTGCCCCACTCCCAAACCGCAGATGGGTTGGAGCCAGAAGCAAGGGAGGGGGGGGGGATCGGACGCACAACAGAAGGGAAAGAAAGGGTGGAAGGTACCAAAGTCGAAGCAACTCCCACCCCCAAGTCCAAGGTCCCTAACCAAAACGGGGCAGTTTCGGGTCATCCGGGGAATCAACCCATCAGTTGCACAACTAGAACCTAGCATGCAATGCAGCTGCTGCCTGGACCCTCAGAACATGATCAGTAGCTAGGGTGAACTGGAGCATGTACCAACAACAATTGTTGCAAGACTCTGGGTCAAAAGACTCACCGACCCTGCTTGGGGACTTCAACCTAGGTACCTGAAATGGAAGCACCGGCTGGCTAATACAGTAATATCAGAAAGAATACCAGGAAGTAGCCTTAATGAACAGGCACATGCAAATGACCTGCTACGGATGTGCGACAGGTTTGCCTTAAACCAGCAAAGTAGAACCAATTAGGAAGGAGAACACGCTGGACCTCATTTCATTTTCACTAATAATGATGAATTGATCAGGAACATAATGATTACAAATACCTGTTACTCAGATCACAAATTATTGAAGTTATGACAACCATGGGGAATAGACCTCCAAAACCAGTCCAGATTCCCGGTGGAGGAGATTTCAGCAAATTCAACTTCAACAATAAACAGATAAACTGGGAGCAAATAAACCAGGACTTCACAGAAATAAACTGGGAAGAACAGCTAGAAAATGCGAAC
>WNGS01164858.1:12696748-12718987 GCA_020271785.1 Procambarus virginalis
AACACTCTTTATCCAAATATTTTTTTAATTTAACATTTCATTTATTTATATTTTCATTAACCTTACCAAAAGACGATATTTAACATTGGTTTGAAGTCGCAAGATCAAAAAGTGACGATTTCTGAAATTAAACATTTCTTTATGATATATTTTTGGTTGTCTCCCTATCTTTCAGGCCAGAGTACTATGAAGTTCCCTACATTTCCACCATTATTGTTGCTACAGTGGAACCTCAGTACTCAAACCTGATTGGTCCCAGAAGGGCTGTCGAGTACCAATCTGTTCAGTACTGTACCGAATACAGTAATGTTTTCTATAAGGAATAATGTAAATTGGATTATTCCATTACAGGCCACAAACAATACACATAAGAAATAAATAAATGAAATAAATGCAAGTTTATTCTTGCTTTATCTGCACTTAGGAGAGCTGAAGGCATATGTGGAATGTGGTGAGGAAGAGGAGTAGGAATGTTAGTTTGACAAAGGAGTCCCCTACATAAAAACTTTAGGTAATTTTGCTTTGGGGTTCTTTATCTTTTCTGTCTTTTTATCGTAGAGATTGTAGATTTAGGTATACCAAACTCGGTAGCAAGAACAGACACACAGGTACCACATTCATTTTTGCAGAGTCTTTTGCATCTCTATCATGGTTCTAACTACTATACGGGTAATTATTTTTTTTTTTTTTACTCCAATCACTAACTTTCTTAGGTGCTATGGTGACTTGTGTACAGTAAGAATATAAAAAATGTTCAAGAAAACACAAGAAAGTTTGCAATTTAGAGGAGTTGTGCACTGAACCACAGCTACTGGGAAACTGATTAGTCTATTATGTGTGTTTGAGAGTCAAGCAAACGGTCAACTATCAAGCACGAACAGTGTTCAAGTGCCGAATTGTTCAAGTTGGGAGCTGTTCGAGTACCGAGGTTCCTCTGCATTTGTCAGTTTAGCTTATAGTTCCTCCTGCTTTTCTCCAAATGTAATTTCCTTCAAAATTTCACCAGAGACTGGTTAAAAGATAAAACAGTGGATGATCTTGAAATTAAATATTTCTTCCTGATATTCCTTCAGTTTTATCTCCTTAGATCTCAGCCCAAAGTTCAGTATTATAATGTGTACAGTGGGTTACATCCAGGAATGTTTAAACAACTTTGATATTCTTTTACTTTTATAGTGAAAGAATACTTGTCAGAGCTACTGGGAACTAATTATTTTTGTTATTATATTATTTTTAAATAATTTGGTGTTTGTTTTAGGTTTATGGGTGGGGCCTGAATAGTAATGGTCAGTTAGGCCTGGGTAACAATGTCAACCAGCACAACCCATGCAGAGTCACAGCTCTCCAAGGAGTCGTCATCACAAAGGTTGGTTCCTGTTTGAAATACTGTACAGTATCTGTATATATTAGTTTAGGAGATGATTTTTAAGTGATTAAAAGTTCTGCAAAGATTTTTAATGAAATATGTTTTGTGATTATAAGTTACATTATCCATATCCTGTACAGAAATGTACTAAATTTAGATTTGAATTGTTAATCATCATTGTAATCAGCACTATGGAAGGAGCTCCAGTTCCTACTGATGGTCCTTTTCTTTGGTCACAATTCACATTGATGCTTGAAATGGCTCACCTGTGTTGGGTTTTCTCTCCCTTAATAAGAAACCACATCTCATTATAGAGTAGTCAGATTCAATGTGCTTAATGACAAAACAATTTTCAGTGTTCATTGTGTTGTGAAAAATCAGTATTTGGAAATTTTCAGTCATCTTTGAAGTTTATTGTAATAAATGTATTATTTACATGACAATTTGTTTCTAACAAAAAAATAGTTTGAAATTAATACCGAATTGATAATTTTTGTTCAGTACTGTATGGAACAGTGGATATACTGTATAACATTTATCTTTGACTGCTCAGAACATAAGAACACAAGAATTAATGAAACTGTAGAAAGTCTATTGGCCCATACGAGGCCGTTTCTATATATATCCACCCAAACACATTCATATGTGTTCTAACCTATGTCTAAAACAATTACACACACACACAAGTGTTGTAGTACAGGATGATGATAGTGAGTGGTGTCCCAGACAACATAAAGGTATAGTGCTTTTGAAAAATAGGTGAGATAACAGGAATGTGCCAAGGGAAGTGAAAAAATTGGATGAGAAAAAGTTGCCCTAGTGTTTACAGTGCAGAGAACAACATTCAAGATGGCCGCCGGTGGCAAGAGGAAATACACAACAGAGCTTGATTTTGATGGTTTCAGTGAAGAAAGCATTGAGATAACCAGTCTATACAACAAGTTGGCAAAATTAGATACTATAGTGACCTCTCATATAGAATTAATTAGTAAATTGAAAGAAAGTAATGACCATTTAAATAGCAAAGTTGTATGTCTTGAGGGTGTAGTGAAAGACCTGTGCAAGGATAAGATTAAATTGGAAACAAATTGCAAAGCCATGGAAGAAGAAAATAGTCTCTTAAAAATAGCTTTGGAAGAAGTTAAAGTAAATTTAAACACAAATGACTACAATAGGTTAGGCAAGGAAATTCAACAGGAGAAACAGCTTTTGTCAGCACAGATGGAGGAAGTTGCACAGGGAATAGAACAGTGCAAGAAAGATATGCAACTCACTTATGCGCAAGTGGCCAAGGACAAGGAAAAAATAGAAGAAGCAGTAAAAGAAGTCAAACACTGCAGCAACCAAGATAAAACAAACATTAGGCTAGAAGTGAGAAAAGAATTGGCATCTAACCCAAAGTTGGTGCAAAACACAGTTGATCGGAGTAAGTCCCTGATCATTTTTGGATGCAAAGAAAAGGAGATAACATCTAGGTCAGAAAGAGCTGTAGAAGAAGCAAAAGTAGTAGATAAAATTGTTGGCCTCGTGGAAGGTCTTACAACCAAAGAGAATGTGTGCGACTACAGGAGAATAGGCAGATATGTAAAAGGGAAAGATCGACCTTTGAGGATCACCCTAAACGGTGCCAAACAGATGGAAGAAGTACTAAGGAATGCCAGAAAATTACAAAGCGTTGAGGATGGGAAAGGGTGGTCGTTAAGACGAGATCTTTCAAAAGAAGATAGAGAGAAGCTGAAACTGAACCTCGCCGAGGCAAAACGTTTAAATGAGAGCAGGAATGAAGAAGAAATCAATTCTTTTTTCTACAAAGTGATAGGGGTAGGCAGACCAGTAAAGTGGTACATAAAAGCAAACCAACAAAATCATTAGAGAAAGGGGGAGTGAAAAATAAGAAGATGGGGAACAAGTTCCTGAAGATTGCATACACCAACATAGATGGAGTAAGGTCAAAGATACTGGAGTTAAGTGATATAATACAGCTGCAGACACCAGACATTGTTGCACTCACGGAGACAAAACTTGAAGATGTTATTTTAAATGAGGTCATATTCCCAAGGGGCTACTCAATTTGGAGACGGGACAGAAAAATTAGGAAAGGCGGTGGCGTTGCTGTGCTGGTGAAAGAACACCTAAAGGTGAACGAAATAATGACTACCAATCCACAAGAAGTTGACATAATAGCACTAGAGATCTGCCATGAGGATGATAAACTAGTGATCATAAATGCATATAGTCCACCGCTAAGCAGCACATGGTCAAAGGAGGAGCTAGATAGTAAACGAGAAGGTCTTATAACGATAATGAGAGAGATCATAGCGAGAGCGGATAACGATAGTTCACGACTGTTGATAGTCGGCGACTTCAACTTGAAATCCATAGACTGGGAAGCATATGAAGCTAAAACAGAAGATTTCTGGACCTGTAAATTTGTAGACCTCATCCTGGAAACATTCTTGTATCAACATGTTAAACAAGCTACGAGGATGAGGGAAGGTGACGTTCCCTCCATGCTAGATTTGATATTTACCAGGAAGGAGGAAGAAATATTTGACATTCAGTACCTTCCTCCCTTGGGTAAAAGTGACCATGTCTTTTTGGGGATAAAGTATGCAATGCGTTATAATCTGGAAGAAAATATGATGGTCGATGCAATTGAAAAACCTGACTTTAGGAGAGGACATTATGGCAACCTTAGAAAATTTTTTAGGGAGTATAATTGGACAGACTTGTTGCTAGGCAAGGAAGTGAATGAGATGTATGTCAAGTTTTGTGAAATATATGATAAAGGCACAAAAAAATTTATACCAAAACAGAGAAGCAGAACTAGGAAACAGGATTGGTTCGACAGAAAGTGCGAGAGGGCCAGAGACCAAAAGACACAAAAATGGAATCAATACAGGAAGAGGCCAAACCCCCAATCATACCAGCGATACAAAGATGCGAGAAACAACTACACGGCAGTGAGGAGAGAGGCAGAAAGAAATTTTGAAAAAGGGATTGCAGACAAATGTAAAACAGAACCAGGTCTATTCTATAAATTCATAAACAACAAATTGCAGGTAAAGGATAATATTCAGAGGTTGAAAATGGGAAATAGATTCACGGAAAATGAAAAGGAAATGTGTGAAACATTAAACGAAAAGTTCCAAAGTGTGTTTGTACAAAATGAAATCTTCAGGGAACCAGATACAATAAGAATTCCAGAGAACAACATAGAGCACATAGAGGTGTCTAGAGACGAAGTGGAAAAAATGCTCAAAGAGCTAAATAAGAACAAAGCAGTTGGTCCAGATGGAGTTTCACCATGGGTTCTGAGAGAATGTGCACCTGAGCTCAGCATCCCTCTTCAACTGATCTTTCAGGCATCCCTGTTTACAGGAGTTGTAGCTGATGTGTGGAAAAAGGCTAACATAGTTCCAATTTACAAGAGTGGAAGCAGGGAAGACCCCCTTAATTATAGACCGGTATCATTGACAAGTGTAATAGTCAAAATATTGGAAAAAATAATTAAAACTAAATGGGTAGCACACCTGGAGAGAAATGATATAATATCAGACAGACAGTATGGTTTTCGATCTGGTAGATCCTGTGTATCGAATTTACTCAGTTTTATGATCGAGCAACAGAGATATTACAGGAAAGAGATGGTTGGGCTGACTGCATCTATCTGGACCTAAAAAAGGCTTTCGACAGAGTTCCACATAAGAGGTTGTTCTGGAAACTGGAAAATATTGGAGGAGTGACAGGTACGCTTCTAACATGGATGAAAAACTTTCTGACTGATAGAAAAATGAGGGCTGTGATCAGAGGCAATGTATCGGACTGGAGAAATGTCACAAGTGGAGTACCACAGGGTTCAGTTCTTGCACCAGTGATGTTTATTGTCTACATAAATGATCTACCAGTTGGTATACAGAATTATATGAACATGTTTGCTGATGATGCTAAGATAATAGGAAGGATAAGAAATTTAGATGATTGTCATGCCCTTCAAGAAGACCTGGACAAAATAAGTATTTGGAGCAACACTTGGCAAATGGAATTTAATGTGAATAAATGCCATGTTATGGAATGTGGAATAGGAGAACATAGACCCCACACAACCTATAATTATGTGAGAAATCTTTAAAGAATTCTGATAAAGAAAGAGATCTAGGGGTGGTTTTAGATAGAAAACTGTCACCTGAGGACCACATCAAGAACATTGTGCGAGGAGCCTATGCTACACTTTCTAACCTCAGAATTGCTTTTAAATACATGGATGGAGAAATACTAAAGAATTGTTCACGACTTTTGTTAGACCAAAGCTAGAATATGCAGCGGTTGTATGGTGCCCTTATCTTAAGAAGCACATCAACAAACTGGAAAAGGTGCAACGACATGCCACTAAGTGGCTCCCAGAAATGAAGGACAAGAGCTATGAGGAGAGGTTAGAGGCATTAAATATGCAAAAACTAGAAGATAGAAGAAAAAGAGGCGATATGATCACTACGTACAAAATAGTAACAGGAATTGATAAAATCGACAGGGAAGATTTCCTGAGACCTGGAACTTCAAGAACAAGAGGTCATAGATTTAAACTAGCTAAACACAGATGCCGAAGAAACGTAAGAAAATTCACCTTCGCAAATAGAGTGGTAGACGGTTGGAACAAGTTAAGTGAGAAGGTGGTGGAGGCCAAGACCGTCAGTAGTTTCAAAGCGTTATATGACAAAGAGTGCTGGGAAGACGGGACACCACGAGCGTAGCTCTCATCCTGTAACTACACTTAGGTAATTACACTTAGGTAATTACACACCCACATCTATTGTTACTTGGAAACCTGTTCCACAAATCAACAACCCTGTTTCAAAACTAGTATTTACCCCCATGTCTTTTATACTCTAAACTTAAATAATTTATACCCATTGTTTGTGTCGATATATTTAATACCATATTATTACCTATGTTATACCCTTTCATCCACTGTACACATCTGTCATGTCATTGCTAACTCTGTCTTTCTAGAGAAAGGCAAAAAGAGTTGCCTTATTTATTTATTGCTTGTCAAATATTTCATTTCTTGTCAGTTTTAGCTAACTAGGTACAGAATACTTGTTAAAAGGAAATATAATTCTCTACAAAAATGGTCCTTAGCATGTTCAATGTAGGGTTAAGGGTTTTCAAGAAAGTGCCTGGTGAGTTGAGAGACAACAGTTGATAACATAAACAGGTGGAACCCCCAAATCTAACGATTATTTTACTCATTTTGGTATCATCACTGGATGCTGCTTGATATTGATTGGAAGATTTACATCTCTGCAGTAGTGAGATGCAGAGATGTAAATGCAGTATGAATAATGCAGGCATCCTCCTGTTTGGTAGTACTGTACTTATAGTAACGATGAGGACCATAGTATATATATATACCGACGTACAACAAAATTAGAAAGTAGAAATCGACACTATTGAGTTGGACAAACTAGAAAACTATTTTTTACTTATGTTGCAAAGACAAACTAAACTAACCTAACCTTCCTAGGCCTAATACATAATATGAGGCCTAGTATAGTACATGTGTGCTATACTAGGCCTAGGAATATTTAAGTATGTTTTTTAGCTTTCTATGAAGAGCCTCTTCAGCTCCCCAGAGCTGTACTGGTCAAGTCCACTATAGGCTCACCATAGCCCGTGCTGCTTGGAACTTTTTGTTCCAGGTAGCAAATCTTAAACAACAACAGCTAGACCGGGCTGATGTGTATATATTAGTCCATGGTAACAGTCAATAGAGTTCTAGGCCTACCGGAGACCAGTGCCAGAACCTGGCCCCCCTCAGAGGGGCATGAGGAGCAATGGCCTATAGACACCCCTCTGTAATTGGAAACAGTCTGTCTGCCATCTACCAGGTCAGGCACCCAGAAAGGTAGGAATTCCGAAACAACTTTCAAATGGTTAAAAATTGCAAACCGAAAGCCGGACTAGCGAGCAGAACTCCCCAATCGAAAACAAGCAAAGAAGCATGACGTCACCACAGCCGCTGTGCTGCTGTCTGTGCAACTTCCCCCTCTCTAGGAAGTGAAAGAGGGGGTCCCAGACTTCCATGCCGGCTACCCCAACCTCAGTTCACAGGCTATTGTGTTTGGTGGCGTGTCGATCGACTCTGGCTCCATCCTTTAGAGCAGTACTGTCCATAGCAGTGGTGGTGTTCTGTGTGCTGGTGTACGAGCCAGGAGTAACACAAGAGTACTGGGGCTGCATGTAACTAAGGGCACCTTCCCTAGGTGCCCTGTAAGTACTGCCCTTGCAGTTTAAGGTTATCTTCCATGAGCCGTTCGGGACTACCTCTGCGTGGTTCTTTTGCTGCTCGGTGATTGCCCGCCCTTGGGATCAGCTAGGGTTGGTCAAATTCCTGTTTGACCTTGGGTAGGAGGTAGTATCATCACTGGCTGGGGTGTGAGGTACTGTGCAGCTGTCTGATATACGCATAGCGGCCGGTTCTGTTCCCCTGGGGACGTTTTGCTTTTGTAGTGTTTTTCTTTTACTTTTGTTTTGCCTGGTAAGGGTCTGCCTGGTGTTGCTGTAGGACCACTTTATGATTTTGGTGGCCCTCTGCTAGGTCCCCATGATTGCACGTGTTGCAGGGGTTCAGCTTTTAGTTTGTTTGCTTAGTAGCTCTGGGATAGTTGGTTAGCAGCACCTTGCCTGGGCTTCCCTTAGCAGTCAGCCTAAGGGCCCTGGGAACCCCCATTTTGGCTGATTGGTTCAATGGAGGCGACCTCTTGAGTCCAATCTCGCTTTGTGCGAGTTTGGAAGTTGCTCTGTCCCCTTGTCTCAGGGTGACATTCACTGTCTTTGCCTCCACCATGCTGCCTGTAGGGTCGATGACACCTTTGACCCTAAATCTTGCGAGTATTCACCTAGTTGTGCTTGCGAGGGTTGAGCTCTGCTCTTTCGTCCCGCCTCTCGACTGTTAATCAACTGTTACTGACTACTTTTTCTTTCCCATAACACACACACACACACACAAAATAGTAACAGGAATTGATAAAATCGACAGGAAAGATTTCCTGAGACCTGGAGCTTCAAGAACAAGAGGTCATAGATATAAACTGGCTAAACACAGATGCCGAAGAAATATAAGAAAATTCACTTTCGCAAACAGAGTGGTAGACAGTTGGAATAAGTTGGGGGAGAAGGTGGTGGAGGCCAAGACCGTCAGTAGTTTCAAAGCGTTATATGACAAAGAGTGCTGGGAAGACGGGACACCACGAGCGTAGCTCTCATCCTGTAACTACACTTAGGTAATTACACTTAGGTAATTACACCCCAGGAAGCAGCCCATGACAGCTGACTAACTCCCAGGTACCTGTTTACTGCTAGGTAACGGGCATCAGGGTGAAAGAAACTCTGCACATTGTTTCTCGCCAGCGCCGGGAATCGAACCCGGGAATACAGGATCATGCGTCCAGCATGCTGTCCAGTCAGCCACCAGCCCCTGTGGTGAGTAGTGTTCTTTGCATGTACTCCAGTTCACCCAGTCTGAGAATACAGTACTGTTGATTGGGTGCAGGCAGCATCTGCATTGCATATGCATTTTAGGTTGCTGCAACGCTCTAGGTTACTTGCCTTTCCGGATGCCCTACGGCTGCCCCATTTTGGTTTTAGGGCCCCGAAATTGGATGTTAGTGGCTTCGACTCTGGTTTCGTCCGTGCCAGCTTGTCCTTGCCCTGCTCCCGGCTCCCAAACATCTGAAGGTTTCAGAGTTGGGGCAGAGTTTTCTTGGTGGTGAGCTTCAGGTGGCTTCAGAGACTGCCCCTTCCGGATCGGCGGCAGAGGCATTGGTCTGTTCCTCCTGCTGGGCCTTTTGGGTCATGCCAGTGGGCCCCCCTTCATCCCTGCTTTTCCGGTGAACTCTGCCTTTTCTCCAGAGGCAGAGGGTTTGGAGGATGGCTCGGCCCAGGGTCCTGATGTGGAAGATCCCAAGGTTGGGAAGGAGTTGCCTTGGGGGGGCTTGGGCCCTGTTTGTCCCTGTTGCTTGTTGTTACAGGAGAAGTGGTTTTCCTATCCCTCCTCCTCGTAGGAGTTTGATATGGCTTAAACTCCTACCTGGGTTTGGTTCCAGGTTCCCAAGGGTTCCTGGGTACCCTCCTTCCCGAGGATTTCGACTTCCCGCATCCAACCGCAGGAAGTGTGGGAGTCCCTTGTGGCTTACCTCTTGCGAGACCCGAATTACACCTTCCGGAATGCCAGAGTCTTCCTGGCTGGCAGACTGCCCTTTCTTTTCATTACGGGGGCATGGCATGCATTCTGTCGAACCCAGGCACTTGAGTGTCGGAAGTTGACTACGGTCATTCAAGTTTACCTGGGGGAAGGGGGGTGATTTTGAGCACCACAATGTGTGCTTGTTTGCCCTTTCGGCGTCCCTGGTGGCAGAGGCTTTGCGCCCCGTTGGCATTTGGCTTTGGTCTTGCGTTTCTTTTTTCTACTGGAGCTGTCTTTGGACTGGCTCGAGGAGGATGTGGAGGATCTGGGATTGGACCAGCGTCCGGGGTGCTTGCCTCGACAGCTCGGGGGTCGGCTGCCTTGTTGAAGTTGTTTGCTCCGATTCTGAAGGAAGCGGTGTCTCTGTTCTTTGCTTCATGCCTCACATGCTGGCAGGTGGTGCTTGTCCACTCTTATGGAATCCGCTTGGGCCCTTGCTCTTAGATTTTCATCCCCTTTTGCAGAGTCTGCGATGATGCTTTTTCTGCAGGCGGCTTCGTTTAGTTGCCGTCCTATGTCGGACTTGTTGGTTCTCTGGGGGAAAAGGGGGGCCATGATGGTCCTGTCTGGAAGGGTCGTACCAGGGCTCGGGGTTCCTTCGGTCATTGTAAGCCAGTTGTGCCAGATTCAGGGCCGGCCCCTTCTGTGGAGCCATCCGTCGGCGTCTGCACCATCTGGTCGGCACAGTGATCGCTCTGAGCGTTAGTCAGGCTCTTGTAAGGGTCGTGGGCCCTTTCACAGTTCACCCCATTGACGAGGCGATGGTGGGGGGAGGCTCACGCTGTTTGCTCTCTCCTGGCCCCACGATTCGTGGGCATTTCAGTGCTTGCAAGGCAGGTCTCTTCCCCTGCGCTCTGTCGTTTCAACCTGGAGTGGGTTTGCTTGGGCGTGGTTGAAATGACAGCTTCCGTCAGGTGGGTTTTCTGCCTGTTTCCAGTTCTGAAACGGGACTGTGTGGGCCTACTGTTCATTCTGCTGCAAGAATGAGACTGCTGCTTTCTAGAGAAGTCCTTGGGTTGTTGATGCTTGGTTGGTTCATCTGGGGGTGCATCATGTTTTGTGTCCGGTTGGAACTCTTTGCCATTACTTGCATGCCACAGCCTCTGTGGCAGGGGACACGCTTTGGGGTGACCTGGTTTCCCTTGTTCCCTGTTCCAGAGCGCAGATCTCCCAGGTCGTTTGCAGGGTTATTTGGCCCAACCAGCCTGCGGTCTATCCCCGTGCCCACGACGTTTGTAAGGTTGCGGCTTTGGCTGCTATTTTTGGTAATATGTCCAGGCTGACATTTGGGCACAGGGCTTTTGGAGGTCGAACATAGTCCTGGCTGCACGGTACCGTGTTGATGTTCCTGGCCCTTCACGGGCGTGTGTAGCCTTGGGTCGCAGGTTGCAGCCAGTTGTCTTGACTTTGAGTTGAGGAGCGAGTGGTAGCCGCCTCCCGGGTTAGTCCCTCTTTTCCTTTATCTTTGGTCAGGTTTCTCCGGGGAACTGAAGGGGCTCTCCACAGAAAACAAGCATTGAATGTAACCATTTTTTGGGTGAGACCCTGTTATGAGGGTAGTGTGACTACTGAGAGGGCCAATATTGAAATCCAAAGAAGTTCCTAAAATAATGGCAATAGGGAGGCCCCGGCCCCCAGGGAAAGAATATTCACAGAAAATAAACAGTTTCTTGGCTAGAAAAACTGTCTAGTCTAAGGTAATCCTCGATTCCACTCTTAACAGGAAGAAGAAATACTCCTTTCTTAGTGCTTATTTATTAAACCCTCTAATAACCTCCCATATACATTACTACAATAATATACTTTACCATTCTACCTTACGTTAAATACCTTGGTCCACATAGACAGGATACAAGGTTTACACTTGAAAAACTAGGGTAAAGTCTAATTGAAGAGAGGTACTTGTAAGGCTGGAAGCAGCCTTGTAGCCTCTTGAACCACGTGAACCCATGTGGTTCACTAGTCACAATGAGTACACTTATTGATGCCAAAACACTGGCTTAAAATACCTCTAAACAAAACACACACCTAGCTAGTAGCACAGTAATACACGGACGGTTACTTATCTTATAAAGTACACCCAGAATAAGGTAAGGGAAGAGAGGAGGAGGAGAAGAAACAGAACACCCAAGGG
Source organism: Procambarus virginalis (assembly GCA_020271785.1). Taxonomy (NCBI): domain Eukaryota; kingdom Metazoa; phylum Arthropoda; class Malacostraca; order Decapoda; family Cambaridae; genus Procambarus; species Procambarus virginalis. The sequence goes on from WNGS01164858.1 coordinate 12,708,494, forward strand.
AGAANCAGTGGTACCTCGGAACACGAGTGTCCCTGTATGCGAGTTTTTTCGGATACGAGCAGGATTTCCTCGGAAAATATTTCTCGGAAGGCGAGGGTTACCTCGGAACGCGAGTTTGTTGATATGCGTTCAGGGCGACCTAGCGTGTGGTGGTTCGGCGATCGTCGCCCCTCCGCCCCTCAGTTTACCATGTCTCGCGCCCAGTGACTATCTCACATCAATTCTCACCTGGATTTTCAGTGTTTTGTTGGATTTTTGGTCATTTGACTATACAATTTGTTATTATATATCTCACCATGGGTCTCAAGAAAGCCACTGGTAAGGTTCAACATAAGAAATAGCTGTGAGTAGAGGCAGTAGAGGATGTTCCTTCTTGATTAAGAAAATGTGTGAAGTATGGGAAGAACTGCAAAGTTTTGTTGAAAAAACTAACCCAGATAAAGCTGTAGCAGGCCGTTGTGTTGACCTTTTAAATGATAATGTGATGTCTTACTACAGACAAGTGTTAAAATGTAGGGAAAAACAAGTGTCTTTAGACAAATTCTTAGTAAGACAAGCAAGTCCTAGTGGTATGCAGGCAAAATGTGCCAAAGTGTGCATACCAGTGAAGTTCTCACTGCTTGATGTGATAATGGAAGGGGACTCCCATTCCAAACAGTAACTCCTCTCCTCCTCCCCCCTCCTCACCATCTTCCATATGCCTACAGCATTCAACAGTAAGGTAAGTAATAACTTGAACATAGTTTTGTAGGTTTATTAAGATGAATTGGGTATAAAAATTTAGTTTGATGTGGAGTTTTTGGGGTAGTCAGGAAAGGATTAATTCATTTCCTATTATTTCTTATGGGGAAATTAGCTTCGGAATACGAGCCGTCTCCAGGAACGAATTAAACTCGTAAACTGAGGTACCCCTGTATGAGGTTTCTTCGCACTCCTTTCGCAAGTTCCTCTCTATCATTGTTCTTCCATTACTGAGTGTGTGGTGCTCTCCTTTCTTGCATTTTCTTGATCAGCATCTCGTGCCAAATACTTTTGCTTCATATTATGCAGTGCTGGCAGAACTGCTGCAGCTTGCATTCAGTGTTGTTTACTACCTCTGCACCATTTTGCAAGTTGTCTCCCTTGTTATTTCACCTCCAGCCTGCTTGTGCACTGCTTAAGCCTGCTTTGTCCTTGGACCATGTTTCTTTTCTGTCCTCTTCTCAGTTTATGGTGTCCCTATGCTCTGGGATTCATTTTCTAAGGTTTTCGATTTGGTGGTTCTTTTCTTCAATTCTGGGGTTGGGAAGTTTCATGCTCTTCTGGAGGCAGGGATTTTCTTTTGGCCATGGTAGGCATTTATTTTTGTTTGCAACCAGCTGCTGCTCTTATGGTGAAGAACGAGTCAGTTGGCATGCAGAGGGATCCTTTGGTTATTGATCCTTGGTTAGTTCAGCCGTGGGTGCATTAGGTCCTGTGTTTAGTGGAGGCTCTCTGCAACTACTTTTCTGCCACCAATTTTGTCTCAGTGGTTGCTTTGTGTGTGGATCTGTCCCCTTGGTTTCCTGCTCCAAGGAATGCATTTCTCAGGTTACTGCAATGTTGTTGGTAGGCCCTGTGGCCTACCTTTGTGCCCACGATGTGCTGAGGTACACTGTTTTGGCAGTCGAGTTTGCTAATATGGCCTTGGTTAATATTCGGGTAAATGGTTTTGGCAATCTAATAAGGTTTTTGAGGCATGGTATTTAATTAATATTATGGGGCCTTGACTTCCTTGTGTGGTCTTGGTTGTGTTGCTTGACATCGGTTCTTGTCCCTGTCTTGACTGCCTGTTGTTTACTGTCCCCCTGGTAAGTCCCTGCATTTCTCTCCTTCATGGGTAGTTAGCTTCAGGGAGCCACAAGCACCTCCTCCCCAGAAAACCAGCATGGAATGTAATGAAATCATAATTTTTGAGTGGACCCTATTGACTCTGATTTCCTCCCTCCTAGGTCATCATGTACTCACCTAGTTGTACTCGCCTAGTTGTGCTTGCGGGGGTTGAGCTCTGGCTCTTTGGTCCTGCCTCTCAACCGTATGTTTTTGGTTTGTGTATGCATCTGCTCCAGAACCGAGGCCCCAAGGCCTTGGAGGATGTGGGCCCCTTCCCTTCTCCACCCACAAACAGGTGGGGGGGGGGCCAAGGTGGGGCAAACAAGTCCACACTAGTTTGGAGAGATTCAATTATTTGTTTACATAGATGGAGTTCATAAAGTGCGTGGAAAGGCTACGGCCTCTTTTTGAACTCGGTAATTGCTTGTTTTGATTCGCTGATGTTCTGGATGGCATCCCCAGTGAGGTGAGGATCTGTTTTCTCATTGCACCTCTTTGAAGGGAGGTCATCTTCTGGCTCCTGTATCTGGTAGGCCTAAGAACTCCACAGCTGATGTGACCTAGTAGTTGGGAGCCATACCAGCGATATAGCTTCAGAAAGCCATCATGGGTTACCCAGAAATTGGAGTTTCATTACATTCAACATTGCTTTTTTTTTTATACACAGGTGGGTACAGTAACAGATGACTCCTGACTCATGTTAGAAGGCTTAGAGCTTCCCTTCACATAACACATAGTAAAGTTTACCCACCAGTTTTCCTTGGAATACAACCACACAGTTGGCTTTAAACCAAGTACCCAGTTACTGCTGTATAAACAGAGGTGAATAGTGAAGATTTGGCACGTGATTAATCCTCCCTGGTCAGGAATAGAATCCAGACCAAATCGCCCACAAGGGCAGGGTGAGTCTGTTACCTCTGCTAAGGGCGAGGCTTCCTCCACAGGAGGACGGGAACTCTCAGGGACAGCCATCCAAACCCACCAGGGAAGATAACCTGCACTGAGCAGAGGCAACATCAATGAGCACCTAGAGAGGTTACTTGGCACGAGCAGCTCGAAGTAAAATTAGTGAAAGTCCACACGAGAGGTAAGGCCTGTAAATGTGTGTGTAAAGCAAATATTAAAATACAGTATAGAACATGTGTACCTGAATAACTGGAATAGACTAATAGGTGAGAGGAGCGTAATAGCAAAATTTTGACATAACATTAAATGACTGACGTGTCAAGTGGGGGAACGGGGAGATCATGTAGCTTGGTGTACGGCCACCTGATGGCATTCAGGTGTAAGTAGTGAGTGAATCACTTCATAACCAGGTGGATCGTTTTTGGCATCTCTTTATCTTCTGTTATGTTTACCTTGCTATTGTGCACTATCTTGCTCTACATTTGTGATGGTCTTTTCTTGGTCTGAATGAAATTGAATCGTCACCTTCCTGCACCTCTGTAGAGAGTGCCAGGTTTTGGCCTCTGGGCTCCAGTAAGTTAAAATGACTCGAGGACCTGGCATGCATTGAATTGTGGAGAGCTATCTAGGTTGCTAGCAAAAGGGTGTTTCCATAGGCTAGCAACAGTGTGTTTCCCATAAAATCTAACAGCTTCAAGTATAGGTAGAGCATTCTACTCAGCATTATATTCTAGTTTCTACCCTTCCTTTCCAAGTTAACCTGTTCTGTTTTTCCTACATTTTCTTTACTTTTGCATCTGGAGGAAGAGAGGATATTGACGGGCAGTAGTTTTGTGGTGCAGTACTGCCACCTGATGGCAATTGGTGGTAGTGACTTACAGGTGTTTAGGTACCAGGTACTGTAGTTTACCAGGGCATTTTCTGCCTGTGGTAGGCTTTTATGTTTAAGGAAAGCATTTTTCTATCTACATTCTAGGCTGGATTGAGTATTCTCCAGTACCTCCCTAGCACTAGTATGGCCCCAATGGAGACAGTTTGAAAAGGTACCTGCCACGCTGGTGCAGATAATTGAGCACCTCCCCTGACTGCAGTGATATTAATCAGAGGTGAGTAGGATCTTGCCTTTGGGAGTGATAGTGTACTGTTCAGGAAAGCACTTTACATACACTCAAAGCAAGGTTTCTGAGGTTCTGGTTCAATTCTATTATTACTGTATTCATTCATATAGGTACATTTGCTAGGATTATGGTATGTTTAAAGTGTTAATCAGGAAAGTTTGAATCTAAATGCATGCAGCAGTTACTCTTGACAAATGGATATGTAACTGCATAGGACTGTGCCTTGGAAAAAATTGCAGTTACTGTATTTGTTAAAAAAAAAAAGATGGGGACATTTGTGTTGAAGGATGATATCTACGCTTAATGTGAGGAGAACATTATTGAAAGAATTTTGCTGTGTGGTTTGACCTGAGCTTATCTTAAATGTTCATAAGAAACTTCAAGAAATATATTGTACTAATTTTTTTGCCATTTCATACACTTGTATAAACTGTTTTAATGTTTCCACTGCTTCCCTCATCTACATTGTTTTCTTTATGGTAGAGAAACATGGTCGTCGTCCTCATTCTAACATTGTAACAGTGGTGATAGGTGATCGATCATCAGTTGCCCATGTAAACCCTGCTGTAGAAGTAAAGCAAGTGGCAATTTTATTTTTAAGTTCACTGTTATACTAAGTGGCAGGCAGTGACATTTCCTGAACTCTTAACTTTATCCTTTCCTTGGTGACTGTTTTGTAGCTTTATCCTTTGTTTATTCTTCTGCCCTCTGATTGTATCTTCCTTTTTTTCGTCATATTTTTGTTTTTAACATTTTCAGTTATACTAATATAATTCAGTAAAAACAATCCTCATTCTTTGTTGTAGTTTTCAATAGTCAGTGAGTATTCTGTTATAAAACTAGTGAGTCAGCATGTAGTTCTCTCTGACATATTTCTAGTGTTCACTTAAAGATTTAGCTGAAATGTGAGTAGAATTATGCACAAGATCACCACTTAAAGGAAGAATTTCCAAAGAAAGCAACTAACCTAATTTTAAATGCCAGAGCGTTGAGAGGCAAGTCTTTTTGCATTAAATACACCAAATCTTTAATGATCATTCCCGCTGTGCATCTTGGAGCATGCAGTGCTTCTCAGGTGTTCCAGTACCTCTTGTGTAGCTTTTCCCCTAGAATATGATGACCAAACCACACATCAGAAGATGCAGAAATGTGGTTTCAGTCCGTCCTGGACCATTATCAAGTCGTGTGTGAGTGGGTAGATTTTTTGTTTTTTTAGATTCAGCTACAGTACTCGGAATAAGTTCCAAGCAGCACGGGCTATGGTGAGCCCGTCGTACTTACCTGGCACAGGAGATGTGCGTGGACCTGGAGAGAGGAAGGAATGGGTCAATAAATAAGGAAAGAGTGAGGTGAGGAGCAGGTAAGAGAAGGTAATTTCTAGAAGGCAGTTTCTAGAAGGCAATTTCTAAAAGGTAATTTCTAGAAGGTAAGGTAAGGTGTAAGGTGAGGAGCAGGTAAGATAAAGTAATGAACGCTACACTAAATGACAGACTTAAGGAACACAAAAGAAGTGTTAAGTCTGCAGACACAAACAATGCTCTTTTCTGTCATGTTAGGGACTCTAATCATCATATTGATTGGTCTTCTTTTAAAATAATCTTTCCTGCCTCTACTCTTCACAGACGCTGCCTTGTTGAATCGGCTCCGATACACAACTTACCCAACATGAACCTTAGTCCTGGTTTTATTGCTGTTGACTCTTCCCTTTTACAGTACATACTTAAATGCGCTAACCTTCTTAATAAATGTGACCTGACTTAAGCCTTACCCTTTTCTTTTTCTTGCCCTCTTATTCTTACATCATCCCATTCCTTCTTCATCCCATCATTACTCATTCCATTCATATCTCTCATCCTGTTCTTACTTTTCACCTTACATCTTACCTTCTTTTAGAAATTATCTTCTTCTTTTACCTGCTCCTTGCCTCACTCTTTCCTTATTTATTAACTCATTCCTTCCTCTCACCATCACACATGACTTAATAAGGACGGACCAAAACGTCGTCGTTTCTGCATCTTCTGATGTGTGGTGTGGCCATCATATCTTCAGCCACCTTATTGTGACTCATCGTCTTTACCAGTACATCTTCAAATGGCAGCAATTCTAAGGTCATTGAAAATTGGCATCCTTTTAATTTTGTACCACCATAATATACATGTTTATTAAGCATTAAGATTTGAAGAACATTTAAAGTTTGAAAACCATATTTGGAGCACACAACATTGATTCATAAATTTTATTGGACCCATCCCAATTCGTTGCAATGGGGTATTCTTTGCAACTGGGAATGCCTGCAGGATGCATTTCCCATGTCCCATGGGCTGATTTCACTTAGCAAAATTTTCATTTCTACCAATAATGTTCATAGACAATTATCAAGTGAACATGTCAGTAAAGAAATTTAACAACATCTAGTTTATTTCTCATGTCCCTAGCCATAAAACTCATTTTTAAAAGCATACAAGAATGAACAAAAACCTTAAGAACTCAAAATGAAAACAGAATTGGGTTTTAAATACAGTATCCTCAGTGTAATCTAGCATTGAAAATGTAATGCTAGATTACATTTTCACTAAGTGGAAATGTAATCTACCATCAGAATTTGTCTTTGAACATTGATTTAAAGCATACTACCTTTTGCCAAAATAGAATAGTTTTTCCAATATCATGATTACTTTTCCTCACTCAGGCCTTAGAATTATACAAAATAGATTTGTTATGTAGTAATGATATTCTGCTTTGTTACCTTATGATTTGTGAGGGTTTACAATAATAAATCAGGTTTTGCAGGTTTGAAATATTAAAATTAGTCAGTTCTCAAGAAAATAGATTGATGATAAGTTTCAGTTAGTTTTGTATATGGGTTTGTTCAAATAAGCTTCAACAAAGCTCTAATCACATCAATTTTAGGACTTATTTTAACACTCTTTATCCAAATATTTTTTTTAATTTAACATTTCATTTATTTTATATTTTCATTAACCTTACCAAAAGACGATTTATACATTGTTTGAAGTCGCAAGATCAAAAAGTGACGATTTCTGAAATTAAACATTTCTTTATGATATATTTTTTGGTTGTCTCCCTATCTTTCAGGCCAGAGTACTATGAAGTTCCCTACATTTTCCACCATTATTGTTGCTACAGTGGAACCTCAGTACTCAAACCTGATTGGTCCCAGAAGGCTGTTCGAGTACCAATCTGTTCAAGTACTGTACCGAATACAGTAATTGTTTTCTATAAGGAATAATGTAAATTGGATTATTCCATTACAGACCACAAACAATACACATAAGAAATAAATAAATGAAATAAATGCAAGTTTATTCTTGCTTTATCTGCACTTAGGAGAGCTGAAGGCATATGTGGAATGTGGTGAGGAAGAGGAGTAGGAATGTTAGTTTGACAAAGGAGTCCCCTACCATAAAAACTTTAGGTAATTTTGCTTTTGGGGTTCTTTATCTTTTCTGTCTTTTTCTATCGTAGAGATTGTAGATTTAGGTATACCAAACTCGGTAGCAAGAACAGACACACAGGTACCACATTCATATTTTGCAGAGTTCTTTTGCATCTCTATCATGGTTCTAACTACTATACGGGTAATTATTTTTTTTTTTTTTTACTCCAATCACTAACTTTCTTAGGTGCTATGGTGACTTGGGTACAGTAAGAATATAAAAAATGTTCAAGAAAACACAAGAAAGTTTGCAATTTAGAGGAGTTGTGCACTGAACCACAGCTACTGGGAAACTGATTAGTCTATTATGTGTGTTTGAGAGTCAAGCAAACGGTCAACTATCAAGCACGAACAGTGTTCAAGTGCCGAATTGTTCAAGTTGGGAGCTGTTCGAGTACCGAGGTTCCTCTGCATTTGTCAGTTTAGCTTATAGTTCCTCCTGCTTTTCTCCAAATTGTAATTTCCTTCAAAATTTCACCAGAGACTGGTTAAAAGATAAAACAGTGGATGATCATGAAATTAAATATTTCTTCCTGATATTCCTTCAGTTTTTATCTCCTTAGATCTCAGCCCAAAGTTCAGTATTATAATGTGTACAGTGGGTTACATCCAGGAATGTTTAAACAACTTTGAATATTCTTTTACTTTTTATAGTGAAAGAATACTTGTCAGAGCTACTGGGAACTAATTATTTTTGTTATTATATTTTATTTTAAATAATTTGGTGTTTGTTTTAGGTTTATGGGTGGGGCCTGAATAGTAATGGTCAGTTAGGCCTGGGTAACAATGTCAACCAGCACAACCCATGCAGAGTCACAGCTCTCCAAGGAGTCGTCATCACAAAGGTTGGTTCCTGTTTGAAATACTGTACAGTATCTGTATATATTAGTTTAGGAGATGATTTTTAAGTGATTAAAAGTTCTGCAAAGATTTTTTAATGAAATATGTTTTGTGATTATAAGTTACATTATTCCATATCCTGTACAGAAATGTACTAAATTTAGATTTGAATTGTTAATCATCATTGTAATCAGCACTATGGAAGGAGCTCCAGTTCCTACTGATGGTCTTTTCTTTGGTCACAATTCACATTGATGCTTGAAATGGCTCACCTGTGTTGGGTTTTCTCTCCCTTAATAAGAAACCACATCTCATTATAGAGTAGCTCAGATTCAATGTGCTTAATGACAAAACAATTTTCAGTGTTCATTGTGTTGTGAAAAATCAGTATTTGGAAATTTTCAGTCATCTTTGAAGTTTATTGTAATAAATGTATTATTTACATGACAATTTGTTTCTAACAAAAAAATAAGTTTGAAATTAATACCGAATTGATAATTTTTGTTCAGTACTGTATGGAACAGTGGATATACTGTATAACATTTATCTTTGACTGCTCAGAACATAAGAACACAAGAATTAATGAAACTGTAGAAAGTCTATTGGCCCATACGAGGCCGTTTCTATATATATCCACCCAAACACATTCATATGTGTGTCTAACCTATGTCTAAAACAATTACACACACACACACAGTGTTGTAGTACAGGATGATGATAGTGAGTGGTGTCCCAGACAACATAAAGGTATAGTGCTTTTGAAAAATAGGTGAGATAACAGGAATGTGCCAAGGGAAGTGAAAAAATTGGATGAGAAAAAGTTGCCCTAGTGTTTACAGTGCAGAGAACAACATTCAAGATGGCCGCCGGTGGCAAGAGGAAATACACAACAGAGCTTGATTTTGATGGTTTCAGTGAAGAAAGCATTGAGATAACCAGTCTATACAACAAGTTGGCAAAATTAGATACTATAGTGACCTCTCATAGAATTAATTAGTAAATTGAAAGAAAGTAATGACCATTTAAATAGCAAAGTTGTATGTCTGGAGGGTGTAGTGAAAGACCTGTGCAAGGATAAGATTAAATTGGAAACAAATTGCAAAGCCATGGAAGAAGAAAATAGTCTCTTAAAAATAGCTTTGAAGAAGTTAAAGTAAATTAAACACAAATGACTACAATAGGTTAGGCAAGGAAATTCACAGGAGAAACAGCTTTTGTCAGCACAGATGGAGGAAGTTGCACATGGAATAGAACAGTGCAAGAAAGATATGCAACTCACTTATGCGCAAGTGGCCAAGGACAAGGAAAAAATAGAAGAAGCAGTAAAAGAAGTCAAACACTGCAGCAACCAAGATAAAACAAACATTAGGCTAGAAGTGAGAAAGAATTGGCATCTAACCCAAAGTTGGTGCAAAACACAGTTGATCGGAGTAAGTCCCTGATCATTTTTGGATGCAAAGAAAAGGAGATAACATCTAGGTCAGAAAGAGCTGTAGAAGAAGCAAAGTAGTAGATAAAATTGTTGGCCTCGTGGAAGGTCTTACAACCAAAGAGAATGTGTGCGACTACAGGAGAATAGGCAGATATGTAAAAGGGAAAGATCGACCTTTGAGGATCACCCTAAACGGTGCCAAACAGATGGAAGAAGTACTAAGGAATGCTAAAAATTACAAAGCGATGAGGATGGGAAAGGGTGGTCGTTAAGACGAGATCTTTCAAAAGAAGATAGAGAGAAGCTGAAACTGAACCTCGCCGAGGCAAAACGTTTAAATGAGAGCAGGAATGAAGAAGAAATCAATTCTTTTTCTACAAGTGATAGGGGTAGGCAGACCAGTAAAGTGGTACATAAAGGCAAACCAACAAAATCATTAGAGAAAGGGGGAGTGAAAAATAAAAGAGGGGAACAAGTTCCTGAAGATTGCATACACCAACATAGATGGAGTAAGATCAAAGATACTGGAGTTAAGTGATAATATACAGCTGCAGACACCAGACATTGTTGCACTCACGGAGACAAAACTTGAAGATGTTATTTTAAATGAGGTCATATTCCCAAGGGCTACTCAATTTGGAGACGGGACAGAAAAATTAGGAAAGGCGGTGGCGTTGCTGTGCTGGTGAAAGAACACCTAAAGGTGAACGAAATAATGACTACCAATCCACAAGAAGTTGACATAATAGCACTAGAGATCTGCCATGAGGATGATAAACTAGTGATCAAAATGCATATAGTCCACCACTAACAGCACATGTCAAAGGAGGAGCTAGATAGTAAACGAGAAGGTCTTATAACGATAAGAGAGATCATAGCGAGAGCGGATT
>WNGS01164858.1:12719087-12731656 GCA_020271785.1 Procambarus virginalis
TTTATGGGTGCTTGACGTAGTAGATGACAGACATCGGTGACGGTAGATGCTTCAATTGCATGGGGGTGTCTATAGGCCATTGCTCCTTGTGCCTCTCTGAGGGGAGCCAGGTTCTAATGTGGTCCCCGGTAGGCCTAGAACTCCATCAATGACTGCTGCCACGGTCTAATATATATACACATCAGCCCGGTATAGCTCTGGGGATCCTCTGGGTCTCATCCAGAAAGTGGGATTTCATTACATTTAATGCTTTTTTTTTGTTTTTATTTCTCTTAAAAGTCATAAATAAATAAATAAAATAATGTTTTATTCGGGAAAGTACATACATAGGTGATTTACAAACATAAGTTGGATTTATAGATAGAGCTAGTACATACAACACCTAAAGCCACTAATACGCATAACGTTACTGGCAAGTCTTGCACACTTGTTATATTACTTGGAAGGTGTGGATTTGTTGTTTAGATTGGTAGATAGATAAAGTATACAGAATATGACTTGTATGGCATTAATTCTCCTTAATCGCAGGTTAACAAAATGTTAAATAATTTAATTAAATTCCCATGCAAATTTACCCTGGCAAACCTTAATTACTCCTTGAGTTTTGATTTAGTGATGAACTATGTTGTAAAATGTTAAACACTTGCCTAAAAACAACTTGGAGAAATGCTTGTGCAGAATTTCCTTTTTGTAATTTTTGTAACACTCCAAACAGATATGAATGTGTACCATATGTGACTAAAGAAAGGTAAACCATCGGTTAGGATCTTTACTATAGCATTATTAAATACTGTACTGCTGTTTTCTAAGAATTTTAAATGGACACTACAAGAATTTGCCATTCACATTTGAAGTTTGATATCTTATATAATGATTGAAAAATATATAGGCAGACTTTTACAGTTTGTTTTCTCAGATTGATTGTGGATATTCTCACACACTTGCCCTGAGTGATGAGGGTAGCTTGTGGGCATGGGGTGCAAACAGCTATGGTCAGCTGGGAACAGGAAACAAGGCCAACCAGTGTGCTCCAGTCAGAGTGGCACAGGACCTGGGCCGTATTGTTGATATTGCGTCATCACACTACTGTCATCTTTCAGCAGCTATGACACAAAATTCAAAAATTTACCTCTGGGGTCACTGTAAAGGTTTGTATTTTTACTATGTGCTTGAAAACATGATAGAAAAAATATTATATAATAATAATAATTCCCATTTCTGTGGAGAGCCTCTTCGGCTCCTCCAGAGGTATACCAGGCTGATGTGAATATATATACAGTGGCACCTCGACTTACAATTGCCCCGACTTACGATAATTTCGAGTTACGATGTAAATTTGATAAAAAAATGCGACTCGACTTACGATAGTGTCGTCGACTAACGATATTTGTTGGTACACGTTTGGGTCGACCGAGCGCGTGGTTCCCGGTCACGCGGGCCAGCCTGCCTCAGTTTATTAGAGCTGCCCGTTTAGTGATGATGACGCCTATAAGAAATTACATTTATGTGGTGATTTTTTGCTTTTTGAACATAAAACTTATTATTATATATCACCCCATGGGTCCCAAGAAAGTCAGTGGTAAGGTTCAACCTAAGAAAATAGTTGAGTTGAGGCAGTAGAGGATGTCCCTTCCTCATGTGTGGAAAAGAAAATGTGTGAAGTATGGGAAGAACTGCAAAGTTTTGTTGAAAAAAACTCCCCCAGATAAAGCTGTAGCAGGCCATTGCATTGACCTTTTAAATGACAATGTGATGTCTTACTATAAACAAGTGTTAAAAAGTAGGGAAAAACAAGTGTTTTTAGACAGATTCTTAGTAAGACAAACAAGCAGTGAGCCACAAGCAGGTCCTAGTGGTATGCAGGCAAAACATGCCAGAGTGTGTATTCCAGAAAAGTCATCACTGTCTGATGTTATAATGGAAGGGGACTCCCCTACCAAACAGTAACCTCTCTCCTCCTCCCTCCTCATCACCATCTTCCATACACCATCAAGAGTCCTCCAACAAGGTAAGATAAATATATGTACTGTATTGTTGTTAGAAAACAAAATTGTATTCAGTATAAAATGTATTTGTAAGTTAATATTTTGGAGGGTGGGGGAACGGATTAATTCAATTCCTTTTATTTCTTATGGGAAAAATCGCTTCGACTTACGATCCATCTCTGGGAACGGATTACCATCGTAAGTCGAGGCCCCACTGTATTAGACCGTGGCAACAGTCAATTTGAAGGGGTTCTAGGCCTACTGGAGACCAGACCCAGAACTTGTCCACCCCGCCCTCAAGAAGAGGCACAAGGAGCAGTGGCCTAAAGACACCCCGCGCAATTGGAAGCAGTCTGTCTGCCATCTACCAGGTCAGGCACCCAGAAAGGTAGGAATTCCAAAACAAACTACTGCTGGTCAAAAGTTGCAAACCAAAAGCTGAACTAGCAAGCATAATTCCACAGTCAAAAACAGGGAAAATAGCATGTCATCACCACAACCGCCGCACATCCGTCTGCGCAACCCCCCCCTCTGGGAGGGGGACTGGGGGTTCCAAACCTCCCCACTGGCTACGCTCCTTGGTTCAAGAGCCTGTTGTGTTGGCAGTGGTCAATCAACTCTGGCTCCATCCTTTGAGCAGTGCTGCTTAGCGGTGTTGTTGTTCAGTGATGGTGGTGTGCGACCCAGGAGTAACACAAAGAGTACTGGGGCCGCATGCACCTAGGGCCACCTTCCCTAGGTGCTCTGTAAGTACTGCCCCCTGCGGCCTAGGGTTATCTTCCCTGAGCCGTTCGGGATCTACCTCTGCATGGTTCTGTTGCTGCTCCGTGATTGCTCACCCTTGATATTTAGCTGGGGTGGTTCTTACTCCTGTTTGGCCTTGGGTAGGAGGTAGTTTCGTCCCTGGCTGGGGCACGAGGTACTGTGCTGCTGTCTGATGTATGCATAGCAACTGGGTCTGTTCACCTGGAGACGTTGTGCTTTTGCGGGGTTTTCTTTTGTTTTTGTTTTGTTTTGTCTGGTGAGGGGTCTGCCTGGTGTGGCGGTTGGACCACTTGTATGATTTTGGTGGAGGAGGCCTCTGATTCCCACCTTGCTTTGTGCGAGTTTGAAGGTTGCTCTGTCCCCTTGACTCAGGGTGACACTCACCAGTCGGGGCAGGGTTTGCCTGGTGGCGAGTCTCGGGCTGCTTCGGGGATTGCCGCTTCCAGTTTGGTGGCGGGGGGCATTTGAGCCTGTTTCTCCTGCTGGAGCTTTTGGATCAAGTCAGCGGGTCCCCTTCATCCCTGCTTTTCTGGTGGATTCTGCTTTATCTCCAGAGGCAGAGGGTTTGGAGGACGGCTCTGCCCCGGGTCCTGACATGGAGGATCCTGGGGCTGGGGAGGAGTTGACTTTGGGGGATTGGGCCCCATTTGACCCCACTTGGGTGTTGGTACCCTCAGCACAGGGCTTGCTGTTCTAGGGGGAGGGGTTTTCCTATCCCTTCTCTCTGTACGAATTTGATATAAGTTTGACTCTTCTCCGGGTTCCCTTGGGTTCTTCGGTTCCCTTGGGTTCCCTCCTTCCAGAGGTTTTCGGCTTCCTGCATCATACCAAAGGTGGTGTGGGAAGCCGCCTGGCTTTTTCTGCCCTCTGAGCGGGGTTTTGTGTTACAAGGATAGGGGTTTTCTTTCACTCCCTCCGCGTACAAATTGGATTTGGTGTCCACCCCTCCACGAGTTTCCGGCTTCCCGTGTTTCGTCTTCGGAGGTGCGGGAAGCCTTGGCGACTTACCTCCTGCGTGACCCAGCTTATGCCTTCATGATGGATCCGCGTTCCTTCATGTATGGATCCCCTGGTTCGTACTGGTTTCGTTATGAGGTTCCAGAGTCATCCTGGTTGGCAGACTGTCCTTTCTTTTCGTTGGAGGCTTGGCACACGTTCTGTAGGTCCCGCGCGCTTGAGTTGCAAGAGGTTTCAACGGTGTTGCAGGTTTTCCTGGGGGCGACTTCGAGCATCTTAATGCTTCTTTGTTCGCCCCTGTCCTTCCGCAGGAGGTTGGTGTCATGCAGCATCACGTGCAGGTTCCTTCCCTCTCGACTGCATTGGTTGCGGAGGATTTGCAAGCTCGTGGCCTGCTTGCTTCGGCTCTGCGTTTCTTTTCCCTCCTTGAGCTGTCCTCGGATTGGCTTGAGTTGGATGTGGGAGCGCTTTGGGCCACTGCCAAGTCTGGTGCGCTGCCCTTTGCGGTGCGGGCGTCATCTGCTTTGTTGAAGCTCTTCGCGCCCATCCTGCATGATGCAATTTCGCAGTTCTATGCTTCTCGCCTCGCGTGACGTCAGGCGGTGCTGGCTTCTTCCTTGGAATTCGCCTGGGCCCTGGCTCTTCGTTAGTCTTCTCCCTTTTGTCCATTGCTGTTTGCTGAGTCTGCTGTGGTGCTGTACCTGCAGGCGGCCTCAGTTAGTTGTTGGCCTGTGTCCGAGTTGTTGCTGCTCCTGGGAGCTCGCAGGGGGGCCTTCCCGGAAGGGTCATGCCAGGGCTCGGGGGGTCTTTTTGTCGGGGTAGGCCTCTGGTGCCGGATTTGGGGCTGGAGATGCCTTCAGTTCCAGCTGTTGCTGGTCAGCGTGGGATCCACCCTGTTCGCCTCTTAGGTTCTCGCATGGCGCGTCGGCCCTTTCGCAATTCGTCCCATTGACAGGGAGATGGGGGGGTGGCTCGCCCAGTTTGCTCATGCCTGGTCCCACGATTTGTGGGCTTTTCGGGTCGTTTCGTGCGGCATGTGGTGGCGTTGGGTAGCTCCTCTTCCCTCGGGGGGTTCGGAGCTGGCGGGGGCAGGCCTCTTCTCCTGCGCTCTGTCGGGTCATCTTGGAGTGGGTTTGCTTGGGCGTGGTTGAAATGGCGGCGTCCCTCAGGTGGGTTTCCCACCTGTTTCCGGTCCCGACACGGGACTGAGCGGACCTCCGGTTCATTCTGGACTTGTCCCGTCTGAACCCGTGGGTTTTGTGCCCCTCCTTCAGGATGACTACGCTGTCCCAGGTCCATCTTCTCTTGGAGTAGGGCGCTTGGATGGTGTCCCTGGACCTTAACCCTTAAAGTGCGCATCACGTCATATGACGTGCTAGGCGTTTTACCAGTCAACTGCGCTTCACGTCATATGACGTGTATGGGTACCGCACACAATTTGAATGTCCCACCGGGTAGCTGGGGTTCCCATACGCTGACCACGGGCTATAGTAAACAGTGGCCATTTGAAAAAAATTCCCGCTCACGAATCGAAGGCGTGGGAGGCCTCAGTTTAGCGAGAGTCACCATGGCGAGCGCACGGTCAAACGCCTCACGGGCACGCACCACTCAATCCCTCACCCCAGAGCAAATAGCCCACGAATTATTTTCTGAAGGTGAGGAAAGTGTATTTGATGATTCAGACAACGATGAGGATTATACACAGTTGTCGGGTGATAGTAGCAGCGGCAGTGAGAGTGAGAGTGTTCGCCATGCCATGGCGAGGCCTCTACGCTCACCCATGCCTCCTCGCCCAGTTTCTACCCCAATTCTACCACGACCTCACAGTTCCTGTGGATATTATCTGTTTGAGGGTGACGAGTCAGAGGGAGGTGACTCCTTTTCTGGGTTTAGTGACTCAGATCACAGTTTTATTGAGCCTGTGGCTGGTACCAGTGGTGTAACTGGGCGAGAAATTGTCGCGTCAGCAGCATCTCGCCCAGCCAAGTGCCACCGCATGGCACCACATGAGGGACCAAGACCCTTGTGTTCACGTGCATCCACCTCACGTGCATCCACCTCACGTGCACCCACCTCACGTGCACCCACCTCACGTGCACCCACCTCACCTGCATCCACCTCACGTGCATCCACCTCACGTGCACCCACCTCACGTGCACGTAGCCGCCGTGGTTCTCGCAGACGGTATTCAGCTCCTGGTTGCCGTCTTTCATCTGCATCTCGCAGGACGCCTGGTGTACTTGAGTGGAGTGATGGTGACGATTTTATTCCAAATATTCCTCACTTTGACAATAAAGATGTAGGGATTACAAACCTTTTCCCTATTCAAGGTGAGGACATGGCTGAGATGGAATATTTTACAGCATTCTATGATGAACCACTCATGGAATACATTGTACACCAAACGAACCTGCATGCTGCTTACCTGATTGAGAGGGAAATCACAGAATCTTTACGACTGCAGCGTTGGAAAAATACCACAGTTGCGGAAATGTATGTGTTTTTGGCACTCTGTTTGTTGATGAAGCACTGTCACAAACATGCAATAAGTGACTATTGGAGCAAGGACCATACAGTGCCAACACCTTTATTCGGGAAATATATGTCACGAGACAGGTTTCAGATACTCCTCAGGTGTCTACATTTTGGAAGTGTTCAGGACCGAACAGCTGATGATAGACTGTGGCGAGTGAGGAACTACATGAACGATGTTATTGGAAAATTCAGAGATTTTTACGTACCAGCACAGAAGCTGGTGGTTGATGAATCTCTCGTACTTTTCAAGGGACGTGTTCCATTCAAACAGTACATTCCCTCAAAACGAAACCGATTTGGCCTGAAATTTTTTGTTCTTTGTGATTGTGAGACAGGATACGTGTTACACATGATTCTGTACTCGGCTAGTGATGTAGACATTCCCGGTAACGACGAACATGGATTCTCGAGGAGTGTAGTGAAGACCATCATGGCTCCGTGGATGAACAAGGGACACATTTTATACACGGATAATTACTATACAAGTCCCTTGCTAGCTCGGTTCTTGCTAGAAAATAGAACCGGATTGGTTGGTACAGTAAAGCCACAACGAAGGGAAATGCCTGTGTTTGACAACGACATTGCAGTTGGTGAGTGTCAGAGAAGGAAATGTGATAACATTCTGTCAGTTCGGTGGAAAGACAAACGAGAGGTGAACTTGTTGACAACAATTCATGATGGAACAATGGTGAACAGTGGGAAAGTGAACCATAAAACAAATGCACCACTATATAAGCCAGACTGTGTTTTAGACTATAATATCAACATGCGGTTGATTGATAAATCAGACATGATGATTGGCACTGCAGAGTGTGTGCGGAAGACATGTAGGTGGACGAAAAACGTGTTCTTCCATCTTGTGGACATGAGCATGTTAAACTGTTTCAACATGTACCTTGTGAGAACTGGACGTAAGCCCACTTTCCGTGACTTTGTATTTGATGCTGCAATACAGTTATTAATAAAGTTTGGAAAAGATGTCCCAGGGATTCAGCGGCCCATCATAAACCCACTGTTGCAGCATGCTGGTACTCCACGCTTCGCTCACACTGAAGGCTTCCTAGCTCACAGACTCAAGTATTTGCCACCAGCTGGGAAGCGTGCAATAGCCCAACGTGATTGCTTGGTGTGTAAAACAACGACACGTAGAGACCAGAAATGGAAGCTTGTCCAAACATGGTGTGAAACGTGTGGCATGTGCTGTCAACTGCTTCAATGACTACCACAGTCTAGAAAACTTCTAAGTGTGCTGCAAAGTGTGTATAGCGTGTGCGAGTGTGTAAATATGTAAACATATAAGCAGTTAGCGTGTGCGTGTGTGTAAATATATACAAATATAAGCAGAACATACAATATAATAGACTGTAATGACATATTATATTGCCGTAATTGAAAACATATGTGTGCGCCTGTGTATACTCAAATATGCAACAATTATTGATACAAAATATGTTCAAACATTATTTGAAACAAATTTAGTGAAAAAAATTGGATAAAATGCGCCTAGACATTGTAAATAAATAGCGCGAAAATATATTTGTGGCAACTCTGGCTGTTTAGGGACGGCGCGCAATGCCTCTGGGGCGTGTACTGCATGAGCGAACATGCAGATTGTGACGTCATCGCTCAACTTTCCGGCTCTATTGCAACAAAATAAGTACAATAGAATTTTTTTTATTTTTCCCGTGATCAGTGAACAAAACTTAACAGGTTAGCAAAAAAAAAAAACTTTTTTTTTTTTTTCAAAATGACATGTGTCTGTGCGGATGGCAGGATATTAGACCCCGAGCATGTTAAGGGTTAAGGACGCGTATTAGCATGTCCCGGTTCATCCGGGGTTCAGGGACTGGCTCGGTTTTGTTGTGAGGTGTCAAGGTTATCGCTTTCGTTGTCTTCCCTTCGGGTTGAATCTGGCACCTTGCGTTTTTACATGCCTTGCTTGGGTCGTGGTGGCCCGCCTGCATTTGCTACATTTTCGGGTTCTGGCCTACCTCGACGACTAGCTGGTTTGGGCTCCCAGCCAGTCCACGTGTCTGCTCGCCAGGGATTTGATTCTTTCCCAGTTCGCAGGGTTCGGGTTCTTGGTGAACTGGAGGAAGTCCCATCTGGTTCCCTCTCAGGTTCGGTTTTGGCTGGGATGCTCGCACCGCTTCCTTGTTTCTACCTCCAGCAGCTCTGTTGCGCCTGCGGTCCCGCCTACGCCTGTTTCTGAGGGGTTTCTGGGTCACGAGGCGGTTGCTCGAGAGTTTGTGCAGGAGCCTGAACTTTGCCATGATGGTCTACCCGCTGGGTCGGGTGTGGCTTCGTCGGCTGTTCTGGTTCCTTCGGGGATGGCCCTTCCGCCTCTCTCGCGATCGTTAGGTTTGGCCTCCAGGGGGCTTTGCGTCGGTTGCTGCATCGCTGACTTCCTCTTTGGGTTTTTCAAGGTTCGGTGCCTTGGCGCCTGCCTGAGCCCTCGCTCAATGTGTACGTGGACGCGTCGTCTCTTGGTTGGGGTTTTGTGACCAGTGCTCACCAGGCCGACCAGGGGCGGTGGGGTCCGCCCTTCCGTCGGGCTCACAGCAGTTTGCAGCTGTGTGGATGTCACTCCAGAGGGTTCGAATTGCTCGCGGATCGACGATCAGGCTCCATTTGTACTGCTCACCAAGTGGTTCATTGCCTGAACCACAGGGATTCGATGCTGTCCTTGGCACTTTGGCGCTGATTGCTTCGGGTGACTCGTCTGCTGAGTTCTCCGGGTTTGGCTCTCCTGGCGGTTCACGTCCGGGGAGTGTCCAACGTCCTGGCGGACGGCCTGTCCCGGTTCCTTCCCCTTTCCACAGAATGGACAGCTGACGCTGACTCCTTCAGTTGGCTGTGCCGGACGTTCGGGACTCCGGACATGGATCTCTTCGCGTTGGCGTGGTTGAGGCGTCTCCCGGTATGCGTGGCACCCTTCCAGACTGCTAGGCTGTTGGGGTCGACGCCTTCAGGCAGGATTGGGCGAGGTGGGGTTACCTATACCTCTTTCCTCTGGTTCCGCTGTTGCTCCAGGTCCTGGCTCGCTTGGTGACTTGCCAGGGTCGAGTTGTCCTGGCTCCTTGGTGGCCATCCTAGCCTTGGTTTCAGGCACTGCTTGCTTGGTGTCCGAACCCCGAGGGTCTTCCCGTGGCTGCTCCTCTTTCAGCAGATCGGTCCAGCCCTGGATGAGGCTGGTTCGGTCTTCTCCTTGAGTCTTCACATCTGGTGTTTTTGACTCGGGCTTAGCATTCCTTGTATGGTGCGCAGGTGGCTTTGTTCGTTGTCTCCCACCTGCGTGCTTCATCTCGGCAGCAGTATGAAATTTCCTGGCGGCCCTTCCGGTTTTTCCTATCACTGCGTCAGTATTCTTTGGTCTCTGATAGGGTTGTTCTGTCCTTTCTCTCTTGGTTGTTTCAGGACCGTCATCTTATGCCGAATACTGTCGCTTCGTATCATACGTCATTGGCGGAGCCACTTCAGCTTGCTTTCTGTGTTGATGTTACTTATGCCCCATTTTGCAAGCTGTCTTGTGTGTTGTTTCACCTCTGGTCTGCTCATGCGCCGCCTAAGCTGTCTTGGTCCTTGGGCCGCGTGCTCTCTTTTCTCTCTTCTCCTCGGTTTGTTGTGGTCCCTTCCGTTCGGGATTGTTTTTCTAAGGCTCTTTTTTTTTTTCCTTTTAGCATTGGACTCTGGGGGTTGGATTGGGGAGCTGGGGGTGCATCATGAATTGTCTGGTTGCAGTTCTCCGCCGTTACTTGCACGCTATGGCTTCAGTTGCCAGGGATGCGCTCTGGGTTAATCCAGTTTCACTTCTTCCCTGTTCCCGAGCTTTGGTCTCTCAGGTCGTCCGCAGGGTTAAGTGTAGCCAGCCTGTGGTTTTCTCCGGGCGCACGACGTTCGTAAATTTGCTGCTTTGGCTGCCGTCTTTGGCAACATGTCTTGGGTCGACATTCAGGCCCGGGGTTTTTGGAGATCAAACAGGGTCCTGGCCGCTTGCTACCTCGTGAATGTTCCTGGGTCTGGTCGGGCCTGTGTTGCATTGGGTCGGCAGTTGCAGCCAGTTGTCTCGACTTCACGTTGAGGAGTGAGGACGGACCACCTCCCGGGTAAGTCCCTGTTTTTCCTTATCTTTCGGTAGTTAGCTCCGGGGAGCCGACGGGGTTCCCCCCAGAAAACCAGTGTTGAATGTAATGAAACGCCATTTTCTAGGCGAGTCTTGGAAGCTCCCTGGCATCCCACCGGTCGGCGGTATTTTCTCGTTTTTGACATCCAGCTTAAAAACTAATGGTTCGGTCGCCGACGGTGGGGTCTGGGGCTCCCCCCCTTCCCCTCCCGGGGAGGGGGGGGTTGCACAGACTACAGCTCGGCGACATATTGACGTTATGCTTGTTTGCTAATTTTCGTTTGGGGAGTTCTGTCCACTTGTTCGGTTTTCGGTCGCAATAGTTTACCAGAATAGAGGTTTGTTTTAGGGCGCCTACCTTTCTGGGTGCCTGTCCCAGTCGATGGCAGATGTAGAATGCTCCCAATCATAAGGGGGGTCTCTATAGGCCATTGCTCCTCGTGGCTCTCTAGAGGGGGGTCAGGTTCTGGCTCGTGGTTCTCGGTAGGCAAGAATATCCATTTAAAAAGTTATACATATCCATTCAGCGTGGATAGCTCAGGGGAGCCTCCAGGACTCGCCTTTTTATTACATTCAACGCTGGCGTTGTGGTAATATGTCTTGGGCTGACATTTGGGCGCGAGGATTTTGGAGGTCGAACAGGGTCCTGGTTGCCCGTTACCTCATTAATGTTCCTCGCTCTAGTCGGGTGTGTGCGTTGCAGGTTGCAGCCAGTTGTCTCTACTTCGAGTTGAGGTGTGAGTGGCAGCTGCCCCCTAAGTAAGTCCCTCTTTTACTTTTCTGTGGTTAAGTAGCTCCTGGGAGCCGGAGCGGCTCGCCACAAAAACCAACGTTGAATGTAATGAAACACCATTTGCTCGGTGAATTCTGGAGACTCCCCAGCATGCCTCCCTCCCTCTGGTCATTTTTTTTGTTTTTTTTGCATTTTTTATATTCAGCCTTTGAACTGTGGATGGCTGGTGCGAGGGGTCTGGGTATGGAAGCTGCGCAGATAGCTGCGCAGAGAGCGGCGCAGTGGAAGTTGTGATGTCATGTTTGTTTGCTTGTTTTCAGATTGTGGAGTTCTGATTGATAGTTCGGCTTACGGTAGCAGTTTTAACCAAGTGGAGTTTGTTTGGGAAGCCTAACTTTCTGGGTGCCTAACCCCAGTAGATAGCAGACATAGAATGCTTCCAACCACATGGGGTTTCTATAGTTTCCTCGTGCCTCTCTGAGTGGCGCAGGTTCTGGCGTGTGGTCCCCAGCAGGCTAGAACTCAATCGAATTGACTGATGGCAGGGTCTAATACATATCAGCCTGGTATAGTTCCGGGAGCCTCACAGACTCGCCCAGAAAATGGCGTTTTATTATATTCAACTTTGGTTTTCTGTGGGGAGCCCCTACGGCTCCCTGGAGCTTATCGGGCTAATGTATGTTATATTAGATCGGGACATTAGCTAAGGAGTTCAGACCTACCAGGGACCAGCGCTAAAACCTGGCCCCTTCAGAGAGTTTCAGGGAGCAATGGCCCTGGAAAACCCCTTGTGGTTGGGGTTTTCCTTATCTGCCATCGACCGAGGTTTGCACCCAGAAAGGTAGGCATAACAAAACAAACCCCACATGGTAAAAACTAAAACAAAAAAAACCGAACAGAGAGGTAAAGTCCCCTACAATCACAAGGAAACAAGCAAACATCACACTTTCTGCCGCGCCGATCGTCCGTGCAGCCCCCCCCCCCCGAGAGGGGGAGGGGGGAGCCCCGGACGTACCGCGTCCGCTGCCAAGCTTCAGTTCTTAAGCTAATGTCAACCAGGGATAGACGCTTCTCTGGCCTCAGTTTCCTAGGAAGTGTTTGTCTTGTGTGGCGTTCACTGCCGTGTGTTATGTTGTGCGGTGGCCAGGAGTACCTCATCAGTACCGGGGCTGCATGTGCTTAGTGGTTGACTTCCCTAAGCGCCCTGTGAGTACTGCCCTTGCGTGACAGGGTTATCTTCCCTGGGGCGTTTGGGAACCATTCCCGTAGAGGTTCTTGCTGCTCGGCATTTGCCTCGCCCTTGGGGCCAGCTGGGGCTTGGGGCCCTTGTTTGGCCCTGGGTAGGGATTAGTATTGTGTTGGTTAGAGCATCAAGGTGTTGCACAGCCTGCCACCTAAGCGGCAACCGGTTCCTGTTGCCTCTGGAAACGGTGTACTTTTGTGGGTTTTTTCTTTTGTTTTTATTTTCATG
>WNGS01164858.1:12740566-12780511 GCA_020271785.1 Procambarus virginalis
TGTGCCCCTCTTGAGGGGGCCAGGTTCTGGCTCTGGTCCCTGGTAGGCTTAGAACTCCTTCGATTGACTGTTGCCATGGTCTAATATATACACATCAGCCCGGTATAGCTCCAGGGAGCCAAAGGGGCTTTCCACAGAAACTACAGTATAGGGATAATTATAATAATTACAGTGGTACCTCGGAATACTAGTGTCCCTGTATATGAGTTTTTCGGAATACGAGCAGGATTTGCTCTGAAAATTTACATCGGAATGCTGTACGAGCTTTGCCTCGGAAGATGAGGGTGTTGATACGCGTACAGGCCGACTAGCGCATGGTGGCACGGCGATTGTGCCTCAGTTTACCCAGTGCCTCACGCCCAGTGACTATCCTGCCTGAATTCTTCACAAGGATTTACAGTTTTTTGTCAGGTTTTTGGCCATTTGAGCATAAAAGTTGTTATTATATGTCTCGCCATGGGTCCCAAGAAAGCCAGTGGTAAGGTTCAACCTAAGAAAATAGTTGAGCAGAGGCAGTAGAGGATGTCCCTTCTTCATTAAGAAAATGTTTGAAGTATGAGAAAACTGCAAAGTTTTGTTAAAAAAAACTCGCCCAGATAAAGCTGTAGCAGGCTGTTGCATTGACCTTTTAAATGACAATGTGATGTCTTACTACAGACAAGTGTTAAAATGTAGGGAAAAACAAGTGTCTTTAGACAGATTCTTAGATTAAGCAAGTCCTAGTGGTATGCTGGCAAAAGTGCCAGCATACGTGCCAGGGAGTGCACACCAGTGAAGTCCTCACTGCCTGATGTTATAATGGAAGGGGACTCCCCTTCTAAACAGTAACTCCTCTCCTCCTCCCTCCTCCTTACCATCTTCCATACGCCAACAGCAGCCATCAGCAAGGGTAAGTAATAACGTGAACATACTTTTGTAGTGTAGATTTAAATGAATTAGGTATAAGATTTAATTTGAAGTGAAGTTTTTGGGTAGTTGGGAACAGATTAATTCATTTCCCATTATTTCATATGGGGAAATTAGCTTTGGTGTACGCGTTTTCGGATTACGAGCTGTCTCCTGGAACGGATTAAACTCTGAAACCGAGGTACAGAGCACCACTTGGTTTCCGAACCCCTTGGGGACGAGACCCGTCGGTTAACATGTAAGTTCGTATACGAGAAATAGAGGGGAAAAAATAAACTAGAAATGTAAAAAGAAATTTTTCCGAAAAATTTATGAAAAAACTCTAGGGGAAAAAATCGACAGGTTCATAGCGTAAATGCGACCGTATTTTGTTTGTACTCACCAATAAGTAAAGTCCTGATCCGCTTTATAAAAGTCCTTAATTGTTCCTAACTGATTATTAAGACGTCTGGCAAACATCCTCTGGATGTTTCCTGTCAGCCTGCAGGAACATCCTGCCAGCCTGCCAGCCTGCCAGCTTGCCAGCTTGCCTGCCAGCCTGCCAGCTTGCCTGCCAGCCTGCCAGCCTGCCAGCTTGCCTGCCAGCCTGCCAGCTTGCCTGCCAGCCTGCCAGCTTGCCTGC
The DNA here is from genome assembly GCA_020271785.1 of Procambarus virginalis. Taxonomy (NCBI): domain Eukaryota; kingdom Metazoa; phylum Arthropoda; class Malacostraca; order Decapoda; family Cambaridae; genus Procambarus; species Procambarus virginalis. The sequence goes on from WNGS01164858.1 coordinate 12,742,095, forward strand.
CAGCTTGCCTGCCAGCCTGCCAGCTTGCCTGCCAGCCTGCCAGCTTGCCTGCCAGCCTGCCTGCCAGCTTGCCTGCCAGCCTGCCAGCTTGCCTGCCAGCTTGCCTGCCAGCCTGCCAGCTTGCCTGCCAGCCTGCCAGCTTGCCTGCCAGCCTGCCAGCTTGCCTGCCAGCCTGCCAGCTTGCCTGCCAGCCTGCCAGCTTGCCTGCCAGCCTGCCAGCTTGCCTGCCAGCTTGCCTGCCAGCCTGCCAGCTTGCCTGCCAGCCTGCCAGCTTGCCTGCCAGCCTGCCAGCTTGCCTGCCAGTCTGCCAGCTTGCCAGCCAGCCTGCCAGCCTGCCAGCTTGCCTGCCAGCTTGCCTGCCAGCTTGCCTGCCAGCCTGCCAGCCTGCCAGCTTGCCTGCCAGCCTGCCAGCTTGCCTGCCAGCCTGCCAGCTTGCCTGCCAGCCTGCCAGCCTGCCAGCCTGCCTGCCTGCCTTCCCTCCCTCACTGTTTCTATCTCTCACTGCATCCCCCCTCTCTGCCTCTCCCCTTACTGCCTCTCCCCCCCCTCTCTGCCTCCCCCCTCTCTGCCTCTCCCCCCCCTCTCTGCCTCTCCCCCCTCACTGCCTCTCCCCCTCAATGCCTCACTGCCTCTCCCCCTCAATGCCTGCCATCCTTCCCTCACTGCCTTCCTCATAACATGAGAACAGCAGGCTATAGAGGAGGGGGAACTACTAACGGGGTGGAGGCTATGTAGAGGCGGACATGTCTGTCAGCGCCTGCTCACAGATGCCAACTGTGCATAATTCATAAATAAAACTATATTTGTTTAATTAATAAATAGGAAATCATATAACATGTTAATGATTAATAATGTATATTAATATATGAAAATTAACATTTTGGCATAAATATTTTACAGCTAAGAATAAAATTTGTAATACAATATGACTGAGAAGTTTGGCAACAATCACCTGGTCAGCAAATCTTTCCTTACTGCCGTCCTCACCATTCCACCAACAAAGGGGGGGGGAGGTTAAGAATTAGTGAGATAGGAGAAATAGTGGGAGAGGGGGAGGATTAGTGAGAAAGGGAGGGAGGGAGGGGAAGGTAGGGAGAGATGCTAGGAGGAAAGTAGTGAGGGAGAATGGGAAAATTAGGGAGGGAGGGAAAGGCAGGCTGCCAGCCTCTCTGCCCCTCTCTGCCTGCCTTTCTCTCTGCCCCTCTCTCTGCCTGCCTTTCTCTCTGCCTCTCTCTCTCTGCCTGCCTGCCTCTTTGTCTGCCTGCCTCTTTGTCTGCCTGCCTCTCTGCCTGCCTGCCTCTCTGCCTGCCGGCCTCTCTGCCTGCCTGCCTGCCTGCCTCTCTGCCGGCCTGCCTGCCTCTCTGCCGGCCTGCCTGCCTACCTCTCTGCGTCTCTGCCGGCCTGCCTGCCTCTCTGCCGGCCTGCCTGCCTACCTCTCTGCATCTCTGCCTGCCTGCTTCTGCCTGCCTGCCTGCCTCTGCCTGCCTCTGCCTGCCTGCCTGCCTGCCTCTGCCTGCCTGCCTGCCTCTCTGCCTGCCCGCCTCTCTGCTTGCCTGCCTTTCCCTCCCTCCCTAATTCTCCCATCCCCCCTCACTACTTCCTTCCTGCCTACCTCCCCCTCCCTTTCTCACTAATTCTCCCTCTCTCTCTCTCTCATACTGCCTCCCACCTAAGCTCCCATCCATCCACCCACCAGTCAGCAATCATTGACGCAATGCGTGCATTTGGAGCCGACATGGTGCACAGATGTTTCTTAATTGTGCAGATTGAACTCTCCAGCCTCATGACAAATCAAACAGGAATAATAGGCCGTGAATCTGTGAAATCACAGGGTAGAAGGCACTCTAGATTAGTGGCGCCCAACACGGTCAGTGGGCAAACTGGACCATCTCCCACCCATCACCACGGGCCGGCGCGAGGCTTGGCGGACCGCTTCCTACCCGAACTTTGTTCGTGTAGCATGACTCCCCAACCCCAATCGGGAAACTGGAAGTTTCGGATAACTAAAGTTCGGAAACGAAGTGGTGCTCTGTACCCCTGTATAAAGATTTAGGGGATATATTTAGGGTATACAGTGCTTTATACAAATTAAAAAACCATAAACTGGTTCCTAATCATCAAAACAACCTAAAGAGAGAAAGGAAATACAATGGGGCCTCGACTTACGATGCTAATCTGTTCCCTGAGACGGATCGTAAGTCGAAATATTGTAAGTCGAAGCGATTTTTCCCATAAGAAATACAGGGATTTGAATTAATCCGTTCCCCATCCTCCATAATATTAACATACAAATACATTTTATACTGAATACAATGTTTTTTCTAACTACAATACAGTACCAAAGTTTCTCTTACCTTTATGGAGGGCTCTTGATGGTGTATGGAAGATGGTGATGAGGGGGGAGGAGGAGAGTTGTTACTGTTTGGAAGGGGAGTCCCCTTCCATTATCACATCAGGCAGTGATGTTTTCTCTGGGGTACTCTCTCTCCTACGTTTGCCTGAATACCACTAGAACCTGGTTGTGGTTCAGTGCTTGTTTGTCTCACTACAAATTTGTCAAGAGACATTTGTTTTTCCCTTCATTTTAACATTTGTCTGTAATGATGCATCACAGTGTCATTGAATAGGTTAAGGCAACTACCTACTGCAGCTTGATTTGAGTATCGTTTCTGCAAAGGTTTGCAATTCTTCCCATGCTGCACACATTTTCTTAATTGTTGAGGAAGAGACATTCTGTACTCTTGTTTCTGCTCTATGGTCATCCTTACATGGGTTTTCATATGTTGAGCCTTACCACTGACTTTCCTGGGACTCATGGCATGATCTATAATAATTACTTTAATGTTCAAAATGCAAGAAATCACCACAAAAGCGGAATTTCTTATAGGCGCGATCGTCACTAAGCGGGCAGCTGTAGTAAACTGAGGCAGGTCGGCCACATGACTGGGAACCACATGCTCGGTCGACCCGAACGTGTACCAACAAATATCGGATGTCGACGAGACCATTGGATGTCGAGTCGCATTTTTCGATGAAATTTACATCGTAACTCGAAATTATCGTAAGTAGGGGCAGTCGTATGTCGAGGTGCCACTGTAGTTTGAAATCTGTGAAAAATTCGACCCAAAAGAATTCAAAGTCCCAAGTTCTGCGAAGTGTGACTGATTTATTTGTTGACCAATTTCATTCTATCTTCACATAGTTAGGGACTGGTATGCACTCTCGAGGTTGTGAAGGTTACAACAAAATAATATAATAAAAAAAGGAGAAAAACTAAAAACTTGAAAAAAAAAATAATTTTTTTTAACATTGATGGAAGTAAGATATTATCATTGGGTAATGTATTTATATGATTTATAAAAAATAGAGCATAATAACATACTTATTATTATTTGTGTTATTATGTATTACTCAGCAATGCTAAAAAAGCTACTAGCTGCATATCCACTTTGTGGACACTACTATTCTTACTACAGGTACTATTCTTCTTCTTTGTGCGTCGGACAGGTGCTTGCATCTCTTTATTACTGCATTATCCATCAGTTCCAGTTCATAGGACCTGTTCTCCTTATCAACAAAATATTATTCTTTTTAAAAAAAATCATCTAAAATCAATTTCTGAAAATATTTTGATGAAAGTTTCATGACACTGAAGCCAATAAATTGGAGATTTGTTTAACAATTTTAAGCAATTTTTACATAATTCAAATATTTTTCGCTTCCTTGCCCCGTTTGCTGAGCATTTTAACCCTTAAACTGCGCAATGCGCCTGCAGGCCTGCGTGTGGTTTGCGCAACGCCTCCGGGTATTTTTATTTTTCATGTTCCATTCAAAACTGGCGTGATGTGACGTGGGTATGGTATGGGTGGGTGGGGGCCTCGGTGATTGTCCGCCATCTTAAAAAAAAATCCCAGCATGCTTCGTGGCCATGGGGAGCCTCAGTTTCACAGCAGCAACCATGTCTGATGCATCCTCTACGAGCTCCCGCTCCACAGTGACCCGCTGTCATGGAAAACGACTCCGAGGAGGAAATACGCGATATTTTGTATGATGACGGTGCTATGGATGATGACCTAGACTATGATCCAAAGAAAGACCTTACCCGGATATCTGATACGAGTGAGGGAGAGACGGAATTGGAAGATTTGGCGAGCGTGTACAGTACATGCGCCTCGCCCGGCCTGCCTCACCGCCCTGGGTCAACACCGTTATCATCACCACCATCATGTATGTCCCCAGACGCTAGTAGTTTATTCAGTGACAGTACATGTGACGAATCTTTCTCGGGCTTCAGTGACATTGGCACCGATACGAGTAGCGTGGACGACCCGAGTACGAGCAGCGGTGGTGTTACCAGGCGGGGTTTTGCTGCCTCAGCAACACGCCGCGGCAGGCGGCAGCGTGTCTCACAGCATGTGGACAACAACGACAGTGGCCCCTCAACATCATTTATTCGTGGTAGGCCTACAGTACGTAAATCTGCCTCAGTGCCTAGCATACCCTCACACAGCTCCAGCAGCAGCAGCAGACGACGTAGCCGTGTTCTTGGTGCTCGTGGTGGTGTTGCCCGTGGTGTTGGCGCCAACACCAAACCCCCTGGTGTACTTGTGTGGGAGGATTGCGCCACATTTGTCCCTCAAATACCAACGTTCGATGATAGCGATGTTGGTGTTACACCATTATTCCCATGTACCGGTGATGATATGGCAGACATGGAATATTTCCTGGCATATTTTGACAATGTATTCATGACGCATCTTGTGACCGAGACAAACAGGTTCGCTCACAGCCTCATAGATGACGGCATTTTACCTGCCCCATTCCTCACGCGATGGAAGGACACGACAATCGACGAAATGTACGTGTTTCTGGCACTCTCCATGATGATGAAGCACTCTGAGAAAGCTGTCATCCAGGATTATTGGAGCAAAGACAGCCTTGTTCCATCGGCCGTGTTCAACCAGTACATGTCGCATGATAGGTATCTCTTGATTCTCAGGTGCCTGCATTTCGAGAATAATGCAAATGAGGACAGACACAACAGACTGTGGAAAGTACGGAAGATGTTCAGTGACATGAGAGGGAAGTTCAGGGATTATTTTCTACCTGCACAGAATGTGGTTATTGACCAGTCGCTTGTACTGTTCAAGGGGCGACTGGCATTCAAGCCAGTTGCCCCTTGTCAAATATTAGGGGGTTTGTCAAATATTAGGGGGACTCCCGGTTTGCCTCCTGCCTTCTCATTCGGGGGGCAGTGGCGGGCGTCGTTCCCCAGAGCAGGCCAAAGCGCATCGTTGAGCCTGCCAAAGAGCAGAATATGGAGACTCAACAGCTACACGCCCACAAGTACATCCCATCAAAGCTGCACTGATTTGGACTGAAGTTTTTTGTGCTGTGCGACTGTAAGACTGGTATCGTCTTGGACATATTATATTCTGGTACAGACGTCGACATACCAGCTCAAGATGAACACGGGTTCTCTGGCAGTATCGTAAAAACCCTGATGGAACCGTTCCTGAACAAGGGGCATATACTGTTCACCGACAACTATTACACCAGCCCCTTGTTGAGCAGGTACCTCCTTGCCCATAACACCGGCATATGTGGCACTGTGAAGGCCCACAGGAAGGAAATGCCAGTGTTCGGTATAGGTATAGCCGTGGGTGAGTGCCAGCTGCGCAAGTGTGACAATATGCTGTCAGTGAGGTGGAAGGACAGACGCGAGGTGATTATGCTGACTACGATTCACACTGGTGCCTTGTTGGACAGTGGGAAAGTCCACTTTCAGACACGTAACACTGTATAAGCCAGACTGTGTCATAGACTATAACGTGAACATGTGCCTCATCGATAAATGTGACATGATGCTTGGTGGAGTGGAGTGCGTGCGCAAGTCTGTGAAGTGGACGAAAAAGTTCTTCTTCCACCTCATGGATGTTGCAGTGCTCAACTGCTTCAATATGTACCTAGTAAAATCTGGCAGGAGACCGTCTATACGTACATTCAGTGCTGGTGTTGTCACAGCTGCTAGTAAAGTATGGCAAGGAGGGCTCTGTTGTACCGCGCAAGATGCAAGCAACAATGCCACACGCAGCTCCAGACAGATTGGGGGGTAATGAGAATCTCGGAGTACATATGCTCGAGTATATGCCAGGCACAGCATCACGGGAGAAAGGTAAACGTGCACGTATAGTATGCAGGAACACTACCCACAGAGAACAAAAACGAAGATGCATCAGCACCTGGTGCTGATGCACCAGGTGCACCAGGCGCATGCAAAGACATGCTACTAAGTGGCTCCCAGAACTGAAGGGCAAGAGCTACGAGGAGAGGTTAGTGGCATTAAATATGCCAAAACTAGAAGACAGAAGAAAAAGAGGTGATATGATCACTACATACAAAATAGTAACAGGAATTGATAAAATCGATAGGGAAGATTTCCCGAGACCTGGAACTTTAAGAACAAGAGGTCATAGATATAAACTAGCTAAACACAGATGCCGAAGAAATATAAGAAAATTCACTTTCGCAAACAGAGTGGTAGACGGTTGGAACAAGTTAGGGGAGAAGGTGGTGGAGGCCAAGACCGTCAGTAGTTTCAAAGCGTTATATGACAAAGAGTGCTGGGAAGACGGGACACCACGAGCGTAGCTCTCATCCTGTAACTACACTTAGGTAATTACACTTAGGTAATTACAAAAACGAAGATGCATCAGCACCTGGTGCGTGGAGTGCAAGGTGCTACTCTGCGCCGTTGGCTGTTACGCAGCATATCACACACTCGCGGAGTACTGAGTGTGTTTATGGTGTGTGTGTATATATAGTGTGTGATACTGTACAGTTTGTATATAAAGTGTAAATATAAATATATTAGGTATGATACATTGGAAATTGTGCAGGATAGGTGAACTTGTTTGTGATGCGCGTAACACAGTGTCTACGAACAGTAAGGATGTTCTACTGGCATAATATTGTGTACGTGTTCATTATACATTGGATTGGCACGTAAAAACAATTAAATTGTATTGGGAACTGTGTGCAAAAAATTAACAAATATATTCGCGGCAACTCGCGCGCTCCGCCCCGAGAGCCCTACTGGCCCTGGGAGCGTACGTCACGGGCGCACGAGGAATGATGACGTCACGCCCCCAACTTCCGGACCCCATAGCAGCCAAAGTAAGTACAATTTCAATTTTTTTTTTTTACATACCCATACTGAGGGAAGGGTTTTTGACACTTAAAAAAAAAAATCCAGAAAATTTATTTCCTGCGCACTGCGGGGGTGTCATATTTGGAGGCAATGCAGTTAAGAGGTTAACCCTTGTGTTGCTCTGGGCTAATTAGCATTTGTCACCCACAGGCGCATACCAAAAAAAAATTCTTCCTAACCTGTTAAGTCGTGTTCCCTGACCACGAGAAAAATAAATTAAATTGTACTTACCGATGACGTAATTGAGCCGATAATATGGGCGATGACGTCACACCCTGCATGATCGCTCATGCATGGTGCATCCCAGAGGCGTCGCGCGCAGTCTTCAAGCAGCAACAGTTGCCACGAATTTATTTTCGCATCATTATTAAGTGTCTAGGCATATTTTATTACTAATATTAGTTACTAATTGTGTTGAATATAATGTTACATCATAGTCATTGTCAATAAATATTGCATACATTGAGTATACACATGCGCACACAAATGTTTTCCATTACGCCAATATATTATGTAATCACAATATTCATTATTATATTTACACACACATGCACACATGTCTCGTTGAAGCAGTCGACAGCACACAATGGGACTGCACACGCTTCACACCATGTTTGCACCACTTTACGTTTCTGATCTCTCCTTTTTGTTGTTTTACAAACTAGGCATTCACGTTGGCCTATTGCACGCTTTCCAGCTGGTGGCAGATGTTTTAGTCTGTGTGCTTGAAAGGCCTCCATGTGAGCGAGCCTGGGTGTAGCAGCATGCTGCAACACTGGGTTCATGATGGGTCTTTGTATGCCAGGGACATCTTTACCAAACTTTGCTAATAACCGTGTCGCAAGTGTAAAAGCAAATGCAAGGAAACTAGGTTTACGTCCATTGTTCACCAGATACATATTATAGCAGTTCAGCATGCTCATATCAACAAGATGGAAAAATACTTTTTTTGTCCATTTCAATGTTTTCCGCACACTCGATAGTGCTAACCATCATGTCCGCTTTATCAATCAAACGCATGTTGATATTATAGTCAAGAACACTATCTGGCTTATATACTGGTTCTTTCATTACATGGTTCACCTTGCTACTGTTCACCATTGTACCATCATCAATGATTGTCAGCATGTTCACTTCTCTCTTGTCTTTCCACCGAACCGAGAGTATTTGATCACATTTTCGTAACTGGCACTCACCAACTGCAAGTCTACCGTCAAACACTGGTATTTCCCTTCTTCGTGGCTTTACTGTGCCAACCAATCCGGTTCCATTTTCAATCAAGAACCTAGCTAGCAATGAACTTGTATAGTAGTTATCTGTGTATGTGGCCCTTGTTCATCCATCGTGCCATCAGTGACATCATCACACTACCCGAGAAACTATGTCCGTCGTTACCAGGAATGTCTACATCGCTAGCGGAATACAGAATCATGTGTAACATGTATCCTGTTTCACAGTCACAAAGAACAAAGAATTTCAATCCAAATCTGTTTTGTTTGGAGGGAATATAATACTTGAATGAAACACGTCCTTTGAAAAGCACAAGGGATTTGTCGAATCACCAGCTTCTGTGCTGGTACGTAAAAATCTCTGAACTTTCCAATCACTTCATTCATATAGTGCCTCACTCACCAAAGTCTATCATCCTCTGTCCGGTCCTCATTACTTGCAAAATGCAGACACCTGAGGAGTATCTAAAACCTGTCTCGGGACATGTGTTTCCCGAAGGAAAGTGTTGGAATAGTCAGAATTAATACTCACAACCAGGACATACAAATTAACTACTCACAAATAATTATGATGTAGGGTGAAATCACAGGAATTTAATGTATCTATTAGAAAATAGTGAGGTCATGCTATGGAATCAAACTAATGTCCCAGGGACTCAGGTTCCATCTAGTAACATCCCAGCAGAGGAAAAATCATATATGAAGATTGAGGATCCAATAATCTGTGATAGCGTGTTTAACACAGTGCTTCATCAACATATTGCTAAAAACACATTTCACCTACAGTGGTAGTTTTCCAACGTTGCAATCGTGAAAATTCTGTTATCTCTTTTCCAATGAGATGAGCCGCATGAAGGTTCGTTTGGTGTACAATATATTCTATGAGTGGCTCATCTTAGAATGCTGTAAAATAATCCAATTCACACATATCCTCTCCATTATCAGGGAAAAGCTCTGTAATCCCAACATCTTTATTCTCAAAGGCAGGAATTCAGGAATAAAACCGGCACCATCTCTCCACACTAGTACACCTGGTGGCCTGCAAGATGCAACAGGTGCACGACAGTGAGGAAGCGATGCACACCATGGACCAGGAGCTAAAGCCCGTCTATCTATGCACAGTACGACCTCTATGTGCACATGAGATGGAAGCACGTGAACATGAGGCCATTGGTGCCTCATGTTGTTCCAATGCGGTGGCGCTTGGCTGGGCAAGACACTGCTGACGCAACAAATTCTTGCCCAGTAGCACCACCACTGGTACTGGCACCAGGCTTGGTAACACTATGCTCTGATTCCACTTTACTAAAACCAGAAAAAGAGTAGCCTTCCTCTGACTCATCACCCAAAATATCCTCAGACTCTAAATAAGCACAGGAACTGTGTGGCCGTGGGTGAATTGGAGTCGACACTGGGCAAGGTGGAATTGGTGAGCGTATAGGCCTCGCCGTGGGAGGCGGCTGTGTCTCATTTTCACTGTCGGTGTTATCATCATCGGTCAATTGTGTGTAGTCTAGTCAGTCATCAAAATCACTTTCCTAGCCATCAGAAAATAATTCACTAGATATTACTCTTGGGCGAGTGATTGCGTGGTGCTCGCCTGGGAAGCGTTCGGCCATGCGCTCGACATGGTGGCTGCTGGGTAACTGATGCCTCCCACGCGATGGTAGCGTGAGTTGGATTTTTTTTTACAAAATGGCAGCTGTTTACTATAGCCCCTGGGCAGCGTATGGGGGGCCCGGTCGGCCGAGCAGACAGCACGCTGGACTTGTAATCCTGTGGTCCCGAGTTCAATCCTAGACGCCGGCGAGAAACAATGGGCAGAGTTTCTTTCACCCTATGCCCCTGTTACCTAGCAGTAAAATAGGTACCTAGGTGTTAGTCAGCTGTCATGGGCTGTTTCCTGGGGGTGGAGGCCTGGTCGAGGACTGGGCTGCGAGGACACTAAAGCCCCGAATTCATCTCAAGATCTCAAGATAACCCCTCTATCCCGCGGGCCATTCAAATCTTGCACAGTACTCCAATACATCATATGCTGTGGAGCACAAGTTATTGCAAGTTACTAAACCCATCATATGATGTGTTACGCACTTAAAAGTTTAAGGGTTAAAGACAATACTGCACATTTACCCATGACGTGTGTGAATTTTCCTTTAAGAATTAAAATTTCACAAGGCAAATTGTTTCTTGTATTAGGAAACTGCTGATGTTGTGTTCGTGGTCGATGAACGAAGGATTCAGGCCCATCGTGCAGTCCTTAAAATTAGATGTCAGTACTTCCGAAACATGTTTCAAGAGCACTGGAAGGAGAATAATTTAGAGTAAGTATAATCAAATATACAGTATTAAGTCAGAAGGATATCTTCTAGTTTTGTTTAACCCCTTAACTTTTTTACTTTTGTCAATCAAGAATATCATATATTATCGAAAAGATGTCCCTTCAGATGCTCCTCATAGAAAATCAGATCAAAGGCACCAGGGAAGGCAGTGGTGGTTTCACATATTGGTTTTGAAATATAATTTATTCTTAGATTAACAACAAAAACAGTTTATATGTGAAGCAAATACTGTAGTTCCAAGAAAATACTTAGAAGTTTCATTATAAAATGATGCACAATTCTGGGGGGAGCCCCTACGGCTCTCTGGAGCTTACTAGGCTGATATGCTAATGTCAGACTTTGGCATCAGTCATGTGTGTGGAGTTCTTTTGGGCCTACCAGGAACCACGAGCCATAACCTGGCCCCCTCTAGAGAGGCAATGAGAGCAATGGCCTATAGAAACCCCCGTGTGATTGGAAGCATTCTATGTCTGCTATCAACCGGGTTAGGCACCCAGAAAGGTAGGCGTCCCAAAACAAAGCCCTATTCTGGTGAAAATTGCAACCAAAAGCCGAATGAGTGGATAGAACTCCCCAAACAAAAACGAACAAACTAGTATGACGTCACCCGTTGTCGCGCCGCCGTCTGCGCAGCTCCCCCCTCCCCAGGAGGGGGAAGGGGTAGCCCCAGACTCACTACACCGGTGATCCACACCCTAGTTCTTGAGGCTGATGCTATCGGCTTGGTTGTGTGCTCTGGCTCCAGTCTTTTTGCGGAGCTGTGCCTTGTGTGTGACGGCTGTACTCCCAGGGTGCGAGAACCAGGAGTTATTTTTCAGTACTCAGGCTGCATTCGCCTAGGGTTCCCTTCCCTAGTTGCCTTGTAAGTACTGCCCTTGGAGTTTGGGGTTACCTTCCACAAGTTCCTCTCTCTTGTCTGCCTCTGTGGGTCCGTGTAACTGCTCGGTTTTTCGGCTGCCCTTTGGGTACTTGGGTGTTTTGTCTCCCTAGTTTGCCTTAGGGTAAGAGGCAGTGTTTGCACTGGTAAGGGGTGCAGGGTGCTGTGCAGCTTGTCACCTACCACAGCAGCCGGCTCTGTTCCTTGGGGCACGTTGTTCTCTTGTGGGGTTTTGTTTTTCTTTTTGCCTTGGTGGGGGGTTCTGCACTACTAGCCACTGGTGTTTGGTGCCTCACCCTGATACTTAGTGGTGCCCCCTGCTTGGCCCCCGTGAGTGTACACATCCCTGGGGTTCAGCTTTAGACAATTTGTTTGGTAGTTTTGGGCACCGGTTAGCAGTACCCTACCTGGGTTTACCTGAGCGCAAGTCCTCTTCAAATAAACGCTCAGGATCCTGGGAATCTCCTACAGGACGTGTGGGTCCCATGGATGTGACCCTGAGATCCCTCCCTGCTTTGTTTTCCCTGTCTAGTCACTGTTTTGCCTCTGTCACGTAGCCTGTTGGGTCGGTGACACTTTTGACCCCAAGTCCTGTGAGTATTGCTGCTTGCTGGTGACTCAGTTTACCCAATCTGTGGATGATCATCTTCGGGTACAGGCTGCGCAGGCGTTGCATTCTAGGTTTCGTTTGTTGCAACGCACTCAGTTGGTTGCTCACCCGGATGCCCCGCGGCTGCCCCGTTTTGCTTATAGGGACCCGGACTCGGGGGTGGGGGGATGCTTCGACCCTGGTTCAGTCTGCACCTCCTAGTCCTTCCCTTTCTGTTGTCCGTTCTGCTCCCCTCCCCTGCTTCCGGCCCTGAAACATCTGAGGGTTTCGGAGTCGGGGCAGGGGTTAGTTGGTCTTGAGACTCGGGCAGCCTCGGGGGATGCCCCTTCCGGTATGGCGACGGAGGCTTTCAGTCTCCTCCCCTGGCCGAAGTCACTGGGCCTCATTCTATCCGGCTTCTACATCTGCGCTGGCCTTGTCTGGTGGGGTCGGTGCTTGGGGGAGGACTTGGCCCTGGGTCCTGTGGAGGAGGACCATGGGGCTGTGGGGGGGGGGACTTACTGTTACAAGGAGTGGGGTTTTCTTTTCCCACTCTGTGTATGAGTTGGACTTGGTGTGTGCTATTCCGCTGGTTTGATTCCGTGTTCCCCCGGGTGCTTCGGTTCCGTCTGTCCGGAGGTTTTTGGCTTATCGCATCCAACCTGCTGCTGTGTGGGCGGCCCTTGCGGCAAACCTCCTGCGTGACCCGGATTATGCCTCGGCAATGGATCCCTCGGCTTTCAGGTTTGGGACTTCGTTCCCCTTCTGACTCTGTTACGAGGTTCCGGAGTCCTCCTGGCTGGCGGACTGTCATGTCTTTGCCTTGGAGGCTTGGCTCTGCTTCTGCAGTTCCCGCACACTTGAGTGGCGGGAGTCTTCGACGATGCTTCAGGTTTTTCTGGGGGCGACTTTGAGCACCTCAGTGAGTGCTTATTAGCTCCTGCCCTTCCCCGGGATGTTGGTGCCGTTCAGCTCCATGTGCAGGTTCCCTCCCTTTCGGCGGCGCAGGTGGCAAAGGACTTGCGCGCTCGAGGCCTCTTGGTTGCGGTCTTGTGCTTCTTTTCCCTCCTGGAGCTGTCTTCCGACTGGCTCACGGAGGATGTGGGGGCGCTTGAGGCTGCTCCTGGGTCTGGCGCCTTGGCCTTGGTGGCTCTCTCGTCGGCTGCCTTGCTGAAGTTTTTCGGTCCAATCTTGCGGGATGCGGTTGCTCTGTTTCATGCTTCCCAGCTCGCGTGTCGGCAGACGGTGCTTGCCTCCGCTGTGGAATCCACTTGGGCCTTGGCTCTTAGGATGTCTATCCCTTTTTGTCCTACCTTGTTTGAGGCTTCCACCATTGCGCAGTATATTCAGGCTGCTTCTGCTTCTTGCCGTCCTATGTCGAACTTGCTGGTTCTCCAGGTGGAGAACCTGGAGAACCAGGTGGACCTTTTTCGTGGTGGACCTTCCCGGAAGGGTCGTGCCAAGGCTAGGGGTTCCTCTCGTCGTGGTAGACCACTGGTGTCGGGTTCGGGTTCGGTTACCCCTTCGGACCCGCCTTCGTCTGGTCAGCGCGGTGTTCGCTCTGTGCGAGGTTCTGGGTCTCGTAAGGGGCTCCGACCCTTTCACAGTTCGCTGGGGGGGGGGGGGGGTTGGCTTGTGCCGTTCGCTCATGCCTGGTCCCACGATTTGTGGGCATTTCGGGTCTTTTTGCGTGGCCTCCAGTGGATGGCCCCCCTCCCCCTGTGGGGGGTTCGGGGCTGGCAGGGTAGGCTTCCTTCCCTTGTGCTGTCAGGTCGTCTTGGAGTGGGTTTGCTTGGGCATGGTCGAAACGACGATGTCCCTCAGATGAGTTTTCTGTGTTTCGGAACTGCGTGGACCTGCGGTTCATTCTGGACTTGTCCTGTCTGAACCCCTGGGTTCATTGCCCCTCCTTTCGGATGACCACGCTGTCCCAGGTTCGGCTCCTGTTGGACCCGGGCACTTGGATGGTGTTCCTGGACCTCCGGGACGCTTATTGGCACATCCCGATTCATCCAGGGTTCAGGAACTGGCTCGGTTTTGTTGTGGGGCTTCGTGCTTACCGCTTTCGTTGTCTCCCATTCGGTTTGAACCTGGCACCTCGCGTTTTCACGCACCTCACGCGGGTGGTGGTGACCCGTCTGCATCTGTTAGGTGCTCGGGTGCTGGCCTACCTCGACGACTGGCTGGTTTGGGCTCCCACCCAGTCCGCTTGTCTGCTGGCCAGGGATCTGGTTCTTTCTCAGCTCGCCGGGTTCGGATTCTTGGTGAACTGGAGAAAATCCCATCTGGTTCCCTCACAGGTTCGGACCTGGCTGGGCCTTGTGTGGGATTCTCGGACCGCTTCCTTGTCTCTTTCTCCGTAGTCTCTCCTGCGGCTGCAGTCCCGCATGCACCTGTTTCTGGGGGGGCTCCCGGGTCACCCGGCCGTTGCTCGAGGGTCTGAGCGGGAGCATTAACTTCGCGATGCTGGTCTACCTGCCGGGTCGGGTTTGGCTTCGTCGGCTGTTCTGGTTCCTTCAGGGATGTCCCTTCCGCCTCTCTCGCGATCGCTGGGTTCGGACCCCGGAGGCTTTGCATCGGTTGCTGCGTCGCCGGCTTCCTATTCGGGTTTTTCGGGGTTCAGTGCCTTGGTGCCTACCAGAGCCCTCGCTCGATGTGTTCACGGACAGTGCTCACCAGGCCGGCCATGGACGGTGGGGTCCGTCCTTCCGTCGAGCCCACAACACATGCGCGAGTTCGTGGCGGTGTGGTTTGCTCTTCGGAGGCTTCGAGTCGCCCGCGGATCAACGATCCGGTTCCATTCGGGCTGCTACCCGGTGGTTCATTGTCTGAACCGGGGGGGTTTGATGTGTTCCTTGGATCTTTGGCGCTGGTCGCTTCGGGTGACTCGTCTGCTGAGTTCTTGGGGTTTATTCATTGCTCCCCTTGCCTCTCTAGAGGGGGCCAGGTTCTGGCTCGTGGTCCCCAGTAGGCCCAAAAGAACCCCATACACATGACGGATGCCAAAGTGTGACATTAACATATCAGCTTAGTAGCTCTGGGGAGCCTCCGCGACTCGCCCAGAAAATGGCGTTTCATTACATTCAATGCTGGTTTTTTGCGGGGAGCCCCGTCGGCTCCCGGAGCTGTCCCAGGCTGATATGCTAATGTCAGACTTTGGCATCAGTCATGTGTATGGAGTCCTTAGGGCCTACCGGGGACCACGGCCAGAACCTGGCGCCCTCAGAGAGGCAAGGGGAGCAATGGCCTATAGAAACCCCCATGTGGTTGGAAGCATTCTATATCTGCCATTGACTGGGTCAAGCATCTAGAATGGTAAGCATCCCAAAACAAACCCATTCTGGTTAAAATTGCTACCAAAAGCTGAACTAGTGGATAGAACTCCCCAACAGAAAACAAACTAGTATGACGTCACACATCACCGCGCCGCTTTCTGCACAGCTTCCCCCTCCCCAGGAGGGGGAAGGAGGAGCCCCAAACCTCTCACGCCAGCTATCCACCCATCAGTTATTCAGCTGATGCTAGAGGCACCGGTTGTGTGCTCCGGCTCCGGTGGTTGTTTCAGTACTGTACCTAGTGTGTGGTGTCTTCTAGGTGGTGTGTGAGCCAGGTGTGAGTCTTCAGTACTAGGGCTGCATGCGCCTAGGGTTTCCTTTCCTAGGTGCCCTGTAAGTACTGTCCTTGGAGCTTGGGGCCACCTTCCACAAGTTTCTCGAGACCTGCCTCTGCTGGTCCGTTCTACCGCTTGGTTTTTCGGCCGCCCCTTTGGGCTCTTGGGTGTTCTGTTCTTCCTTGTTACCTTTGGGTAAGAGGCAGTTTTGCACTGGTAGGGGCACAGGGTGCTTCGCTGCTTTGTTTTCCTGACATAGCGGCCAGCTCTGTTCCTTGGGGTACGAGGTCCTCTTGTAGGGTTTTGTTTTTTCTTTTTCTTTTTGGCTTGTTGGGGGTTCTGCCCTATATTTGCCACTGGTGTTTGTTTCTTACACGATATTCCTCGGTAGTGCCCCCTGCTAGGTCCCCGTGGGTGTCCCCTGGGGTTAGAAGTTCGCTTGGTAGTTTTGGGCGCCGGTTAGCTGCACCCTGCCTGGGACTAGCTGAGCGCGAGTCCTCTTTGAATACACGCTCAGGACCCTGGAAATTCCCTGGGGGCATGCGTGTTCAATGGATGTGGCCCTGGAGTCTCTCTCGCTTCATGTGAGTTTGAGGGTTGCTCAGTCCCCTTGTCTCAGGGTGACTCTCACTGTCTTTGTCTCTATCTGCTGCTTGTGGGGTCAGTGACACCTTCAGCCCAGAGTCCTGCAAGTTTTGTTGCTTGTTGGTGACTGTTACAGGCAGGATGGGCGTTGCGTATTGGGGTGCAACGCACTAGGTCGTTTGCTCCCCTGAAGCCTCGACGCTGCCTCTTTTGGTTGTTCTTTTTCCCCTGTAGGGGTCTGGTCTGGTCTTCCCCCTTCCTCCCCGCATCCGGGTCCTTACGGTCTGAGGGTTCGCGGTCGGGGCGGGGCTTTGCTGGTTTTGCGACTCGGGCAGTCTCGGGGAGTTCCTCTTCTGGGGTGGCGACGGGGGCATTCGTTCCTGTTCCTCCAGCCGTGTTGTATGAGCCTGCCAGTGGGCTCCCTTCCTTAGTGCTTTTCACAGCTGCCCCAGTTTTTTCTTGTGAGGCTGGGGCTTTGGGGGGACGGCTTGGCCCCGGGGTCTGCCATGTGGGTTTCCGAGGCTGGGGAAGGGCTGCCTTGGGGGGCCTTGGGCCCAGTTCGTCTTCCCCCGGTGTTGTTCTCCCTCTGTGCGGGGCTTGCGATTCAGCGGAGTGGGGTTCTTCCTTCTCCCCCCTCTCCTTGCGAGTTGTTGGGCATCGGCCCCTCCCCGGGCTTGTTTCCTTGTCCCTCGAGTCCGTGGGTTCCGTCGTGTTGGTGGGTGCTCTTTTACGTTTATTCACCCCCTCTTTCTTCGGACAGGACTTCCCCGTCATGTTCCCCTTTTCGTGGGGTTCTGCATGACTTTCGGTCTCGGGTGCGGCTGTATTTTTGTGCCTTCGTGATTTGTGCTTGCTTCTATGGTTCTTATAGGTTCGGGAAGGTGTTTCGCTACTTCACGTATTATTGGAACAGCTGTCGTCTTTCGATGGGGCTTCCCTCCACTCCTTTCTAGGGCTTGTTGGTCCTTTTCGGGGCTTCTTCTTGGTTTTCGGCCCTGTCTCGGTCTTTTGTTCCTGTATATTTTTTCCATGCTCGGTCTCTGCCCTGTTCATTTTCTTTCCATACTCCTTGTCCGGGATGCCTGTTTGGTATCCCAATTGGGTTGCCGATTAGGTTCCTTGTCTTCGTTACGTACACCGGCTTTGTATGTCGCTGCTTCTTGTTTTTGGCTCCTGTTCCTGTTCGCTGAGCTGTTCCTGCTCCTGCGCGAATCCCTCGGGTCACGAACTGTTTGGGCTACTTTTCTTGTAATGTAGTCCTAGTTGGCGCCTTCCTCCCGGGCGGGTTGTGCATGTGCGTCGTGGGAGTTTGTTTTCGTCTGGGTGGTGTGCACAAGTGCTGGTGTTGTCCGTCCTTTTCTCTCGGGTGCTTCGCCTCTAGCTTTTCTCCATTTTTCCAGTCCGTGCCCTGTGGCTACTGGGGTGTTCTGGCTTGCAGCTATGGGGAGGGTGCTGGGGTTTTCCCCGTGTTATGGGTGTGGAGCACCTCCTTCACCTCTCCCTTCTCTTCTGTATGTGAGACTCTGGCATTCCTCCTCTGGCGGTGCTCCCGGAATCTTCTCAGCTACGTTGTGTCGTGACACGTATGTGCCTACGTTCTGCAGGTGAGTTTATGCTGTCTGGCATCTTTTCGGCCAGCATTGGTTCTTGGTCTTTGGGGTGCGAATGTGAGAACGGCAGAACACTAGTGCCTGGAGGGGGGCCTCTTGGCCCTTGTGGGGCAGCTCCTCATTGTACCCTTCCAGTCCCACTCGTATGCATGTCCAACCCATGCTTGAGTCAGTCTCGAGGCTCCACCTCCACCAGGTTACATGGTACAATGGTGGTGGTGACTGTTATGGGGTACATGTTTCCGTGTCGGAATGTTATGAGGTGACATTTTGGTGCAGTTTGTTGCTGAAGATGCATGTTGGGGTTGGTTGTGGTGTTTTGTTTGGGCCTTGCATGTTTTCCTCCTGGGGGCCTTCCTAAAGTTCTTTTTTGTTTTTCACTTTTGCCCTGTGGGCCGAGTTTCTTGGGCAACAATGTTGTATTTTCTTACGTGCTGCTGTGGTGGTGTGTCCACTCATTCTGTCTGTGGGCATACCGCCATGGTGGCATGTTCAACATTCCCCATTGGGAGGGAAACCCGCTGGGTTGTTCATCCAGTCACTTGTACCCATATGCAGCTGAGTCTTGCTTCGCTGTCTCCAGTGACCAGCTCCCCACACAGGGAGATTAATGTCTGTCAACCTTTGGAATCTTCCCTTGTTTATCTTTGTTACCATGATCTTCTCTGGGTCACTCATGCCTTGCCTGCCTTGCAGTGCCTGGCTTAGCCCTTCCAAGTACGTTGGGTTCTCTCTACTCCCCTAGTTGTCTTCACCTAGTTGTGCTTGCTGAGGTTGGGTTTTTGGCTCTTTAGTCCTGCCCCTATCACTACCCTGCCATTTACTGGGCCTCTGTGCTTGTTGTGTTTCCCTCATTGTGTTTGCGGGGGTGGCTCTCTGGATTTTTGTGTCCCCTGTCATTCAGTTTGGGTCCAGCTTCCTGAGCCTACTGGGCTCTGTTGTATCTATGCTTGACTCTGTGTGGGGTCTGCCTCCGCCACATCCCTTCCTTTTGCATTCCAATTGTCTCCTACTCTGATGCTGGAATCCTTCTGTCATTTCCTTTGCTCCTTGGGCATCCGTTCCGCCTGTGTCCCCTGGTATGTGTGCCCCTTGTGTTTCTTGGTCTGTCTTTGTCTACCCTCTCATTTCCCTGTAAGTCTTGCTTGGGTGTTGTTATCCCCTCTGGTTCTTCTGTCTCCCACTGTCGTGCGGTTTCCTTCCTGTTGTCTCCTCTTCGCTCATGCCCCTCGGTTCGGGTGCTGGTCTCGTAGCGCCCCTTGCTTCTTTTTCTGGTTTGGTCTTGTGTTGGGGCCTGACTAACGACTGTGTATTGTTGGCGTGCCTTTCGTTGTTGTTTTTTCTGTACGGCAGACGTTCCATCTCCTCCCTTGCCGGTTCAAATTTCTGACTGTCTGTTCGGTGGTCGCACCTGAGATCTTCCCGCGGCTCCGCCTCTTATGCGGCTCGTTTGGTCCCTGACGGGCTGGTTCAGCTCTGCCTGGACTCCCGCCTTTTGTTGGTGGTCAGGTGGCTTTTTTGATGGTGTCCCACCTGTGTGCTTCTTCTTGGTGGCAGTGTGGGTTATTTTGGCGGTCCTTCCTTTCTTTTTGTCCCTTCTTAGATAGCTGTGTTGCATGCTGTTGCCTCGTTTCGTGTGGCGCTGGCGAAGCCACTTCCACTTCACCAAGGTTCAGCCCCGCTCCTGTGCCAGGTAAGTCCACTACGGGCTCACCATAGCCCGTGCTACTGGGAACATTTTATTCCCAGTAGCTGAATCTTTAGCAACAACAACAACAACTTCCACTTGCGTTCAGTGTTGATGTTGCTTCTGCGCCATTCCGCAAGCTGTCTAGTGCGTTGGTTCACCTCCGCCCTGCTCATGCTCCGCCTGAGCCATCCTGGTCATTGGACGGAGTGCTCTTTTTCTTCTCCTCGGTTTGTTGTGGCCCCTTCGTTCTGGGTTGTTCCTGCAGGCTTATTCCTTTTGGTTTTGGCTTGTGGGTGTCCGGTCAGGGAGCTTCATGCTCTTCTCTGGCAGAGGGGATTCATGTTTTGTTGGTTGTGGCAATAGGTTTGTTCGCCTGCAGCCGACTCCTTCTTTATGGCGAAGGAGGTGGCTGTGGCTTTCAGGAGGGGCCCTTGCGTTTTTTTATGTTTGGTTGGTCGCGCCGGGGGTGCGTCATGTTTTGTCCGGTTGCAGCCCTCCTCCATCTTAGCGAACCTCGGTTTCTGTGTCTGGGGACACGCTTTAGGTTGCTTCATTTCCCTTCTGGTTGTTTGTTGTCTCGTGGACATTTCTGGGCTGCCTCGGGCCTGTGTCGCTTTGGGTTGGCGGTTGCAGCTAGTTGTCTCGCTTTGCGTTGAGGGATGTGGGGTGACCCCCTCCCGGATCTGTCCCTTATACCTTCCTCTGTGGGTAGTTAGCTCCTGGGAGCCGACGGGGCTCCCCCCAGAAAACCAGCGAATGTTGAATGTAATGAAACACCATTTTCTGGGTGTGACCCGGAGGCTCCCCGGCAACCCTCTCTCCCTCCCTCTAGTCGGCAGTTTTTCGCGTGTTTTGACATCCAGCCTCGGAACTGATGGGTGGATAGCTGGTGTGAGAGGTCTGGGGCTCTCCCTTCCCCCTCCCAGGGAGGGGGGAGCTGCGCAGACAGCAGCACGGTGACGTGTGACGTCATACTAGTTTGCTTGTTTTCTGTTGGGGAGTTCTATCCACTAGTTCAGCTTTTGGTAGCAATTTTAACCAGAATGGATTTTCTTTTGGGATGCTTACCTTTCTGGATGCTTGACCCGGATGATGGCAGACATAGAATGCTTCCAACCACACAGGGGTTTTTATAGGCCATTGCTCCCCTTGCCTCTCTGAGGGGGCCCGGTTCTGGCCGTGGTCCCCGGTAGGCCTAAGAGCTCCATACACATGACTGATGCCAAAGTCTGACATTAGCATATCAGCCTGGGATAGCTCTGGGGAGCCTCCGGGTCTCACCCAGAAAATGGCGTTTCATTACATTCAACGCTGGTTTTTTTGTTTACATAATTTTTTGTTTTATTGATACATCTGCAATGTATAAGAATATGAAAAACATTGAAATGTTCCTCTTTAACTATGTTGATATCTAGTAAATTTATTGTATAACAGCTTTATGAATTTCTTTTGTTCACAGAGAGGTTGAAGTAAAGGATTACTCATATGTTGTGTTTCGGGCATTTCTGCAATACATATACACTGATACTGTTATTGTTTCTCCAGAAGATGCTATAGGTGAGTTGAATATACAGTACAGAATTTCTTACATTAGAAAGTTAATACTGTATTAACTATTTTGTTTTCCCATAAACTAGCTCATCCTCCAAAGTGATAGCAAATTTAGTGACTGTTGCATGTAAATAAGTCCATATTTTGTATGACTGAAATATACTCCAAGAACAAAACACACTATAAACAAGACAACATTATCCTAATATTCCTAGGTCTAATGTAACATACCCTGGCCTAAGGTAGTGCATATGTAAATTGTTAGGTCTGGGATTCATTTGATTAGGCCTGGATTGGTTTCAGAAAAAAACATTATAACACTGCATCCTCACTAATTTCGTGTATATTGCTCCTCATGCCTCTCTTGAGGGGGTCAGGTTCTGGTTCGAGGTCCCAAGTAGGCAAGAACTCCATGCATATTGACTGATGCCAGAAAGTTATACATATTCATTCAGCTTGGATAGCACTGGGAAGCCTCTGGGACTCACGCAGAAAATGGCATGTTATTACATTCAACGCTGGTTTTTTCTCCGTTTTTGTCTTTGTTGCTGTTTGCAGAGAATGCGGTCACGCAGTTTCTATACAGGTGGCTTTGTCTAGTTGTCGTCCTATGTGGGACTTGTTGGTTCTCCGGGGTGCCCATTCTTGCGCTTCTCGGATGGGTCGTGGTCGTGTCAGGGCTTGGGGGTTCCTCTGGTCGTGGTGGGCCACTGATGCCAGCTTCTGACTCGACGTTATCTTGAGATGATTTTGGGGCTTAGCGTCCCCACGGCCCGGTCCTCGACCAGACCTCCTTTTAGTTACACATACCCAGGAAGCAGCTCGTAGCAGCTGTCGTAACTCCCAGGTACCTGTTTACTGCTGGGTAACAGGGGCATCAGGGTGAAAGAAACATTTTGGCCTTTTGTCTCCGCCTACACCGGGGATCGAACCCAGAACCTCAGGACTACAAATCCGAGGCGTTGTCCACTCAGCTGTCAGGCACCTTTCAGAGCTGTCAGGTGCCCACGTTGCCTTCGGAGCTGGCGTCATCTGGTTGGCATGGTGATTGCTCTGTTCATCAGCTGGCTTCTCATAAAGGGCATCGGCCCTTTTGCAGTTTACCTTGTTGACGGGGCGATGGCGGGGAGACTTGTGCTGTTTGCTCACACTTGGTCCCATGATTTGTGGGCATTTTGGGTCGTATCCACCAGCCTGTGGTGGCCTTTGGTGGCTCTTCTTCCTTCGGAGGGTTCGGGATTCGCGGGGCAGGCTTCTTCCCCTGCATTCCGTTGGATCATCTCAGAGTGAGTGTGCTTGGGCATGGTCGAAACGACCCCATCCCTCAGGTGGGTTTCCCACCTGTTTCCAGTGCCAAAACAGGACTGTGTGGATCTGTGGTTCATTCTGGACTTCTCCCGTCAGAACCCCTGGATTCCTTTCCCCTCCTTTCTGATGACCACTCTATCTCAGGTCTGGCTTCTTTTGGAGCCAGGTGCCTGGATGGTGTCACTGGACCTCAGGAACACATATTGGCACATTACTATTCATCCAGGGTTCAGGGACTGGTTAGGTTTCGTGATGTGCCTCAGGCTTACCACTTTCATTACCTTCCCTTTAGCTTGAATCTAGCACCTTACGTATTAATGCATCTTACCCAGGGCGTGGTGACCCATTTGCACCTGCTAGAGGTTTGTGTTCTGGCCTACCTCGACGACTGGTTAGTGTGGACTCGCAGCCAGTCAGCTTGTCTGCTCGCCAATGGTGTGGTTCTTTCCCAGCTTGCCGGGTTCGGGTTCCTGGTGAACTGGAGGAAGTCCCATCTGGTTCAGTCCCAGGTTCAGACCTGGCTGGGTCTCGTGTGGGACTCTCAGATCTTCTCCGTGTCTCTCCCTCGGGAGTCGTTGCTGTGACTGCAGCAACTGACTGGACGAAACCCAACCTGCTGGGTTGGGTCTGACTTCGGCGTCTGTTCTGGTTCCTATAGGGTCTTCCCTTCCACCTCTCTCCCAATTGCTGGGTTCTGCCTCCAGGGGGGCCCCTTGCGTTGGTTGCTGCATCGCTGGCTTCCTCTTCTAGTTTTTCAGGGTTCCATGCCTTGGTGCCTACCTGAGTCCTCGCTCGATGTGTTCACAGATGCCTCATCTCTTAGCTGGGGCTTTGTGACCAGTGCTCACCAGGCCAGCCAGGGGTGGTTGGGTCCTTGGTTGGGTTACTTGGAGTTCAGCGATCTGGCACCATTCGGTCTGTTCTCCAGTGGTTCTTTGTCAGAACCGTGCTGGTTCTCTTTGGTCCTTGGCTCTTTGGGGCTGGTCTCTTCGAGTGGCTCGTCTGCTGGATTCTCAGGGTTTGGCTCTCCGTGCGGTTCATATCCGGGGAAGTGTCCAATGTCCTGGTGGACGGCCTGTCTCAGTTCATTCCCCCTGTCCACAGAATGGAAGGTTGATACCGACTCTTTTGGTTGGTTCTGCTGGACGTACAGACACCCGGAGGTGGACCTATTCGTGTCAGTGTGGTCTCGGTGTGTCTCGATATATGTGGCACACTTTCCTGACTGTGAAGCTGTCGCGGTGGATGCCTTTCGGCAGGACTGGTCGAGGTGGGGTTACCTGTACCTCTTTCTTTCGGTCTAGCTGTTGCTTCAGATCCTGGCTTGTTTGGAGACTTACGAGGGGAGAGTCATCTTGTTGGCCCCTTGGTGGCCAGCTCAGTCTTACTTTCAGGTGCTGCTTGCTCGGTGTCCGAACCTACGATGTTTTCTGCAGCTCCACCTCTTTCAGCAGATCGGTCTGGTCAGTTACCAAATTGGTTCAGTCTTCTCTTCTGCTCTTTGCATCTGGTCTTCTTGATGCAGGCCTATCGCCATTTATATGGTGATCAGGTGGCTTTGTTAATAGTGTCCCACCTGTGAGCTTCGTCTCGGCGATAGTATGAAGTTTCCTGGCGTTCTTTCCGCCATTTTTTCTCTTCATATCTTGTCTTCTGTTTCTGATCGGGTTGTCTTGGCCTTTCTTTCTTTCTTGGCTTTTTCAGGACCATCATTTAAAGCCAAATACTGTCGCCTCGTATCATGTGGTACTGGCGGAGCCGCTTCTGCTTGCTTTCAGGGTGGATGTCATTTCAGCCACGTTTCGTAAACTTTCTTGTGCCTTGTTTCACCTCCGGCCTGGTCATGCACTGCCTGAGCCATCCTGGCCCTTGGGCAGTGTGTTCTCCTATCTCACTTCTTCCTGGTGGGGCCTTCGGTTCAAGATTGTTTTTCCAAGGCTCTCTTTCTGTTGGTATTGGCCTCTAGGGTTCTGGTGGGTGAGCTTCATGCTCTACTCAGGCGCAGGGGTTTTTGGTCTTTCGATTTTGGTAGTCGATTTGTTCGGCTGCAGCCTTCTCCTTTTCTGCTGAAGAACGAGATAGCCACTTTCTGGAGAAGTCATTGGGTCACTGATGCTTCGTTGGTCAGGCCAGTGGTGTATCATGGGTTGTGTCCGGTTGTGGCTCTTCGCCGTTACTTGTGCAGCTCGGCTTCTGTGGCCAAGAAAGTGCTTTGGGTTGATCCAGTTTCCCCTCGTTCCCTGTTCCAGGTCTCGGGTATCCCAGGTTGTCTGCAGGGTCATTAAGTCTAGCTAGCCTGCAGTCTACCCTCATGCCCACAACGTTCATAAGTTTGCTGCTTTGACTGCCGTCTTAAGCAATATGTCCTGGGCTGACATTTGGCCTTGGGGGATTTTGAAGGTCGAAACAGGTCCTGGCCGCTCGTTATCTCGTAAACGTTCCTGGTCCTAATCGTTCATTTGTGACTTTGGGTCGCAGGTTGCAGCCAGTTGTCTCGACTTGAAATTGAGGAGCAAGTTGCGGCTACCTCCTGGGTAAGTCCCTCTTTCCTTTATCTTTAGGTAAGGTAGTTCCAAGAAGCCACAGGGGTTCTCCCTCACCCAGCGTTCAATGTAATGAATTGGCATTTTCTGGTAATTCAGAACTGTGAAGGTTTCAGTGACTACATATCAGGCACCATAGCAACTGGAGGATACAAAATTATAGTAGTAGTCATATATAACCCCCACCGAATGACAGAAGACCCAGACAGGAATATGATAGAAACAACTTGGCCACCATCAATATAATAGAGAGAGCAGCTTCTGTGGCTAGCAGGAACGGATCCAGACTACTAATCATGGGAGACTTCAACCATGGGAAGATAGATTGGGGGAACAGAGACCCACATGGAGGCTCAGACACATGGAGAGCTAAGCTGCTGGATGTGGCAACGAGAAACTTTCTAAGTCAACACATCAAGGGACCGACAAGAATGAAAGGAGGGGATGAACCAGCCTTGCTTGATCTGATATTTACCCTAAATGAGTCGGATATAAGGGAAGTTAAGTTGGAAGCCCCATTGGGAATGAGTGATCATAGTGTATTGAGCTTTGAGTACCTGGTTGAGCTAGGAATTATCACCCCCAAAAAAGAACTGGGAACCAAAGGGCTGGCGTACCGAAAGGGAAACTATGAGGAGATGAATAAATTCCTATGGGATATACATTGGGACACAGAACTCGGAACCAAGTCCGTACAAGACATGATGGACTATGTCACCCAAAAATGTCAGGAGGCTGTAAGCAGGTTTGTCCCAGCCCGACAGGAAAAAAGTGAGAAGCAACGGAAGAATCCGTGATTTAATAGGGAATGTATGAAAGCAAAGGAGCTGAACAAAAGGGCGTGGAGGAACTTCCATAATAACAGAACACCAGAAAGTAGAGAGAGATACCAGAGAACCAGGAACGAGTATGTTAGTGTGAGAAGAGCAGCTGAGAAAAGGTATGAAAATGATATAGCTAATAAAGCCAAGACTGAACCAAAGCTACTACACAGTCACATCAGGAGGAAGACAACAGTGAAGGAACAGGTGATGAAACTTAGGGTGGGCGAGGACAGGTACACAGAGAATGACAAAGAGGTGTGTGAAGAACTCGACAAAAGGTTAAAGGAGGTCTTTACAATAGAACAGCGAGAGGTCACGGCGCTGGGAGAGGTGGCAGCAAACCAGGTGACCTTGAATAGGTTCGAAATTACAAGAAAGGAGGTCAAGAAGCACCTATTGGAGCTGGATGTGAGAGAGGCTGTTGGGCCGGACGGAATCTCACCATGGGTATTGAAAGAGTGTGCAGGAGCACTTTGCTTGCCACTCTCCGTAGTGTATAGTAGGTCACTGGAAATGGGAGACCTACCAGAAATATGGAAGACTGCTAATTTAGTACCAGTATACAAAAAGGGTGACAGACAAGAGGCTCTGAACGACAGGCCAGTGTCCTTAACTTGTATAAATTGCAAGGTGATGGAGAAGATTGTGAGAAAAAACCTAGTAACACATCTGGAGAGAAGAGACTTCATGACAACCCATCAACATGGGTTCAGGGAGGGTAAATCTTGCCTTACAGGCTTGATAGAATTCTACAATCAGGTGACAAAGATTAAGCAAGAAAGAGAAGGATGGGCGGACTGCATTTTCTTGGCCTGTCGGAAAGCCTTTGACACAGTACCCCATAAAAGGTTGATGCATAAGCTGGAGAAACAGGCAGGAGTAACTGGTAGGGCTCTCCAGTGGATAAGGGAGTACCTAAGCAATAGGAAGCAGAGAGTTACAGTGAGGGGTGAGACCTCAGAATGGCGTGAGGTCACCAGTGGAGTCCCACAGGGCTCTGTACTTGGACCTATCCTGTTTCTGATATACGTAAATGATCTCCCAGAGGGTATAGACTCATCCCTCTCAATGTTTGCTAACGACGCCAAAATTATGAGAAGGATTAAGACAGAGGAGGACAGCTTGAGGCTTCAAGAAGACCTGGACAAGCTGCAGGAATGGTCGAACAAATGGCTGTTAGAGTTTAACCCAAGCAAATGTAATGTAATGAAGATAGGGGTAGGAAGCAGGAGACCAGATACAAGGTATCATTTGGGAGATGAAATACTTCAAGAGTCAGAGAGAGAGAGAGACCTGGGGGGTTGATATCACGCCAGACCTGTGCCCTGAAGCTCATATCAAGAGGATAACATCAGCAGCATATGCCAGGTTGGCTAACATAAGAACGGCCTTTAGAAACTTGTGTAAGGAATCTTTCAGAACATTGTATACCACATATGTCAGACCAATCCTGGAGTATGCGGCTCCAGCGTGGAGTCCATATCTAGTCAAGCATAAGACTAAACTGGAAAAGGTTCAAAGGTTTGCCACCAGACTAGTACCCGAGCTGAGAGGTATGAGCTACGAGGAGAGACTACGGGAATTAAACCTCACTTCGTTGGAAGACAGAAAAGTTAGGGGGGACATGATCACCACATTCAAGTTTCTCAAGGGAATCGACAGGGTTGATAAAGACAGGCTATTTAACACAAGGGGCACACGCACTAGGGGACACAGGTGGAAATTGAGTGCCCAAATGAGCCACAGAGATATTAGAAAGAACTTTTTTAGTGTCAGAGTGGTTGAAAAATGGAATGCATTAGGAAGTATGTGGTGGAGGCTGACTCCATACACAGTTTCAAGTGTAGATATGATAGAGCCCAATAGGCTCAGGAACCTGTACACCTGTTGATTGACGGTTGAGAGGCGGGGCCAAAGAGCCAGAGCTCAACCCCTGCAAGCACAACTAGGTGAGTACACACATGCACGCACACACGCACCTACCTTGGGGTGCCTGGTGGATAGCATGCAGGACTCGTAATTCTGTGGCGCGTGTTCGATTCCCACACCCGGCAGAAACAAATGGGCAAAGTTTCTTTCACCCTGAATGCCTCTGTTGCCTAGCAGTAAATAGGTACCTGGGAGTTAGTCAGCTGTCATGGGCTGCTTCCTGGGGTGTGTGTGTGTGTGTGGTGTGGAAAAAAAAATATTAACAGTTGATTGACAGTTGAGAGGCGGGCCAAAAGAGCAAAGCTCAACCCCCGCAAACACAACTAGGTGAATACACCTAGTCAAAACCATGGTCAAAAGAGGAGCTAGATAGTAAACGAGAAGGTCTTATAACAATAATGAGAGAGATCATAGCAAGAGCGGATAACGATAGTTCACGGCTGTTGATAGTCGGCGACTTCAACTTGAAATCCATAGACTGGGAAGCATATGAATCTAAAACAGAAGATTTCTGGACCTGTAAATTTGTAGACCTCATCCTGGAAACATTCTTGTATCAACATGTTAAACAAGCTACGAGGATGAGGGAAGGAGACGTTCCCTCCATGCTAGATTTGATATTTACCAGGAAGGAGGAAGAAGTATTTGACATTCAGTACCTTCCTCCCTTGGGTAAAAGTGACCATGTCTTTTTGGGAATAAAGTATGCAATGCGATATAATCTGGAAGAAAATATGACAGTCGATGCAATTGAAAAACCTGATTTTAGGAGAGGACATTATGGCAACCTTAGAAATTTTTTTTAGTGAGTATAATTGGACAGACTTGTTGCTAGGCAGGGAAGTGAATGAGATGTATGTCAAGTTTTGTGAAATATATGATAAAGGAACAAAAAAGTTTATACCAAAACAGAGAAGCAGAACTAGGAAACAGGATTGGTTCAACAGAAAGTGCGAGAGGGCCAGAGACCAAAAGTCACAAAAATGGAATCAATACAGGAAGAGGCCAAACCTCCAAACATACCAGCGATACAAAGATGCGAGAAACAACTACACGGCAGTGAGGAGAGAGGCAGAAAGAAATTTTGAAAAAGGGATTGCAGACAAATGTAAAACAGAACCAGGTCTATTCTATAAATTCATAAACAACAAATTGCAGGTAAAGGATAATATTCAGAGGTTGAAAATGGGAAATAGATTCACGGAAAATGAAAAGGAAATGTGTGAAACATTAAACGAAAAGTTCCAAAGTGTGTTTGTAAAAAAATGAATTCTTCAGGGAACCAGATGCAATAAGAATTCCAGAGAACAGCATAGAGCACATAGAGGTGTCTAGAGACGAAGTGGAAAAAATGCTCAAGGAGCTAAATAAGAACAAAGCAATGGTGCTGGGAATATATGCGCTAGCTAAGAACCTCTTATTTGATCACACGAGGTGGGTCAAATTCAGGTGTTCATAGCAGGAGCACGAGATATATTCTGGCTGGCAGAAATGCAAGGGACTCCAACAATAACTGGCGACGATTGTGATTGGCGAGGAACGGGAGTGGTGTGTTGGTTGGCGGCCAATGAGAACGCTGGACGGCCGCAAGTCGCTAGTTTGCTGAGAGTAGTAGTAGTTGGCAAGTCGACCAGGGTGTGCAGCAGGTGCTGGAGAGGGGGGAGGAGGGAGTTGCATTTGCGTGTGGCTGTCTTGATATATACGTTTAGCCACACAAAACGTATCTTGCATATTGTTGAGGACATGATGAAATACGAAAATAGCAGGCTAAATCTCTGATAAGAGATTATCGTCACAACTCTCCCCCGAAGCCTGCTGTTCCGGGTGAGTCACGTTCACTGGAGGTAGAGTGGGAGGTGGAGCTGCCTCTACCTCATGCACTCTGGAGAGGGCGTCAGCGATGATGTTATCAGGCCCCTTGATGTAGCAGATCTTTAAATTGAAGCCTTGAAGATATAAAGCCCATCGCAGCAGACGTTGGTTATTAAATTGGGCTTGATGTAAGAATCTCAGAGGGTTGTGGTCCGAATAGATGGTAGTGGACCTAGCACCGTGCAGATATGGTGCAAAGTGTTGTAAGCTCAGGACGATGGAGAGGAGTTCCTTCTCTATAGTACTGTAGTTCTTCTGATGAGGCTTCAACTTGCAACTGTAGTAGCTGACAGGTAGAACCTCCTCGCCTCGCTGCTGCATTAAGACACTTCCGATGCCGGTACCACTGGCGTCGACATGGAGGATGAAAGGCTTCTTGATATCTGGTGAGGCGAGAATAGGATTAGAACAGAGGAGGAATTTGAGTTGTTCGAATGCAACGGTTTGCTCTCTGGTCCAATTATACCGTTGCTTGGGACTGGTTAAGGTGATTAATGGGGTTGCAACAGAGCTAAAATTCTTCACAAACCTACGGTAATAGGAAGCAAGACCAAGGAAGCGCAGGAGCTGCTTCCTGGTAGTAGGCTGTGGATACTGTTGGATTGCTTGAATGTGAATGTTTAACGGAGCCAGGCTGCCACTCCCTATAACATGACCCAGGTACCGCACTTTACCTTTCGCGAAGGTGGACTTGCCCAGATTGATGGTGAGGCCGGCTTTCAGGAGCTTGTAAAACAATCGTTGTAGCTGGAGCAGGTGTTCGCTCCAGGTGTTTGATGCTACCACGATGTCGTCCAAATAGGCGTAGGTGTTGTCCAAGCCCTGGATGACGCGGCTGACAGCTCTCTGAAAGGTGGCTGGGGCATTGCAGAGTCCAAAGGGAAGGCGGTTGTACCTGTAGAGACCAAACGGGGTTATAAAGGCGGACAGTACCTTAGCTCGCTCCGTTAAACTCACCTGGTAGTAACCCTTGAGTAAGTCTACCTGAGACAGGTAGCGGGCATTACCAGTGGCATCCAAAATGTCGTCTATCCTGGGTATTGGGTAGGCGTCCTTCACTGTGACCTGGTTCAACTTCCTATAATCCGTACACAGACGGATTTTGCCGTGAGGTTTGGGTACCAGGATGCATGGTGAGGCCCAGGGGGACTCACAGGGGGTAGCCAGTCCATGGTCCAAGAGATACTGTACCTCAGCCCGCATGACTTCCGTCTTGCTCGGGCTGATTCGGTAGAACGGTTGGCGAATCGGCTGGGTGTCAGGTAGCAGTTGAATGTCGTGCTGAGTCACAGTACACTCTTGGGGATCATCTCGAAACAACTCTTGATGTTCTCTGATGAGTTTGATGAGTGGAGCACTATTATCGTCCTGAAAATGATGGTGAAGGTTAGTAAGGATTTCTGAGTTAGAGAGCGCTGTCTCAGTGTCAGTGCTTTCGGAAGGAGAAGCAGGGAAGGTCTCACTGTGGCTGTATGGACCTGTAAATGAGGTGAAATTGGTTAACACAGTGGGAGGAACCCCATGGTAGGGCTTGAGTAAATTGATGTGGCACAGCTGGGTCTTCCGCCGCCTATCGGGGGTCTCGAGAACGTAGTTGAAGTTGTTTCGGCACTCCTTAACACGGTAGGGTCCTGAGAACCTGTTCTGTAAAGGAGAACCTGGGATAGGGAAATAGGCAAGCACTAAGTCTCCTGGTTTAAATTTCCTTACTTTACAGTGCTGGTCGTAACGAGTCTTCATCCTCTCCTGGGCTTTCTGTAGGTTGTTGCTGGCAAAGGAATGGACCCTCTCTAGAATGTGTCGGAGATTTTGAAGATACTGGGGCACATTCTGATGCTCACTGAAGGTGGCATCACGTAGAGAATCCTTGAAAGCCTTGAGAGGTGTACAGCACTTACGTCCGTAGAGCATCTCATAAGGAGATACTCCTAGTGACTCGTTGGGAAGACTTCTGAAAATACACATGATGAGATCAATTTGCCTATCCCAATCCTTTGAGGTCTCATTACAAAACTTTTTTAAGAGTGCCTTGATGGTTTGATGACTACGCTCAAGAGAACCCTGTGAAGCAGGATGATAGGGGCTGGACAGTACCTGTTTGATGTTGAACTCCTCCAGAGTCCGTTTGAAGAGATCACTGGTGAAGTTGGTGCCACAGTCGCTCTGAATCTCCCTCGGAAATCCATACTGGGTGAAGATTTTCAGTAGATTCTTCACCACTGTAGCAGCTGTAATATTTTTCACTGGAACTGCTATCGGAAATCTGGTGGTAGGACACAGGATGGTTAAGATATATGCATTGCCTGCACTGGTCCGAGGCAAAGGACTAACGCAGTCGATAATGAGCTTGTGGAACGGTTCCTCAGGCACCTGGATGGGTATCAGTGGTGGATACCTTGAGGATACCTTGAGGTGCTTCCGGGGCTTATCGTCCCCGCGGCCCGGTCATCGACCAGGCCTCCTGGTTGCTGGACTGATCAACCAGGCTGTTGGACGCGGCTGCTCGCAGCCTGACGTATGAGTCACAGCCTGGTTGATCAGGTATCCTTTGGAGGTGCTTATCCAGTTCTCTCTTGAACACTGTGAGGGGTTTGCCAGTTATGTCCCTTATGTGTAGTGGAAGCGTGTTGAACAGTCTCGGGCCTCTGATGTTGATAGAGTTCTCTCTCAGAGTACCAGTTGCACCTCTGCTTTTCAACGGGGGTATTCTGCACATCCTGCCATGTCTTCTGGTCTCATGTGATGTTATTTCTGTGTGCAGGTTTGGGACCAGCCCCTCTAATATTTTCCACGTGTAAATTATTATGTATCTCTCCCGCCTGCGCTCAAGGGAATACAGATTTAGGCTCTTTAGTCGGTCCCAATAGTTTAGATGTTTTACCGAGTGGATTCTAGCAGTAAAGGATCTCTGCACGCTCTCCAGGTCAGCAATTTCACCCGCAGTGAAAGGGGCTGTCATTGTGCAGCAGTACTCCACTCTAGAGAGCACAAGCGTTTTGAAAAGTGTCATCATCGGTATAGCATCTCTAGTGTGAAAAGTTCTTGTTATCCAACCTGTCATTTTTCTTGCAGTTGTGACGGCTACTTTATTGTGTTCTTTAAAGGTAAGGTCTTCCGACATGAGTACACCCAGATCCTTTACATTGCCTTTTCGTTCTATGTTATGATTTGCCTGAGTTTTGTACGTGGTTTCAGTTTTTATATTTTCATTTTTTCCATAGCGCATGAGCTGGAACTTGTCTTCGTTAAACACCATATTATTTTCTGTAGCCCATAGAAAGACCTGATCTACATCTGACTGGAGGTTCGCCGTGTCCTCTATGTTGCCTACTCTCATGAAGATCCTAGTGTCATCTGCAAAGGATGATACAGTGCTATAGGTTGTGTTCTTGTCTATGTCCGATATAAGGATGAGAAAAAGTACTGGAGCAAGCACAGTACCCTGGGGGACTGAGCTCTTAACGGTTGACGGGTTGGATTTTATTTTGTTGACTATTACACATTGGGTTCTGTTGGTCAGGAAATTGTAGATCCATCTGCCTACTTTTCCGGTAATTCCTTTTGAGCGCATTTTATGGGCAATAACACCATGGTCACATTTATCAAAAGCTTTTGCAAATCTGTGTAAATTACATCAGCGTTTTGTTTGTCTTCCATAGCATCTAATGCCATATCATAGTGGTCCAGCAACTGCGACAGGCAAGAGCGCCCTGTTCTGAAACCATGTTGTCCGGGGTTATGGAGATGCTGTGATTCCATGTATTTTGTGATCTTACTTCTTAGCACTCTCTCAAAAATTTTTATGATGTGCGATGTTAGTGCTATCGGTCTGTAATTTTTTGCCTCTGCCTTA
This sequence comes from Procambarus virginalis, assembly GCA_020271785.1. Lineage (NCBI taxonomy): Eukaryota > Metazoa > Arthropoda > Malacostraca > Decapoda > Cambaridae > Procambarus > Procambarus virginalis. The sequence goes on from WNGS01164858.1 coordinate 12,775,714, forward strand.
TTTCCTCCTTTATGAAGTGGTGCTATCTCTGCTGTTTTTAGTATATCAGGAATAACGCCAGTATCTAGGCTTTGTCTCCACAGAATGTGAAGGGCCTGCGATAGTGGTTTTTTACAGTTCTTGATGAATATGGAGTTCCAAGAATCCGGGCCTGGTGCGGAGTGCATAGGCATACTGTTTATGGCTTCTTCAAAATCCAGTGGGGATAGGGTGACGTCTGATATATGATTTGATGTTGGTATCATATCCATGAAAAATTCATTTGGGTTATCGATCTTTAGTGCGTTTAATGGCTCGCTGAAGACAGAGTCGTATTGCTTCCTCAGTAGCTCGCTCATTTCTTTGTTGTCATCGGTGAAAGTTCCATCTTCCTTTCGCAGGGGCCCGATACTAGATGTGGTTTTTGATCTTGATTTTGCATAGGAGAAAAAATATTTCGGGTTTCTCTCTATTTCACTGATGGCCTTTTGCTCTCTTTCCCTCTCCTGCGTTTTGTATGATTCTTGTAGCTTGAGTTCAATTTTTCCTATTTCGCTACCTAACCTTCTTCGCCGTTCCTGAGATAGGGTGCGACTCTCAAGTTGTACCGCGATTCGTTTTCTTCGCCTATATAGGGAACGACGTTCTCGTTCCAATCTGCATCTCTTCCTCTTTTTTCTTAGGGGGATGCGGTTTGTACATATTTCTAGTGCTACTGAGCTTATTTTTTCCAGGCACTGGTTCAGGTTCGCATTTCCTAGCTGTTCTTCCCAGTTTATTTCTGTGAAGTCCTGGTTTATTTGCTCCCAGTTTATCTGTTTATTATTGAAGTTGAATTTGCTGAAATCTCCTCCACCGGGAATCTGGACTGGTTTTGAAGGTCTATTCCCCATGGTTGTCATAACTTCAATTAAGTTGTGATCTGAGTAACAGGTATTTGTAATCATTATGTTCCTGATCAATTCATCATTATTAGTGAAAATGAGGTCCAGCGTGTTCTCCTTCCTGGTTGGTTCTACTATTTGCTGGTTTAAGGCAAACCTGTCGCACATCCGTAGCAGGTCATTTGCATGTGCCTGTTCATTAAGGCTACTTCCTGGTATTCTTTCTGATATTACTGTATTAGCCAGGTGCTTCCATTTCAGGTGCCGTAGGTTGAAGTCCCCAAGCAGAATGATGTTCGGAGCTGGATTTGTGAGGTTTTCCAAGCAGTGTTCTACTTTCATTAGTTGTTGGTCTTTAAACTGCTGAGGGTTTGCCTCCGGTGACTTATATACAAGGACAATACTACATTTATAATCTCTATTTTGATTATCAGCACTTCCACCATATCATTCGAGGTGTTTAGCAGCTCAGTACAGATGAGTGTGTCTTTGATGTATAGGCTGACCCCACCCTGAAGCCGGTGTTTCCTATCACATCTGAAAAGATTGTACTCTGAGATCCATATTTCACCATCATGGTAGTCCTTTGTGTGGGTTTCTGTTAGGGCTGCAAACACTGCATTTGCCTCATGAAGGAGACCATCTATAAAGTGAACTTTGTTGGATTTGCGTGTTTTTATACCTTGAATGTTGGCAAATATAAATGATGTTATCGTGGTAGTGGAAGTGCTGGATGCCTTACTTGGTGTTAATATCTGAGGCTCTGGTAAGGGGGCCACTGTGTTTGCGTCCAGGGTGTGTTTTTTTCGAAGTGATTCGTCCAGTTTCGGTAGTGGGGCGAGTGTTGTGTGGTGTAGTACCTGTGTGTTTGTTGGTAATGTGTATTCCAGACTTGTGGGTATCTCCCTTCCCCTCTGTAATCCTGTGGTGGTTCCATCTGACTGTTCCTCTCTCTTATATTTTCTGCTCTGTTTCTGCCTTCCTCTAAAAAATTGCCAGTAGTGTCATACTGATCTTCCCGTCTATAACGTTGTGTACCTCTCACGTGGAATTCCGGACACTGAAGATTGTAGCATTTTTTGTCCCTAATTGAAAATTGACATAATTTGGGTGGAAGTATCTACACCCTGTTCCAAAACGGCATGTACCCCTCGCCAACATGTTCCTGCATTTTCGAGGATGCAGAAAATGGCATTTTGTTCCTAATTTTCCATATTTGCATATTCCTTTAGCGTAGAATTTGCAAATGTGTTCCGGTTTTGCGTTTTTCAAGTATTTATATCTGTGTCTGTCTTGTCTACCTCTTTATTGGAGCCATCTCCGCTTTTCGTCCCAATTCCTTCATTTATGCACTCTGTCTCACTGTTGCTCACATCGTTTATATTACCTGACTCTGCAATATTGCTGCTATTATGTACTACAATACCCTCTTCCTCCACATTACTGACTTACTGCTGCGGTTCTCTAACTATCTGTTCCTGGGTTTTGGTCGTTAACCAATGTTGTCTTATCCCAGTCTGCATATATCACTGGTAGCTTGTCTGTGAATGGTAATCTCTGTGACTCGGGAATGTTTTTCATCAGTTTAGTTATGTTCTCTAACATTAATCTGTCATCTTTGCAGACCCAGTAAATTCCTTGCCTTTTTGTGCATCCTGGAGATACTTCTGTACAGCCCAGGTGAAATCTCATGTTACAGATGCAACACGTTACGCCTACATTACGTTTTCCCAGTACTCCCGAGCACTCGCCACATCTCTCCATTTTCTGATGTATTGTTGTATTTGTGGTTTACTGTGTGGATCACTTGTTGATGTCAGTCCTTTTAACTCTTTATAAAGTTATATGTATATTTTTATATATTTAATATTTATAATACTATATGTATACCGTAGATTTGTAATATTATGTATGTTATTTGTTCAAACTTTATGGCAGGTACTTAGCGTAGGGTAGCGAAGCTGGTCCCCGGTGCGGTACAGGTGACCTCTTGTCGTCCCAGGTTGATGTCACGAGTTTCCAGCTACTCGATTTATAACACTGATTTTTCTTTGCTTGTATTCTTACAGGGATTTTCCGCCTTTTCCTTTTTCCGCCTAATTGCTTGCAATGGTATACTCACTTTATTCTAATTATTAGATTCACATTTCCATAGTACACTATATGATTTCCGTATTTTATCCCTGTGGGACGTGCCCTGGGGGTAGGCCTCGCGTGGCTTGTGGAACAGCCTACTGATCAACGTCCCTCACTGTCCACGATCACGTCACATCTCATACACGCGTACACCGAAAAGACCTCATGCACTGCACCACACGTGGTCTCCCATGTTAATTATCTATTTAACACAAAGTTCCGTTGATAATCGACTGTTTTCAAATTTCCAGCGGGTCACTATGCACTTGTTATGCCTGTAATCGTGTAATCCAAGGCTGTGGTCCTAAGAAATCCCGGTTGAATTACCGATTTTACACGCGAGCGCGAGCGGTACGTACTTCCCCCTCCTCACACTACCTCCCCCTTCCCCCCCCTTTTCCCCCCCCTTTTTTTACCCCCCCCCCTCCCCTCCCCCCCCCCCCCACTGGACCATGGATGGCAGTGGAAGGAAGTCACATGCGTGCTCTGGGATAGGAAACGTTCGGGTTTCCCCGGCTAACTTGACACACGTGGCATAATCTAGACATGAGTTTTGATCGAATCGTTTACCATACCTGGGCCAGTAGTAGTCTTGTCGAATTGCCATGGTAAGTTTGTTGAACCCGCAGTGTGACAAAGCTGCCGTGGGCCATGTGTAGAATCGTGGGCCACAGGCTGGATAGGAATCACTAGTTGTTCAATCGTCTGGCCCTAATCGTCCTCCGTCCTTCAGTTTACTGGGCTCTATACCTGCGTATAGAGTATTTCGTTCTTCCATAAAGAAGCCTAGGAACACTGCTTCGGATTGGGTTTCAGGCCTGAAAGAATAATGGATGTCAAGGTAAGATCATCTCCTCTGTAACTTATCGGAACTCCAAAGCGCAGGTTAGATTGGCGGTAGTTTCGAAGGGTCCTGAGGGACAGCGGTGAGCAGTAGAGTCAGCTGGCTGTGGTCGTGCGTCTTGAGCACGGGTGGTCACAATAACTGGAGGAGAACCTTCATACTCTAGGAACCTTTGCTGGAACATGTTAAAAATCGGTTATCCAACACAGAGTGCTCTACCTCGGATATGTCCCCTTGACCGATCAGGTTGTGTTGGTTGTTGGTCTCTTCTGCCAAAGTCGTTGCCCAGGAGGAAGTTGCCACTTCCAGGGCATGGGAAAGGAGGCTTTTCTCCCTGACGGCGGCACTTGGACTTCCGACCGGTCACGAAGGGACAGTCTAGGCAAAACTATGCAAGGGGATAAGGAGTTGTAGCAGTAAGGTCAGTGGGGGGGGATGAACACAGTCTCTTCCTGTTGTAGGCGACGTTGGGCTACAGCTGAGTTCAAGACGATCGCATGTAGAGGCTCGCCTGTGTCCCGTAGGATCTTAGGACACTTTCGCGCTAAGTGGGAGCGTAGGCGTTATCGGACCAATCATTATTAAGAGATCTCTAGAGATACTGAATCGGAACGCACACGATAGGTCGCGAGTCCAACGCATAAAAATATTTTTTGTTATATTCCATTTTTGACTATAAATTCCATTTTCTATCCGATTGTGTTTGGGATAGTTTGAAAATGTCCACCATGAAATTTACGTTTTTTATAATAACAGAAGAGCTTATTAAAGAACACGGCATGACAGTGATTCATCTTGGTATACAATGATATCGGGGCTCGATATGCCGGCCGCGGGTAACTACTTCGAGGCACTTCCTAACCGTCTGTGGGTTGGTTGCCGACATTGATTTAATATTTATATGCATATGTCCGTATAGAGAAATTTTATTGCGGGTGTTGCCCTATGATATCTG
>WNGS01164858.1:12780536-12804765 GCA_020271785.1 Procambarus virginalis
GCCGCCTCTTGCCACTATTCTATATTTCTAGCATTCTATATTTATATTATGTCTAAGCACGATTTTCCTTCACTTCCAACTTCTATGTTGTTGTGATACCCGTCCCACTTCACTGTTCCACGAATCACCGTTCACTATTTTTTTTTCTCATACACGCTCGTACACAAAGCCTCATGCACTGGCCGCACACGTGGTCTCCCATTTATTATCTATTTAACACAAAGTTCCGTTGATAATGACTGTTTTCAAATTTCCAGCGGGTCACTATGCACTTGTTATGCCTGTAATCGGTAATCCAAGGCTGTGGTCCTAAGAAATCCCGGTTAATTTCACGATTTTAACGGGCGCGAGCGGTACGACTTCCTCCTCCCTCACAACCTCCCCTGACAACCCTGGAGAGTTAGTTCCTGGATATAGATGCCTGGTAAAGAGAGAGAGATCATTAGCAGTAACACCAACATTCATTACAGGCTTACAAGACTTAGGGTGAGTAGGTTTAGACTTAGGGGGTTCGACGTTACCTTAGATTGGACTTACCACATTTTCAATGGTGTGTCCATATAACGACAATACCTGCAGTTACAGTTGGAGGTACTTGATCTGGGCTCCTTTCTCGTAACTGTACCAAGATCTCTTGCTGGTAGGTCTGGAGTCAGCCGGTGGATGAGGCTGTAAGTGTCAACTGACTTCGCACACTTCACTAATAGTCTCTTCCTTGTCTGCTAAATATAGGCGGACAGGAGGAGGTACACGTCTCAAAAACTCTTCAACCAGATGAGGTTGGCAAGTCTGAAAAAGTAGACATGTGCTGCCTCCAGCCATTTCATGAAATATCTTTCGTTTGTGTGTAGCAAATTATAGAAGGTGGTGGTACTTGCCTTGACGTAGTCACGAAAATTTCGTCGATAGCTTTCGGTGGAGAGAAGGTAGGGCCCAACACCACTTGTTTCAGGGTTGTGTAGTTGTTTTCCGAAGCCAAAGTGCTGAGTGTGACTGCTGCTCTACCTGTTAATGTACTAGGAGAAGGGTAGCCTATTGGTGCAGGCAGCAATTAATTGACAGCAAGGGTCTCAAAAGTGGTAAACAACACATCAACACTCCGTTTCGATGAACGGGCGCATTAAATTACTTGCATGTGGAGATATTGAAACTGGGAGGAAGGACTAGCTGCCGCTTGTGGAGTTGAGCTTGGTGTGTCAGCGTCCATCGGATTTCTCGGTCTACGACATTCTACATTGCTTCTGCCTGTCGTTTGTCGTGGTCGCGTTGTATCTCAGAGTGGCTGTTGGTATAAGGCCAATAGCACTTCTCTTCAAGAGCGAGTTCGTCCTTTTTTCTTCAGCCCCCTTTGAGCATTTTCTCTGGCTTTTTAGGAGCTTCCACTTGTTCTGGCAGCAGTCTTCTTCCTTTCTGAGGCGTCACGTTCGTTCCCTTCGAGGCAGCTCACGCTTGTTCTTCCTTTTGAGGGCAGCTTCACTCTCTCTGAGTGCAGGGCTGCTTCTTGTTGTTTGCGTGTAGCTCGATCTGTGGCAAGGTCTCAATTTGAGCTTCATGCGCTCATCAATTCTACTGACTTTATCTGGAAATAATGTATCGACTCATGATGTAGAGAATCTATAATACCTTAACCACAAGGTGATCCAGTACCATATTATTAACGGCAAATTGTGTGGCTCCATCGGAGTAACTCTAAGTGATATCCATGTGCAAGTGTTAACAATCGACCCTCTTAGCGTGACGTAAGGTCCCTATTTCCACTTCTGTATCTGTCTTTTGAAAGCTTGTAGCGGAACATTGGTGAAAATATAGCAAACATAAGGAGAACGAATATAAGTGAGAATATGGTGAATGTCAGAAACAGGAAACTGTGGAACTGATACCTATCCTGTGGGGAATTATTAATAATTAAAGTTAATCTCAAGATGGTAAATGAATAAGGTCGCAGGAAATCTTGTACCTGGTACTCACTGATGGGAGAGATAAAGGCAAGAAAATCCTACTAATTAGTGAAAACGGGATTTAAAATACAAGTGAAACACTAAAGGGCTTCAAAATAAATGAGGTAGTCCAAAAAATGAGTCATACCTTGCCAAGTCACTATAGACATAAGCAAGGTACCCACTGAAATTGAATAGGTATTTACAGAATTAGCGAACTTTGAGCTCAAAGAAAGAACGCCAATTCCCTACCTTGTGGTAAATACCATCAGTCTGACCGACGAGTAGGGGTGCGAGTGTCAACTGACTGACGAGAAATATCGGCGAGAGTCCCAATTCGCCAATTAATAGTTCGTGCTAGAGGATCTAAAGCCTCTTTTCCTCCTAGAGTCGGATTGCAGGACTTGAGTGCTATTGACCCGAGACAGACACTACAGGGTATTACAACCGGGTACCTATGTGATAGATCTGTCAAAAAGTGAGAATATCTGGGGACAAAGAATGTTAACACGGAGATAACAGGAAGGGGGAGATCGACCAATTAAGAGTATGACTGCGGCTCAGTCACCACGTAATCCAAAGTTGTCTCACTCTCACCATATGCTATTCCCGTAATGACAATATAGACACAGCACCATATAAAATAAAAAGATTAATGTAAATAATGGAAGCAATGGGAAATGAAAGCCAAGTAGTGCTTACCACAATTACCAATACCTGAGTAAAGCTCCGTGGACAGACCCCCATTTATATGTGACCGGAAACAGGTTGGAAATGGTGGTCGGCAGTTCTCCAACTAGCAGGTGTAGTGCTGGGCCCACATATAATTATAAATAAAAAAGAAAAGGAACAAAAGGAAAAAAAGATGACTGCTGTGATCTGGTAATCTGTGGTAAGGTCGAAATAACGTAAAAACAATAATATAACAACTCTTTAATACAATAAAAAAACACAAATGAAACATAAGCGAGATCTGGCATATAATTAAAAAGTAATAAAAAATACATAAATATAAAAAGTGTTACGTTAAAGGGAGGGAATTAATACAGTAAAAATAAATATGGATGCTGGAATACTATGCACTAGACTATAAACCTCGATTTGATCCACACGAGGTGGTCAAACTTCAGGTGTTCATAGCATGCGAGCACGCGATATTCTGGCTGGCAGAAAGCAAGGGGACTCCAACAATAAACTGGCGACGATTGTGATTGGCGAGGAACGGAGGGGGTGTTGGTTGGCGGCCAATGAGAACGACTGGACGGCCGCAAGGTCGCTAGTTTGTAGGAGTATGAAGGTTGGCGCAGTCGACCAGGTGTGACAGCAGGTGCTGGAGATGGGGGGTAGGAGGGAGTTGCGGTGCGTTGGGCAGATCTTGATATATACGTTTAGCCACACAAAACAGTATCTTGTATATGTATGAGGACGGGAAGGAGATCACGAAAATAGACAGGCTAATCTCTGACTAAGAACGATATCAGCACAACTAGTAATTAAAACTCTTAAATTCACCTATCTGTATAAATAATGCTATTTTTAGTATCACAGCTACTACTAGCCATGTACTGGCCACCTATATATTAATGTGATTATGTCTGTTTTAAGAACGATACTGTTTGTCGTAAGTTTTGTTAGTCGTACTTTAATCGTGTCATCCTCTTGTAGAGGCGGATGGGAACGCCTGGGGTTCTTGCCAGAGCCGCCAGTAGCTAGGTTGTCGGTTGAACTAGTAACATATAAGATAAGTCTTGTATTGGTTTTCTTTTTTTTTGTAGCAGTAGGTGGATAATTATTTAGTTAAGGAGAGCATAATTTTAAGCCTTCTACTGTAACTTAATGTGCGGTGCGTTTGTCGGGAACCGTACCTGTGAAGATTTGATTATTGTATATCCGTATATAGAATTTCTATTACGTTAATTGAATTATTACTTACGTTATAATCTATATCCGAATATGCACTGTGTACTGATGTACGTGTGGACTGATTTGCTTGCAATAATCTCACAATCGATTCTTGCACATTAGAGGTGGTTAGATATTGAATGTATATATATATGCAGGCCAAGCAACACATACGATATAAACTACAATGTAGATGGTTAAAGACCAGCCACTGAAGAGGGTCCTTATCTTATTGTACAGCTTAGTCCACCAGGGATAACTAGGATGTAGACACCAAAAAATCCTCGTGTGAGGCTAGCATCCACCACCTGGGTAACTGGATACACAGTAGCATGCTTCCCTCGTCTTTGACCTGTCGCACGGTTCCAATGATACCATAATCAATGATGTAGGATATAATGTGGTCATCGCAATCATTAAGAGAGTGGAAACATTTGTTGCTGTTTGGCCGCATCTCGCCAAACAGTTTGGCGAGAGCTTCTGTTTCTGTTTAAACTGTTTCAAACTTTCTGTTTGGCAGTATTTTATATGTATGTTCTTATAGAGAATTCTATGCGACACAGTGATACAAATTTAAATACGTAGGTCTACAAATAGTGTCAGGACAGTAAAAAGAGTATACACTTTTCGCCGTACCGCTTAAGCGCGCGAGACGCCGAAGGCACTTAGGGTAAGTTTTTTTACGCTGCGCCGAAGGCGCTAAAGGTTAAGTCCGAAACGTCCCTCTGAATCTGAACCGTGGGTAGAGATAGTTCCTGGATATAGATGCTTGGTAAAGAGAGAGAGATCATTAGCATGAACACCAACATTCATTACAGGCTTACGGACTTAGGGTGAGTAGGTTTAGACTTAGGGGGTTCGATGTTACCTTTAGATTGGGACTTACCACATTTGTCAATGGTATGTCCATATAGTCGACAATACCTGCAGTACAGTTGAGAGGTACCTTGATCTGGGCTCGCTTTCTCGTAGCTGTACCAAGACTTCTTGCTGGTAGGTTCTGGAGTCAGCCGGTGGATGAGCTGTAAGTGTCAGCTGACTTCGCGCACTTCACTAAATCCGTCTCATCCTGTCTGCTAAGTATAGGCGGACAGGAGGAGGTACACGTCTCAAAAATTCTTCAACAGTATGAGGTTGACAAGCTCTGAAAAAGTAGAGACATGTGCTGCCTCCAGCCATTTCATGAAATATCTTCGTTTGGTGTTAGCAAATTCTAAGAAGGTGGTGGTACTTGCCTTGACGTAGTCACGAAACTTTCGTCGATAGCTTTCGGTGGAGAGAAGGTAGGCGTCCAACACAGCTTGTTTCAGGGTGGTGTAGTCGTTTTCCGAAGCCAAAGTGCTGAGTGTGACTGCTGCTCTACCTGTTAAATGTACTCGGAGAAGGGTAGCCCATTGGTCGTCAGGCCAATTAAGTTGATCAGCAAGGGTCTCAAAAGTGGTAAAGAACACATCAACCTCCGTTTCGATGAACGGGGGCATTAACTTACTTGCATGGGAGATATTGAAACTGGGAGGAAGACTAGCTGCCGCTTGTTGGAGTTGAGCTTGGTGTGCAGCGTCCCTCGTGAGTTCTCGGTTACGACATTCTAGCATTGCTTCTGCCTGTCGTTTGTCGTGGTCACGTTGCATCTCGAGTCGCTGTTGGTATAAGGCCAACTCACGTTCACTTTCTTCCTTCTTCAGTGCGGCCTCTCTGTCACTTTCTTCTTTCTTCAGTGCGGCCTCCCTTTCCTTGAGGCGGATTTCTCTTTCTTGTTCTTCCTTTTTGAGGGCAGCTTCACGCTCTTGTTCTTCCTTTCTGAGGGCAGCTTCACGTCTTGTTCTTCCTTTCTGAGGGCAGCTTCACGTTCTTGTTCTTCCTTTCTGAGGGCAGCTTCACGTTCTTGTTCTTCCTTTCTGAGGGCAGCTTCACGTTCTCTGATTGCAGCTGCTTCCTGTTGTTGCTGTAGCTCGATCTTGGCAAGTTCCAATTTGAGCTTCATGGCTCTCAAGTCATCTTTATCTGAAATAATGTATGTTCATATGTAGGAGAATCTATAATACCTTCATCCACAAGGTGATCCAGTATCATATTATTAATGGCAAATTTGTTGGCTCCATCGGGAACTTCCAAGTGATACTCATGTGCAAGAGTTAACAAATCGACCCTCTTAGCGTGACGTAAGGTCCCTATTTCACCTTCTGGATCTGTTTGAATGCTTGTAGGCGGAACATTGTGAAAATATAGCAAAATATAGGAGACACGAATATACAGTGAGAATATGGTGAATGTCAGAAACAGGAAACGTGGCAACTGATACCTATCCTGTGGGGAATTATTAATAATTAAAGTTAATTCAAGATGGTAAATGAATAAGGTCGCAGGAAATCTTGTACCTGGTACTCACTGTGGGAGGATAAAGGCAAGAAAATCCTACTAATTAGTGAAAACTGAGTTTAAAATACAAGTGAAACACTAAATGGCTTCAAAATAAATGAGGTAGTCCAAAAAATGTAGTCATACCTTGCCAAGTCACTATAGAACATAAGCAAAGGTACCCACTGAAATTGAATATGGTATTTACAGAATTAGCGAACTTTGTGCTCAAAAGAAAGAACGCCAATTCCCTACCTTAGGTAAATACCATCAGTCTGACCGACGAGTAGGGGTGCGAGTGTCAACTGGTGACGAGAACTATCGGCGAGGTCCCAATTCGCCAATAATAGTTCGTGCTAGAGGATCTAAAGCCCTCTTTTTCCTCCTAGAGTCGGATTGCAGGACTTAGGTGCTATTGACCCGGAGACAGACCACAGTACCAGGGTACCTATGTGATAATCTGTCAAAAAGTGAGAAATATCTGGGGACAAAGATGTTAGACACGGATAATAACACGGAAGGGGGAGATGACCAATTAAGAGTATGACTGCGGCCTACAGTCACCACGTAATCCAAAGTTGTCTCACTCTCACCATATGCTATTCCCGTAATGCACAATATACACAGCAACATATAAAATAAAAAATGATTAATGTAAATAATGGAAGCAAGGGAAATGAAAGCCAAGTATGCTTACCACAATTACCAATACCTGAGTGAAGCTCCGTGGACAGACCCCCATTTATATGTGACGGAAACGTGTTGGAAATGGTGGTCGGCAGTCTTCCAACTAGCAGGTGTTAGTGCTGGGCCACATATACTTAATTTAAATAAAAAAAAGGAAAAAAAAAAGTGACTGCTTGTCTGATAATCTGTGGTAAGGCAAGTTACACGAAAACACAAAATATAACAAAATACTTTACTTTAATATAGAAAACACAAAATAAAATAAAGACGATACCTTGGCATATAAATTAATGTAAATAAAAATACATAAAATTATAACAAAGTGAAAAAGGGGGGAACTGGTTACGTTAACAAAATAAAATGGTGCTGGGAATATATGCGCTAGCTAAGAACCTCTTATTTGATCACACGAGGTGGGTCAAATTCAGGTGTTCATAGCAGGAGCACGAGATATATTCTGGCTGGCAGAAATGCAAGGGACTCCAACAATAACTGGCGACGATTGTGATTGGCGAGGAACGGGAGTGGTGTGTTGGTTGGCGGCCAATGAGAACGCTGGACGGCCGCAAGTCGCTAGTTTGCTGAGAGTAGTAGTAGTTGGCAAGTCGACCAGGGTGTGCAGCAGGTGCTGGAGAGGGGGGAGGAGGGAGTTGCAGGTGCGTGTGGCTGTCTTGATATATACGTTTAGCCACACAAAACGTATCTTGCATATTGTTGAGGACGTGATGAAATACGAAAATAGCAGGCTAAATCTCTGATAAGAGATTATCGTCACACCAGCTTCACAGGGTGAAGGACTGAAGTGACCTCTCCTCGGCTCGGGCAGTGAGCCACTAATTACTTAAGTGTAGTTACAGGATGAGAGCTATGCTCGTGGTGTCCCGTCTTCCTAGTACTCTGTCATGCAATGCTTTGAAACTATTAACAGTTTTGGCCTCCACCACCTTCTCACTTAGATTGTTCCAACCATCTACCACTCTGTTTGCAAAAGAAAATGTTCTAATATTTTTTTGGCACCTTTGTTTCCTTAACTCGAATCTGTGTCCTCTTGTTCGTGAGGTTGCTGGTTTCAGGAATTCCTGAAACACTGCAGAACAGTTGGAGTGGAACTGGAGCACAAGAGTCCAGAGGAAGTTGAATCCTCCTTAGTGCATGCTACATAGCTGCAAACTTGTGTACCATACGCTGCGCCCAGAGGAGTGGGCCTAATCACTGGCCCTGGGCAGCCTAGTGGTCACATCCTTATGGAGCTGCACAGAAAGCCCCTCCATGAGGACACAAACCTACAAGACCACTGCTAAGTGCAAACATTCCTTGTAATCATTCACGGTAAGAACCCCAGACAGCTCAAGCAGTTACACATGCAGCTGCCACTTACCCACATCCCTGGGGAGTGCCAGAGCAACAGGCAGTCCCCTTGAGCAGAACCCAAGACCACCTAAAAGATGGAACCTATCTCCCTCCAATAAAGCGTACGGGTCTGACAAAATCCTTAGCAAGCCTCCAAGAAAAAGGGGGGGATGCCAGCCAGTCAGGATGAATTCGAAACCTTCATGTCACTGCCAATAAACCAAGACGAACCTGTACTTCCAAGAGTATCAATGAAAAGCAGCCCGAATTCCACAGTAGATACTGAAACAAATCTGTGCAAGCCACCAAAGAGGAAATGCTTGAAGGTGGAAACCTCTGAAAATACAAAGATTCTGAGGCACTAAGTGGGACCCATAAACGAACCCATAGAAAAGCAGCCAAATGATCGTATTCATACAAAGGAGACTATGAAAATTTAATCCCTTGAAGCAAAAGACTCTTAGGAGAGGGAACCAAGCTCCAAGAAGGGTTGGGTAGCAACCCTTGGACACAACTTGAGCTTCCCTTCAGCCCAAGAAGCCTGTCACGAAGGCTCTTGGGTAGGGCATATTCCTCATTTAACACCTGGGACAGAAAGGTGTTCACCAAAGGAGAAGGCTTGGACCAAGGGTGGGTCAGTTGTGAAGATGATTGCCCTGAAACCCCAGCAAGACTAGAAGTTTCAATTGCCTGAGCTGTCGATGTTGCTACTCCTGAAAAAGGCCTTGCTACAAGCAGAACCAAACCCAGCCCTGACCTCTGAACCCTCAGACATTTTGGAGTTATGACCAGGGGGGGGGGGTGAAGTGAAGGGTGAAGGGGGTGAAGACCAGAAACAGGGTGAATCAAACCCACAGGGAAAGGGAGAGGGGAATGCAGACAATGTTGGCTTCCCCTAGGATCCAACTTTCGAGCATCCAACCGATCACTATGCTGTGAATGCCTAACTCTAGCAAACTTAGCTTTGAAAGTAGCAGCTGTCTGAAAAGCTTCTGCATTGGAAGCTGAATCAGACAAGGCTGAGACCCAGAAGGAATAAACCTTGCAGGACTCTTGGGTTGTCGGTATCACTGACCTAACAGTCAGTATGGAAGAGGCAGAGAGAGTAACCATCATCTGGCACCAAAGACAATGAACACCCTTCAAACTCACGCATGGTGAGTGCAAGCTCGACAGGCCGAAACAGCCACTCCAAAGACCATCAAGGGGATTACCAGGGTCTGAATGTAGCCAGCCAACTAGAGCACCCAGGCAGTGAGGCCACTCGCCAGAGAGAGCCACCAAATGTGGCCACAATAGCTTGGCTACAACTGGCAGTACCATGTCATTTAAACAAACACACGAACCTTAGCACATCCAAACATAACCAACTGAATGTCCCCTTGCCAAGGGCCCAAGCAGAGGAATCAAAGACTTGTGAATAGCCCTAGTGAAGCCTCTTCACCCCAGCGGCCTGGCTTCCCAGAGGCAAACTCCCAAACACACCAGAGAAGATATCAGTGCAGGGGCAATGCTAGTGGGCACCCTGGGAAGGGACCCAGGGCACACACACACCTGTAGCACAACAAAGCCAAACCCATGCTATAAGGCAGTTAGAAAACACACATACTTGAAGCAAAAACTACAATATAGAATATGTACAAAGCAAATGGATTCCACTGGAGCAAGTCCATGGATAGCTAGCACTTAGCTTGAAGCAGCGGGGCTTGACAAGTTTGAATGACCCAGAACAGTAGCGCTTTGTAGGGCATCAGCAAAAGAATTGAGAGAAAAGATGTCTATATGTGGAAACTGGGCTGCCTGGTTGTGTCATTCTATACTATTGGCTTCATAATGATTTGAATGTTTCTCTTGTGTTTGAATTGTTTGCTGGTTTTGAAGCCTTGGTCTTTGTTAACCCTCCAGTTGACTGTAGAGCTTTCTGGATTTCTGGATGCTTTCCCGGTGTAGTAGCGAATTGTCACTTGCTCTGCACTTCTGAGAGGTGCACCAGGTTTCAGGCGCCAGATTCACGAAAGCACTTACGCAAGCACTTACGAAGGTGTACACCTTTCCTCAATCTTTGACGGCTTTGGTTACATTTATTAAACAGTTTACAAGCATGAAAACTTCCCATTCAACTGTTGTTATTGTTATAAACAGCCTCCTGGTGCTTCGGAGCTTATTAACTGTTTAATAATTGGAAACAAAGCCGCCAAAGATTGAGAAAAGATGTACAGGTTCGTAAGTGTTTGCGTAAGTGCTTTCGTGAATCTGTCCCCTGGTCCCTGGCAGGTCAAACAGTGTCTGATGTGACGCAGTTGCATAGAGCAATCTTAGCGACATAGCTTCAAGGAGCCACCAGGGGGCTACCTCCAGAAAATGCTGGATAACGTCTTGAGGCATTGTGGTGAGGAAGCTTGGGGAAACTCATCACAATGAGTTTCCAGTGCAGTCCAGAAATAGAACATTGAGTATAATGAAATGTTTCTTTCTGGCAGCAACTTGGTAGCTCTCCGTCCGTGCCCAGTTACTTCTTCCAGTCTACTGCCACCAGGCAGTAGACTGGGAAGATGGTTTGTGTGTTTTTTAGCTTAGAATATTGTTTTAATAGCTAAGTACATTAATTGCTAAACATTTCTCGAAAGGTTAAGTGTTTTGTGACCCCTACTTATCCCTGGGTTGATCTTTGATTACCATGTGTTACTTTATAGAGGGGACAAGGAAAGCCTACCAAGGTGTGACAATCGGTGGGTCAAGATGGTCGCAGGTGTCCTAGCATGTTCAGTTTGTTCAATACAGTATATGCAAGTATGTGTAAGCTCAGGAGTTACTGATGCCACCCTGAAAGAGGCATTTCATTATACTCTATGCCTACTTGTAATCGTAATAAGTCTATAATTATACATTGTTCAATAGGAGGAGTAAACCAAAGCTTGAGGAAAATATTCAAATGTCACTACACTCAAAAACTGTTGTTTATTTTCCAGGATTGCTCGAGTTGGCAAATGCATATTGCGAAGAAGCTTTAAAACACCATTGTGAGCGTATAATTCGTCATGGCATTACAACTGAGAACGCTGCAATGCTTTATGCTGTTGCCATAAAGTATGAAGCTACTGTAAGTAGCATTTAATTTCAGCATTAACATTTAATTTCATTTCATTATATGCAAAATCGATATACAGGTATTATTAAAGAGTTTTTTCCTTTAGTTGGTTATAATTGTCATATTAGTAAATGGAAATATTCAGCAATTGGTATTTAGTTGAATTTTTTCAATTTAAAACGTGACCCATTTTGTATTCTATAGAAATGGCTTAAGATTTATGCTTCGCATCCTCCATAGGTACAGGGTCCTTCACCCTCGTGTGTTAGACCGGTGTAGAATGGAACGACGATCCTGTCTGAGCGTTCTACTCGTAACACTTCTTATAGTGTGGTGCCTTTATTATGTGATTGTGTATTTAAATTTAGATGCTTACAGTTGTCAATGTTGGCTTTTTTCTGCTGCCTTTTTTTTATTAAGGAAATTAATGCTTTTGTTCTTGGTACTGTACTTTGTTTCTTCCTGTTGCTCATAAAGGGGCAGTTTATGCTTTGCTCTTGGTTGTTCACCTGGTTCCTCATCCAATTTTGCAACTCCAAAATGGACTAGGATTGAGGCCTTCCTGGCTCTAGAGGGACTGATTTTTGCAGATGGACCTGAAAGACAGCAATTTTCTCTTCTAGGACAGTATCACGTATTCTAAGAGTTTTTTTATTTTTACCCCAGATCTAGGTTGGGAAGTGATTTGGGAATGTTTCCATGAATGGCCCTTCTTTTTTGAGTGGGTGCTGTGGGGGGGGGGGCCCCAGCCCATTCTGAGGCAGTGATTGTGTAGGATGCATGGGTACCCAGTGTGCAGAATGTGCCGTATTCACATTCTCAGTTGCAGCATAATGCTTTCGTGCTATACCTTGGGATTTGGTTCATCATGCCAGTTGAAGGCCCTGTCATTCACTCCTTAACAGTTTCACAATCTTGTCAGTTGCCATGTCGCACTAGACAGGACTTCCCAGTTGTCTAAACTTCTTTTTATCTAAACTAGATCCTGCTTTTTATAATTCAGTTCTTCTGTCACTACCTGGATGCAGTATCAAGTCCCCACTTCTTCCTTGCTGGCAGGTAATCCACTCTTTCTGGGGGGGGGGGGTGGGGGGAAGTCCAGTTGGCTTCCTGAAGCTAGCTAACTGATTAAGTGCCATATTACTTGGAGTCATCAGTTGCAGAGTTCTTGTTGCCTACCAGGGACCATGAGCCAGAACCTGCACCCCCCCCCCTCACAGAGGTGCAGGGAGCAATGGTACATAAATACTTTATATTTAAAATTTAACATTTCTGCTATCAACTGGGAAAGGCATCCAGATAGGTAGGGATCTCAAAACAAACCACTGCATGGTTTAATACAAGGCACAAAACCAAAATATAAAAAAAACTCGCCTAAAGAAAACAGACAACCAAAACTTCGTCAAACCAGCCCCCCACCTCTACTCGTTACCTCCACCTCCCCTTTCCCTCACTAGGGGGAGGAGCGAGCTTTAATTCTTGATTGATGTTTGTGCCTGGCCTTGAGTTTAGTGTATTGGAGCTGCATCAGCTCTGGGTTAATTTCTGTATGTGCTCTGTAAGTACTACCCTTGCGCAGTCAGTCTTCTTCCCTGGGGTATTCGGGAAAACACGTCCATCAGAGGTCTTCCTCGCTTGTGGTGGTCCTCGCCCTTAGGGTAGGCCAGGGGTCTTGGGCTTTCCAATTTGCCCTGGATTAGGGGGGTGTCTTTTGCTGGCACTGGCATTGCGGGCACTGCCAGCTCTTCAGCTAGTGATGGCACACCTACATTTCTCCCAGGCTGCTTATTTGTTGCTGTTGGGTCAAGGGAGGTTTTATGCTTCACTCCTTGTTTGCCGGCACTTTGTTGCTTCTGCTGGGGGAGTTCTGCATTTTGTCTTAAGTGTGCTAAGGTGTGTTCAGTGGAACTTCCTTGCTACCCTCTGGGCTTTCCAGTGGTTTCTTATGGTCTGATTGCCTGGACCAACAGGGTTTACCAGCATAGGTGGCCCCCAATGCCTGGGCTTCCTGTAAGGTTCATTCACCCTACAGGCCCTGGAGAACCCCCGCAGGCTCGATTATGCAATGGATACCTTTTCCAAGCCTGCTCTTGCCCTGTGCGAATTTGAGGGTTGTTCATCACCTGTGTCTCAAGGCTGCTTGTTGAGTCGGTGATACCTACAAGTTGGTGTATACCTACAAGATGCACAGTCGGTGAAACGGGACTGTGCGGATCTTCGGTCCATTCTGGACTTGTCTCATTTGATCTGGTTGATTCCTTGCACCCCTTCTTTCGATTGATTGTATTGTCCCAGGTCCGGCGCATTCTCAAGCTGGGTGTTTGGACGCTTTCCCTGGACCTCAAGGACACTAATTGGCATGTCCCTGTTCATCTAGAGTTCTTGGATTGGTTAGGTTTCATTATGGGGCAACAGGCGTACCACTTTCAAGCTCTTTCGTTTGGGCTGAATCTGACAACTTGCATTTTTACGCATCGGACACGAGTCATGGTAGCCCGTCTTCATGTGCTTGGTTTTCGAGTCTTGGCCTACCTCAACGACTGGTTGGTGTGGGCTCCCAGCCAGTCTGCTCGTCTGCTAGCCAGGTATCTGGTTCTTTCTCTGCTCACTAATTTAGATTCCTGGTGAGCTAAAGGAAGACCCAGGATGGGGCTAGTTTGAGATTCTCAGATGGCATCGCTTTTCCTTTAACCTGTGGCCTTGCCCCAGCTACAGCCCTGCTGTCAGCTGATGCTGAAAGGGACCTTGGTGACTCAGCAGTTGCTCAAGCAGCTGTGCGGGAGTCTAAATTTTGCCCTTATGGTTTACCTGTTGGGCAGGGTTTGGCTCCAGAGACTGTTCTGGTATCTTTCGAGCAGCCTCTTTTGCTACTCTCGCAATTGCTGGGTTCAGCCCCTTGTGTTCTTTTGCCAGTTGGTGTGTCACCGGCTTCCTCTTCGGGTTTTATGTGGTTCAGTGGCATGTCACCTTCCTCCTCCCTCACCCGATGTTATCACAGATGCCTCGGCAGTAAGCTGGGACTTTGTGACCAGTGCTCATCAGTCTGGCCTAGGTTGTTGGCAGCCGTTCCTTTGTTGGGTACATTGGGGAATTTTGCGGCAGTGACCAGTGCTGCAGTAGGTTCAGATACCTCGGGGCTCGATGATCTGACTCCATTCAAACTGTTCCCCTGTGGTTCTTTGTTTCAACTGGGATAGGGGGAGGTCTCTTCAGTCTGTGCGTCATTGGAACTGGTCTCTCCTGCTGAAATCTCGGGGTTTGGCTCTGCGCTGTTCACATTCAGGGAGTGTCCAGTGTCCTGGATGACAGTCTGTCTTGTTTCATTTTCCTTTCCAGAGTGAACCGTTGATGAAGATTCCTTCCTTTGGCTTTGCCAGATGGACAGGCACCCAGATGTGGACCTCTTCTTCTCGGCTTGGTCTCGGCATCTGCCTCTTTGTGGCGCTGTTCTCTGACTGCGAGGCCTTGCAGTGGACACTTTTTCAGCAGGACTGGTTGAAGTGGGTTCGACCCCTTTACCTCTTTTTCCCCGGTCCAGCTGTTGTTCCAGGTTCTGGCAAATCTGAAGTCTTAAAGGAGGAGTGTGCTTTTTCCTTGTGGCCAGCTCAGCCTTGGTGTCAGGCGCTGCTTTCATGGTGTCTGGGCTCCAGGTGGTTTTACGTGGCTCCGCCTTTATCAGAAGCTTTGGGCAAGTGACATACCTCACTGGTTTGGCCTTCTCTTCCACCTTACACATTTGAACTCTCTATAGCATATTTTTTGCCATTTGGATGGTGGTCGGGTGTCTGGTTTAATGGTGTCCCACCTGTGATGGGACAACCACAGGGGGCTTCAGCAACAGTATGAGGTCTTTCTAGTGGGAGCCCCTTCAGCTCCCCCGGAGCTATCCAGGCTGATAGGGATATAATATACTTTGGCATCAGTCAATGTCAATGGAGTTCTAGGCCGACTATGGACGACGAGCCAGAACTTGGCCCCCTCAGAGAGGCAAAAGGAGCAATGGCCTATAGAAATGCACATGGGGTTATGAAATGCTATGTCTGCCATTGACTGGGTCAGACACCCAGAAAGGTAAGCATCCCAAAACAAACCCCTATTCTGGTTGAAACTACAGTGGGGCCTCGACTTACGATTTTAATCCATCCCCAGAGACGGGTCGTAGGTCGAAACGAATTTTCCCATAAGAAATAATGGGAATTGAATTAATCCGTTCCACACACACAAAAAATATTGACTTAAAAATACATTTTATTCTGAATACAATTTTTCTGGGGGGAGTCCCATCGGCTCCCCGGAGCTTTACCAGGCTGATATGCTAATGTCAGACTTTGGCATTAGTCAAGTGTATGGAGTTCTAGGGCCTACTGGGGACCACAGCCAGAACCGGGCCCCCTCAGAGAGGCAAGGGGAGCAATGGCCTATAGAAACCCCTGTGTGGTTGGAAGCATTCTATGTCTGCCATCGACCGGGTCAAGCATCCAGAAAGGTAAGCATTCCAAAACAAGCCCCTATTCTGGTTAAAATTGCTACCTAAAGCCGAACTAGTGGATAGAACTCCCCAACAAAAAACAAGCAAACTAGTTTGACGTCACACGTCACCGCGCCGCTGTCTGCGCAGCTCCCCCTCCCCGGGAGAGGGAAGGGGGAGCCCCAGACCTCCCACGCCGGCTATCCACCCATCAGTTCTTCAGCTGATGCTATAGGCACCGGTTGTGTGCTCCGGCTCCAGTGGTTGTTTCAGCACTGTACCTAGAGTGTGGTGTCTGTCTTCTAGGTGGTGCGTGAGCCGGGAGTGAGTCTCCAGTACTCGGGCTGCATGCGCCTAGGGTTCCCTTCCCTAGGTGCCCTGTAAGTACTGCCCTTGGAGCCACCTTCCACAAGTTCCTTGGGTCCTGCCACTGCTAGGCCGTTTACTGCTTGTTTTTCGGCCGCTCTTTGTGTGCTCGGGTGTTCTGTCTCCCTTCTTCGCCTTAGGGTAAGGGGCAGTTTTACCAATCATGGAGGCCGGCTCTGTGCTGCTTGAGTATGCTGTCCTCTTGCGGGGTTTTCTTTTTCTTTTTGTTTATCTACCTGGTGGGGGAGTCTGCCTTCGTTCTTGCCCCTTGTGTTCTGAGTATTTTCTGGTGGTACCCCCCTGCTATAGGTCCCCGTGAGTGTACACGTCCGGGGGTTCAGCTCTTAGAAAGTTGTTTGGTAGCTTTGGGCGCCGGTTAACAGTACCCTGCCTGGATTACCTGAGCGCGAGTCCTCTTATAGTAAATGCTCGGGGCCCTGGAAACCCTGGGGGCGTGCGGGTCCAATGGATGTGACCCCAGAGTCCCCCCCTCGCTTCCTGCGAGTTTGAGGGTTGCTCTCACCCCTTGTTCCCCTTCCAAGGTTGTGACGGGAACATTTGAGCCTGTTCCTCCAGCCGTGTTGTAAGAGTCTGCCAGTGGGCTCCCTTCTTTAGTGTTTTCGCGGCTGCCCAGGTTTTCTGGTATGGCCGGGGCTTGGGGGGACGGTTCGGCCCCGGGGCCTGTCGTGTAGGTTCCCGGGGCTGGAGAGGGGCTGACTTGGGGGGCTTGGCCCCGTAGGACCCCGTGGGGGTGTTTCTTCCCCCTCTAGGCAGGGCTTGTGGTTACAAGGAGTGGGGTTTTTCCTCCCCACGCGCCGTATGTGTTGTTGGGCGTCGGCCCCTCCCCGGGCTCGGTTCCTTGGCCTTTGAGTCGGTTGGTTCCGTCCTGCGGGTGGATGCTTTCCCCCCGTTTTTGGGACGGTGTCTTCATGTTTCCCCGTTCTTGGGGTTCTACGTGACTTCTGGTCTCGGGTGTGCCTGTGCTTTTGTGTGCCTTCGGGACTAGTGTTGGCTTCTGTGTTCTTGAGGGTTCGGGAAGGTTTTCGCTACTTCCCGCATTATTGGAACGTCTGTCGGCTCCTCGTCCGGATCGCTGTTTTGGGCTGCTTGTGGCCCGTTGGGCTGCTTGTGGCCCGGTTGGGCTGCTTGTGGCCCGGTTGGGCTGCTTGTGGCCCCTGTTGGGCTGCTCGTGGCCCCTGTTGGGCTGCACGTGGCCCCTGTTGGGCTGCTCGTGGCCCCTGTTGGGCTGCTCGTGGCCCCTGTTGGGCTGCTCGTGGCCCCTGTTGGGCTGCTCGTGGCCCCTGTTGGCTGCTCGTGGCCCCTGTTGGGCTGCTCGTGGCCCCTGTTGGGCTGCTCGTGGCCCTGTTGGGCTGCTCGTGGCCCCTGTTGGGCTGCTCGTGGCCCTGTTGGGCTGCTCGTGGCCCTGTTGGGCTGCTCGTGGCCCCTGTTGGGCTGCTCGTGGCCCTGTTGGGCTGCTCGTGGCCCCTGTTGGGCTGCTCGTGCCCCTGTTGGGCTGCTCGTGGCCCCTGTTGCATTCCCTTTTGGGTTCTGTCTTCGCTTCGTTGGCCGGTTTTGTTGTTCCTGCTTCCTCTTTTGGCTACTTTTCTAGTGCAGTAGTCCAGGTTGGCGCCTTCCTGCAGAGCGGGTTGTGCGGTTCGGGCAACGTGTCATGCGCATGCACCGTGGAGTTTGTTTTGGTCTGGGCGGTGTGTTTCAGTGCTGGTGTTTTGCACCCTTTTTTCTCTAGTGCTTCGCCTCTCGCTTTTCTCCCTTGCTCCGGTATGTGCTCCTTCGCTCCGGGGGTGTCCTGGTTTCCTGCTGTGGGGAAGATGCAGAGGTTTTCCCTGTGTCATGGGTGTGGGCCTCCTCCTTCGCCTCTACCCTGCTCTCCTGCATGTCTGGCTCTGGCTTCTTCACCTGGCGGTGCTCCCAGGATCTTCTGGGTACTGTTGGGATCGTGTCATGTTCGTGCCTCCGTTCGACAAGTGAGTTTCTGTGGTCTGGCGTCTTTTGGCCGGGCGCTGGATGCGGAGATGTTTATATACCTGTCTTTATTTAGGTATATTTCTATACGACTGAGACCATTCGCACACCAGTGACTGGCCCTTTTTCAACCCTTCCAGTCCCACTCATGTGCATGTCCAACCCATGCTAGAGTCGTTCAGGGAACCCACCTTTTTTCGTGTTTTGAGGTGTGTGGGTTGTGGTGCTGGTTATGTACTCACCTAGTAGGGCTCTCCTGGTTGTGCTTGTGGGGTTGAGCTCTGGCTCTTGGATCCCGCCTATATGGAAGAACTTGCGGGATAGTACCAGTGGAGTGCAGTGGTGCTATAGACACAATCGGGGAACACTGTATAACCATCAGTGGTCTGCGGTTGTTACACGGTTGTTTGCGAGCATACGCTATTTTACCGGTACGTCCATGGACTTCCAAGGCACACTAGCCTGTTTTCGAATAGAAGTTCCAGCCCATCCTGGTTGTGGGGGGTTTGTGGGCCTGCGGGCCGCTCCAAGCAGCTGCCTGGTGGGCCACCCTCTGGCCGGTCTAGCCTAGCCTCAGGCCGGGCTTGGGGTGTAAATGAGGTCCTAGAACCCCATCCAGCAATTATCGAGCGGGATTCTCCGCCGTCGGTCGCCTGGTGTGCAGGTTCCTGGGCCTGCTGGGTTCTGTCGTGTCTCCGTTGGCCCTGTCTGGGGTCTGCCTGCTCCGTTCTCTGCCTTTGCAGAAGTGAGTTGCTATTTACATGTTGCATGTTGTGGTGGTGCCTGTTGCTGCTGCACGTGTGCATTGGTACCGTGTTTCGCGGTGGCGTGTCCTTGTTCCTGTGTCCGGTTGTGGTGTGGCACTTTACTGCTGTTTTGTGCCTAGGGTTTACGTATGGGGGTTTGCGTGTTGTTTTTCGTGGTCTTCGGGTCCCTGGCTTGGCCCTCTCATGTGCGTGGGTTTTTTGTCCCTACCTGATTGACCCCCCCCCCCCCTCTTTGTTTCCTGGGGTTTGTGCTTCGGCTCTTTCGTCCTGCCTCTCCCCAGTCGTTTTCCTGGCATCTCCTTTGGTCAGTTTTGCTTGCACTTGCTGCTGTGTGGGGGGGGGGGGTGTCGGTTTCCACCGTTTCCTTTCCTTGTGCGTTCCCTTGTTTCCTCCTCTGCCGCAGGGGTGTTCTGCGTGCGTTCCTTGGCTTCTTGGGTGTCCTTCAGCCTGTGTCCTGTGGTGCGCTTATGTCTCGGTCTGTTGCAGTTGCTCGTACCCCTTGGTTCGGGTACTGTTTCTGGAGGCACGGATCGGATCTTTGGGCACGGATCTTTGGTGTTCGTATGGGGGCCTTGCTACTCGTTGTTCTCGTGTTATTCCCGGGCCCTTTCGGGGCTGTGGTGCCTTGGGTTAGCGTTTGCTGCTGGTTGTCTCGCTTCCGTGGGGGGTGCGTGGTGTCCGCTTCCCGGTTCCGTCCCTTTGACCTTCCTCTGTGGGTAATTAGCTCCAGGAAGCCAACGGGGCTCCCCCCAGAAAACCAGCGTTGAATGTATTGAAACGCCATTTTCTGAGTGAGACCCGGAGGCTTCCCAGAAACCCTCCCTCCCTCCGGTCGGCGTTTTTTCGCGTGTTTTGACATCCAGCCTCAGAACTGATGGGTGGATAGCCGGCATAGGAGGTCTGGGGCTCCCCCTTCCCCCTTCCGGGGAGGGGGGAGCTGCGCAGACAGCGGCGCTGTGACGTGTGATGTCATACTAGTTTGCTTGTTTTCTGTTGGGGAGTTCTATCCACTAGTTCGGCTTTAGGTAGCAATTTTAACCAGAATATGGGTTTGTTTTGGAATGCTTACCTTTCTGGATGCTTGACCCGGCCGATGGCAGACATAGAATGCTTCCAACCACACAGGGGTTTCTATAGGCCATTGCTCTCCTTGCCTCTCTGAGGGGCCCAGGTTCTGGCCGTGGTCCCCGGTAGGCCCTAGAACTCCATACACTTGACTGATGCCAAAGTCTGACATTAGCATATCAGCCTGGTAAAGCTCCGAGGAGCCGATGGGTCTCGCCCAGAAAATGGTGTTTCATTACATTCAACGCTGATTTTTTCTCTAACTACAATGCAGTACATGTGTTTATCTTACCTTTATCGAGGACTGTTAGCATATGGAAGATGGTGAGGAGGGGAGAGGAGGAGAGGTGTTACTGTTTGGAAGGAGAGTCCCCTTCCATTATAACATCAGGCAGTGATGATTTCTCTGGGGTACAATCTCTCCTACGTTTTGCCTGTTCTCCCTGTTTTTCCGTTGTCTGTTGGTAGTTAGCTTCAGGAAGCCGTGGGGCTCTCCACAGAAATCCAGAGTTAAATCTAATGAAACACCAATTTCTCGGTGAGCCTCGGAAGCTCCCTGACACCCTCCCTATCTACGGTTGGCGGATTTTCATCGTTCCAGAACCGACTGGTACTGGCCCGGCTGACCCAGGTCGGCTTTCCTCTCATGCCAACGAAGGGGGAGGTGGAGCTAACTAGTGAGGGGCTGGTTTAATGAAGTTTTGGTTATTTGTTTTCTTATCAGGGAAGATATTTTGATATTTTGAAGGTGTTAGTTTCATTTTTCAACCATTCAGTAATCTGTCTTGATCGCCTACTGATCAGGGTGCTTCCCTGGTCAATGATAAGATGATACATTTTGAATGTAAAGTGTTCATGAACCATTGCTCCCTATGCCTCTTTCAGGGGGGTGCGCGGGTACTGGGTCGTGGTCCTTGGTAGGTAAGAAAAACTTTGCAACTTATGACTCTAAATAGTATGCCACTTAATCAGTTAGCTAGCTTCAAGGAGCCTCCTGGGTTCATCCAGAAATTGGTTTCATTACATTTCATGCTGGTTTTATTTAATACATTACTAATATTATTGTCATAGTTTCATATTTCATAATAATTAGTAGGCCTACTCTTCTTTCACCTACTTATTGTTAAGTTTTATTTAATTTCCATTCACAATTTACCTATGCTGTTTATCAGGTGGTCTTTAGGATTGTCAGAGAGTTTATTTAGCAGATATTTGGTCTTTTCTCAGATATTGATAGGTTGCTAAAGCTTGCTCTGTGTGATATTTCAGAAATGATTGATTGAACCTATCTTTGGTATAGAGTATCTATAATTTTAACTCTTAAGATTTTAAAGTAAGTACTGTTTATTTAATCACAATCATTTTCATTGCCTTTTTTAGGAGCTGGAAGAATTTTGCTTCCGTTTCGCACTCAATCACATGACAGAAGTTGCACAGACAGAGGCATTTATGGCCCTTGATGAATTAACTGTAAAGAACTTCATCCAGCGAGCAGCTCAACATGGAGCGTTTAAGTACTGATATTCTAGCTACTTGTTGATGAGAATCTCGCAACAGCAGCAGCAGCCACGGCATGATCACCACTCCTAACTTTGTAAAGAGTTAAGTTGTAGCATTTGTTGCATCAAGGGTCAGGAATGTATTGGTCAAGGATATTAATGGGTCAGGTGATGGCCATTGTATTAATTTGGAATATGTGATGACAGATCTTCAGAGAAGATAAAGTACAATAGCCAAGGTATGTGGTTAGTTTAAAGAATATTACACAAATAACTGGGACTTGTAATCTGTTTTACAAAATAATTCTGAATTGATGTGGATCATTTGTTTTGTTATACAATTTTTAGCAGCTTTATGTTTATTTAATAACCAAAACTCCTTATATGGTTATGATGAAACACAACTTTTGTCAAAGGCTTTAAAAATTGTAGTATACAAGAACTAATAACACTGTTCTAAACCTGTCAGTTTTCAAAAGCAATACTTTTCTAAAAGAGAAGAAAGCTTGTAAACTTTAAGAAGAACTCTGAATTGTATTTTTAGACTTGTATACATGTAACTGAAACTAATAATTAAAATAAATATATAATCACACACACGCGCACACACACACACACACACACACACACACACACACACACACACACACAGACCCACACAACCTATAAATTATGTGAGAAATCTTTAAAGAATTCTGATAAAGAAAAGGATCTAGG
Organism: Procambarus virginalis; assembly: GCA_020271785.1. Lineage (NCBI taxonomy): Eukaryota > Metazoa > Arthropoda > Malacostraca > Decapoda > Cambaridae > Procambarus > Procambarus virginalis. The sequence continues at coordinate 12,802,724 of WNGS01164858.1, forward strand.
GGTGGTTTTAGATAGAAAACTGTCACCTGAGGACCACATCAAGAACATTGTGCGAGGAGCCTATGCTACACTTTCTAACTTCAGAATTGCTTTTAAATACATGGATGGAGAAATACTAAAGAAATTGTTCACGACTTTTATTAGACCAAAGCTGGAATATGCAGCGGTTGTATGGTGCCCATATCTTAAGAAGCACATCAACAAACTGGAAAAGGTACAACGACATGCCACTAAGTGGCTCCGAGAACTGAAGGACAAGAGCTATGAGGAGAGATTAAAGGCATTAAACATGCAAAAACTAGAAGATAGAAGAAAAAGAGGTGATATGATCACTACATTCAAAATAGTAACAGGAATCGATAAAATTGATAGGGAAGAATTCTTGAGACCCGGAACTTCAAGAACAAGAGGTCATAGATTTAAACTAACGAAACAAAGCTGCCGGAGAAATATACGAAAATTCAGTTTTGTAAACAGTGTGGTAGACGGTTGGAACAAGTTAAGTGAGAAGGTGGTGGAGGCCAAGACCGTCAGTAGTTTCAAAGCGTTATATGACAAAGAGTGCTGGGAAGACGGGACACCACGAGCGTAGCTCTCATCCTGTAACTACACTTAGGTAATCACACACACGCACGCACGCACGCACGCACGCACGCACAGTGAGGAGAGAGGCAGAAAGAAATTTTGAAAAAGGGATTGCAGACAAATGTAAAACAGAACCAGGTCTATTCTATAAATTCATAAACAACAAATTGCAGGTAAAGGATAATATTCAGAGGTTGAAAATGGGAAATAGATTCACGGAAAATGAAAAGGAAATGTGTGAAACATTAAACGAAAAGTTCCAAAGTGTGTTTGTACAAAATGAAATCTTCAGGGAACCAAATACAATAAGAATTCCAGAGAACAACATAGAGCACATAGAGGTGTCTAGAGACGAAGTGGAAAAAATGCTCAAAGAGCTAAATAAGAACAAAGCAGTTGGTCCAGATGGAGTTTCACCATGGGTTCTGAGAGAATGTGCACCTGAGCTCAGCATCCCTCTTCAACTGATCTTTCAGGCATCCCTGTTTACAGGAGTTGTAGCTGATGTGTGGAAAAGGCTAACATAGTTCCAATCTACAAAAGTGGAAGCAGGGAAGACCCCCCTTAATTATAGACCTGTATCATTGACAAGTGTAATAGTCAAAATATTGGAAAAAATAATTAAAACTAAATGGGTAGAACACCTCGAGGTCATAGATTTAAACTAGCTAAACACAGATGCCGAAGAAACGTAAGAAAATTCACCTTCGCAAATAGAGTGGTAGACGGTTGGAACAAGTTAAGTGAGAAGGTGGTGGAGGCCAAAACCGTCAGTAGTTTCAAAGCGTTATATGACAAAGAGTGCTGGGAAGACGGGACACCACGAGCGTAGCTCTCATCCTGTAACTACACTTAGGTAATTACACTAGGTAATTACACACACACACACCAACACACACACACACACACACAACACACACACTCACTCACTCGCTCACTCACGCTCACTCACGCTCACTCACTCACTCACTCACTCACGCTCACTCACTCACTCACGCTCACTCACTCACTCACGCTCACTCACTCACTCACGCTCACTCACTCACTCACGCTCACTCACATCACTCACGCTCACCACTCACTCACGCACCTCACTCACTCACGCTCACTCACTCACGCTCACTCACTCACTCACGCTCGCTCACTCCCTCACTCACGCTCACTCACCCTCCACGCAATCACTCACCACCTCACTCACGCTCACTCACGCACTCACGCTCTCACTACGCTCATCACTCACGCTCACTCACTCACGCTAACTCACTCACGCTCACTCACTCACGCTCACTCACTCACGCTCTCACTCACGCTCTCACTCACGCTCTCACTCACGCTCTCACTCACGCTCTCACTCACGCTCTCACTCACGCTCTCACTCACGCTCTCACTCACGCTCTCATCACGCTCTCACTCACGCTCTCACACACTCACTCACTCACTCACTCACTCACTCACAC
>WNGS01164858.1:12804775-12822855 GCA_020271785.1 Procambarus virginalis
ATGAGCATGCGGATGCTGCCACCAGGGAAGCTGTCTGCTCTTGTCCTATCTCTCATAAAGGTTAATACCTGGTTGATGGGGTTCTGGGAGTTCTTCTACTCCCCAAGCCCGGCCCGAGGCCAGACTTGACTTGAGAGTTTGGCCCACCAGGCTGTTGCTTGGAGCAGCCTGCAGGCCCACATACCCACCACAGCCCAGTTGGTCCGGCACTCCTTGAAGGAAACAATCTAGTTTCCTCTTGAAGATGTCCACGGTTGTTCCTGTAATATTTCTGATGCTCGCTGGTAGGACGTTGAACAACCATGGACCTCTGATGTTCATACAATGTTCTCTGATTGTGTCCATGGCACCTCTGCTCTTCACTGGTTCTATTCTGCATTTTCTTCCATGTTGTTCTCTCCAGTGTGTTGTTATTTTACTGTGCAGATTTGGGACCTGTCCCTCCAGTATTTTCCATGTGTATATTATTTGGTATCTCTCTCATCTCCTTTCTAATGAGTACATTTGGAGACCTTTGAGACGATCCCAATAATTTAGGTGTTTTATTTCGTCTATGCGTGCCGTATACAAGATAAGGTATTCCATATTCCGACTTTTACCCGGTTATCCATTCCTCCATCCTTGCCCGTTGGCAGGCTTGTTGGTCTTCTGTTACTGGTAACAAACTGCATACTCTTAACACTTTCCCACACACCGCAGAAGCCTGTGTAACTTTCCTCTCATGCGCCTAGTGTTTCGGGGCGACCGCACGGCGATACTTAAATGTTTATACTCTTTTCGGTCTGCTCACCTTAATTTTCCATATGTATTTAATTTTAGTATCAATTTGTTTGCAAGAGAATGCTCTAGAGGAATATATATATAAAATTTCACTAAAGCCGACATGAGACCCTCACCAAATAAAAAACTATGGTGATCGTTAGCCGTGAGTGGCAAACAACGATGAAATGTTTATGCTCTTTTCAGGTTTGTCAACCCCAGAATTGTTCTACATCGTTAATTTTGGTATCACTGTGATCACAATATAATTCCCTACACAGACATATGAATATAAAGTACAAAACATGGGCGCACCCCACCTGCAAGACTGTAGGAAGTTGCCCGAGGGTTACCTGTTACCACACGCCCAACTGCATATCAGCTACATCCTACTGAAAAGTTCATACTCTGTTCATGTTTTTGACCTTAATTTTTGATGTACGTGTTTCATTTTGGTATCGATGTGATTTTAATGAAATGTTCTAGAGGAACATATGTATAACATGTCATGAAAGCTAACGTGATGCCGGCACCAAATAAAAAACTAAGTCGTTTGTTAGCCGTGCACGTCAAACAGCGTGAACATGTTGCTACTCTTTTCAGGTTTATTAAGTCCAAACTTGTTCGACATTGTTCTTTTTTGTATCACTGTGATCGCAATAAAATTTCCTACACAGACATATGCATATAAATTGGACAACATGGGCGTGCCTCACCTGCAACGACCCCTAAAGTCGCCAAAGCCTTACCCGCTAGAGCACACTCATTACCACACCCGCTACACCCAATACACCAGAGAAACACACACAGTTTGCTAACAGAAGTTTTTGTGCAACATTGTTCATTGTGGTATCAAATTATTCGCAATAAAATGCTCTAAATAGACAGACAAATATAAGCAATAACAACCTCAATATATATATGCAATACCAATAACAAAGTATAAAGCGGTAATATATTTATAAAACTTATACATTGTGTTTGTACTTACCTGTGGAATGATGATGGTAGAACAATAAGTTGAGCATTTTGTGATCCACTCCACCTGCTTCAGGAAAATGTTCTTGAAGTTGCTCAACAGATGTTTCGTAGGTGGAGTGAATGTGTGCAGTGGTGCTATTTTATCGCCACCCAAAATACCCTCTTGCGGTGGTATTTTGTGTAGCAGGGTGTCGCACACAGTGCAACTCCACATGTCTTTCACTCATACTTAGAATCCTTTCTTATTCCAGACTTGTAGCAAACATGACACCTTCGACGTTTTCCGTCGAAGATGGCATGGCATGGTTTTCGACGATGGCATGGGTCCAATTCTTATTGAGACGATGTTCTGAATCCACAATACCAGGTGGCTTTTTCTTAGGAGGACGACGACTGGTACTAGGAGCCACTTCAGGTTCTGAGTCAGATGAGGTGTCGTCTGCTCGAGGTGTCGAAGGAAATAGAGGACGCCTCACACCAAATGGTCCCAGTCTGCCAACATTGCCACATATCATCAGCATTTATATCCAGAGCATGTGCGATGGGGTTATCTGTGTTGGGCCACTCATCATTTTCCCACCTCAACAAGGACCATATTGCTATCTCATGAAACTGGAGCAAGGTCATTTTTTTCTGATCACTGCTATAGGTCTTGTACAACACACACATGCATTATGGAGAGCCATTTGCAGGAAATAAAAGGTAATTTTTCTTTGTCCACTTGTGACATTTTCGTGTGAACTTGTAATATTTTACCATCTGGTCAAAGTGATCAACACCATTCATGTAGGTATTGTAGTCATATATTGCATTTGGTTTATTTACAGTTACAAGGTTTACTGAAGTTGTTCCGTCACGTTTCCGCACACTTTTCCTTCGTTCGACTTCCTGTGTGTCAGCATTGTGGCAGTTTGTGATTAGTGAGACCACTCGTTTGTCTTTCCACAGGATTATAAATGTATTATTCTTGAGGCTGAATAGGGTTGTATCCACGGGAATTTTACCCTTTGCTTGCTGTTGCAGATGCTTGGGGGCGCCACGCTGTAATCTGATAGTTCCACACGTGTAAACACCATGTTGACGTAGCTGTTCTGTGAGGCTGACAGAGTTACAGTAATTATCCATATACAGATGATAACCCTTGTACATTAGGGGCCGAATCAAGCCCATGACTGTCTCTACTGTTGTTTTACTAATTCCGGAATACACCTCGAAGTCATATATGTAGCCAGATGTTCCAGTGAAACTGCCTACAGATAGTGGAGTGTTGTCAGTACACCAGGCATCTGCAGGATCTGTTTGTTGAGTACGTCCTGCACGCTTTCGAATAGGAGGCTGTGGACATCCCTCATCCTCCTCCTCGGAATCCTCACTTTTCTCACTCTCCTCAACTGTTGACTCGCCATCATCTGCCGTCTCTGTATCACTGTTGAAATCACTGACCTGTTCTTCCCCTTCAATATCTGTGTCAATGTCGGATAATTCTTCAATCAAACCTGGGATTTTTGTTGGTGTAAGCCAAACTCTGCGAAATTTACGGTAGAGCATAGTTAGTTTATCCTCTTTGGTTGATTTCTTTATTTTTTCGGCGTTGAAGTGCTCTGTCCTTGACCCTGATCCATCGTGTAACGTATATAAAGTGTTGGAAAGACACGAGAACTAATATCAATGCCAATAATAGCCGAGATTTGCACAAGTTCGGGACTCGAGCGGGCGCCGTTCTGGTCACGAACGAGATAAACACAGCATTAGGCCCACCTCATGGCGTGATGATCCAGAATGCCATGCGGCATATGGAGGAGAGGGGTAAGACAATGGCGCTCATTTTGAAACCACAAAGAAGTTGATCGGGTGAAAATTGATTTTTTTACAAATATTTTAATGGATGACGCAAGGATTGTCATCCGTTCACAATAGGGAGAAAAACGGATGACGACGCTCGTGACATCGGTGTGGGAAAGTGTTAAGAGTTGTGTGTCCTCGTGGCCATCCGTTTCCCATCACCGTAACCGGCGATGGGAAACAACTCTGGCGAGGTTGTGTATTAGCCATACTCTCTTAACTCATGGTCACTTGATGGAGCACCGCCCTGCTTCTTATTGTCCAAATTGCATTGTCCCTCTTACGATCGTGCATGTCCTTGTTGAATGTCCTGACTTCCGGGACGAGCGTGTGTCTTGTTTTCCGACCGTCCCCCACGGTTGCTTGTCCCTCAATGGTATTCTTGGTGACTCAGATACTTTTGATATCATTCGCCTTATGCGTTTCTGTTCTTGTATTGGCATTCTTGGTGATATTTAGCGCCCTCTGATTATCCCACACATTTGATGGTGCTACATAGCCTTCCCGTTTGGTGCCTTCTTTTGATAATTACTTTGTTGTTTTTCCTGACCGCACTTACTGTATATGTGTCGCCTCCCTCCGGAGGCTAGCGTCTTCACAGCAGAACTTTATGCTGTTCTCTATGCTCTCTGTCTCATGCTTTCTCATTGTCAATCCTCCTTTGTGGTTGTAGTTGACTCTTGTAGTGCCCTCATGGCTCTAGGGTTCTTTAATCCTGTCCATCCGGTGGTCATCGAGATTCAACATTAACCGTTTCTTATTTCTTGTAAATTTAAATCGGTAGAGTTTTGCTGGGTTCCCAGCCATATTGGTGTTTCTTTAAATGAGCGTGCGGATGCTGCCGCTAGGAAAGCTCTCCGTTCTTGTCCCATCTCCCGTAAAGGTATTCCTTATTCCGACTTTTATCCTGTTATTCATTCCTCCATCCTTGCCCGTTGGCAGGGTTGTTGGTCTTCTGTAGTTTGTAACAAGCTGCGTACTCTCAAACATAGTGTGTCCCCGTGGCCTTCCTCCTGCCACCATAACCGGCGGTGGGAAACTGCTCTGTCAAGGTTGGGGATTGGCCATACTCACTTAACTCACGGTCACTTAATGGAGTGCCGCCCTGCTCCTTATTGTCCAAATTGCGTTGTCCCCTTACAGTTGTGCATATCCTTGTTGAATGTCCTGACTTCCAGGACGTGCGTGTGTCTTGTTTTCTGACCGTCCCCCGCGGTCACTTGTCCCTCGATAGAATTCTTGGTGAATCGGATACTTTTGATATCGTTCGCCTTATGCGTTTCTGTTCTCGTATTGGCATTCTTGGTGATATCTAGCACCCTCTGATTATTTCGCACTTTGATGGTGCTACATAGCCTTCCTGGTTTGGTGCCTTCTTTTGATAATTACTTACTTACTTGTAAGTGTAGTTGGCCAAGTATATTAAAAGGATGAGTACTAAGCTCGTGATATTCCATCTCCTCTACTCGGTAATCTTTTTCATGTACCTGTAGCTTTAAAGCCTTGAGTGATGTTGGTGTACACAACTCTATCATTTAATTTATTCATTATACTGTATATTATAATTAATATATATCACACACACATACACACACACACTTTGCATGCATACTCATATACACATACACAAATGAGTGTGTTTTCCATTAAAATTAGAACAAAAAAGTGAGGAAATTAAATTGCAGGGAATGGAAGAGGGAAGGGAGGGAGATTGACAAAATAGTTGAGAGGGAAAAGTAAAAGAATTTAGAGAATGAGCAAGAATACTGTGGTCCAGATGCTGTTAAACACATCATATTGTGCAATATTTAAAACATTATTAAACTAAATTCAAATATTGTTATAATAGTCATAACATTTTCTTTTAAGGACTTATTTGCCTATTTAATTATTTTGTTAAGTTAATGTTGTCTGATTCTGTGAGTGGTTCAGACTGAAGTCATCAATTAGAATGTAATATTGGGTTAGATATTTTATAGATTGCAGGTAATGTATGTAGTAATAGCCATGTGTTTAATTCTTTAATTTGCTGCTATTTTAAAATTCAACATTTGATGATTTGGTTAAACCTTAAGCAGATAAATATTGCTTGCATTATATTTATTTAATGTACATATACACACTTGAACATTCCAACATTTTGTAGTAGGAAAGGTTTTCCAGCAACAGTATTCCACCAATACTAGATCTCGTAAACTTTAGGATTTTCCCACAACTGCTACAAGATACTCAGTCCGAGTTCATTTCAGTAGCTTCATCTTATCACATTTTACTTCTGCACCAGTCATATGTTCACATTATTTTATATTTAATCCCTTGTACTGTACTGTATATATTTTTTGCGACTCCTGTATATAGAACACTCCGACTTCTTCTTTATGTACTGTATATGTATGTATATTTTTATTTAATATTGTACTTATTTTCATGGCATTTTCAATATTCTTTTACAATTAATGTGTGGTCTTATTTACCTGTAATGTGAAGTATCACGTCTTCCATATATAATATGATGAATTTGTGTGTAGATGAAAGTGAGTAATAACCAGTTGAGATAAACATGAGCTACAGTGAGCTGTTGCATTCAAAGTTTATATTGGTATAACATGTGGTCCCAAAAGTATACTCTCTACAGATAAGAGATCAAAATTCAGAATTTTTGTGAATTTTGTATGTTAATTCGCAATAAACATTGGTATTTTAGTTAATGTACATGGGATAATAGGCACATACTGTACTGTGTTAGGCTAATAAATATAAGGAGGGAAGGGAGGGAATTGTCAGGGAAAAGCGCCAAGCCATTACGACTATATAGCACTGGAAAGAGGTCAGGATAAGGATTTGGGATGGGATGGGGGAAAGGAATGGTGTCCACAACCACTTGGACGGTCGGAGATTGAACGCCGACCTGCATGAAGCGAGACCGTCGCTCTACTGTCCAGGACAAGTGGTTGGGCTAATAAATATAGGATGGAGATGTATATGATGGTATCATCCAAAATGTTTCCACCATTTAAATATTAACATTTTTTTTTTTTGTAAATTATAATGGTAATATAAGTTATGCAAATTAACACTAAGAAGTGACCATTTAACAGTGTATTTACCCATGTACAAAAATGATCTGTTATAGAGCAAATTGAATGTTTCTTGGGGGTATACTCCAGCTCATTGTTTAATGCAGTCTCCTAGGGTAGTCATATGTGCAGAAAGATAAAGTCCCAGAGGTATGAAATTTAGGCCAAAAATATTGTGATGTACTTGTAGCTGTGTATGTTGAGATTCTTGTCAACAAGTAGGACATGGCTGACTGTAGCAGCAGTAGCAGTGTTGGATGGTACTGTACTGATATAAACAGTCAAATATTCTAAAGGTCTATCATTGGCTTTTTGGTTATGTTGTGAATGCTGATAAATACACGATGTGACCCACTGTATACTACTGATCTCTGGTTTGAGATAATGTGCTTGTGTGCATTTTGCATGAAAGCATTTGATAATTAGCCTTTCATGGTAGCCATTGAAGTGTGTTTGAAAATAATAAACGAATTCATTATTTGAATTCATGTACTGATTTTATCAGTGATTTATGTCTTATCGATATAGAATGTAATGAGCAATTTTAAATACTGTAGCAACTTCATCACAAATAATGTTAGCGATGCCAGGTGGCTTTAGATGGTTGTAGTATAGATAACAATGTAATTGTAGGTAACCTTTTTATCTGAAGGCATTTAGACAATTTCTGAATTAAAATTTGGTCTTCTGAAACACTGCTAATAATCATTTCACTCTTGTACAATATCCAATAATTGTTATTAAACAGAATAAATATTAATTTATTTAGTTTTGATTACCCCTAATGGGTTGGTTCCATAACATGGTGAGGAGGCTCTTGTGTACCACCTGTGAGTAGACAGGGTTGGCGGCTGTCCCCCCCCCCTCCACCACCCCCTTTTCTCCTGCCTGCTGTGGTGGTGCACAAGCAAAATACAATCCCCACCCTGCCCCCCAGTGTAAACAAAAAAACTGCTCTGCTCTGCATGTAAATCTGTGCATTCCCTGTGTTCCTTCATCTGGTTGTTGAGACTATCCTGTGGCGCCTGGGGGCTACACACAGTTGGGGGACGGATTAAACCAGATCATTATGGCCCACCTGAATCAATCGGCTCGTCTGGTTAGCTCACCTACCTGCTTGATGGGGTTCTGAGAGTTGTTCTATTCCCCAATCCCGGCCCGAGGCCAGACTTGACTTGTGAGAGTTTGGTTCAACAAGCTGTTGCTTGGAGCGGCCCACATATCCACCACAGCCCGGTTGGTCCGGCACTTCTTAAAGAAAACTATCTAGTTTTCTCTTGAAGATATCCACAGTTGTTCCGGCAATGTCTTACACTCGCTGGGAGGATGTTGAACAATCTTGGACCTCTGATGTTTATACAGTAGTCTCTGATTATGCTTTTGGCAATATAATATTATGTATATAGTTATAGAAATCGGATCAAGTGGGAATTGTCGGGTTGGTATCTCTATTGGTCCCTGGAATACCATTCAGACCTTACAATGGTGCTCCATGTATACGGTTCCTGTTACTCCGAGGTTGCTCATGTGCCTCCCCTTAGACTGCTACCCTGCACCCCCACTCACCACACAGTCCTATTCTACTTTCTCTGGGAAGAGCCTCTTTGGCTCCCTGGAGCTAACTGGGCTGATATGAATGTAATAGACCCTGGCATCAGTCAAGCGAATGAAGTTCTAGGCCTACTGGGGACCACGAGACAGACCACGCATACAGTCTCCGTGGTGTAGTGGTAAGACACTCGCCTGGCGTTCCGCGAGCGCTATGTCATGGGTTCATATCCTGGCCGGGGAGGATTTACTGGGCGCAATTCCTTAACTGTAGCCTCTGTTTAACGCAACAGTAAAATGTGTACTTGGATGAAAAAACGATTCTTCGCGGCAGGGAATCGTATTCCAGGGACCTGCCCGAAACGCTACGCGTACTAGTGGCTGTACAAGAATGTAACAACTCTTGTATATATCTCAAAAAAAAAAAAAAAGAAAAAAAAAAACCTGGCCCCCCCATCAGAGTGGCACGAGGAGCAATGGCCTATAGAAACCCCTGTGTAGTTGGCAGCATTCTATGTTTGCCATTGAATGGGCCAGGCACCCCAAAACAAACCCTATCTGGTTAACATATTGCTACTATTTATTTATTTTATTTATTTATTTATTTATTTATTCATATACAAGAAGGTACATGGGAATGTGAGAATATATAATATGGTAATTACAATCTTGTAAAGCCACTAGTACGCGCAGCGTTTCGGGCAGGTCCTTAATCTAAGAAAATTTTTAGTAGGTAAATACTAGCAAAAATTATAAAAAAGAAATGATAACAGTTACATGGCAAGAAAAGAAGAAAGAAAAAAAAAAGATGAGAGAAAATTGTAGGTACAGTATAATAATACAGTATAATGTGCTTGTGTGCATTTTGCATGAAAGCATTTGATAATTAGCCTGAAACCTGACTGAAACCCAAACCCAAAACTGAAACCCAAACTCTTCAACAGAACTCCCCAAACTAAAAACAAGCTTGACGTCACAACTCCCCCCTCCCTGGGAGGGGGAAGGGGGGGGGGCTGCAGACCCACATGCACTGGCTGTCCACCCTTCAGTTGAGGCTGGATGTAAAAAAAAAAATGCGTAAACCGCCAACCAGAGGGAGGGAGGGAGGTTTCCAAGGAAGCCTCCGGGTCTCGTTCAGAAAATAGTCACTGCTTTTATCATAAAAGCGGTGAAATTCTGTGGGGAAGGATACGCATTACCGTGCTCCACTGTCTAAACGACTAAGCGGCGCGCGTAGAGCGGGTACTTGGGAGCGCAGGCGCGGCGCCTCTGGCTCGCCTCCGCCCCGCAGGTACACCACAAAACTGTCAACAAAAGATGTCCAGCACGAGCATTAAGGGAAAACCTTGACACAAACTGCACTTATCATAAAGAAGAAGCACCACCATTGACCGCCAAGTGCTCACATCAAGTCTAACTCTAAGAAACAACACTCAAGCCTTGACGCTTCTCCCAACATCCGGGGAGAAAACCTTCACACAAACTGCACCTGTCATAAAGAAGATGAAGACTCACCAGTGTCCTCTGTGTCCGAAGGTATTCACACGTCCTGGAAGTGTGAAGCGTCACTTCTTAGTGCATTCACGTGACAAACCTCTTGATTGTCCAGAATGTGGGAAGAGATTCCTTCAAAGTGGAAGTATGAAGACTCACAGGAGGGTGCATGCGGATGAGACCTTTTCAATGTGCCGAGTGTGGCAATAAATTTAGAGAACGTGGAATAATTATACAGCACATGTTAGTGCATTCAGGTGTTAAACCTCATGAGTGTCCAGTGTGAGATTCAATCAGCGTGGAAGTATGAAAACTCACATGTTAGTGCATTCAGGTGAGAAACCTCATGAGTGTCCAGTGTGTGGGAAGAGATACAATCAGCGTGGACATATGAAGACTCACATGTTAGTGCATTCAGATGACAAACCTCACGAGTGTCCAGAGTGCGGGAAGAGATTCAGTCAGCGTGGAAATATGAAGACTCCCAGGATGGTGCATGCGGATGAGAGACCTTTTCAATGTGCCGAGTGTGGCAAAAAATTTAGAAAACGTGGAATAATAATACAGCACATGTTCGTGCATTCAGGTGATAAACCTCATGAGTGTCCAGAGTGTGGGAAGAGATTCAATCAGCGTGGAAGTATGAAAACTCACATGTTAGTGCATTCAGGTGACAAACCACATGAGTGTCCAGAGTGTATCCAGAGTGTGGGGAGAGATTCAATCAGCGTGGACATATGAAGACTCACATTTTAGTGCATTCGGATGACAATCCTCACGAGTGTCCAGTGTGTGGTAAGAGTTTCCGTCGTCTTGGCCATCTGAAGGGACACTTGTTAAGGCATTCAGGGGAATGCCGTTTCGAGTGTGCAGAGTGTGGCAGGAGTTTTACGAACGTGAAACTATTTAACACACATGTTAAATCATTGGCGGTTCGCCCTCATGAGTGTCGAGAATGTGGGAAAAGATTCAGGCGTCTTCGAAGTCTGAAGTCCGTGTGTTACTGCACTGTGTTCCGGGAGGCCACATTACTCAATGCCTTTATCCATTCTGAGCAGTGCGCCAGTGCAGCATTTGATGCAACTAGGGAGAATGTCATGGCACATAGCGAAGGAGCCTAGTGCTAGTTACCCAATACAATGTCGGGGTATGCACAAAGAAGGGCTCATTTCTTAAGCAGTCATTATGTCTGGCTATGTGTTTTCACTTTTCCCGTTTAAGTAGTCCCTGTCAAGGGTCCAGCGGCTAATGGCCCGGCTGCGCTCGGGCCAGGCCCAGCTGCCGATGTCTTGGCTGACGTGGATACGCTGCCGATGCCCCAGCAGCTGATAGGCCAGCAGACGGTGTGCCGGCTGAACATGCCCCTGGGGGCCAAGCCCAGCCGTCGATGTTCAGGCTGATGTGGTCCCGGCCGACGGTCCAGCAGTCGTTGGCCCAGCTGGTGGTGTGCCAGCTGAGCATGCCCCCTGGGGGCCAAGCACAGCTGCTGTTGTTCCGGCTGATGCGGTCCCAGCCGATGATCCAGCAGCTGAGCACAGCCGGAGGGCCGGAGGAAGCCGGAGAGCTTCCTGACATTACGTTGGTACTGGATGAATATGTTAGGTTGGGCTGACCTAACCTAAACTACCCTAACCTAACCTAACCTATCCGGCGCTTGGTTCGTCATGTTTAGTTGGCGTCGCCAGCTCTATATTTGTGTCTAATTTTTTAATAAAAATATATTTTCCAGATTAGAATTATGCCGGAGCAGCCGGCCCATCTACATTATCCTAAGGTACAGTCCTGCCCGTGTTCTCCTCCACGCCCACGTGCGCGGTGCCCTGTTGTAGTTGGGATTGTCCCCGGTGCCTGGCGTGTACCCAGCGCCTGTCCCGGCTGCTGATGTTCCGGCGGAAGTGGTTCCCGCTGATGGTCCAGCAGCCGAAGGCTGGCATGCTGAGCTAGCCCCTGGGGGCAAAGCACAGCTGCTGTTGTTCCGGCTGATGTGGTGCCAGCCGATGACCCAGCAACTGTTGGCACAGCAGGTGGTGAGCCAAGCTGAGCATGCCCCTGGGGGCCGAGCACGGCTGCAGCTAGCCGGTCACCAACACAAACCTAACCGAACCTAACCTAACTGATGCTTGGTTCGTCGTCTTTATTTGGCGTCACCAGCTCTTCATTTCGGCTAAATTTGTAATAAAAATATATTTTTCAGATTAGACTTATGCCGGAGCAGCCGGCCCATCTCCATTATCCTAAGGTACAGTCCTGCCCGTGTTCCCCTCCACGCCTGCATGTGCGGCACCCAGTTGTAGTTAGGATTGTCCCCGGTGCCCGGCGTGTACCCAGCGCCTTTCCCGGCTGCTGATGTTCCGGTGGAAGTGGTTCCCGCCGATGATCCAGCAGCCGAAGGCTGAGCATGCTGAGCATGCCCCTGGGGGACAAGCACAGCTGCTGTTGTTCCGGCTGATGTGGCACCAGCCGATGGGCCAGCAACTGATGGCACAGCTGGTGGAGTGCCAAGCTGAGCCTGCCCCTGGGGGTCGAGCACAGCTGCTGTTGTTCCGGCTGATGTGGCCCCAGCCGATGAGCCAGCAACTGTTGGCACAGCTGGTGGGGTCCCAAGCTGAGCATGCCCCTGGGGGCCGAGCACAGCCGCTGTTGTTCCGGCGGATGTGGTCCCAGCCGATGTCTAGCAGCTGAGGGCACAGCTGGTGGTGTTCCAGCTGTGCATGCCCCTGGGGGCTAAGCACAGCTGCTGTAGTTCCGGCTGATGTGGTACCGCCAGCAGACGGCACAGCTGGCGGTGTTCCAGCTGAGCATGCCCCCGGGGGCCAAGCACAGCTGCTGATGCTCCGGCGGAGGTGGTCACAGTCGATGGTTCAGCAGCTGAGGGCACAGTGGGTGGTGTCCTATTATTAATTTTATTTTTCCATTATTAGTTTCTTGTTATAAGTTATTTATTATTTATTTCTTTAATTTTATAATTTTATTGTGTTGTTCTAAGTCCCATCTATATAAATTTGTTATCCTATTGCTTACTTTACTTCCCAGCCGACGATCCAGCAGCTGATGGTTCAGCTGGCGGTGTTCCGAGCGGAGCATGACACTGGGGGCCAAGTAAAGCTGCTGTTGTTCCGGCTGATGTGTTCCCAGCCGATGATCCAGCAGCCGACGGCACAGCTGGCGGTGTGCCAGCTGAGCATGCCCTGGGGGCCAAGCACAGCTGCTGTTGTTCCGGCCGCTGAGGTCCCAGCCGATGATCCAGCATGCCGTTGGCACACCTGGTGGTGTTTATTACCAGTCCCGGCTTATGTGGTCCCAGCTGATGATCCAGCAGCTGACGGCACAGCTGGCTGTGTGCCAGCTGAGCATGCCCTGGGGGCCAAGCACAGCTGCTGTTGTTCCGGCTGATGAGGTCCCAGCCGATGATCCGGCATGCGGATGGCACACCTGGTGGTGTTTATTACCAGTCCCGGCTGATGTGGTCCCAGCTGATGATCCAGCAGGTGACGGCACAGCTGGCGGTGTGCCAGCTGAGCATGCCCTGGGGGCCAAGCACAGCTGCTGTTGTCCCGGCTGATGAGGTCCCAGCCGATGATCCAGCATGCCAATGGCACACCTGGTGGTGTCCCAGCTGTGCACGACCCCGGGGGCCAAGCACAGCTGCTGTTGTTCCGGCTGATGTGGTACCAGCCGATGATCCAGCTACTGATGCCACAGCTGGTGGCGTTCCGAGCGGAGCATGACCCAGGCGGCCAAGCACAGCTGCTGTTGTTCCGGCGGAGGTGGTCCCAGCCGATGATCCAGCAGCTGACGGCACAGCTGGCGGTGTTCCAGCTGAGCATGCCCCTGGGGGCCAAGCCCGGCTGCTGTAGTTCCAGCTGATGTGGTCCCAGCTGATGGTCCAGCAGCCGCAGGCTCCGCTGGCAGTCTTCCAGAGGAGCGTGCCCTTGCCAGCTGCTGAGGTCCCAGCCGATGATCCAGCGGCTGATGGCACAGCTGAGGGTGTTTCACCTGAGCATGCCCTGGGGGGCCAGGACCAGTTCTGGATGTCCTGGCTGAAGATTTTCGCGCAGCTGCAAGGTCCAGTTGCCGAGGCTGCAGATGGCGTGTCCCAAACGAGGATCTTCACGAGGGAAGAAGGGAAGTAAGCATTTTCTAACCATTCTTGCTAATAATTTTGTTACAGTTCTCATTCGTCTTGTCGAGCATAAGTGGTTCTGCAGTTCCATGCCACTTACCCCCCTCTTGCCTTGGCCTGTTGGCGTCCCTTAGTACTTCCCGCTTACACTGGGGGCCAGGCACAGCTGCCGTTGTCCCGGCTGGTGGGGTACCACCCGATGATTCAGTGGCTGCTGGCCCAGCTGGTGGTGTTCCAGCTGGGCATGCCCTGGGGGCCAAGCACAGCTGCTGTTGTCCCGGCTGGTGTGGTCCCAGCCGATGTTCCAGTAGCTGATGGCACAGCTGGTGGTGTTCCAGCTGGGCACGCCAGGGGGCCAAGCGCAGCTGCTGTTGTTCCGGCTGAGGTGGTCACAGCCGATGGCCCAGCTGGTGGTGCCCCAAGCTGCGCATGCCCATGGGGGCCAGGCACAGCTGCTGCTGTTCCGGCCGATGAGGTACCAGCCGAGGATCCAGCAGACGATGGCCAAGCCGCTGGTGTTCCACCTGGGCAGGCCCCTGGGGGCCAAGCGCGGCTGCTGTTGTTACAGCTGAGGTGGTCCCAGCCAATGATCCAGCAGCTGATGGCCCAGCTGGTGGTGTCCCAAGCTGAGCACGCCCCTAATGCATTTTCTCTCCTTTTAATAATAAATTTGTTACAGTTCTCATACGTCTTATTGAGCGTAATGGTTCCGCAGTTCGATTCCACTTCACCCTCTTACCTTGGACTGTTGGCGTGCCATTAGTATCTCCCCGCGGCATAGCGATATGGACTTCGCTGCACTCTGGCAGTCTTCGGAGCCACCTGCAGTCCACTGGCTGAACTGTGCTTCACNCGGGCAGACGGGATTAATACCGTATGGCCCGCCTCATGTTTTCATATACCTATATCCGTCCAAACTCTCGTTAATCCGGTTCCTGTGGCTATTTTGGCCGGATATTGTGATAACTTTATCCGATTGCGATTTTGGCCGTATTAAGGTGTTTTTCGGATGTTCGAATCCCGGATAATCGCGGGGTTACAGTATTTACTGCTAGGTAACAGGAGCATCAGTGTGAAAGAAACTCTGCCCATCGTTTCTTGCCGGCGCTCGGGATCGAACCCGGGACCACAGGATCACGCGTCCAGTGTTCTGTCTGCTCAACCACCGGCTCCACTTCGGTGGGGCCCACTTCAAGGGTGGCTTCATGTTCGCTCCGGTTTCCAGAGACAAGGAAGCGGTCCAAGAGTCCCACACAAGACCCAGCCAAGTCCGAACCTGAGAGGGAACCAGAAGGGACTTCCTCCAGTTCACCAAGAACCCAAACCCGGCGAGCTGGGAAAGAACCATATCTGTGACGAGCAGACAACACAGACTGGCTGGGAGTCCACACCAGCCATTCGTTGAGGTAAGCCAGAACCCGAACCCGTAACAGACGCAAACAGGCCACCACGACCCGGGTAAGGCGTGAGAACACTCGAGGGGCCAGATTCAAGCCGAAAAGAAGCTTGAAGAGCAATATACGAGAGCAATAAGCTTGTTGCCCATGACAAAACCAAGCCAGTCCCTGAACCCCAGATGAATCGAAACATGCCAATATGCATTCCTGAGGTCCAGAGACACCATCCAGGCATCCAGCGCCAAAAGCAGCTGGACCTGAGACAGGAGAGGTCATCTGAAAAGAGGAGCAAAGACCCAGGGATTCAGACTAGCCAAGTCCAGTATGAATCGCAGATCCGCACAGTCCCGTTTCGGAACTGAAAACAGGCAGGAAACCCACCTGAGGGACGATGTTGTTTCAACCACACCCAAGCGAACCCACTCCTGGATGGCCTGATAGAGCACAGGAGAAGCAGCCTGCCCTGCCAGCCCCGATTCCCCCGAAGGAGGAGGAGCGAGCCAATACCACCGCAGGTCAGAGGAAAAGACCCGAAATGCCCACGAAGTGTGGGACCAGGCGAGAGCAAACAGCGCGAGCCTCCCCCTTATCGCCCTGTCAACAGGACAACCTGTGAAAGGGCCGAAGACCCATACGAGAGCCCAACCAACGCTGAGAGTGATCACTGCACCGATCAGACGCCGACTGCTCCAGAGGAGGTGCCGGCCCCGAATTTGGCACTACTGGCTTACGACGACCAAAGGAACCCAGAGACCTGGTACAACCCTTCCGAGCAGGACCTCCATCCCCCCCCCACCCCCCGGAGAACCTGCAAGTCCGACAAAGACAGACACCGCCTCCCTCAGAAATGGTGCATACAACTTCACCAAAGTAGCTAGCACCTGAGCTGCCGAAGCAAGCCCACTGGACCCTGGCCCGGAACCCAGCTCCTCCATACCCAGCACGAGGCAGTCCGACGACAGCTCCAGCAGGAAAAAAGAAGTGCAAGACCGAAGCCAAGTGCCCACGGGCGCACAAATCCTCTGCCACCAGGGATGCTGAAAGGGAGGGAACCTGCACGTGAAGCCGCACCTGGCTGACATCATAAGGAAAGATGGGGGCGAACAACCACGCCTTGATGTGCTCCAACTCACCCTCCAGGAAAACCTGAACAAGCGTAGACAACTATTGCCATTCAAGCACGCAGTCCGACAGGACGAATGCCAAGCCCCCCCATGAAGAAAAAGCAGTCTGCCAACCAGGAAGACTCCGGCACCTTGTAACGCACCCAATAAGGAAAAGAGGAGCCAAACTAAAAAAGAAGGCTTCCATATCAAGGCGTAATCTGGGTCTCGCAGGAGGTAAGCTGTAAGGGGCCTCCCACACCTTTCTCGGTGAGATGCGGGAAGCCAAAAGCTCCAGAAGGAGGGAACCGAAGAACCCAAGAGAACGTGGAACCGAACCCGGGGAGGAGTCGAACTCATAACAAAATCATACAGGGAGGGGGATAGGAAAACCCTTCCTCCTGTAACAACAAGCCCTGCACCGAGGGTACCAAACACCCAAGCAGGGACCAGTGGAGCCCAGGCCCCCCAAAGTCCACTCTTCCCCAGCCACAGAATCCTCCACGTCAGGACCCGGGGCCGAGCCATCCTCCAAACCATCTACCTTTGGAGAAAAAGCAGAGTCCACTGGAAAAGCAGGAATGAAGGGGGCCTGCTGGCGTGGCCCAAAAGCTCCAGCAGGAGGACCAGGCTCAAATGCCTCCGCCACCAATCCAGAAGGGGCAATCCCCGAAGCTGCCAGTCTCACTACCAGTATAATTCAGTGGAGCAGCTGCGGGGCATCTGGAAAGGCAACCAACCTCGCACGTTGCTGCAACTTAAACCACGCATGCAACTCTAAAGCTGCCTGCACCCGAATATCAGTCTCAGTGGACTGGGTGAGTTAGAGTACAAGCAAAGAACACCACTCGCAGGACTCAGGGTCATAGGTGTCACTGACCCCAACAGGCAGCAAGGCGGAGGCAGACGGTGAGTGTCACCCCGAGACGGGAACAGAGCAACCTTTAAACTCGCACAAGGCGAGGTGAAACTCAGAGGTCATATACATTGGACCACTGAGCTCCAATGGGGATTTCCAGGGCCCTTAGGCTGACTGCTAAGGGAAGCTCAGGCGAGGTACTGCTAACCGGTTATCCCAGAGCTACCAAGCAAACAACTAAAAGCTGAACCCCTGCAACATGTGCAAGCACGAGGACCTAGTGGAAGGCCACCAAAAACCTACTAGTGGTCCTACCACCACACCTGGCAGACCCCCACCAGGCAAAACAAAACAAAACAAAAGAAAAACCCCGCAAAAGCACAATGTCTCCAGGTGAACAGAATCGGTCGTTATGCGTGTTCCAGACAGCTGCACAGTACCTCGCATCCCAGCCAGCGACGAAACTACCTCCTACCCAAGGGCAAACAGGAGTAAGAACCACCCCAGCTGAACTCCCAAGGGCGGGCAATCACCGAGCAGCAACAGAACCACACGGAGGTAGCTGCTCCTGAACGCCTCATGGAAGATAACCCTGAAGCCACAAAGGCAGTACTTATGGGGCACCTAGGGATGGTAGCCCTAGGTGCATGTAACCCCCAGTACTCTTTGTGTTACTCCTGGCTCACACACCACCAATACAGAACAACACCGCACTGCAGTACTGTGCAAAGAGTGGAGCCAGAGCGATCGACCATTCACCATCACATCAGCCTTTGAACTGGGAAAAGGTGCCGGCGTGGAGGTCTGGGAACCCCCCCCTCCCCTCCCGGGGAGGAGGGGTTGCGCAGACTGATGCGCGTGATGCGCGGCGGTTGTGGTGACGTCATGTTTGTTCCC
>WNGS01164858.1:12830593-12868995 GCA_020271785.1 Procambarus virginalis
TTTATTTATTTATTTATTTATTTATTATTCATATACAAGAAGGTACATTGGGAATGTGAGAATATATAATATGGTAATTACAATCTTGTAAAGCCACTAGTACGCGCAGCGTTTCGGGCAGGTCCTTAATCTAAGAAAATTTTTAGTAGGTAAATACTAGCAAAATTTATAAAAAAGAAATGATAACAGTTACATGGCAAAAAGAAAAAGAAAAAAAGATGAGAGAAAATTGTAGGTACAGTATAATAAAGCACTTAGGTAGCTAAGATTGATTGCAATGAAAGCTTGAATGGTAGTTGACAAAATTGGTAGGCACAATACAGCAAATGGCTAGCACATAAAGGAAGACAGCAATGAACACAATGATAAGGTTGTTTGGGTTAAATACATAAGAATTAGGAGATTGGGTAACACTAGATACAGAGCAAAAATAAAGCTCAGTGTAGGAAACTAAGAAGATGAAATTAAGTACTTTTTGGTTTTGTTTTTAAATAAGGCAAAAGTTTTACAGTTTTTCAATTCACTAGGGAGTGAGTTCCATAGACTAGGTCCCTTAATTTGCATAGAGTGTTTACACAGATTAAGTTTGACCCTGGGGATATCAAAGAGATATTTATTTCTGGTGTGGTGATAATGGGTCCTATTACATCTGTCCAGAGAGAGTTTCAGAGCATGGTTTGCATTTAAGAACAGGGTTTTGTAGATGTAGTTGACACAAGAGAATGTGTGGAGGGAGTTAATATTTAGCAAGTTTAGGGATTTAAACAAGGGAGCTGAGTGTTGTCTGAAAGCAGAGTTAGTTATTATTCTGATAGCAGATTTTTGCTGGGTGATGATGGGCTTAAGGTGGTTTGCAGTGGTAGACCCCCATGCACAGATACCATAATTAAGATAGGGGTAGATTAGAGCATAATAGAGAGAGGAGAGCAGAGTTAGGAACATAATATCTGATTTTGGAGAGTATACCAACTGTCTTAGAGACTTTCTTAGTTATGTGTTGAATGTGGGTGCTGAAGTTGAGTCTCTTGTCTAGGAATAGGCCAAGAAACTTGCCATCATTTTTATTACTGATGTTAATGTTGTCTATCTGTAGCTGAATTGCATTTGATGATTTGCTTCCAAATAAGATGTAGTAAGTCTTTTCGATGTTTAATGTTAGTTTGTTAGTTGACATCCATAAGTGGACTTTTTTTAATTCATTATTCACAACATTATTTAGTGTATGTGGGTTGAGGTCTGAATAGATAAGAGTAGTATCGTCAGCAAACAATATAGGTTTGAGAATATTAGAGACATTAGGCAGATCGTTTATATATATAAAAATAGAAGAGGTCCTAAGATACTGCCCTGTGGCACTCCAACGGTAATTGGTAGAGTGGAAGAAGTTGTTTCATTGATAGTTACATATTGGTGTCTGTCACTAAGATAGGATCGGATGTAGTCAAGGGCAAGGCCTCGGATTCCATAATGCTGGAGTTTAAGTAAGAGGTAGTTGTGATTAACAGTATCAAAGGCTTTTCTTAGGTCAATGAAGAGTCCAATCGGAAACTCATTTTTGTCAAGTGCTGAGTAGATTACGTCAAGGAGACTAATGATTGCATCGTTGGTGCTCTTTTGGGACCTGAAGCCAAACTGGCAGGGCTGAGTATGTCGAATTTTACGAGGTAGGAATAGAGCTGTTTGTAAATAATTTTTTCAAATATTTTTGATAGAATGGGTAGATTTGATATTGGTCTATAATTGTTTATGTCCGCCGGATTGCCTCCTTTATGGACTGGCGTTACTCTTGCTTTTTTGAGGATATCAGGGAAGGTGTGACACTCTATAGATTTGTTGAACAGTAGGGCTATGGTGGGGCAAGGGCATGGGAGGCTCTCTTGTATACAATGGACGGAATTTCACTGGTGTTCCCTGCCTTTGTTTTTAGAGAGTGTATGATGGACACAACATCTGCCGGGCTGATTGGTGAAAGGAGTAGAGAGTTTGGATAGCTGCCTGAGAGATATGTGTTAATATGTGTCTGAGTCTGTGGGATTTTACTGGCAAGATTAGCACCAACCGATGAAAAGAAACTATTAAATTCATTTGCCATTTCTAAATCAGTTGACGGTATATCCCCATCCTTGTAGAGTTTTATTTGGTTATGTGAGTGTTGTTTAGTTCCTAGGATACTAGAGATGGTTTTCCAAGTGCTTTTCATGTTGCCTTTTGCTTCATTGAATCTATTCACATAATATGCAAGTTTTGCCTTTTTATGATACTGGTAAGCATTGATGAGTACCTTTTAGCTACTTCCTTTGAAACTAGGCCAATCCTAAGTTTCTTTTCATATTCATGTTTCTTGTTGATTGAATTGAGAATGCCGCTTGTGAGCCATGGATTGTTTAATCTTTTGTCAGTTACTTGCTTGGTAAGAAGGGGACAATGAAGGTTGTAGAGGCTTAGAGTTTTGGAGAGGAAGAGGTTAGCTAATGAATTTATATCCTGGGTATTATTGAATTCAGAATCCCAGTTAATATTGTGAAATGCATCTGTAAGATTGCCCAAAGCTGATTCACTGTGTAGCCTAAATGAAAGTTTCTTGCTTTTTGGTGGTGTTATGTCCATGTTCGCTATGAGAAAGGTAGGATAGTGGTCAGTTGTTCTGTCGTAGATTATACCAGATACAAGGGGAGCTGTTATGTTTGTCCATATGTGGTCCAAGGTAGTGGCTGATGTTTGAGTGACTCGGGTAGGTTTGGTGATTGTGGGGATTAGCATACAGGAGTTCATGCTGTTAAGGAAATAGTCAACTTGAGAGCAATTTTGTTGACCCAGGTCAATATTAAAGTCTCCTCCCAGAATGATGTGGTTTTTGTTGAGATTGTTGTTTATAATAAGATTACTTAGGTTGTCTGAGAAAGAAGCTATGTTAGTATTGGGAAATCTATAGATGGCTCCAATAGTCAATGAGGATTTAAGGGATTTAATTGTAAACTGAGCAAAAGTATATTCACAGTAGTCATCTCTGTCACTAATAATACTGTTGCAGATAAATGTATCTCGGTAATATATAGCTGTGCCACCACCTTTTTTATTTGGCCTACAGTTATGAATGGCTTTATAACCAGCTAAGTTGTAGAGTTGGGTATAGTCTTTATTTAGCCAAGTTTCTGTTAAAATAATGAACGATAAGTTAGTACCTAGTGCTGTGAGTAATGCATTTAAATCGTCAAAATGTTTACCAAGTGATCTAACATTTGGTTGTAAACTGATAAACTGGTGTTATTTTGGAGTTTGTTTTTAGCCTGGTGTGCTGTGAAATACTTGCAATAATGATGATCAATGTGCTGGTTGGTGTAGATATGAGACAGAAGATTTTGATCAGGATCAATATCAGTGTGCATAGAGATGCAGAGGGATCACGATACAAGATACATGATAGGAAAGCACAGGAATAAAAGCAAATACAATAAATAGTAACAATTTAGAAGTAAAATTGAGATCCAATAGATAGCCAGGAAGGACACAGAAGTAGGTAAAATAAAAAACAAAAAATCAGTAGAGACTGACAATATAAATATAAAATAAAAAATAATGAGAAAATAATAATCATAAAGTAAAATGAACTTGAGGATAATTAGCTTAGTAATGGTTAATTAAAATCCTATAGTTGGTATGAACCTAAGAAAACAAAGTGAGCTCAAATAGATAATTCCGAAAAGAAAGAAAACAAAAGATGACATGTATATCTGAGTAAATCTTG
The DNA here is from genome assembly GCA_020271785.1 of Procambarus virginalis. Lineage (NCBI taxonomy): Eukaryota > Metazoa > Arthropoda > Malacostraca > Decapoda > Cambaridae > Procambarus > Procambarus virginalis. The sequence goes on from WNGS01164858.1 coordinate 12,834,339, forward strand.
AATTTTACTCTAATATAAATCTAAGTGTAAAAATAAACCGGTTGAGAGTATTATAATGTGGAAGATTTTACTATGATACTGTGGTAGATGATACAAACAATTATACTATTGCTTAATTCCAATAAATGATTACATGAAACAAAATACCAAGTTACTTTAAATATAACAGGGTAATAAGATCCCTAGGTTTAGTGACAAGGGGATTAACTAAGAACAAATAATTAAGAGTAAAAAACAGGCAAAGATGGCAAACAAAAAATAAAAATAAAAATAAAATAAAAAACCTTTGGAAAGGAAAGGCAGAGCTTAAGTACACTTTGGTTGTATGTGAGACTACAAATTATGATCTGGTTAATTCATCATTATTAGTGAAAATGAGGTCCAGCGTGTTCTCCTTCCTGGTTGGTTCTACTATTTGCTGGTTTAAGGCAAACCTGTCGCACATCCGTAGCAGGTCATTTGCATGTGCCTCTTCATTAAGGCTACTTCCTGGTATTCTTTCTGATATTACTGTATTAGCCAGGTGCTTCCATTTCAGGTGCCGTAGGTTGAAGTCCCCAAGCAGGATGATGTTCGGAGCTGGATTTGTGAGGTTTTCCAAGCAGTGTTCTACTTTCATTAGTTGGTCTTTAAACTGCTGAGGGTTTGCCTCCGGTGACTTATATACAAGGACAATAACTACATTTATAATCTCTATTTTGATTATCAGCACTTCCACCATATCATTTGAGGTGTTTAGCAGCTCAGTACAGATGAGTGTGTCTTTGATGTATAGGCTGACCCCACCCTGAAGCCGGTGTTTCCTATCACATCTGAAAAGATTGTACTCTGAGATCCATATTTCACCATCATGGTAGTCCTTTGTGTGGGTTTCTGTTAGGGCTGCAAACACTGCATTTGCCTCATGAAGGAGACCATCTATAAAGTGAACTTTGTTGGATTTGCGTGTTTTTATACCTTGAATGTTGGCAAATATAAATGATGTTATCGTGGTAGTGGAAGTGCTGGATGCCTTACTTGGTGTTAATATCTGAGGCTCTGGTAAGGGGGCCACTGTGTTTGCGTCCAGGGTGTGTTGTTTTCGTAGTGATTCGTCCAGTTTCTGTAGTGGGGCGAGTGTTGTGTGGTGTAGTACCTGTGTGTTTGTTGGTAATGTGTATTCCAGACTTGTGGGTATCTCCCTTCCCCTCTGTAATCCTGTGGTGGTTCCATCTGACTGTTCCTCTCTCTTATATTTTCTGCTCTGTTTCTGCCTTCCTCTAAAAAATTGCCAGTAGTGTCATACTGATCTTCCCGTCTATAACGTTGTGTACCTCTCACGTGGAATTCCGGACACTGAAGATTGTAGCATTTTTTGTCCCTAATTGAAAATTGACATAATTTGGGGTGGAAGTATCTACACCCTGTTCCAAAACGGCATGTACCCCTCGCCAACATGTTCCTGCATTTTCGAGGATGCAGAAAATGGCATTTTGTTCCTAATTTTCCATATTTGCATATTCCTTTAGCGTAGAATTTGCAAATGTGTTCCGGTTTTGCGTTTTTCAATGTATTTATATCTGTGTCTGTCTTGTCTACCTCTTTATTGGAGCCATCTCCGCTTTTCGTCCCAATTCCTTCATTTATGCACTCTGTCTCACTGTTGCTCACATCGTTTATATTACCTGACTCTGCAATATTGCTGCTATTATGTACTACAATACCCTCTTCCTCCACATTACTGCTGCGGTTCTCTAAACTATCTGTTCCTGGGTTTTGGTCGTTAACCAATGTTGTCTTATCCCAGTCTGCATATATCACTGGTAGCTTGTCTGTGAATGGTAATCTCTGTGACTCGGGAATGTTTTTCATCAGTTTAGTTATGTTCTCTAACATTAATCTGTCATCTTTGCAGACCCAGTAAATTCCTTGCCTTTTTGTGCATCCTGGAGATACTTCTGTACAGCCCAGGTGAAATCTCATGTTACAGATGCAACACGTTACGCCTACATTACGTTTTCCCAGTACTCCCGAGCACTCGCCACACCTCTCCATTTTCTGATGTATTGTGTTGTATTTGTGGTTTACTGTGTGGATCACTTGTTGATGTCAGTCCTTTTAACTCTTTATAAAGTTATATGTATATTTTTATATATTTAATATTTATAATATTATTATAAAGGAAGGGGGGAAGCTCCAAAAGGAGAATCAGGAGGGAGACCTTCTGAGACAGGATGTAAAGGAACAGGGAAGGAGGTGGTGGGCGTGTCCGGGTCCAAGGCCTGGAAATGGTTGTGGGACTGAGGAAGGTGGGAAGGACGAGGAGAGTTAGAATGCAATAAGCGATCATAAGACACGCCAGTGACAGGGTGGAGACGGCGGACTTGGCGTCTCGCCTCAGAAAAAGTCAAACTATCCCGGTGTTTCAAGTCGAGGACTGCTTCCTCAAGCTTGTAGTGGATACACGTGCGGAAGAAGGTAGGGTGGGCCTCACCGCAATTGAGGCAGCGATCCTGGAGAGATGAACAATCTGTCTTAAGAGTGGCTATCGTCCCCACACATGGGGCATAGAGAAACAAGACTTGGTCATTTGAGGGCACCATGCCCGAACTTTCAGCATGTATTACAAAGTCTAGGAGAGGGGATGTACTCCTGAACGGAGCATCTAGCACCAGCAAGAATGATAGAGGGCGGAAGGGTCCTACTATCAAAGGTGTTTTTCACAACTAGAAGGGGCTGATGGTGGCGATCACGAAGGGGTCGAGTGAACATGTCCACCTGGAAGACAGGATAGTCTTGGCTTCCAGGATATGTTTAATATCCTCATGGCAGTCTTTCAGGTCCCTAACACCAGTTGCAGCATGGTGAGGGTGAACGGTGCCAACACTGGCATTTAACCGTGTGTTTTTGGAGATCCAAACAGGGGTCTCCCCAATGCAGGATAATGCGGCTAAGCGAGTAGCTGCATCAGGTGAAGGAGCAGCAATGACATGTGTACCGAAACGGGTGGGGTTAAAAGTAACAGAGGCATCCACCGAATCGACAAGGTGTTTATGGAGGGAGAAATCGTCAGGAGGTGTAGAATCCAGAGGGAGGAGATCAAAGTATTTAGCCCACGAAGCAGGACCAAACAAGGCTCGGTATGTATTAGTATGAGATGGGATTATGCGTGCGCGGCCATAGTGGGGACTGCGTTGAGAACCGCCAGAGAGAGAGGGTTTAAAAGACGGAGTAGTCACAATGAGAAACCGAGCCGTGCCAGGGGACGAGATGGTCACCGCTGGGAGCGTGTGGCTCGACCCAACCACAGAGGAGGAAGGGGAGCTGGGGGGAAGAGTCAGGAGGGTCAAAGGAGGAGCTAGGTCTGGGCCCAATGCAGCGGGGGCTACAGAGCCCGGTCTTCCAACACAGTCCGACTTGGGGGCTTGGTCGGCCACCCCACAAGCCTAAGAAGTCATAAGAGGAACAGTATTCAGTGACATGGAAACGAGAGAGAATACTTTCATTCACGAATGTGCCCCCGTACCCACCATGGAGGCACAATTAGATAGGACACCCATCAAGAGACATGTTGCCGGTTTTGCCAGGATCCCCTAGGGGTGCGTCGTGAGTATACGCCCCACAATCGCCACCTTAAAAACCGGCAATCCGTCGAGATCGGGTTCAGCGACGAAAGGAGGATTGAAAATAAAAAGTTCCCCCTCGCTCGAGACATTGGGTACTACAGTTCTATGGGTGAGAGTGTGCCTCGCAAAACACCCAGGCATCAAAACAGAAGTAGTCCGAAAGAACCTATTTTTGTACCTAAGCCATATTACTTTACCATTGTAATTTTAGATATCAGCTGATATTATGGTTGTTGTATTGAGTGCATATTCTACTGCATTATTCCTTGAAATGTTATCCTAATGTACCTAGTAATCCTTGTTCATTATTGTGTATTATTCTAATCTGCCTTTGTGTCAAAATTTCTTGCAATGTACCTGTAAACATTTTTTGGCAATTTTACTGTAATCATTCTACTTAAAATTATGTGTACCTTTAAAGTAAAGTACCTGTAAATTTTTTTTGTCAATTTTACTGTTAATTATCTGTTAGTTTAAAGGCTTGCCCGAAACGCTATGCGTGCTAGTGGCTTTACCAGAATGTAATTTCAACTTAATTCCTATGGTCTCTGTTAACCCCCAATGTACCTTCTTGTATGTAATAAATAAATAAATAAATAATCAAGACTAGCAAAAGTTCGGCAGGAAATGACAATTAGAAAGGAGAAGGGGGGGGGGGGGGGAGAAAATGAAATACAAGGAAAAAGATTTCTGGCAAAATTAGTGAAGACAGCAGTAGGAGCATAAGGCTTCAAAAGGAGAGAGAACTGACTCATGGAGCATATCACACTTCGGCAGCCATCATTCGGCCCTTCATAAGACCTCCCTGTTTCCGGGGGGGCAATAGGATCTGTGAAGGGACAGAAGAGTCAGTTTCAGGGTGATGTACTCGCTTGTGATCCCATCTATGTTCAAGACAAGTGAACTAAGGAAAAGAGCACAAGAAGTGAACCCAAGATGTAATCAGACTAATATATTTACCCGACAGCCATTATGTCTTTAAATTTTATATACCAGCCTTAGTCCTGCAAAACGGCAAAAATACTGATACTGTACTGGAAAAAATGACAAACAAAGCCCTCTGAATTAAATTTGGCTGTCTTATAATCACCAAAGTTCTCAATATGTGAAAGAACTACATATACCTAGCATATAAAATAGAATTTTGAAATCTACCATATTATGGACAAAACCTTCTGCATAACGAATCAATACTGTCAGTTGAACTGTTAATCACCTACACAATGAAACTAACTAGATAGATTTAAAAAAAAAAAAGAGCCACTCATTAACATGATGGGACTGCACGATGTAAACATGAAAGAGCGCAGCACTTTCTTCACCTTGTCAGATAGTACCGTTAGACATCCTGATGCCTGCATGCTCCCACCTTAAGAAACTAATTAAAACACCCCTCATGCTTAGTTTTGCTGCTTCCTTGAGCACTTTTTCTTCTCACTCCCGCTCCGTTTCTGTCTTCACCGATGGGTCTAAGTCTGCGGACGGTGTTGGCTACTACTTTTGTTTTTCCTGATCGCACTTATATGTGTCGCTTACCTCCGGAGACTAGCATCTTTTTACAGCAGAGCTTTATGCTATTCTCTATGCTCTTCGTCTCCTGCTTTCTTGTTGTCAGTCTTCAAGTGTGGTTGTTGTTGACTCTCGTAGTGCCCTTATGGCTCTCGGGTCCTTTAATCCAGCTCATCCGGTAGTTGTCGAGATCCAGCATTGGCTGTTTCTTGTTTACAGTAAGTTTAAGTAGGTTAAGTTTTGTTGGGTTCCCAGCCATATTGGCATGTCTTTAAATGAGCGTGCGGATGCTGCCACCAAGGAAGCTGTCCGCTCTTGTCCCATCTCTCGTAAAGGTATTCCATATTCCGACTTTTACCCGGTTATCCATTCCTCCTTTCTTACCCGTTGGCAAGCTTCTTGGTCGTCTGTTACCCTAAACAAACTCCGTACTCTTAAATGTTGTGTTTCCCCGTGGCCGTCCTCCTATCACCGTAACCGGCGATGGGAAACTGCTCTGGCGAGGTTGCGTATTGGCCATACTCGCTTAACCCATGGTCACTTGATGGAGCGCCGCCCTGCTCCTTATTGTCCCTCTTACAGTCGTGCATATCCTTCTTGAATGTCCTGACTTCCAGGACGAGCGTATATCTTGCTTTCCGACCGCCCCTCGCAGTCACCTGTCCCTCGATAGAATTCTTGGTGACTGATACTTTTGATATCGTTCGCCTTACGCGTTTTTGTTCTAGTATTGGCATCCTTGGTGATATTTAGCGCCCTCTGATAATTCCGCACATTTGATGGTGCTACATAGCCTTCCCGGTTTGGTGCCTTTTTTGATAATTACTTACTTAGTTTGCTGCTAAATTAATCACCCTAGAACATATCAATATACAAACTAAGAACATCACAGACCATATACACTTGATGGATCACTCGCTACAGGGAGGGCAATAACTGTTGGTTTCCACTTCAGCCCGATGGAAGCACAATTTAAATTTAATATTAGTAACAAATCACCTTGCAAGTTGAACTGGTAGCACTCAAATTAGACTACACTGAAGTAGCCAGGTTAATTATTTCAGAATCCCTCTCTACTAACATTCAGTAATTATCAATAGAACTACTAACATCAAACAGTTTACAATCAAATAACGTTTTCGTCATCAAATTCTCTTATAAACGTATATTTAATAATGGGTTGAATAAAATGTTGCAGATTCCCTATAATTGGACTACAAGAACATGAACACCCTTGCTAAGACTGCAGTAAACAAAAATTGTTGAAGCAACTCGAGTTAGCTAATAGGTACCTTGAGTGTCATTAGACAAGATCTCTGATGAATTCCAAGGAGCTAGCGGGTTCATTGTTCATCATAAATGAATTTTCAAACAAAACGTGTATGAGGCAAGTAACATCAGCAGACTAACATTGCAGTTCGGCTTTTATTGGGATCTAGACGAAGTTTAGTGTAGAGACAAGAAAATTGAGCCATTTTCAGAAATATAAACTCATGACTAAACGCTTTATGAAATGGCAAACCAGCTTATTACTAAGGAAAAAATACCTGAAATCCTTGCACTGTTACCCTATTTCTCTTCCAGCAGATGAATGACATACCAGATTAAGAAAGTAGTGTATTGTAGACTAATATTAACAGCAGCTCTCCTGTATTATCTCCATAGCTCAAACAATTGTTATTAGCAAAACGACCTACCATCAATGCATGATTGTCAATACATAGCTATTGAAATGGAACAAACTAGCTGATATTATAAGGTGCGCATGATATACTGTAATTGTTAATGCACCAGACATTAACATACACAATTCGCGCCCAAGGTAATCCTTGTTTGCACCACCACTCACAGGATGAGTATAGGGTGCACAACAAACTAGCCACCTCTGACAGCAACAAAGGCATTACAAATGTAGACAAATTCATCAAGACATCCATTGTGCCATGGCAATTGTGAGCCAAACTAGTGACTAGATAACCCTGATAATTTTAAATACCTAGAAACCAACAAATCGTTCTGGGCATTATAAATATGAAGTGAACATGTAAATACACCAGCACTCCAATTACGCAAAATTTCCTAGGTTGCATTATGCGAGCCATGCAACTCTCAGCTTTGTCCATAAAAATAACTTTAAAGTGCATATAAAAACTGGGCTTACCTAACTACAACATTTTGTATAATTAAATTAAAATAGGAAACTAAAGTCATTGTCATTGTAATAAATTTATTTATGCAACAAGAGCAGAGGCAGTTGATGATGCATACTTCCAAGTAGGGGGCAACACAGCACGAGTCTTATAATAACGGGCCAAGCGGTGGATACGAGACTCGACCAGAATAAGACGGAACTTTGAATCACGGTCCTTCCTGCAAGTTAAAATTACGGGATTAAACAAGGGTTGATAAAAATTATAGCCAATATTATTGCTGAAAATGCAAAACATACCATTTACATTAAAAACCTAATATGCAGGATTCATCAAACACAATTACCTGTTTCTTTCTAGATGCTTGCGGATGGCTACAGCCTTCTTAATAAGGTGATACAAGTCTTCTGGAATATCCGGGGCCAAGCCCTTGGCTTTAAGCACACGCAGGATCTTGTTGCCAGTAACAAAGCGCACTTGAGCAACACCGTGACTGTCACGCAATATCACACCTGGAAAAAAGAAATACAAAATTAATGCCATGAAATTCCTATACACACTACCAACACTGTTAGACCTCTTTAATGTTAGTTATAAAAAGAATAGCATTCCCAGAAATTAAAACAAGTTATGATCATCCCACCTCTTAGAGCCAACTGAGAGTACAGACTTATGTATACCTAATGCTAATGATAACTACAGAATTTTTATCGATTTACCAGGAGCCTGTGATAAAGCTAACAAAAAAGCCATTTTATGTGAACTCTATATCTAGTCTGTGTTAAAAGGAGATTATTGCACTGGATAAGGGACTACCTTCATCAAAGACTCGGGTGTGGTATCAAAGTTGTATGTCAGGTGCAAGATATTTTGAGTTATACACGCCTCAAGGATTGGTGTTCATGTTCCATCCTGTTTAATATACAGTACAGTACTAATGAATAGGATAGCATACATTATTCCATATTGGACTGGTGGTTAATGAAGACAAAACTAAACTTGTACTAAACTTGATGTACAAATTGTCAGTGACTTTTACAAATATTTTGGCAAATGTCAGATATGAGAGTTTGGAAGCTGAGTTAACTGACATTAGAGACAATGCCAGAGAAGACTACAACCTTAGAAAACCATGGCATGCTGTGGAAAGGGAGTGGGAACCATGCACGATACACTACTTTGAGTGAGCTCATTAATTGACCAAAACACCATACATGTCAGTGGCTTTGCAAGAATGTAAAAATAACACCAATCATGTCCACTTTTTCTCTTTAGTCCTAGCCGAGGACAGGACACATGAACTCCAAAAATATTTGTACAAAATTATTTTTTTTATCAGATCGACCTCGGGATAGTTTCAAAGTAAGTGCCTTTAGAGTGCGCACATTTTGATACCAAAATGAAAGATGTAACACGAAACTGGACGTCAGAACACTTTAAAGATTAAATACGTTTTTGGTCAAAATTTTAAAGTACAGTATTTGTTAAAATTCTATTTATTGTTCTATTATTATGGGACTAGTTTTAAAATATGCGCCTTTTTATTGAACAAGATGATACCAAAATGAAAGATGTAACATGAAAATTGATGTTATCACCTAATGATACCAAAACGAACGACGTAGCACGAGAATTAAGGCGAGAAAACCGAAACGAGTACTGTATACACATTTTACCGATTTTGTGTGCTGACGGGTAACTTTTGCAGACTTTAGGCTTTGCTGTTGGGAGTCACACTTATATGCATATAAACCTGTTGGGAATTCTATTGCGAACACTGATACCAAAACGAACGACATAGCATGAGAATTAAGGTGAGAAAACTGAAAAGAGTATACACATTTCAGTGTTGCTGCAGTGTTGGGGCGTAATCTTAAAGTTTAAAGTTGGCAGAGTTTTATTTCAAATCAGGAATCAAGTTGATCCAAGAGGATACAAGAAACAGTCAAGAGGGTGAACAAATCCACAAGGGCCGTGCCGAAGAACGTCACGGCCCTTGTCGATTTGTTTATTTGATGCATCACGCTATTGTGATTTCTGTGTAGTCAAGAGGATGTTAGCAGTGGACACCACTAACACTAGCATTTTGCAATAATAAGCACAAACTCGTCTTTTACACATGGCAAGAAAAAGCCTACACAAAAGCACTCGAGTATATATGAGTCAAGTTTAGGGTATAAATATTACTGGCAAACAGTGCTGATGTCAGCAAAAGACAAGAATGTAAATTATATAGTATACTGCATGCTCATGTTAGATCACTATGTATTTCTATAAATTGGTTGATCACTATAGAAATCAAGAAATAATTAGTATACCACATCAAATTGTTTGGATGTGATAATGGTATGATAGAATTTTTAAGAGGTTCAAACATTTTGCCCCAAGAGTGTAATACAAAAATTGGTGCAATATTTACTGTGTTGACTACTGAATTCATGTAAATGTATTTGCAATGAACAATATTATTTGTGTGCTGTGCAGATTTGTGAGCCCCCATCACCCTCTACCTCACCAAACCCCCACAACCATCAAACAACTTTTACTTTATTATGCATGTAATTTACAACTTCACTGATTATAACCCCATTTTCCCTGTTACTTAGTCTGTATTGCATAATGTATCTTCAGAAAAAAACAAAATTGTCCAAAGAATTTCAAACTTTCCCATTCCATACTAGGACACCTTTTAATAAATTTTTTACTAATTACAATTAAAGCCAGAAAGGTGTAACCAATAAATTGCTAAGGCTGAATAATAACCCAAAATGGATAACCAAAGCTGTACATAACGTGACTCGTCAACCATCTCCCCCCACCGACAGTATTTTCTTGTACTGCACATGTTTATTTCCATGTTGATTCTACATTAAATCAAGACATTGTCCACCATTTCTAGCCGTCTGTCTCAGCATAACAAATCATTAAACCAGTTTATTCTACTAAAATTTGATTTAGTGGCACAATTTACGAGCTAAGTAATTCAGACCCATTTACCCTGCATCAGTAATACAAAAATCTATGTTAGAACTATTTTTTTAATCTTCCGACCCATCTAACTAGGAATATGGGTTAAAAGGTAATATACCAAATGGGGAACTGATTCAAACTATTATAATTATTACTAGTTTGTTTTTTTACTAAAAAAAATTAATAGTAGTGGGTACCATACAATTTGACTTACCAAGCGTTAACAGTACGTAAAACCTATTATGGGTGTTATTTAATGTTTATAAATAACATGGGGCTCGTAGGCATCTTTCAATGATGGTGAAAGGAATGTTGAAGACAGGGATAATAATTCAGTAGTACATTAACATTGGTACTATACATGGTATAGTACCATACATTTTTTTTTTTCATTCTCTTAACATTTACAATGACTTACTACTGTACAGAGGTACTGTACATAGGAAGCTCAACACCTTACCCTGGGCAACATTTTTCCATTGCATGGACTTAAGGGGCAGGGCATGTTGAATGCCAGTGGCACTATAATTAGCTTTCTTTTCCCTACATTCATGATGCCACTTACTACTGAACAGAGGTGCTGTGTGATTGCAAATTCAACATCCTGCTTTGTGTAACATTTTTTAACACAGACAACAACCCCCCCCATTTTCCAACACTGCAATAACCAACACTATTGCTGGTGTATTGCACCAACACATGATACACCTGGGCTAATAATGTCATTAGATATCAAATGTAGTTACATATGCTCACATACAAATATATATAGCGGAACCTCGGTTGATGACTGTACCAGAGTACGACTTTTTTGGTTTAGGAATTCAAATTAGCCGTAAAATTTGAATTGGGGCACAACGGTGTCTGTTTGAATCCACGAATGAATCGAACAAACGCGTGGTGCTGGGGAGCATGGCATCTCAGTTGGTTTACAAGTTTATCTCGCGTAGTAATTACCGCATCCGTGCTTGAATTCTTTGCAAAGAATTTCATTGCCTGCTTTTTTGCCTTTTTAACAAAGTTCTTATTATATCACGCCATGGGTACCAAGAAAGTTTGTGTACAGTTCAACCTAAGAAAATAGTTGAGAGGATGACGATAGAGGAAACAGGCATCGGTCATAGTAAAGCGATGTCTCGCTAGACAAGTGTTAAAACGTATGAAAACAGTGTCAATAGATTCTTAGTAAGACAAGCAAGCAGCAAGTCACAACCAGGTCCAAGTGGTATGCCTGTAAAATGTAGGAATGAGTACCCTAGAAATGTCATCATTGCTGTTATAATGGAAGGGGACTTCCCTTCCAAACACTAACACCACCATCATCACACAGTCTTCTATGTACCAACAAGAGTTCTCATTCAAGGAAAGATATACTGTATACAGTACTGTTTTGTAGCTAGTACAAAATGAGTTATTTTGAATAGAATGTATTTTTAAGTTAATATTTTTGGGTTTGTGGAACGGATTAATTTTAAGTTTAATAAGCTTAATAAGTTTACATTATTTCTTAAGAGAAAATTAGTTTATTGCCATTTTTTTGGTTGACAACACGTCTCCAGGAATGGATTACGATCGTAAACGAAAGTACCACTGTATATAAAAAAAGTCAACATCAACATGGGATATTTTTTCGGTTGCAAACTTTTTTCCATAGTTGAAGAACTACCGCCGTAAGAGTACATATCACCATCAATAGCATGTAAATGGAGAAGGAAACCGATAAACCACCACCACCGAACAAGTGCCGAACCTTTTGAACTTAATGTGTACTATATATTTCTACCACAATGTAGAATAGTTTTGTAACTGGTGATATAAAGTTTCATGTTAGGAATTTGTAAATGTATAAATTTATACATGGAGGGGGGGGGGAAGGGACAAAATATTTTATCTTTTATCAACTGGACTTAATTGAATACATCAATCTCAAACTTTTGACTATGATAGTTGAATGCAATATATAAAATGTTAAATTTTAATTTAAGCCTGAAATTTTAAACGTTTACAATTTTTTGTTAAAATGCTGAAATATATTTTGTTAGGAAGCCTTAATTGAACTTCATTGCCCTGTAAATGGCCCCTTAAGAAAAAGAGCTCTATCCCAAGAAATGTCTCATTACTAATTTTACTCACTCAAAAGTTAGTTATTGTCACATGTTTACCTAGGCCACTTTGGTTTATGCAATTTGCTTAGTTATCACTGCCTTTATACAAATTTGGTTATAATACATCAATATAGATGTAATATAAGTTAAGACCCATGAAAATTATATTGATTTGTAACAGCTTCCTGTGTACACAATAAGCTGTTACAAATCAATATAATTTTCACGGGTCTTAAACTTGTATTACATCTATATTGATGTATTACTAGCATTTAGCCAAATTGTAATCAAGTCGTTCCCATTAGTGTTTGAAACAATTCCTGGACAAGTTTCCCAAAACAGCAGCAGCAGAGGAATGGGTTTCAAGACACTTAAGAACATAAGAACAAAGGTAACTGCAGAAGGCCTATTGGCCCATACGAGGCAGCTCCTATTTATAACCACCCAATCCCACTCATATACATGTCCAACCCACGCTTAAAACAATCGAGGGACCCCACCTCCTCGTTACGTGGTAACTGATTCCACAAATCAACACCCCTGTTACCGAACCAGTATTTACCCAAGTGTTTCCTAAATCTAAACTTGTCCAATTTATACGCATTGTTTCGTGTTTGTGTCGATACTTTTAATACCCTATTAATATCCCCTTTGTTATGTCCATTCGTCCACCTGTAAACCTCTATCACGTCACCCCTAACTCTTCGCCTTCCCAGCGAATGCAATTTAAGCTTTGTTAATCTTTCCTCATAAGAAAGATTTTTAATTTGGGGAATTAACTTAAGTCATCCTACGCTGGACACGTTCAATTGAATTTATATCCATTCTATAGTACGGCGACCAAAACTGAACTGCATAATCTAAATGGGGCCTAACCAGAGCAAGATATAGCTGAAGAACAACACCAGGTCTCATTATTAACGCTTCGATTAATAAATCCCAGTGTCCTATTTGCCTTATTACGAACATTTATGCATTGATTTTTTGGTTTTAAATTCTTACCAATCATAATTCCCAATCCATTTCGCAATCTCAACACCATCTAGGTCATATCTTGTAACTATCATCATTACCTAGCCTCAGAACTTTACATTTATCAGCATTAAACTGCATCTGCCAATCTTTTGACCATTTCAAAACCCTATTTAGATCAACTTGAAGTGATAGCGAGTCGTCTTCCGTGTTAATTTCCCTACCGATTTCTGTATCATCAGCAAATTTGCAAATGTTGCTACTCAAACCTGAATCTAAATCATTTATATATATTATAAACAACAGAGGTCCCAGGATAGCCTTGAGGCACTCCACTAACATTATCCCACTCTGTCTTAACGCTATTTATACTACTGTTTCCTTTGGAACAGCCATGCCCTAATCCAACTTAATATAGCACCCCCAATACCATGAGCCTCTATTTTTTTAATCAGTCTTTCATGTGGCACTGTATCAAAAGCTTTGCTAAAGTCAAGGTACACAACATCACAATCTGTACCACTATCAACTGCCTCAACTATGCTGGAATAAAAATATAGCAAATTTGTTAAACGTGAACGGCCATTTGTAAAACCATGTTGCGACTCATTTATTAATTTATGTTTTTCAAACTGTGAACTGTGCCAAGAACAGGGTATCTTACATAGGTTCACATATTTAATTCTTGAACAATGTGTGAATTTAAGTGAAGCAATAAACATAGCCAGCTTGAACTCAAATCGGCAAAGTGCCTATCCAGAGCCGACGCATCCCATGATGACTCCACCCGGCTTCCTCCTACCAAGCACCCAACCAGAAAATTATGCCTTTCCCCTTACTTCTTGCACATAAATGTATACCACAATCTTTTTGTGCACTGGAAAGGTGACAAATGTGATAACCACTCGTTGAAGGTTAACCTAGCAAATTTGCACATATTATATATTAATATATATTATACTGCGAGATGTGGTCACATGTAATCGAGCTGCACACAGGGACCTTATTTGGTTAATTTTATTTAGTGCAAGGAATGCATTTTTTTTATTCTTAAATACTGTATATAGGATTGTTGGGAGACTCAAACAGGTGGGTCTATTGTTCTCAACACCTGGGACAGAAGCTGACATGTGATAATCAATATGGCATTCTTATTGAGCCACATCCACTACTTGGACTGTTAAGTTTATGGGGAGTGTGCAAGGTGGGCCATGGACCAAGTCAATAAGGTGGACTGACCACATGGGACTACCTTGTGGTTACCTTGCCTTGATTTCAGAGTTCACCATCCCCGCTCGTGACCAGGCCTCCCCGGGAACTATGGTGGGAACCTCGCCTGGGATGGTGAACTCTGCTGTTAATATAGCGTGCAGAGGCGCCCAAATCTATATTGATGCATCAGTAAGGGGCGGTAACCAGTGATCCTGCACACTGCTGAGGCAAATCCACATGGCTATACCCAAGCATCGCATAAATGTACAATGCCAGGCACCTGTCTTATAGGGAAGGTGGTGTGCAGGTGCTCCATCACTAAGCATGTGTATACCAAACAATCACTTCTACAATAGTCAAAGATACATCAAGATAACACACAGGTAAACCTCCCCCCCCCCTATCAAGAGGAAATACCTCCCCCAACACCTCCAATATACATATATACTAACCAATCTGCGAGGGAGTAAGGCCTTTCTTGGCCAGCTTGACGATCTGGTCCTCGACATCATCCTTGGTCAACTTGAGCCAGTTGGGTACAGAGCGACGGTACGGCAGGGCAGACTGGGAGATACCCTTCCTGTAATACACCAACCCCAATGTAAACCAAATGCTAACAACTACCAAATAAGTTATTTACACAACCACTAGTTGATATGATCATTCCTTGGAAGCCAACCACACAAAATGCTGTTACCGCTGGCTCACGTGGTGGCCCGCACCCAGGGGTAAACAGTGCTATCAAACCCTATTTTTCCTCTATAAACCATTACAAAAATCTTTTTATACATCCCGTGACTTGTGCAAACCTTCAATTATGCCATAGCAGGGCCAAGGACACTCACCCTCCACTGTGCATACGCCCCATGGTTGAAGTTTGTGTATTAGGAGCGAGGGTGGCCGCCGCCTCGGGTCCGCACGACTATGGGAAAGACCCTCCACAAGCCGCCAGGTTCCAGTAATGTGCCGCCCCGGCTTCCGCTCCACTAAAACTGCGCCTATTGTGCCATTCTCACTACTCTCTACCTCTTTGTAAACTCTAAAATAATATAATAATTTATTACATTTTTTAAGTATAATAATATTTGATTTAAAGCATTATTTTAGTTTCATATATCGTTTCACAGTTTCTAGGAACTGCAGCCTCATGTAAAGATATATTTCAAGGACATTTTAGTATTTTTCATTATTTACAATTAAAATCATTAATCTGATATATATCAATAAAATTTCAGGTACATTTACATATTACTTTAAGTATTATTATAGCAGATGCTTATCCAAACCCAGAGGTTCCAAGTATTTTTTCTCTGTCATTTGACAGGTGAGGTGTTTTTATTTATTTGTTATTATAAATGATTTTATACATTAGAGCGGCTTTCTTTGATCAAATTTGTTACATGGAATATAAATTAAGGGCATTTTAAATCTAACAGCAATACACAGAGGAAAAGATTGATTTTTCATCAACATGATGTACATTAGTGGAATTTAAGGTAACTAGAAATGGCCGACGCCGACTTCCAATTATGAGAAAACTTATTGTTTACATCTGTATGGTGTAGTAACCTGAATATCAACATAACTAGTACCTCCTTCATCTTGCAGGACAGAAACCGTGTATTCGGGTAGGTCATATATAGCTCCTTCCGTTAATTTATAGTGAACGAATTGGTGTGTTGGATTGATTTGATTGTTTTGCTCGAGAAGGCTGAGAGATGCCTGCTAGTTTTGTCAATGATTAGGCAGGAGCCCGTGTTGTGTGGCTAAAGTAGACAAGTGTGTGCAGTTAGGGGTGAAGTGGAGGGGCCAGTGGTGTTGCGGAGGGTATTACCCAGTGTGGTGGACCAGAGTAGAGCAGTAGAGTAGTGGCAGTGGCGGCTGTGACAAGGGCGGCACTGGTACTCCTCCTCGTACCTGGAGTACCAGCCTCACCCCAGCCTGGTAGGCCTACACCTCTTGGCCATATGGCTCACACCAGCCTGGGTGGCCTGTAGTTCCTGGTATCTTTGGAAAATGGTTCACGAGCCTGGTAGGCCTACAACTCTCGTGCCTAGGGAGTCTGGCTCATACTAGCCAGTTGCAACATTTTCATACTTTACAGTAAGTAATCTTACCACTGGTGTCCCAGGGTCTGTTATAGCCTTGGCAGGGATGTCGATTCATTAAATGAATATTTTGTCATAATAGTCTTATAATAAGTATTCGTGTGTGTTTTATATTAGCTCTTTTCTTCTTATTTTTAGAGTCAAAATTCTGCTTTATGAGTACTACCTAATGTTGGAGTTATTTACCTGAAATTTTGCATTGGAGTTACATATTTTATTTCCAAATTCAGCAGAGGAGACATATTTCCTCTTAACATCTATTGAAAAGTAATGAGGCTTTATTAGTCAGAATGAAAGCCCCTCACAATGGCGTTTATTAAAGCACTAATTTTCTCAGCCCAAGAAATATAACAGCAAAGAGTTGTCAGCAAAAATATTAGCATAAAATATAATATTCCTCCCAAATTAGATTTTTAAGTAATTGTTAATGTTTGGTCAGTGTGGTATTTGGATGTTGACATTCACATTTCTGGGCAGGAGTATTACCCTCTTGTATTCATTTAAATTGTACTTAAGGGGGTTGAGCTCTTTGGTCCTGCCTCTTGTCTGTGAAACTGTATTCACCTAGTTGTGTTTGCGGGGGTTGAGCTTTGCTCTTTCGTCCCGCCTCTCAACTGTCATTCAACTGTTTACTAACTACTTTTTTTTTTCTCTCCACACCACACACACACCCCAGGAAGCAGCCCGTGACAGTTGACTAACTCCCAGGTACCTATTTACTGCTAGGTAACAGGGGCATTCAGGGTGAAAGAAACTTTGCCCATTTGTTTCTGCCATGTGTGGGAATCGAACCCGCGCCACAGAATTAAGAGTACTGCGCGCTATCCACCAGGCTACGAGGCTCCCTGTGTATGGAGCCTGCATCCTTCACATCACTGCCTAGCGCATTCCATTTGTTCTCTTCTCTGATGCTGAAAAAATTCTTTCTAATATCTGTGGCTTATTTGAGTATTTTGTTTCCACCTATGTCTCTTCGTTCATGTAACATCAGTGCTAAACAGTCTATCATTGTCTACCATATCAATTCTGAGATTTTTGTAGGTGGTAATCATGTCTGCTCTAACTCTTCTCTCTTACAGTGAAGTGAGGTTTAATTCCTGTAGCCTTTCATTATAGCTCATATTTCTTAGCTGTGCGACTAGTCTGGTGGCATACCTGGAGAGGGTTCTGGGTGTTCTTCTACTCCCTCCTCTTGGTCCAACAGGCCGTTGCTTGGAGTGGCACGCAGGCCCACATATTCACTACAGTCTGGTTGGTCCGGAACTTCTTGCAAGAACTTATCTAAGTGCCTCTTGAACACATCAACCTTTGTTCCAGCAATATTTCTAATGCTTGCTGGGAGGGTGTTGAACAGCTGTGGACCCCTGATGTTCAGACAGTGTTCTCTGATTGTGCCTCTGGTACCTCTACTCTTCACTGGTTGTATTCTGCATTTCCTTCTGTATCTTTCATTCCTGTATGTTGTTATTCTACTGTGCAAATTTGGGACATAGCCTTCAAGTATCTTCTATGTATATATTTGATACTGTTCTCGTCTCCTTTCCCAAGAGTACATTTTGAGAGCTTTGAGATGGTCCCAATAATTTAATGTTTTATCGTTACTATGCGTGCCGTATATGTTCTCTCTGTTCCCTCTAATTCAGAGATCTCTCCCACTCTGAAAGGGAAAGTGAGTACCGAGCAATACTCTGAACTTTCTCAAATTTCATCTTATGTTTGACTAGATATGGATATGGGTATATGTTTACATGATAATTATAATTTAAACATACTGAACATTTTGTTTGTTTGTTTATAAAACAAACATGCCTATATGTAACCAAATGTAGATGCATTCGCTAAGTTATTTTATTAAATGACACTACAGTATATTGTGCTGAACTTATGATACTGAAGAAGTGCTCAAGCAAGCAGTTCATTTGCATGTTTATGAGGAATATTTTATCTGTATTAACATGTGTGTTATGTTATGATGTATGTTATACCGATGTTTCTTTTAACACTTACAGAACATTACTGAGACAACATGCTTATGAAAACAACTGAGCATTAGGGTATGATATTACTGTACATAGTTGATGGTGTATTAGTGTTCATATTCTTTGGGGGTGTTTTGACTTGATTAACGATTTTTATATAGCCAACATCATTTAGATAAGGACCAGCATTGCCCTTCCTGTGTTCAGTGGCTTTTTCATTTGTAACTACTAAATATTAAGATAAGATCTGATGTTATTGTACAAGGTATCACAAAGTGTTGATTTATGCTGATGTCACTTTTATTTGATTTTGGAGATACAGTACAGTATAGTATTTGGGTTTGGTTGTTGAGCACTGACACTTGGACTCCCATGGCACGGAGCATCTTGAGGTTATCTTGAGATGATTTCGGGGCTTTTTAGTGTCCCCGCGGCCCGGTCCTCGACCAGGCCTCCACCCCCAGGAAGCAGCCCGTGACAGCTGACTAACACCCAGGTACCTATTTTACTGCTAGGTAACAGGGGCATAGGGTGAAAGAAACTCTGCCCATTGTTTCTCGCCGGCGCCTGGGATCGAACCCAGGACCACAGGATCACAAGTTCTGTGTGCTGTCCGCTCGGCCGACCGGCTCCCTACCATGAGCATGCCACATGGTACAGATTTTTTTTTTATATATAAACAATAAAACACTTTACTAGATATCTTCCCTTATTCCATTCTACAGTTTACAACCAGTACAGCCACTTGAAAATACAAGAAACAAAATACATTTATCCCTTTATTTGGTGATAAAAGGTTATTAAAAGTTATTTTAACTTACTTTTTAGATATATTTTATATTTCAGCATGCAATTTAAGAATAGTTGAAGAGTTCCTGACATTTTGGGTACTGTATTTAGATTTACCCAAGGATGCAAGTGTTAATAGTTTATGTAGCATTTGGTCGAGAACTGGTGACAGTTCCCTAGTCTTGCTCGGAAAAAAAAAAACTTACAATGGTTTGCAATATAGATAATGATGATTTTTTATTATGCAAGAATAGTTAAAATAATACATTTATATTTGGATTGTGTGTAACTTTAGTTTGATGATATTTCTTAGTACATACAGTTTATTCATTATATTTTGTTGGACAAAAAACCACACTTAGGTATTTGTGTATTTTATTGAGGTTTTATTAAAGGTTTGAAGTACGCCAAGTCTTTTGCTCTCCTAAGTGCATTATCAAGGTCTGAGTGTATTGTCTGGACAAGTCTTTCATCATCATCACTAAAGCCTTTGTCGTGGTGATGTAAGTCTTGACCAAACCACATACTGAGACCTTCCATTCACCTGGGCTCTTGGAGACTCGAACCGTAAACCACACACGTGAGGCTGAAGTTCTATCAGCAGACCTTGATACTGCAGACCCCTGACATATACTCGACCTTGACAATGCACTCGGCATAGTGCGAAGACTTGTAGTTTCTCTTTACATAAGTATGTACTGTACATACGTGTTTTTTTTTTTTTTTGTCATTATGTCTTATGGATTATGGAGACACTGCCATTTTTTATGGATTTTGTCTTAAATCATTCATGAGGTAATTTCTCTATTTTACATTTACATTTGAACATACTGTATATTGTTTTCAGTTGTCCGAGATGCACAAGGAGGAAAATAAGCAAGAGATTAAGGATGTTAGTGATGATGATTCTGATGATGACGATGAATTGATCACCAGGGTTCCAAAGCGAAAACGTTCAATTGAATCAGATTCAGAAGATGGTTCAGATACAGACGAAGAATGCTCAGATGAAGAAGATTGTGATGATGACGATGGCCAAGAAGATGAAGAAAAAAGTGACGAGGCTTGTAGTGAAGAAGGGGAAGATTCGGAAGAGGACACTGATGACACTGATAATGAGGACGAAGAAAGTGAAGAAGGTAGCACATTGTTTTAATAACCCTGGGGTTTACATAATTCACTCTCCATGGTAGTTCTTTTTAAAATATATCTCTGAAAGGAGAAATTTGTACTGTTCAAATTTTATATTATCTCATCCTATATAATTTAACATTTAAAATACTCAGTCAAGTCTATTTTATGCATGTAAATGTGCTTTGGAATTACTGTAGCATATTACATTATTTAAATCAATTTAATCCTTTCACAATGATCTTTGCTGACCAACATATGGATGAAAACTTTTTCCACAAGCCAAGTCTATAGATCAAGTATTGAATAATCACCACCACACTATTTCCTAATCTCATATTGGTTAGCAGGCATCGTTCAAGATAAAAAAAAAGAGGGGGGGAGGAGCACTGAAGACTAAAGATAATAAAAATGATATCTGATTCTGAAGATTTGCACTTCATAATTAACATAATGATTGACAAATATTAGTAAATGTACCACAATGTTCTATGCAGATAATTACCAAGAGGAAAGTACAGTACTTTATTTGTAAATAATGCTTTGCCAGTACTTTAACACCTTTTTTGGTTTCACTACTTTATTGGCAACAATTAGTGCTTCCTACAGCTACTGTTTTATCGTTTCTATACCATATTATTAAGCTTATATAATTCAGAATATATAATAATTTTCAGTAATGCACCTTTCATGAGTTTACAGAACTAAAATGAACTAAGATTGCTTGCTCTACATGGAATTCATATTGCAATGTGTCCTGTCTTCCCAGTACTCTTGGTATGTAGCCTTCTCGGCTTGGTGCCTTCTTTGATAATTACCTACTTCCCACAGTCATAATTTGAAAAGTAGATATTATAGGGAAACAGGACAGGACTTGTTGCATTAAACAACTGAAGGCTAGAATGGCAGGGCCCGAAAGCTAATGCTTGATCCTGCAGGCACAAATAGGTGAGCACACACACATACATATATACCAACACATCCTTCTTTTTAGATAGTAGTTTTTGTAACTATGTGTACCATAGTACAAAGATTTACATACTAAGGAATTAATAGATTTTGGTACTGCAGTATTCACTTTATTGAGTCTAAAAAAAAAGAAGCTAAAAAACAAACTTAAATATTGCTAGGCCTAGTATAGGACACATGTACTATATTAGACCTTGGATATCATGTATTAGGCCTAGGAAAGTTAGGTTAGTTTAATTTGTCTCTGCAACATAAATAGAAAATCTTTTCTAGTTTGTCCAGATTCAGTAGTAACGATTTCTACTTTCTAATTGTGTTGTATGTCTATATATGTACTATGTTCCTTATCATTACTGTAAGTACAATACTACCAAAACAGAAGGATGGGCTGTATTTACATAGACATGTGCATACACAGAGATGACTATGTGCTTTCCAGATACCTTAAACCAAGACTGTACAAATAACCCGTTGTGTGCAGATACAGTAAGTGGTTTTTCATCCTAAAAATCTAGTGGACAAAAGTTAACTATTTTTTTGTACTCATCACTATGAGAAGTTCTGATCTTTTTATGAAGCTGAAAATTATTATTAATGGTGCACAGTTATTCATATGGTAGAGGTGGTGGATGTAAAGG
The DNA here is from genome assembly GCA_020271785.1 of Procambarus virginalis. NCBI lineage: Eukaryota > Metazoa > Arthropoda > Malacostraca > Decapoda > Cambaridae > Procambarus > Procambarus virginalis. Next base: position 12,856,476 of record WNGS01164858.1, read on the forward strand.
GTGTTGGATTGACTGAAATGGAGAGGGATGGTGATGAGGTACCCTCAGATGTTGAGGTGCATGTACCACTCCCACACTGCATTATTAACACTTTGCACTTTAGCTTTACTCACTTTTCTTGGACTGTCAGAAAGTGTTTGACAGAGACTGTTTCATAAGTTGGAGAAACAAACTGGAGTAAGTGGTAAGGTGCTCCAGTGGATAAGGGAATACCTAAACAACAGGAAGCAGAGAGTTACTATGAGGGGTGAGACCTCAGACTGGTGTGATGTCACCAGCGGAGTCCTGGTGGCTACTAGGGTTTAACTCGAGCAAGTGCAAAGTGAAGAAGATAGGCGTAGAGAGTAGAAGGCCAAACACAAGTTACCAGCTGGGAGAGGAAATCCTTCTGGAGTCAGGAAAAGAGAAAGATCTGGGGTTGATATCACACCAGACCTGTCCCTTGAAGCCCACATCAAGAGGATAACATCAACGGCATAAGCAAGGCTGGCGAACATAAGAACTGCCTTCAGAAACTTGTGTAAGGAATCATTCAGAACCTTGTATACCTCATATGTCAGACCAGTACTGAAATATGCTGCTCCAGCTTGGAGTCCACGTCTAGTCATACACAAAATGAAGCTAGAAAAAGTTCAGAGGTATGCCACAAGGCTAGTCCCCGAGTTGAGAGGTATGAGCTATGAGGAAAGATTGCTGGAACTGAACCTCACGACAATGGAAGACAGAAGAGTTAAGGAAAACATGATCACTACTTATAAAATTCTCAGAGGAATTGACAGGGTAGATAAAGATGAACTGTTTAGCATGGGTGGGATGCGAACAAGGGGAAACACATGGAAACTTAGTGCCCAAATGAGCCACAGGGACAGTAGAAGGAATTTTTTCAGTGTCAAGAGTAGTTAACAGATGGAATGTATTAGGCAGTGATGTGGTGGAGGCAGACTCCATACACAGTTTCAAATGTAGATATGATAAGAGCCCAGTAGGCTCAGGAATCTGTACACCAGTTGATTGACAGTCGAGAGGCGAGACCAAAAAGCCAAAGCTCAACCCCTGCAAGCACAACTAGGTGAGTACATACACACACATTCATGCATACATACATACATATATATACATACATACATACATACATACATACATACATACATACATACATACATACATACATATACACATTTACTCATATTTATATATACTGTACATATATTTCTTTTTTCAGTAACAGACAGTGAAGAATATGATTCTGATGACGAAGTTCAATCAACATCTGCAAATAATTCCCTCACAACAAAATCCTTAGTTGAAAAAGGAAATGAATCTGACAGTAGTGACAATGGAGAAGGAGCTGCTGAACCTTGTGCTATCTGCCTTGGACGTATGAAAGGAGAAATTGGATCACCGGAAGGCTGTGAACATTCATTTTGCCTTGAATGTATTCTTGAGTGGTCAAGAGTAAGTTTGTATATAAAGATTTTGATAATTTCAATCTAAAATATAATAATAAATCTTCAATTTGTGTTGGTGAAAGAAATCCTATGTTGATGTTTCTTTTCTAAACAGTGCTCTTGCTCCACATTTGTGCACAGGGCATCATTTGTTTCACAAACTTTTGACATATTCTGCTCTTAGGGTTAAATTTTACTTTATTCTCTTATGTATTGGGAATATAAAGATATCAGACTTCAGTCTTTAATGGCTTACTTTAATCCTTTTGGATTTTCAGTGAAGATTTCTTTGCAAAGTGTTCTTTATCTTGCATAATCTCAGCTTATTGAATGTTTTAGGGTTGGAGCTCTGTAGCTCTTCTCTTAATTGTTTAAAATTCTTTTCTTCGTAAAAAATAAAATTCTGTTTAAAGTCATTATTCTTATTTTCTAGAAACTTTATAGTTAATATTTTATTTTCATTGTGACATAATGGAAAGTAGACGTCAGATCCAGTACACATTCCTGTACTTGTTATTAAATACTCGCATGCATTAATAGGAAAATGTCAATCTTGAAGTAATTTTTTATATTTAATTATTTGATGCTTAAAATAATCCTTTAAATTTATCTTTACAAATTCCCTAAATTTTATAAACAGACAAATAACAGCTGCCCTCAAGATCGGACACCATTTTTGTTGGTGTTAGTGCGCCAGCGCATTGGGGGGCGTGTTATCCGACGAGTTACCGTTAAGGAAGTAAAGCCTGATGACCTTCCACCAGAGGAGCAGGAGGACCACACCTTCTGTGAGGTAAGTAGATATTTATAAATCTTTAAAACTGGCTCTGTTGTTCTTCATTGATAACGGGAAATAAAAATAAAACTCCATAATTTTTGTTTGATAAAATTTTCTCTTAATTTTCCTTACGAGAAGACTTGAAGTGCTGTACAGACAGAAACTAGAAAGTTGTTGATTTTTCTTTCCTTGTGAGAAGTGAAGATGAATTCATGACATCAACATGAATTTGCAGAGCAATGTGTTTTGTATGTGCATTTGTTTTGGTTATTTACATACACTTTCACTATCCAGTTTCACTTTTGTGGGGTGAGGAGGCATCTGCCTAGTAAATAAGAGGTGAGTAACATAAGATGTTATTGATAATAAATAATAGATCATTACAAATATTACTCATACTTTACATCATTAATGACACTGTAAAATATACAGTATAACTTCACATAAACAAGTAATGCCACAATCCAATAATCTTCTATAGCAGCGGCACCACTTCATAAAACCAGGCATACAGTGCTCTTTATGGATTGTTATCCACAATACATAACAGTGCATTTTCTCCTGTCTTCAATCTAGTCTTATTGCTTACCCTAGCCTATGTGTTGTCCACTCTCACTTCCTACTTCCTCACTCATGTTATTCTCCCACTTTCCTCCCTGGAATTCACTCTTCACCTGTCTATCAAAATTAAAAGAACAATTTGTTCTGGTTGACAGAGAAAATGGCACCAGGGATCCCATCACAATGCTCATACTGTTCAAATTGCTTGTGCTGTCCTGCTTTGAGTAATGTTTCATACTCACTTCTCCCTTCATAGCAGAAGAGATAGCTGAAATAGAGGGAATACAGAGAACATATACAGCTCACATAGACACAATAAAGCCCCTAAACTATTTGGGCCGTCTCAAAGTATACTCTCTGGAAAGGAGACGAGAGAAGTACCAAATAATATATACTGTGTATGGAAGATACTAGAGGGCCAGGTTCCTAATTTGCACAGTAAAATAACATGATGCTGGAGTGATCGATATGGAAGGAAATGTAGAATTGAGCCAGTGAAGAGTAGAGGTGCCATTGACATAATCAGAGAACACTGTATGTACATAAGAGGTCCACGGTTGTTAAATATATCCCCCAGCATGTATATGAAATATTGCCAGAACAAAAGTGGAAATCTTCAAGAAAAACTAGACAATTTTCTTCAAGAAGTGACAGACCAACCGGGCTGTAGTGAATATGTGGTCCTGCGGCCCACCCTAAGCAACAGCCTGTTGGACCAAGTTATCACAAGTCAAGCCTGGCCCCGAGCTGGGCTTGGGGAATAGGAGAATTCCTAGAACCTCATTTAGGTGGAATCAAGGTGGTGAGTTAAGAAAACAGAACAAATTATAGGCGAGTTTGGTCGTTGTGAGTTGAGAAAGTGTTACTTAGTCAGGGAATTTCTGGACACAAAAATTTAACTTTAACAAATGCTGTAATTAAATTTCAAAAAATTCCTAAAGGAAAATAGGTGTTATTGATTTTAATAAAAAATTAAAAATAAATTATTTCAGTGCTATGAAAAACTTGGAGATTATGAGGTTAATACAGTATATATTAAGTGCAAATTACTGTTGCCTTACTTTTGGTTTGTCATGTTGACAGTGGCAAAGTTATGCTTATTGGCACCACCTCCCTCCCCAGCCAAAATAAGAAAAGAATCAATTATTTTGTTCCCATGATGTTACAGAAAAACATATGTAGGGTATGGGAAAATGACAACAAAATTGTAGTTGTCTTACTTTGAGCCTGTGATACAAAAATGTGTTTCAACTGTGGGTGAGACATTGGTTTGTTGCACCTGATCACCCTTCTCTCGCAATATCACCATGGACTTATTGTTGTCACTTCATGTCGCTATATCATTCACTGCACAATGCACATGGTCTAACAGGATGCTGAACTCTCATTACAAATAATGAAATGTTTACAAATATCTTCAAATACTCCATGAATGTCCTGTTAGAAGAGATACCAGGACATTTAGTCAGTGATGTGGTGAGATGGAAGCTGCTTACATGTTTCCCTCAAAGTGGTTCTCTGGATACCAAGGAAGAGGCGAATTTTTGTGTATGATGCCACCGTACCCAGAGATCTCTGATGGTTGGAAGCACATCTATACACCAGCTGATTTGATCTCATAACCCATAAATCAAACTCATAAGTGCAATCCATTGGTTCAGCATGCCACATTCTGCATATTTTAATTTTGAATCTATTTTCCTAACAATGCACATGCTTCTCAGATTGTCCATTTCTGCTGCTTTAACTTTTGATTTTCACTTTCATATCACACACGATGTACAACCCTACATAAGTCTACAGTACCTCTTCTTCATGCTGACCTCTGGCTGCTTCTATTCCTATCTTGCTTCTCTCCTTACTAAAGCTTTTATTGCACCAGCTGTTTTCTTATTAACCCTACTGTCAACCTCAATTGCAAATATAGCTCTTTTTCATCAGTCACACATCCTAGGTACTTAAACTGATCAAACACTTCCAATCACATTTGTTTCACAGACTTTGTTTCATTATTCTCCACCACATGCCTCAATAAAATGTTTGATTATGTAGCCTCTTTAGCTCTCTTCCTTTCTGCTTGAATAAATGTATCAGCTACATATTTCAAATTTGACATACAGCACTCAAATTACTAATAATTGGCCTCTTTATCTAGATTTGATTTCGTCTTCCATTTGTATGTGGCCTACCTCATATAGCCTACTTTTATTGATGTTATCTCCTATATTATTTCTTCATCCCAGTTTCTCTCTCTGTATTAAGCACTTTATTTATTTCAGTCTGTGTTTGTTCTTGTATGTATCCTAAATATAAGAGCTTGTTCTGCCTTATTGTCAATGTTTCCATTTCATACACACTTTGGTATGTTGCATTGCTGTACAGCGCTCTATAACATTTCCTGTTTTCTTATCCTTTCTACTTTCTTCAGTGCCGATACCCTTGTTTGTTTCTCCCTTTCACACCTTTCTATTATTATTATTATGTCAACCATTAATCACTTATTTTTTAAGTACACACAACTATTTTCTCTAGTCGCAGTATTGGTCCCAATTTTTTTTTTTTTTTATATACTGTGTAAATACAAACATCACAACATAAATCTATAAAGTTGACTAGAAGGAATTTTTAAACCTGCAACCTAGGAACACGAGATGTAAATTCAAGCTAAAACACAAAGGCGCTGAAAAAAATATACAAAAGTTGATAACCAAACCACACAATAGAAGATGGAGCAACAATAACGTTTTGGCTCATCCTGGACCATTATCAAGTAATTATCACATACGACTTGATAATGGTCCAGGATGTACCGGACTTCATCATTTCTCACGCTTCTGATGTGTGGTTTGGTCATCACTACTTCTGCCACGTTATTGTGACTCACCATCTGCATAAATGAAAGTTTTTTCTTCTTCTTCTTTCTCAAAGAGCTGCAGATGTTTGGAGTAATTTATGAGTGATGGATATCAAAACCATCTGGAGCGTCAAAGAGTTATAGGGAAGGCAAGACATGGCACATACACACAGCATACAGCACTAACCTTGATGCCAATTTAATCAAAATAACACTATTAACCCCTCAAAATACTGCCATCATTGTGTTGATAATATTTTGAAATACAACTATCATGATATTGTTTGTTAATGTTTAAATACCAATGTTGCCCGTATGGTCTAGTTTAGTTAATTTATTATGCACCCCATACCCATCCTGTGAGCTGTAGTGAAAAGGGTTACAGGCATATGATGGACCCAGGGACAGAACCCCAAAATTCATTTAGCTAAGTAAGTTACAGTCTTGATAAGTTATTTATAAAATTTATTGTACAGTATCTTATTACATCATCAATGGGTTCGAGGCCAACCACGGGTACAGTCTCTAAGTTAAGCAACTAGCATAACATAGGAGAGCTAGTATCATAATTGATATGTTTACTTCCACTCCGCCCCCATCAAGTGGGCAGCAGTGTATAGGTTAGTCACCCATATTTACTACCTACAGTTAGCAAACTGGGAATATTTGGCTAAATAGTATCTCTCAGCAGTCATATGAAACCCAAAATTAATTTGGAGTCAGACATAGACTTTTCAGCTTTTATTTTTCCATCATCATAGCACTTACCTGGCCCAACATATATATCCTTAACTGACTGTGTTTGTTTATCTGTCCATGGTTGGAGGCCAGATGCTTGGGGGAATGGTCTTGGGTACAGGACAGACCTAGGCTGGTCAGGGTCAGCCTAAGTTAAAATCTTTTAGAAATATTAGCATTTACAGATGGATTTTTTCTTTTTCTGCTTCCAGCCCCCCCTCCCCCTCCCCCTTCTCTAACTATACTAAATCTAGTGTTCAGAATATGATGTTCTCCTAGGAGCCAGTGACTACTGTGTCATTTTGTTCAAAACCATAGTATATTTGAAGGAACTAGTCACAGTGAGAAACTGTGATTGGATTGAATTGTGGAAACTTGTAGATAAGAGCCTACCTACAGGAAGTTGGGTGAGAAACCTAGTTGGACAAGGCAGCAAATGCAATTATGCGTTGGATGCAAATCCAGTGCCTGAGTATGTACATAATAGGTAGAGCGTCAACTGTGGTGAGATGGTATGAACACGCACAATGGATTTTTGAATGAAAAAAACAGTACTGTTATAGAATACAAGGCTGCGTGTGAAAGTTTGTGCTGTAACTTTGGCATCAGATGAAAAATTTTGTATGCACAAGCAGAACTGCATGTACTTACTGTAAGGCAATCTGGAGATGAACAGTATGGTACAGTAAATTTAATTTGGTACAAATCCTGTCATATACCAGCTTTTTATGCTTTTTGTTTTTTTATATTTATTTCAACTTTTTCATATTATACTGAATGCATTCTGCTCTAGTTATATATTTTATTTTTGCTTTCAGAGTTTTAGAGTATAATTTTAAAAATTAAATAAGTATTGACATTACATGGTCAAAATATAACAATATCATCATTATTTAGATTACTATCTTTCATTTTATTTTGTGCTTCATTTGCTCACAGTTACAGTCTGCAACCCGTCCTCGCAAATTCGTATAGTCAATATTGACTTATTAAATGCGTGCATAGGTGATATACTAAACATAATAGATACCCTTAAAAAGCTTCATAGAAAACACCGACCTTACCTAACCTTGTTAGTATGTTAAGATAAGCATCTTATTGCTTCGTAATTACAATTATTACCTAACCTGTACCTATAATAGGTTAAGTAACAATTGTAATTACGAAGCTATAAGATGCTTATCTTAACATACTAACAAGGTTAGGCAAGGTCGGTGTTTTCTATGAAGCATTTTAAGGGTATCTATTATGTTTAGTGTGTCACCTATGCACGTATTTAATAAGTCAATATTGACTATAAGAATTTGCGAGGACGGGTTACGGTGTGAGACCAGTCTGCTAGAGTCAAACACAAATTATACTGACCACTGGTTATTGTACAGCCCGTTCTCTCAAGTTGCCACACAGGACAAAATATAGGGCACTAAAACACATGAACCCAAGACATCCACCTAACCTTACCAACCCACACATAGAAAACGTGCTGTTTGTGAGCTGCTTCTTTTCATAACTGTACACTATATTTTGTCTGTTGCAGATAATGGCATACAAAATGCTGTGTATTCTTTGTGAGGATACGTTGCTTGTAAACGTCATACCCCATAGATTGGATACATTAACCGTTTGCTTAAGTTACACAAAATTGTTTAGTTATTCCTTTTTTAATTGTTTACATTTTCTTAATTTAGTCTTGTCAAGAAGTACAAGAAAAAGCTTTCTTACAGTGGGGAAATGAATTCCTGAATTTGCCTGTTAGGTTTGCGGTCGGAGTGACCGTGAGGACCGGCTGCTGTTGTGTGATGGCTGTGATTTGGGTTATCACCTGGAGTGCCTTGACCCACCATTGACTCGTGTACCCATCGAAGAGTGGTTCTGTCCTGACTGCCAGGCTGTGAATAGCTCCTCGGCTGCCGCAGAGGTCTGTTTTATCATGTAGTAAGACTTTAGTTTTAAACAAATTATATAGATTTTTGTTATTATCATTATTATTATTTTTATTATTTGTATTCATCACTATGGTAAGATATATTTAAAAGGTTAGAAAGTTAAGTTCAGTATAAAAGAAGAGTTTGAATGGTTTGTATGCACGAACCAGATGCTTCGAGTTGGCTCCAAATTTACTCATACCGTTGGTACAGTTGAGCTCAAAGGTGGTTTTTGTATAAACAGTGTAAATATGTATTCAATATTTGATACATAAGTAAATGAAAACAAATAATTCTAAAGCTATTTGCTTTGAATAAAACAAAAATGCATATTCATTTTTTATTATTACTTTACAATATGTTAAAAATTTATATATGCCTTATAAATTTTTAACAAAGTAAAATATTGAATATAATATGGATCTGCTCTGTGGTATTTTGATAATTTATCAAGGCTGGAAAATTGTGCAAACTTTTTGGAAAACGCCTAGTTTCGATTAAACACCTAATTGATAAATAAAGTTTGCTGCACTCGATGCAATCCTCATGTTTATCCTTAACTCTATTGCCACTGAAACATTTACCAAAAAAAAAGTTGAATGTAATGAAACACCTCTTGTGGGTTGGCCTAGGTGGCTCCTTGTAGCTAGCTACACATCGATCCTTGAGAGTCCTTAATAGCTTATCAGAGATCTAGGGCCAAAACCTTGCCCCAACCCCCCCTCATCAGAGGTGCAGGGAGCAGGAGGCTCATGACCACTGTTGAAACATCCCCAGTAAGGAACTAAGTAAAATAGACACCTATATTGTTCATAGAAAGTAAACAAACACTGCAACAGATAACTTGGCAAACAAGCTACCCAGTAGTTATGTCATACACCCCCCTAATATTAGCTGACCACCAGCAGGTGGCAGCACCATGGCAGCTGCTGGCTTCCCATGTCAACATTCATCTGTCTTAAGACCAAGAAAAACCAACCAATGCACTTGGGAGGGAGGGGAGGGTCCAATGAGCACCTGAAGTCTCTCTACCCTCCCATTTCTCAGAAAGGGGCATTTCTCCAGAACACTGGGGAAGTCATACTTGGCAAGATGGGAAAGGAATAAAATGTGGCTTGAAGATTAGAAGTCTGGCAGGGAACCAAACCTCTAACCCCCCATTTTATCCCCTCATCTCTCTACCCTTTCTCTCCCTGCCATTTCATCCCCCTTCTCTATAAATGCTAATATTTCTTAAATATTTAACTTAGGCTGACCCTGACCAGCCTATGTCTGCCCCACACCCCAAACAATTTACATGGCAAAGTTGGGTGAGGCTAGCCCAATTATCTGGCCTCCAAACTGGCCAAACAAACTTATATATATATATATATATATATATATATAATATATATATATATATATATATATATATATATATATATATATATTTAATATTTATATATTTATATATATATATATATATATATATATTATATATATATATATATATATATATCATCCCCGAATGGGAAAGACCTTAGCCAGGTGTTCAGTGACCAAAAAGCTATTAAAGGTACCCCCCCATGCTGGGGACTTCCTGTTGGCAGTCCCTAATTCCGCCTTGGGCACCCGCCTGGATCATCGGGCCCTAAGTATTGGTGTTGCTCTGCGCCTTGCCGCCCCTATCTCCACCGAGCACCGGTGTATTTGCGGCCAGGCACGGGCAGACCAATACGGCAGCCATGGTCTCATCTGTCGTAAGACACAGGGAAAGATTGCCAGACACGAGGCAGTCAATGACATCATCAAGAGAAGTTTGGCTACAGCTGGGTGTCCAGCACAAAGGGAACCCCAGCTGTGCAGACCTGACAACAGCCAAAAACGCCCAGATGGAGTCACCCTGCAGCCATGGAGGGAAGGTAAACAGGTCGTATGGGATTACACCTGTGCATCTACATTGGCTGATACCTATTTACGTTACAGCTCAGCGGAGGGAGGTGGGGCAGCCACCTTCAGGGAGACCCAGAAAATCCACAAGTACAGAAACCTAGAACGTTGTTACAGGTTCGTGCCGATAGGCTCAGAGACTCTGGGCGCCTGGGTAAATGTGCACTCAAGTTTTTAAAGGAGGTTGGTGAGGAACTCATTGGAAAACTAGAGACCCACGAGCAGCCAGTTTCCTATTCCAGCGCCTCAGTGTCGCAGTGCAGAGGGGAAATGCGTGCTGTATCCTGGGTACGCACCCAACCTCCGAGGAGCTGGACGAGGTCTTCGAACGCTGATTGTTTAATTGTTATATATTTGTGTGTGTGTGTGTGTTCTCTGTAAACTGTAGCATTGCAATAAAATAAAACAAAACATACAAAAAAATAATAGGGGTGGTAGGAGAAGAAAAGAATAAAGTATTCAGTGAGAATCCACAAGATCTTCTCTGAATGCTCTTTGTTTTCTTCTTCGAGGATGTGGGTCCCTGCAATTGCACCAGAGGTGGTACCCCTAATATACATATATATATATATATATATACATATATATATATATATATATATATACATATATATATATATATATACATATATATATATATATATATATATATATATATATATATATATATTACATACATTATTTATTTTACTCCCACCGTCGGGATGGTGGGGCAAATAGCCTCGGCTACCATCATCTTTTGTACGGCCACAGTTGGTCGAGTGGTTAAGGTACCATGTACACCAGCTGCATTGTGCTCCAGGCTGTCTGGATTAGGAATTCCGGGTTATATAGTTATATAAGTTATATAGTGAGTTATATAGGCAAGTCTGTGCATTGAGCAGTTACACTGAGTTCTCCCACATAACAGGGCTCGATTAAAGAACACCAGAGGTCCTTCACCATCTCATTGCCTGGGAGAGAATGGAATTCTGTGGGATAAATACCCCGGAATTCCTAACTCTCTTTAATGGCTTTGAAGTATGGTGCAGTGGATACAGTGTGTACCTGCCACTTGTGGGCCAGGGTTCGAGTCTCCTGGTGGGTTGAGTGTTAAAAAGTTATAAACTTCAGCTTGCGAGGTTATAGGCAAGTCTGTGCATATATATATGTGTGTATATATATATATGATATATATATAGGATATATATATATATATATATATATATATATATATATATATATATATATATATATATTACACACACACACACACACACACACACACACCAACACACACCACACACACAACACACACACACACACACACACACACACACACACACACGCACGCACGCGCGCACACACACACACACACAACACACACACACACACACACACACACACACACACACACACACACACACACACACACACACACAACACACACACACGAACTTGGTTGAAGAACACAACTTGGTTGGAACAAGTTGGGGGAGAAGGTGGTGGAGGCCAAGACCGTCAGTAGTTCAAAGCGTTATATGACAAAGAGTGCTGGGAAGACGGGACACCACGAGCGTAGCTCTCATCCTGTAACTACACTTAGGTAATTACACTTAGGTAATTACACACGTACGTACGTACGTGTGTGTGTGTGTGTGTGTGTAATTACCAAAGTGTAGTTACAGGATGAGAGCTACGCTCGTGGTGTCCGTCTTCCCAGCACTTTTGTCACATAACGCTTTGAAACTACTGACGGTCTTGGCCTCCACCACCTTCTCACCTAACTTGTTCCAACCGTCTACCACTCTGTTTGCGAAAGTGAGTTTTCTTATATTTCTTCGGCATCTGTGTTTAGCTAGTTTAAATCTATGACCTCTTGTTCTTGAAGTTCCAGGTCTCAGGAAATCTTCCCTATCGTTTTTATCAATTCCTGTTACTATTTTGTACGTAGTGATCATATCACCTCTTTTTCTTCTGTCTTCTCATTTTGGAATATTTAATGCCTCTAATCTCTCCTTGTAGCACTTGCCCTTCAGTTCTGGAAGCCACTTAGTAGCATGTCTTTGCACCTTTTCCAGTTTGTTGATGTGCTTCTTAAGATATGGGCACCACACAACCGCTGCATATTCTAGCTTTGGCCTAACAAAAGTTGTGAACAATTTCTTTAGTATTTTGCCATCCATGTATTTAAAAGCAATTCTGAAGTTAGAGAGCGTGGCATAGGCTCCTCGCACAATGTTCTTTATGTGCTCCTCACGTGATAGTTTTCTATTCTAGAACCACCCCTAGATCTCTTTCTTTATCA
>WNGS01164858.1:12874015-12924522 GCA_020271785.1 Procambarus virginalis
AAGGGCATAACAATCATCTAAGTTTCTTATCCTTCCTATTATCTTAGCATCATCAGCAAACATGTTCATATAATTCTGTATACCAATGGTAGATCATTCATGTAGACAATAAACATCACTGGTGCAAGAACTGAACCCTGTGGTACTCCACTTGTGACATTTCTCCAGTCCGATACATTGCCTCTGATTACTGCCCTCATTTTCTATCAGTCAGAAAATTTTTCATCCATGTTAGAAGCATACCTGTCACCCCTCCAATATTTTCCAGTTTCCAGAACAACCTCTTATGTGGAACTCTGTTGAAAGCCTTTTTTAGGTTCAAATAGATGCAGTCAACCCAACCATCTCTTTCCTGTAAAATCTCTGGCTCGATCATAGAAACTGAGTAAATTCGATACACAGGATCTTCCAAATCGAAAACCATACTGTCAGTCTGATGTATAATTTCTCTCCAGGTGTTCTACCCATATAGTTTTTATTATTTTTTCCAGTGTTTTGTCTATTACACTAGTCAATGATACGGGTCTATAATTGAGGGGAATCTTCCCTGCTGCCACTTTTGTAGATTGGAACTATGTTAGCCTGTTTCCACTTGTCTGCTACGACTCCTGTACACAGGGATGCCTGAAAGATCAGGTGAAGTGGAATGCTGAGCTCAGATGCACATTATCTCAGAACCCATGGTGAAACTCCATCTGGGCCAACTGCTTTGTTCTTACTGAGCTCCTTTAGCATATTTTCCACTTCATCTCTAGACACCTTTATACGCTCTATGTTCTTCTCTGGAATTCTTATAGCGTCTGGTTCTCTGAAGATTTCATTTTGTAAAAACACACTTTGGAACTTTTCGTTTAATGTTTCACACATTTCCTTTTCATTTTCTGTGAATCTATTTCCCATTTTCAACCTCTGGATATTATCCTTCACCTGCAATTTGTTGTTTATGAGTTTGTAGAATAGGCCCGGTTCTGTTTTACATTTGTCCACTATCCCTTTTTCAAAATTTCTTTCTGACTCTCTCCTTACTGTTGTATAGTTGTTTCTCGCATCTTTATATCGCTGGTATGTTTGGGGGTTTGGCCTCTGCCTATACTGATTCCATTTTTGTGTCTTTTGGTCTCTGGCCCTCTCGTAATTTCTGTTGAACCAATCCTGTTTTCTATCCCTGCATCTCTGTTTTAGTATGAATGTGTGCCTTCATTGTATATTTTGGAAATGTTGGCATACATTTCATTTACTTCCCTGCCTAGCAACAAGTCTGACCAGTTACACTCGTTAAAAAAATTTGACGTTCCCCATAGTGACCTCTCCTTAAATCGAGTTTATCATCTGTTTCAATGTCCCCATTTTATTCTTGATGATATCTTAAAGCATATTTAATGTCTAACAGGACATGATCAGTCTTTCCCAAGGGAGGAAGATACTGGATGTCATATATCTCTTCTTTCCTGGTGAATACTAGATCCAGTACTGACGGTACATCTCCTTCCCTCATTCTTGTGGCCTGCTAGATGTGTTGATACAAGAATGTCTCCAGAATGAGGTTCACAAATCTGCATGTCCAAAAGTCCTCCGTTCTTGCTTCATAGGCCTCCCAGTCTATTGCTTTAAAGTTGAAGTCCCCCAGTATGAGCAGTCGTGATTTATCTTTATCTGCATGTACAATAATATCTCTCATGATCATGAGGCCTTCTCGTTTGTCATCCAGTTCTTCCTTTGTCCATGTGTTGCTTGCTGGTGGGCTGTAGGCATTTAAAATTATCAGCTTATCATCCTGATTACAGACCTGCAATGCCATTATGTCAATATCTCATGGGTTTTCAAATAATAACTCTCTTACCTTCAGGTGTTCTTTCACCAGCACAGGCACTCCTCCCTTCCTAGTTTTCCTGTCACATCTCCAAACTGAATAGCCTCTTGGGAATATGACTTCATTTAATATATTTCCTTCAAGTTTCGTCTCTGATAATGCGACAATATCTGGGACCCTAAGCTGAATTATATCTTGCAACTCCAAAGTTTTTGACCTCACTCCATCTATGTTGGTATATACAATTTTCAGGAACATGTTCCCTTTCCCTTTGCTCTTTACTACTCTGCTTGATACCTGCTTGATGGGGTTCTGGGAGTTCTTCTACTCTCCAATCCCGGCCCGAGGCCAGGCTTGACTTGTGAGAATTTGGTCTACCAGGCTGTTGCTTGGAGTGGCCCGCAGGCCCACATACCCTCCACAGCCCGGCTGATCCGGAACTTCTCTTAGAAAACAGTCCAGTTTTCTCTTGAAGATGTCTACAGTTGTTCTGGCAATATTTCTTATAGTCGCTGGGAGGACGTTGAACAACCGCAGACCTCTGATGTTTATACAGTGTTCTCTGATTGTGCCTATGGCACCTCTACCTACCTCTACCAACCTACCCCTTCCACTACTGATCTTGTTGCTTTGTTTTTATGTACAAAGTGTGTGTGTGTGTGTGTTCGTAGCAGACGTGTGGAGACAGGCTAACATAGTTCTAATCTATAAAAGTGGCAGATCTACAAAAGTGGCAGCAGGGAAGACGCCCTCAATTATAGACCTGTATCATTGACTAGTGAAATAGTCAAAATACTGGAAAAAAATAATAAAAACTAAATGGATAGAACACCTGGAGAGAAATAATATAATATCAGACAGACAGTATGGTTTTCGATCTGCAAGATCCTGTGTATCGAATTTACTCAGTTTCTATGATAGAGCCACAGAGATGTTACAGGAAAGAGACGGTTGGGTTGACTGCATCTATCTGGACCTAAAAAAGGCTTTCAACAGAGTTCCACATAAGAGGTTGTTCTGGAAACTGGAAAATATTGGAGGGGTGACAGGCAAGCTTCTAACATGGATGAAAAATGTTTTGACTGAAAAAAAAATGAGGGCAGTAATCAGAGGCAATGTATCTGACTGGAGAAATGTCACAAGTGGAGTATCACAGGGTTCAGTTCTTGCACCAGTGATGTTTATTGTCTACATAAATGATCTACCAGTTGGAATACAGTATTATATGAACATGTTTGCTGATGATGCTAAGATAATAGGAAGGATAAGAAACTTAGATGATTGTCATGCCCTTCAAGAAGACCTGGACAAAATAAGTATATGGAGCACCACTTGGCAAATGGAATTTAATGTGAATAAATGTTCATGTTATGGAATGTGGAATAGGTAAACATAGACCCCACACAACCTATAAATTATGTGAGAAATCCTTACAGAATTCTGATAAAGAAAGAGATCTAGGGGTGGTTCTAGATAGAAAACTATCACCTGAGGACCCCATAAAGAACGTTGTGCGAGGAGCCTATGCTGTGCTTTCTAACTTCAGAATTGCTTTTAACACTTATCAGTCACCGGGCAGGCGAGCGGTCAACTTAGGGATCATGCATCCGACGTGCGGGCGAGCGTGCGGGTAAGCGCGCGGTGACACCTAAATGTGTATACTCGTTTCAGCTTTCTCACCTTAATTCTCCTGCTATGTCGCTCGTTTTGGTATCATTGTGTTTGCATTTAAATTCCCTACAGGTGTGTATAAATATAATGTCCAAAAGCCTGGCGTGACTCCCAATAGTAACGCGTTAAGTCGGCAAAAGTTACCCGTGAGTGCACAAAATCAGTAAAATGTGCATTCTCGTTCCATTTTTCTCACCTTAAATCTCGTACTACGTTGCTCGTTTTGGTATCATTGTGTTCGCAGTTAAATTCCCTACAGATGTGTATGAATATAATGTACAAAAGTTTGGAGTGCTTCCCTGCAGAAAAGCCTAAAGTTACAGTGAACGAGCACCAATTTGTACACTGCAACCTAATGTGTGTACTCGTTCAGTTTGATAACATCAATTTTCGTGTTACATCTTTCATTTTGGTATCAAATTGTTCGCAATAAAAAGGCACGTATTTTAAAACTAGTCCCATAATAATAGAGCAATAACTGGAATTTTAACAAATATTTTAATTTTGGAAGCTCCTCATCACAAAATTATTTATATCTTTCCAGTGTTCTGACATAAATTTTTGTGTTACATCTTTCATTTTGGTGTCAAATTGTTCGCGACATAAAGGCGCGCATTTTAAAACTAGTCCCAACATAATAGCACAATAAATAGAATTTTAACAAATATTTTAAAATTTTGACCAAAAACCTATTTATAATCATATAAGTGTTCGGACATCAAGTTTCATGTTACATCTTTCATTTTGGTATCAAATTGTGCACATTCTAAAGGCGCTTATTTTGATACTATCCCGAGGTCGATTGGATAAAAAATTAATTTTAGACAAATATTTTTTGTAGTGGAAGCAAGTCCGGTCCAAAGTTAGGATTCAAGAGAAAAATAATGGACAAGAGTTCGGTTCAAAGTTACAGATAGTGTTAAATACATGGATGGCAAAATACTAAAGAAATTGTTCACGGCTTTTGTTAGGCCAAAGCTCGAATATGCAGCAGTTGTGTGGTGCCCATATCTTAAGAAGCACATCAACAAACTGGAAAAGGTGCAAAGACATGTTACTAAGTGGCTCCCAGAACTGAAGGGCAAGAGCTACGAGGAGAGGTTAGAGGCATTAACTATGCCAAAACGAGAAGACAGAAGAAAAAGAGGTGATATGATCACTACGTACAAAATAGTAACAGGAATTGATAAAATCAATAGGGAAGATTTCCTGAGATCTGGAACTTCAAGAACAAGAGGTCATAGATTTAAACTAGCTAAACATAGATGCCAAAGAAATATAAGAAAATTCACTTTCACAAACAGAGTGGTAGACGGTTGGAACAAGTTAGGTGAGAAGGTGATGGAGCCCAAGACCGTCAGTAGTTTCAAAGGGTTATATGACAAAGAGTGCTGGGAAGACAGGATACCACGAGCATAGCTCTCATCCTGTAACTACACTTAGGTAATTTCACACATACGCATACAGTATATGGTATTTAAAATATAATTATACAGCAATGGTTATTTAATTCTGAAAATTTATTCCAGGCTGAAATTGAGGACGGAGAACTTCATGATTTAATTGAAGATGGTGCTCCAAGCTCATCCCTCCCAGCCTTGCGTCCAAACCGAGCTGTTGAGAGACCAAGGCTCTTACCCCGTACCCGTGCCTCAGAAAGAGTTCGTGCTCGTATCACACGATCTCGACAGCAGAGGGCTATAATTACTGAAAATGAAATGCGAGAACAGGAAGCTCTGCTTGAGGCTATTGCAGTAAGTTTATAGTTGGATTTCTTGTTTTATATTTGCAATACGATAATTATATATGATATGATAGCTATAAAAAAATGGAATGCAATACATAATAAATATAGGTAAAGATTACTTCATACTGTTAAGAGATCTAATAATTTTCTTAGCAAAGTTTTGTTAGTCATTTCCCTGACCAGGGGCTCAGAGGTTCATACAGGACATCAGAGGTCCATACAACATCAGAGGTCCGCGGTTGTCAACATCCTCCCAGCGACTATAAGAAATATTGCCGGAACAACCGTGGACAGCTTCAAGAGAAAACTGAACTGTTTTCTAAGAGAAGTTCCGGACCAGCCGGGCTGTGGTGGGTATGTGGGCCTGCGGGCCGCTCCAAGCAGCAGCCTGGTGGACCAAACTCTCACAAGTCGAGCCTGGCCTCGGGCCGGACGTGGGGAGTAGAAGAACTCCCAGAACCCCATCAACCAGGTATCAACCAGGACACTGCATGGACACACTAGGCTATATTTTGTGTCCCACTGTGTTAAGGAACTTTTCAAATGGATTTGCTGAATCATACAAAGAGTAAACCCATATCAATTTGCTTTTTGTTTTTAAAGATAATTGGAATCAAAGTGCCCAAGTAGAATTAGGGATTGCCAATAGGAAGGCCCTAGCATGGGGAGCTTGCACTGCTATATATATGTGTGTGTAATATACATATTAAAATATTTACATAAACAGGAAAATTACAACCAGCCCTGGCTGCCGAGGTAAAGTGTATCTACCAAAAAAAAAAAAAAAAGGCCAAAGAAACCTGTGCAGCTCAAGGCCACCACCAGAGGCAAACCCTAAAGCTTAACTGGTGGGGAAAAGGAAGTATCCGAAAAAAACATACATTAAAACAAGGAACCGGGTACTGAAGAATACATTAGCTGATCACCAAAGAAACAGCCAACAGACAAAATGGTAGAACATAGATCTGCATGAACAGAGAAATTAGCTTTGAAAGCAAAACAAAAGGTAAAATGAAATTTGAATGTGGTCTGGAATAGCAGTCCCTAGCAAGGTGTAGCAGGAATCCAGGTGACCGACTGGCAAGCTAAAAATAACCAAAGATGAAATTAAATACTCCCAGGGTCTGCATTTATTATCAATCTTTATTAGAAAATGTATATCTTTGGATGTGTTTTTATTTTAACTGTTGTTACATACAGCTCATAAGTTTTCTGTAAATTTAGTGTCACATGGTGTTTCAGCAGGGACCAAACAGTGACACACTCTGTCTCAGCCACACTGAGATAGCTCCAAACATATGAGTCACATCAGTCCTATGAGTCCTTAGTAGCCTACCTGTGGCCAGAGTCAGAACCTGGTGCCACAGACACACAGGGAGCAGGGGATTCTTAAGGTCACCCTCGCGAAAAAAATTCCCCGAATGGAAGCGAAGCAAACCTGACAACTACAAGGTTCACAGAGAAAAGGAAACAAAACAGCAAATGATTCTACAAACAATCCACCCAGCAGCTAGGTCAAACCCTCCATAGTTACAGTTGTCTACCACCAGGGTCACACTACTGGGAGCTACCAGCTTCCTATGTCAACAATCCTTAGTCATTCACCTGATGTCCAACAGTTTGGACTGCTCCTTCAGTCCCCAGGACTGTCCTTGCATATCATTTCATATGTTCATATGTTATTCATATGTTAATATTAGCTTCACATGCATGTGTTAACAAGCCTTGCTGGTTGTGTGAACTTTAGTAAACTGCCTCGAGTTATGTGTGTTTAGGGGAGCCCTTCCCTAGATGCTCACTCTTGATGCACCTGCCTTGACAGGGTAACGTACCTGGTGGATTCAAGAGTTTTTAACATAGAGGCCGACTTACTGTGTAAGGTGCCTTGCCCTGAGTAGTGCAAGGTTTGTTGTCTTTTGCAAGTGTCTGTGGTTGGAGGCATTCTGCAGTTTATTGATTAAGGGGTGCACTAGGGGGTCACTTGCTTGTATTTGCGGCATGCCGCTGACACTTTTTGTGGCTGTATTTATGCTCAGGGCTGTGCTTGGTGTCAGTTTTAATGGCAGGCAACTAATGCCTGGGTGTCCTGCTTGATTCTTGCCTTCAGGCCCTGGCAAGCATTGTAGGTTTTTGGTGTCTTGTTATGGATCAACCTGCAGTCAACCTGATGCCGTCAGTTTTGCTACAAACCAATAATCATTTATACTGTCTCCTTTTCCCGCCTGTTTGGTAGGTTTACCTTCTACCCCGAAACCTCTTTTTAATTAAAGCCTCCATCTCTTCTTCTTTTTTTTTTTATAGTGATGAGGCTTCACAGATGGCAGCCACTTCAGGTTTATTATTATTTATTAGCCTCTCTTGGATGCCATTCTAAAATCTCATCCCTCACAGTAACTCGTGTTCTTCTGTTGGTTAGGTATTTCTTTATCCACTGGAGCACCTTCCCTGTCAATCCTGCTTTCTTCAACTTATGCACTAATCTCTTATATGATATTGTATCAAAGATTTTCTGGCAATCCAAAAATATGCAGTCATCCCATCCTTCTATCTTCTCTAATTTTTGTCACCTGATCATAAAATTCTATTAAACCTATGATGCAAGATTTGCCATCTGTGAACCCATGCTGGTGGTGTGTTACAAAGTCCTACTTTCCAGATGTGTTACTAAGGGGTTTTCTCGCAATCTTCTTTATCACCTTGCATGGTATACACATAAGGGACACTGGACAGCTCCTCCTGTTCGTCTCCCTTCTTGTATACTATGACTACATTAGCTCTCTTAACTTTCTGGTAGGTCTCCCATTTCCAGTGACCCAGTATACACAATAGAAAGTGGCAAGCATACTGGGTAGTGCTGCTTCTTCACCCTCTTTAGTATCCATGGTGAGATGATTCCTGGTCCAACAGCCATTGTCACATCAAGTTCCAGCAGATGCTTTCTTATTTCATCTTTAAAAATATAAATTCCTCTAGTGCTGTTCGATCTAATGCTCCCTCTCTTAGTTCAGGACCTTCTCCTTCTCTTGTCATTCTCAGTGAGCCTTTCCTCACCTGTTCCTAATGTGATTATGTTGTTTTTCATGCTGTGTTTGCTTCCCTTCTCATTTAGATAGTCATTCCTGGCCCTCTGGTATCTTCCTCTGATTTCTGGTGGTGTTTTATTCCAGTAGTTTCTCCACTTCCTTTGTTTCTTTACATCTCTGATTAAACCATGGGTTCCTTTGCATTTCCTTCTTTCCACTTGAAATGGGACAAACTTGTCCTCTGCCTCCTGACACTTCAAGATGTCCATCATGTTTTATATAATCTTTTCTCTGATTACTGTGTCCCCATGGTATTGCTATTAGAATTTTTCTCATCCCTTACTAATTTTCCCTTTAGTATAACATTTTAGTCAGTGTGAATATCAGGTCAAATCAAGCTGGGTCATCATTACCTCTCATTCTTGTGGGTCCCCTAATTTATTGGCTTAATTGTGGGTCTCCTGACATGTTGGCTTAATTGTGGGTCCCTGACATGTTGGCTTAATTGTGGGTCCCCTGACATGTTGGCTTAATTGTGGGTCCCCTGACATGTTGGCTTAATTGTGGTCCCCTGACATGTTGGCTTAATTGTGGATCCCCTGACATGTTGGCTTAATTGTGGATCCCCTGACATGTTGGCTTAATTGTGGGTCCCCTAACATGTTGGCTTAATTGTGGATCCCCTGACATGTTGGCTTAATTGTGGATCCCCTGACATGTTGGCTTAATTGTGGATCCCCTGACATGTTGGCTTAATTGTGGATCCCCTGACATGTTGGCTTAATTGTGGGTCCCCTGACATGTTGGCTTAATTGTGGATCCCCTGACATGTTGGCTTAATTGTGGATCCCCTGACATGTTGACTTAATTGTGGATCCCCTGACATGTTGGCTTAATTGTGGGTCCCCTGACATGTTGGCTTAATTGTGGGTCCCCTGACATGTTGGCTTAATTGTGGATCCCCTGACATGTTGGCTTAATTGTGGATCCCCTGACATGTTGACTTAATTGTGGATCCCCTGACATGTTGGCTTAATTGTGGATCCCCTGACATGTTGGCTTAATTGTGGATCCCCTGACATGTTGGCTTAATTGTGGGTCCCCTGACATGTTGGCTTAATTGTGGGTCCCCCGACATGTTGGCTTAATTGTGGGTCCCCTGACATGTTGGCTTAATTGTGGGTCCCCTGACATGTTGGCTTAATTGTGGGTCCCCTGACATGTTGGCTTAATTGTGGGTCCCCTGACATGTTGGCTTAATTGTGGATCCCCCGACATGTTGACTTAATTGTGGATCCCCTGACATGTTGGCTTAATTGTGGATCCCCTGACATGTTGGCTTAATTGTGGGTCCCCTGACATGTTGGCTTAATTGTGGGTCCCCTGACATGTTGGCTTAATTGTGGGTCCCCTGACATGTTGGCTTAATTGTGGATCCCCTGACATGTTGGCTTAATTGTGGATCCCCTGACATGTTGGCTTAATTGTGGATCCCCCCTTTTTGTTTTAGCCAACACATTAGGGGACCCACAATTAAGCTAACATGTCCCCCCCCCCTCCCCTGACATGTTAGCTTAATTGTGGGTCCCCTAATGTGTTGGCTTAAAATGTTTCTTGTAGTCACATTCAACAGTTTAGCTCTCCATGTATCTGCCGTATGTGGTTCTTTGTTCTCCTAGTCTTAGCTCTCCATGGTTGAAGTCTCTTACGATTAGGAATCAGGATACATTTCTACAGGCCACAGAGGTTGCTTTTTCTATTTAATAATAATTGCCATGTTGTTTCTGGCATATTCCTGTCTAGGTATTCTGTCATTTAATTAAGGATTATATATCAGTGCAGCTAGCTACAGGGAGCCATGGAGACCCACCCAGAAAGAGGCATTTCATTACATTCAATGCTGGATTGTTTACAATTCTTGAGTAATCCACAAGATGCCATGTGATTCTCATCACCATTGTATCATGTGTTTAGCTAAACCATGACGTTTAGTAAAATAATAAAATAATGAGTAATTTCTTCCCGTTCAGCCCTTCCCCCTCTTCTTGAGCCTCGTTTCCCTCTTCCTCCTTACCACCCTTCCTTTTTCCTGCTCTTCCTTTTCCTCTATTTTCCTTCTTCTTTGCCATTTGCTTCTCTTCTCATCCCTCTTCCTCTCTCCCTCTCCGCCCTCTTTCTGTCTCCCACTTTCTCCTCCTGCATTCCAATTCCTGACCCATTCCCCTTTCCATAATATTAATTCATGTAATTTCAAAACTTCTATAACAGGTTTACATAAATGGAAGTGGTATGAAATTTTATAATTTATTTTCATTTCTTCTCAGGAAGCCGAGGAGTTGGGGGCAAGTGGAAGTCAGAGCAATACACAGACCAAGAGTGCATCAAGTACCACAGCACGCAGAACCACTAAAGCTCCCAGAAGAAAAAAGAGAAAAATTGTCCGTAAGAAGAAGAGAAAAGTTAGAAAGAAAAGAAAAACAACCACAAAGAAAAAGGCAACATCTACATCAAAATCTGGCAAACGTCTTAAGGTTAAACGTAAAACTAAAAAAACTACACGAAAGAGAAAAACAAAGAGAAAGAAAAAGAAGGTAAGCATCGCATTAGGCATTGCTTAAAGCTATATTTTTCATTATGGTAGAAATATTCTGTAATTGTTGAATGACTGCAGATAATTTATGACTTAGGGGAGTAAGGATTAGTGAATAATGACGTGAATAGTGTAACAGATTAGGAAAGGATATTTGTTTTATGTTAAATATGGAAATTCGTGAGAATAATAACAGGGATTTTTACTATTCAAATTAATATTTTTAAAAGATGGGTTTGGCTAGACATAGCATATAAATTGAAATTTTCTTTCCATTCACCTGGGCTCTAGGAGACTCTAGCCATGGTTCCCCATGCATGTAGTTATATGACATGGGCGAGGGTCAGTAATTCCTGTGAGCTTCAGCAGTAGTCAGGAGGGGTGGGTTGAAAATTCCAGTTTGGCAGCAAGATGCTGTTTCTGGAACCTTTCTTTATTAAAGCTACTCAATAGCTCGGTCGATAGAGTGTCTGGCTCACATGCGAAGAGTCCACGGTTCAAGTCTCCTAGTACCCAGATTTTGTTTAATTTGGACAATCGGTTTTTCCGTGTCTAAACTTGACTTCTCTGACCTCCTCGGCTTGCAATATGGCCAGCAGCCCACAGAGGTTATCAAAGAAGTAAAGTGTCTAGAACAACATTGCACAGCTCAAGCATGTCACCCTTGATAGGTGCCTGTTCCCTCTCTTGCAACAAGGACATCCAAATAAACTGTGCAGGATTACCGGTTGTGTCTGCTCAACCTGGATTTGAGGAGGGAACAAGAATTGATTGATGTCACATTTATAGATGTATGTTGTTGTTGGCATGTAAATGGTTCCCAGATGTAGATGAGTTTGATGTAAGGGAAAAGGGTTCATTGGTACAAACATTCACAGCTAAGGAAATACATGCACGTATAGCCCCATGTGAAAAAACTTATTGTTTGATTAATTTGTATGATAAATGTAAGGAAAACTGAAAATAAACTAACTACATTTTTACTAGTTACAGGTATATAGTATGTAGTAGTTGGCTGAAGTTGACATTTTGCTGACAATTGTATGTGACATGACTCCAATGTTGACCTTTGGATGTTTATATGAATATTTTTATATATCAAGGAGTAACCCTGTGATCTCAGTGCCATGAGCTCCAGGATCAACTCGGGTAACACTCAGAAAGTACTGTTTCATTACACCGACACTGTTTCTGAAGGGAGCCCCTACGGCTCCCCGAAGCTTACCAGACTGATATGTATGTATTAGACCATGACATCAGTTGATGAAATTTTTGCCTACTGGGGACCACGAGCCAAAACCTAGCCCCCTCAGAGAATCGCCAGAACCTGCTCTTTCTTTTCTTTGGGTGCATGGCATGGGTTTTGTCGGACCCGCACACTTGATTGGCGGAAGACTTCCACTGTGGTACAGGTTTACCTGGGAGGCGTGTTGGCTGTCTTGTTGAAGTTGTTTGCGCCGATTCTCAATGAGGTGATGTGTCTGCTTAGAGAGTACCAACCTTGGTACTCTCCTCTCTACTTCTACTAGGAGAAAGTTGGCTCCTTGGTGGCTGGCTCAGCCTTGGTTTCAGGTACTGCTTGTTCGGTGTGCGAACCCGCGATGTTTTCCACGGCTCCGCCTCTTTCAGCAGATCAGCCTGGTCAGGTACCTAGCTGGTTTGGTCTTCTCCACTCTTCATGTCTGGTCTTTTGACATGGATCTATCACCACTTGTATGGTGATCAGGTGGCTTCGTTGATGGTGTCCCACCTGCGAGCTTCATCTTGGCGACAGTATGACGTTTCCTGGCGCTCTTTCTGCCATTTTCTCTCTCTTTGTAGGTTGTCTTTTCTTTCGGATCGGGTTGTCTTGTCCTTTCTTTCTTGGCTTTTTCAGGACCGTCATTTGATGCCTAATACTGTTGCTTCATATTGTGCAGCACTGGCAGAGCCACTTCAGCTTGCGTTCTGAGTGGATGTTACTTCTACCCCATTCTGTAAACTTGCTCTTGCTTTGTTTCACCTCCAGCCTGCTCATGCGCTGCCTGAGCTGTCACGGTCCTTGGACAGGGTGCTCTCCTTTCTCTCTTCTCCTCAATTTGTGGTGGCCCCTTTGGTACAAGATTGTTTTTCCAAGGCACTCTTTTTGTTAGCATTGGCTTCTGGAAGTTGGATCGGCGGTGAGCTTTATGCTCTCTTCTGGCACAGAGGTTTCTGCTCTTTCGGTCCTGGTGGTAGGTTTGTTCGTTTTCAGCCATCTCCTTTTCTGCCAAAGAATGAGTCGGTGGCTTTCTAGAGGGGTCCTTGGGTCTTTGATGCTTGGTTGGTCAGGCCGGGAGTGTATGATGATGTGTGTCCGGTTGCAGCTCTTCACTGTTACCTGCACACCACGGCCTCTGTGGCCGGGGATGCGCTTCGGGTTGACCCAGTTTTCCTCGTTCAGTGTTCCAGGGCTTGGGTCTCCCTGGTTGCCTGCAGGGGTATTCGGTCCATTCAACCTGCTGTCTATCCTTGTGCCCATGATGTTTGTAAGTTTGCTGCTTTGGCTGCCATCTTTGGTAACATGTCTTGGGCTGATATTCGGAGATGGGGATTTTGGAGGTCAAACAGGGTCCTGGCCGTGCATTACTTAACATTCCTGGCTCCTAGTCGGGTATGTCTCTCTTTGTGTTGCAGGTTGCAGCTAGTTGTCTCAACTTTGAGCAGAGACGTGAGTGGCATCTCCCTCCTAGGTGAGTCCCTCTTGTCACTTTTCTTTGTTTAGGTAGCTCCAGAGAGGGGGGGAGGCCTGCGCGGACGATCAGTGCGACAGGGTTAGTGACGTTTGCCTGTTTGCCAGTTTTAGTTTGGAAGTTCTGCCTCCCTGTTTGGTTTTAGGTAGCAATTTTTACCATGTGGGGTATGTTTTGTTACACCTACCTTTCCGGGTGCCAAACCCCGGACGATGGCAGACATGGAATGCTTCCAAACACACGGGGGTTTCTTTAGGTCATTGCTCCTTGTGCCTCTTTGAAGGGGAGCCAAGTTCTGGCTCGTGGTCCCTGGTAGGTAAGAACTCCATCAACTGAAGCTGCAGGTTCAGAGGTTTATATCCCGAAGAGAGGCTCTGATCACTCCTCCATACTCTCTGCCATCAATGTCCTCAACAACCCCACCACTTATTGTACCAACCTTCATTACATTTACACACATCTGCGATACCTTACCCTCCACCACACAAACTGCCTCCACCCACTCCTGGAAGGAGGCTTGGTCATAGACCGGGCCGCGGGGACCTTGACCCCGAAATCACAGCAAGATAACTCACCCCACGTGTATTTCCACCATCACTTCATCGTGCAGTGAGAGAGATTGGGGGAAGGGTATATTTGTTGAAGTATTTAATATTATTTGTACCAATGTGATCTGGATTTGCTTTAAGAATATCTCATATTATTGTTTAGTTTGTTAGAGTTGCCTGGCATTGGGGGACTAGCAATTCTTACATTCCCATTCAATATTTATATATATATTATTACTGCACAGATTTTTTCATGCTGTATTTGTTTAAACCTAAACATTATCATCTTTCACCATATCATACAGTATATACCTAGTATGTTGACCAGACTACACACTAGAAAGTGAAGGGACGACGACGTTTCAGTCCGTCCTGGACCATTCTCAAGTCCATTGTGTCATTCTCACACTCGACTTGAGAATGGTCCAGGACGGACCGAAACGTCGTCGTCCCTTCACTTTCTAGTGTGTGATCTGGTCAACATACTTCAGCCACGTTATTGTGTCTCATCGCCTGCATATATCTAGTATGTTGAGACCAACAAAACCTTCCCTGCTAGGTTAAAATATTGTCCTTGTGAATGGTAATGTTGTAGGTTTCTTGTATGGCAATATTATTTATTTTACAGGTAATCAAGAAAACAAAACTGCCTGTCCCAGCCATGACTCCCAAAGCTAGAATAGCAGAGGCTCTTGGCATAAAACCATCTAAACCTTGGGAACGTGTTCCAACAATGCAACCTTTCAGCAAAGATCAAGATCTTGGAACCTTGAGAGCTAATGCAGCACTACCTCATCTTTCTCTTTTAGGGGTGAATGCCGATGTAGACATAAGTTATGGGTAAGTTACAGATTTTTATTTGTAATTTATTGAAGGTAAATTGTGCAAAAAGGAAGTGCATGTGTACATAAATGTGGGATGAAGTGAAAGTGTGTTGCCTGCTTATGTATTTAGTGTTTTGTGGGGAATAAGTACTAACCTCTGGACCCTTCCTGGGTTTTCTACCTATTGGTTTTCTAGTGCTACAATCCCCAAGCTTCTTTAGCATTTTGTTATCTACACTGCTGTGAATAAAGGCTGCAGCCATTACCCCATCAGGCATATTTCCGTGTTACTTCTAGTACACTGGTGGAATGCTGCCAGTTGTCCTTCAGACTCATCTGTGATAACATTTTGCACCTTTGTCCTTTCATTTTTTCTCAGCTATCATAGTCTGACAGTATCAGTTTTATCTGTGTATATTTTGTATGCAGTGATCAGGTTGCCCCCATCCCCCTAGAAAAATGCACTCCTCATCCTGTGCAGACATGTTCTGTATATCATAAAGTTGAATGCCAAGGTGCTTGATAGCTGAACCAAACCTGGCTCATTCATGTGGGCTACTGGCCAAGTGATAGTAACTGCTGCACCTTACCTCTTCTATCACCAGTGTGCTCTACTGGCTCATTATTACTATTATATTATTATTGTAATAATTATTATAAATGCCTTGTGGGTCTATCATTGTTATTTTTGTTTTATTTGGTTTCTACATAATATTTTGAGAATACCATATTAATCTGCAGCTTTAAACACATGATGCCACATTCTTACACATGTAAGAATGATTCCTGTTGTAGTAGAATACTGTAGTGTAGCCTCCTGGTGGCCATTTCTTTGTCCCAGATTACCCTTTTAAGATTAGGAGCAATGAATCACCCTGCGGGGAGTCGGCCCGGATGAGCCGGGCTACCCACCCTTTGTTTTTTTTTTGACTGATGTGTTGGCGGTTGGACATCACCTCAGGCCACAATTTCCTGTTCTGGGAATTTGCCCTGTACGGCAGTTGCTGCACTTGTGGTGTGTGCTGGCCTGGAGTTCCTGGGTATCGGAGCTCCATGCATCTAGCGACATTTTCCCTAAGTGCTCCATGAGTACTGCCCTTGCATGGTCAGTGTTATCTTCCCTGGGGCATTCGGAAATCACTCCTCGTTATTTCTGGCACCTCGCGTTTTCACATGCCTTACCCGGGTCCAATTGCAACAACCTAAACCTTGCATGTGACACTGAAGCTGCCTGCACTCGTTTATCAGTATCAGTAGACTGGGTGTATTGGAGCAACAGCAAGGAACACCACCAACACTAGGGAGCCGGTCGGCTTAGCGGACAGCATGCTGGACTTGTGATCCTGTGGTCCCGGGTTCGATCCCAGGCGCCGGCGAGAAACAATGGGCAGAGTTTCTTTCACCCTATGCCCCTGTTACCTAGCAGTAAAATAGGTACCTGGGTGTTAGTCAGCTGTCACGGGCTGCTTCCTGGGGGTGGAGGCCTGGTCGAGGACCGGGCCGCGGGGACAAAAAGCCCCGAAATCATCTCAAGATAACCACTCACAGGACTCCAGGTCAAAGGTGTCATCGACCCAACAGGCAGCATGAAAGAGGCAAAAACGGTGACTGTCACCCTGAAACAAGGGGACAGAGCAACCTTCGAACTCGTACAAAGTGAGATGGGACCCAGAGGATGCATACATTGGACCTTATCTACACCAAATAAAGAATAAACAAAAAATAACAAAATATATAAATATATAAAAAATAAAAAAATAAACTTTTTTGTGCAACTAGAAGTGTAAATACCCTGATGTTGCTAAAATTAAACTCCTGCAGCCAACTCCATCAGCTTTAGGGCTTCCAGACACCAGCTAGGACACAAACACTAGCCACCCAGGCAATGTACTGGCAACCCAACATACCTCATACCCAAACAAACGACACACACATATGTCAACCCATGGTGGACAGGCCATCGAACTTTGAAACCTCCTCTCTCTCTCTACACCCGCATCCTCTTCCAGAATTTCACCTCCCCATCCCTCTATCTCCCCCATCCTTTCCAAACCCTTTGGACATCAAAG
The DNA here is from genome assembly GCA_020271785.1 of Procambarus virginalis. NCBI lineage: Eukaryota > Metazoa > Arthropoda > Malacostraca > Decapoda > Cambaridae > Procambarus > Procambarus virginalis. The sequence continues at coordinate 12,891,009 of WNGS01164858.1, forward strand.
CAAAGCATCCATTGGGGATGCATCCATTGGACCACTGAGCCCCAATGGGGATTTCGAGTGCCCTTAAGCTGACTGCCAAGGGAAGCCCAGGCAAGGTACTGCTAACCAGTTGGCCCAAACTACTGAGAGAACAACTAAAACTGAACCCCTGCGACGTGTACAATCACGGGGACCTAGTGGGGGACCACCAGAGGATAGACAGTGACCAAGGAGCAGACCCCCCACCATGCAACAAATAAAAAAAGGAAAAGAAAAACCCTGAGGAACAGAACTGTCACTGTGATCAGTGGGGAGACAAACTGCACACTACTTTGTGCCCCTACCATCGACGATAATGCCTTCTAACCAAGGTTAAACAGCGGCCATGGAAACCCCAGCTGACCCCAAAGGTGGGCAGTCGCCAAGCAGCAAAAGATCCCTACGGAAGTATTCCCCGGTACGACTTGTGGAAGTTAACCCCAAGCCGCAAGGGCAGTACTTATTGGGCACCTAGGGAAGATGACCCTAAGCACATGCAACCCCAGTACTCTGTGAATTACCCCTGGCTCGCACACTACAACACAGCAGAACAACACCGCAAGGGCACGGGACTACACAGGGACAGGAGCCAGATTTGAATGACTACCACCCAACACATCAGCCTTAGAACAGGGGTTGGATGGCCGGCGCAGAGGTCTGGGGCTATGCAGCTCCCCCCCTTTCTCCTCCTGGGGAGGGGGGAGCTGCATAGACAGTGGCACATCAGCAGTTGTCATGTCATACTTGTTTGCTTGTTTTTGGATTGGGAGAGTTCTGCTTGTTAGTTCGACTTTCGGTAGCAATTTTTAACCAGGTGGAGTTTGTTTTGGGATGCCTACCTTTCTGGGTGCCTGACCCAGTCGATGGCAGACATGGAATGCTTCCAACCATATGGGGGTTTCCATTGGCCATTGCTCCTCATGCTTCTCTGAGGGGGGCCAGGTCTGGCTCGTGGTCCCTGGTTGGCAAGAACTCCAATTGAATTGACTGATGACATGGTTTAATACATATATATCAGCTCTCAGAAACACTTAGAAGTCTCCAGAACTCACCCAGAAAATTGTGTTTCGTTACATTCAACACTGGTTTTCTTGTTATTTCTGATATACAGTGTACAAGGTATGATTTTTGGTTATTTCTGGTATGCATGTACATATTATTTAATTTTTTTATGGTTTCATTTTAGTTCTGATATTCCGTAATGGTTTCAGTTTGGTTATTTTATATGGGCAGGGAGTTCCTGTTATATGAACACTGACTGTAAGGTAGACTTGTCCATCGAAACAGCCATGCTAGTCCCAGTTTTTGTATCTTAAACAAAAACTGCATGTAGTTGTTTGAGTATCCTGTATTTACAGTACCTAAGTGTAATTACAGGATAAGAGCTACGCTCATGGTGTTCCATCTTCCCAATACTTTGTCATGTAGCACTTTGAAACAACTGACGGATTTGGTCTCCACCACCTTCTCACTTAACTTGTTCCAGCCATTTACCACTCGTTTGCAAAAGAAAACGAAAACTTTCTAATATTTTTTCGGCACCTTTCTTTCCTTAACCTCCAAGCTGCTAAAGGCTATTTGATCTTTGACACCCACAGGCGCATAAAAAAATTCAAACAAATTTTTTGTTCTATAAACTGTTAATTTGCATTCCCTGATCATGGAAAAATTTTAAAAAATCGTAAGTGGCATATTTGGCCACAATAGAGCGGGAAGTCTGGCAAAAAAAAAAAAAAGGCGTTGACAGAGCAGGCACCAGACGAGGTCTGCTCTGCCCCAGCTGTCAGGCGGGAGTTGCCATAAAGTTATTATTAACTAATTATTTCAATGTGTCTGATTTTTTCTTAATTTTTTTGCAGTAATATTATTCAATAGTGTGTAGTGTGATATGTTTATATAATAAAATGTGTGAATCATCGCTGTACTCAAATTATGTTGTGCATATTAGTGATTCAATTATTATGTTCATAAAACTATAAACAAATACTTTTGCAGTTATTACACTATATACACAGGTTATATTAAGTATCTGCATGTTTTGTTCACCATAACGAACCACTAAGTTGATATTGTAAGTCAAAAAACATGAGGAGTGGCCAGCCAGCCACTCGCTACCACTCCCTCCCTCAAAAACTCCTCACTCGCCCACATCCTCCTCCCACCATACTGTTTTTGCTTTTATTCACTACATACAGACATTATATATAATTATCTACATGTTTTGTTCACCATAACTCTTCATCTAAGCTGGCATAGTGCACAAAGAGCATAGTGGCCACCCTTACACAGCATGACAAGTCAGGAAAGATGACGCCACCTCCCTCACCAAAATGGCTTCTCCCAACACTTCTTTTCTGTTATTACACTATATACACACGTTATATGTAAGTATCTACATTCGTCTTCATCATAGCGAACCACTAATCTTGTATGGTGATGGCAGATAGTAACAGATGGCCACACACAACTAATGCTCCCTCCCTCCCTCCCACACTGGTTCAAAGCCAGATGCACTAACATTCCTCCTTTAAGTATATTGTTTGTGGTGATATTACCCATATACATACAATATATATAATTATCTACATGTTTGTTTCACCATAACTGTTCATCTAAGCTGGTATAGTGCCCAAAGAGCATAGTGGCCACCCATACACAGCATGACAAGTCATGCAGATGTCGCCACCTCCCTCACCAAAATGGTTTCTCCCAATGATCCTTTTGGTTTTATTACACTATATATACACGTTATATAAAAGTATCTACTCTTGTGTTCACCGTAACGAACCACTAAGTTGGTATGCTGAGTCAAACATCAGCAAGGAGTGGCCGCCACTCCCTCCCTCACTTTACCTCACTCGCCAACATTCTCCTCACACCATACTGTTTTTGCTTTTATTCACTATATACAGACGTTATATATAAGTACAGTACCTCCATGTTTTGTTCACCATAGCGAACCACTAAGCTTGTATAGTAAGTGCAAATGGCAACAGTCACAGGAGATACGGATACGGACACAGATACGGCAGCCGACGCTACAGTCCTCCCACCCTCAACATTACTCCTCACACAGCACAGCGCATATTATCACAACAATCCTGCTCTTATCAGAATCCTGGTCATTTATATCACAGTCAGGGATCTTCTGTAATACTATTATCGCTAAAAATACCAGTTACATAAATTTTTAACATTTTTAGGCGATGCTGTGGTCACGAGCTGAACAGCAGTGCTGTGAGTTCGTGCTGCATGCGCCAGCCTTGGTGACTCACTCAGTACTGAAACTCTCACACCCGGGAATGTTGCCCAGGATTTCCTCTCTTTGTAACTCTTGTTTTTCAGTTTTGGAATCTATTTTGTAGTATGCCTTTGCATCTTCACCAGTTTATTGGTGTGCTTCTTCAGATATGGGCACCATACAACTGCTGCATATTCCATTTTTGGTCTCACAGAAGCATGAACAGTTTCTCTGGTATTTCACCATCCATGTAATTAATAGTGAATCTGAAGTTGGAAAGCGTCGCATATGCTCCTTGCACATTGTTCTTTGTGTTCCTCCTGTGACAGTCTGTTATCCAGAACCATTCCTAGATGTCTTTCTTTGTTAGAGTTCTTTAAGTCATTTCCACTTAATTTATAGGAGTGTATGTGATCTATTTTCTCTTATTCTGCATTCTATAACATGGCATTTATTCACATTGAATTCCATTTGCCACTTGATGCTACAAGCACTTATTTTATCGAAATCGATTTGAAGGGCATGAAAAATTGTCTACATCTCCTATCTTCCCCAGAATCTTAGCATCATCAGCAAACATGTTCATATAATTCTGTATTCCTTCTGGTGAATCATTTATGTAGATAATGACCATTACTGGTGCAAGAACTGAACCCTGTGGTACTTCGCTAGTAACACTCCTCCAGTCAGATACATTGTTTCTGAATACTGACCTCATCTGTCTGTCAATTAGAAAATTTTTCATCTATGTCAGAAGTCTCCCTGTCATCCTTCCAGCATGTTCCAGTTTCCCAAACAATCCCTTTTGTGTGACTCTTGTCAAAGAGGCTTTTTTAGATCCAGATAGGCACCATGAACTCAACTGCTCTTTTCTGTAGAATCTGTAAAAAACTAAGTAGATTTGTTACTCAGGATCTTCCTGTTCGAAAACCATTCTGTCTGTCCGCTATTATGTCATTACTCTCCAGGTGTTCTACCCCATATAGAACTATTTCTCGAACTATTTTCTCTAGTGTTTAGACTATACACTTGTTAACCAACGTGCTGCGCCGAGTTTATTGAGAAATTTCCACTGTGTGCATGAAATAAAGTGTTCCCTCAAAAATTCTTTTTCTTCGTAAAATGATAAATTCCTTCCCCTGAACATGTCTATGTAAAAATAAATACCGAATTCCATTTACTTTGGCTGTGGGGACGTGGACAAGGTGCGCTGTGATGTCATCAGGGCCTGGTTGCCCGTGCATTAATCGCCCAGACACGGTCACGCAGGCCATTCAAGCACCGGGTGTTGCCACAAATATATTTTCAATTATTTGTTCTATGTATTTCCAGTGCGGTTTTATTTGTTTTTTTAGCGTATATGATGCATATTTGTGTCCTTTACAATATGTATACAGTAGAACGTTCATAATGTTCCATGGAACTGTGATACATGTGTCAGTAATGTGTCCACAATAAATGTTTATTGTCGCAATATTACCTGTTAAAAATTCACTAAAATTACAATATGTACAGTTTCACACACTATTTACACAGTAACACACTGTATTGCACTCTCAGTACTTCGGAAGTGAGTAATAATCAACGAAGTAGTCCATGGTGCACAGCGCGACTTCGCTTTCGTTGTACCGGGTACAGATAAATTTTCGCTTCCTGTTTCTTCATTCTGTGTGCTTTCAAATAACGCACTCACGTACACCCTTGGCTTTAGCACTTGTAGGTTGTATGTAACCAAGCTTGTAAAGCATAAGGTAGTATTGAAAAGATTATAGGAAAAGATCAATTTGTAAGGTAGTCTTGAAAAGATCGCTTTGTATGGTCCCCCACAGGAAGAGATTCAGCTTGCTTCAAAGAGTGTCCGTCAATCAGAAAAAGATTCAGCTAGCCTCAAAGAGTGTCCGTCAGTCAGGAAGAGATTCAGGTATTCTTGAAAATATCTATGGAAAACACCACCATGGAAACTGCTAATACTGTTCATCTATACTACTTGTATCAGATGCATCATCACTGAACTCAGAAAACGATTCATCTATGTATCATCTAAATAAATTGGAGATAGCATAAGATTGCAAGGGTGATGCTCAGAGCTAAAACTGGATACGTTTGCTGTATCCTCCTCATAGATGCTGTATCACTTGCATCCGACCTTGTGTTAGGTCCTTATTGCGCCTAGCTTCACCAATATTATGACCCTTATGTTCTTCAAACAGTAAGGTTTGAATTTCACTGACATAGCGTTATCTTTCATTACCGCGTCGGACAAGTGTTTGGGAGCCAGCGGCGCGTGTGCCACCCATGGTTTCTCACTCAGAACTAACCCAGCCAGCAGCCCTAGGGCATTCTGAGAATTTTTTCCAAGATGGCTGCCTCTCACTGGAGGTCCTAAGAGTCCATTTCGTACACATTTAGAATGGATACCGAAAAATTAAAAAGAGTTTTCTCTGTTGATGCAATTTCCCACCGACTGAGAATACTCGGTTGGCGCAGTTAAGTGGTTAATGAGACAGGTCTATAATTTAAAATGGTAACTTCTCTGTTACCATTTTTATAGCTTGCAACTATGTTTGACTTTTTCCATATATTTGCTAAGTTTCCTGTGCACAGAGATGTTTGGAATGTCCTTTGAAGTCGAATGCTCAGCTCAGTTGCACATTATCTCAGCAAAGGTGAAACTCCATCTGGTTCAGCCGGTATGTTTCTTCTTATCCCCTTGAGTAATTTTTCCACTTTGTCTTGAGATACCTCTATGTATTTTATGGTGTGCTCTGGAATTAGCAGTGGGTCCAGCTCTCTGAAATCCTTTGTTTGTAGAAACACACTTTGAAACTGTTTATTTAGCATTCACACATTTCTTTTTTATTCTCAGTAGTCCTGTTTCCCATTCACAATCTCTGGATTTGTGTGTGTGTGTGTGTGTGTGTGTGTTCATTTAAGGCCAGCAGTTGATTTTAAATTAAGCACAATTAATTAAAACCCTTTTTTAATAAATTTATTAATCTATATATTTTTTCTCTCTATTTTGAAGGCCTGATGAATTTGGAGATGCCATTCTTGCTGCAGGGGTAAGAAGAGGGAGAGTAATAGACACCGGCCAAGCTCTTGCACGCCGTAAGGCACTCTCCGTTAGAGCTCTTATGTCTCATGCATCCATTCGTACTTCAGTGGCGGCAAACCAAGAGTAGAAAATAACACAAGCATTGCCAGTGATGTATTGGGCTCAATAATGGAGAGCCAATCTCTCATCCTGAAGCCATTTACACCAAGCAAATATAACGGTCCTTATAAAATACCTATTAACATTGGTAGTCGAATACATGAGCATCTTCGATTAAATGGCAAAGTAGGAATAAATATGCGAGCAGCTGGGCCAGAGTCACCAGGGAGACAGCAAGCTGGTGGAGATGGACAGTCTTCCTCACCCTCCAGGCAGCAGCAACAGCCTGGACAGTCAGCAAGTGGTGGTGGTGGTAGTGGTGGTGGAGGTTCTCCAATTGCTGGTAACAGCAGACCTCAGGGAGATGACACACCAGGGTCAAAGTCGTACTCTTCATATTTCAAAGAAAATGGTGGTGATGGCAGGGAAGGAGGACCTCTGAGTGAATTACCAAGTGGCAGCTGTAATGGTGGTGAAAAGAAAGAAAAGAAACATGATGATAAAAGAAAAATGACGATGATGATGAGATAGATATTTATAGTGATATAGAACCAGAAGTACCTGAAGCAGAAGATGAGGAGGAGGAGGAGGAGGAGGAGGATGAAGAAGGTGATATTGGAAACTATAAGGGTAGTATATCTATTACTGCAACATCCGAGGCTGATAAGAAAGAAAACAGTGACAAAATTGATCCCGAGTCAAGTGGTGATGAACTTGTGATTGATGATAGTGTTAAACCAGAAAGTAGAGGACACGTAGAAACAATGCCCCGGAGAATAGTTATAGAGGAATCGGAGGAAAATAATGTAGTGGGAAGTAGTAACTTGCCGGGCTTAAATGACTTTGAACTGGAAGCCGTGTCAGATACCGATACTCCCGAGTTAGAAAAATCTGCCAATAGTTCGATATCTTTATCTGATAGTAATATGGGAGATCATGAAGTGACTAGTAGCACAAATGAAAATGCAAATCCTAATAAATCTGACTGTTTAGTTAAACAGATATTTGGTGAAAGTGACGAAGAAAAAGGTAGAGAGAGAAACAATCAACCTATTGTTGGCTTGGAGGGGCTGGAAACTGAAACAATATCTGATAATGAAGAGATTAGTTTTGACGATAACGATGATAATATTGAGGAAGGTGAAATTCCCAGTGAAACTCCGAGGCATGTTACTCCTCCCTCTCATCGCCCTCGAGTTAATTTACAGATCCGCCGTGTAATAGAAGTGTCTCCCTCTAGGGACCAGGAAGGAGAGTATGAAGAAGGTGAAATAATAGATGAGAATGCCAAGCGTAAGGAGAAAAAGAAAGATAAGAAAGAGAAGAATAAAAAAGAAAAAGATAAAGAGCTAAAGGATTACGATAAAGAATATGAAGAAGCGGATAAAGACAAAGAGAATACAGTGCCAGAAGTTGAAGCAGTGTCACCTAAAGAGCCAGTGGCTGTAGTCCCTGAAAGACCAAAGACTCCTCCTTTAAAGTTAAAATCGAAAACTAAACAAAAGGAAAAAGAGAAGGATGTTTCATTTAAAAAAGTTTCTAAAAACACCAAAGAAAGAAATTATAGAGATACTGAAAAAGAGGACAGAGAGAGAAAAGGGACAAAAAATAACAGAAATAGAGATGTTCAAGACTTGGGACGCGATAGAGCTAGGGACCGGGATAGAGGGGACAGAGATAGAAATGTCGACAGAAGTAGAGATTCGGGCCGAAGAAGATTAAGGGATAGAGAAAGAAAAAAAGAGCCTAAAAGAAAAGAAATGGAAAGATATAATGTCCGGAAAATGATTACTCAGAAAGAAGAAGAAAGAAAAAAGAAAGATGAATTTGGACGTGATGTAGCACTTAGGTCAAGATCTAGATCTAGATCGAGACGAAAGTCTAGATCACGGTCAAGAAGGCGATCCAAGTCCAGATCACCTCATGCCACAAGAGCCCGGAAGGGCAGGAAAAGTTATTCGCGCTCAGCCTCTCGGTCCCGTAATAAAAAAAGGACAAGAAGAAGGAGTTACTCGTCGTCTTCCTCTTCCTCCTACACATCTTCAAGTTCAAGCTCAAGTTCCAGTTCGTCATCAAGGTCCAGATCTCCTGGGCGAAGTAGAGACAAGAGAAGAAGAAGAACGAGAAGCAGATCAAGAACGCCTGTTAAAAAGAAACCAGAAAAGAAAAAAGTTCCAATTCCTGCCAAACCAAAAGAGAAAACCAAAGAAAAAACTAAAAAAATTAATCCAGTTGTAGAAAAGAAAAAGGAAAGGAAAAAGGACGATAAAAAGAAAGAACGGGAAGTAGATAAGAGAGAGGAAACAAGACTTGAAAAAGATAAGAGGAAAAAGAAAAGGGAAAAGTCTCCTTTGCAGAGTAAAGAAGTTTACCAGGCTGGTGGAAGCATTATGGTGAGTGTCAGTTTTAACAGGGCACCAGGAAAAGAAAATAAAGAAGGTAAAAAGAAAAAAGATAAAAATGTAAAATTAGAAGGAGAGGCAAGGAGGAGGGCAAGAAAAGATAATACAAAGCTACGTGGAAGTCCTTTTAGAGTTTGGTCAAGAAGTCGAACTCCATCCCCAGGTGGTAAACGAACACCCCTTCAGGACGAGCCAATGTGGTCACCCGTAAGATTGGCCGAGACTCGCAATAAAGAAAAGCCACCTAAAAGTCCAGAAATTATAGATTTAGATGTGATTATGGTCACACCACCACCTCAGGAACCCATCCTTATCTCTGACTCAGAAGATGAGGGCATTACTCGGTTGCCTCCAGATTTAGGCACCACACCTGTGCCTCCTGTCAGACCTCAGGGACCTAAAACTCCTCCTGAGCCTGCTGTCAAGTTTACACTTTCAAGCAAGCAGGTGCTTAAACCTATTAATAATCCATTGCGTGATGAGGAGGAGGAGGAGGAGGAACCCCCAGCTCCTGCTAGAGGACCCAATACTCCTCCTGGTCCTCCTCCAGAATCAGATGAGTCTGTTGGAAGAGCAAAGTCCCCCACAGTTAGAGTACCACACTCTCCAGCTGGGTCTCCCCCAGGTTCTTCTCCTGAGCCAGATGTTTATGATCCCTTTGAACCAACAAAGTCTCCATCTCCTCCAGGTTCCCCTCAGCAGGAAGCTCGAGTTAGTAGCAGTGATCAGACTGAAACAGTGGAGAAAGCTTCCCCTGAAGCTGTCTCTGCAACAAAAGCAGCTTCTCCTCCACCTTTACCCACAGAACCACCAGAACCTGAAGAGAGACCACCTGAACCTCAAAAACCACCAGAAGAGGAAGCTACAAGTACTGTGCCTCCTACTACAGCACCTGCTGCACCTGTGGCTGTAACAACAAATGCTGCCCCTAAGGCACCCAAAGCTGCAAAAGCTGCAAAAACTGCTGCTGCTGTATCTACTAAAGCAGCTGCTCCAAAAACTGCAGCTCCTGCTCCTACAGCCCCAACAAATCCCATAAATCAGATATTTCCTGGTCTACCTGCCAATGTTGCTAATATTCTTTATCCAGCAGTTATAGCAGCTGCAGGACGTAGTGCTGCTGCTGGTACCATAATTCGTCCACAAGTTGTGCAAACTGTGACGGCTCCAGACTTTTCACGGCCCCCTCCAGCAGCCAACCCCTTAAGTCGCCCTCCTCTAATGACTATAATAGCTCCTACAAGACTTGGAGAAAAGGGCAGAGCAACACAGAATGGAAGAGATATAACGCATACAGATGTCATTGACATGGATCTGGATTCGCCAAATTCACCTGACAGCTCTGATGTCAGTGACATGTTTGAACCACCTTCGCCTCACTCAACACATCAGTCTGAGAAACCTTCTCCTAGAAAGACAAGAAGTCAAGCCAGAGCAGCAACTATTAAGGCTGGTAAAGGGGGAGGAGATAAATTTGATAATCTGTTTGGAGGCCGAGGTGGACGCAAGCACAGTACTCCTCACAGACACAAGTTTGGTAGAAAAGTAAAACCTGGAGGTAAGCAAAACTTGCTAATCAAATATTATTTCTTATTAACTATAATTTCTTTCTCCCTTTGAAAATTCCCATTCTTTAAGGAAGATTGTTTCATGTAAATTCTTCTCCATGTCTGTACAATATATAAGTATTGAAATGTGTTCAAGTGGTAAAAATTTTGGGCACACAATTGAATCTTGGTTATGTGTTTGGCTAAATTTTGTTGTAAGTAAACTTGTAGCCTTTTGTTTGCACTGAGAAACAAGAATGTGTTTAAAGAGTTAGGATTATCTCAGTAAACCTATGAAAGTTGGACATTTTAAGAAAAGTAGTGGGAAAAAAATGCAATAAAGCAAATATTTAAGGAAATGAAATTGGGCACAACCCAGCATTGTAATAAGAATAAGTTACGTGGCCAGAATTGAAATGAGAGGCGAGAAAAGTCGGGATTTGAATGTATGACGGAAGGAATAGTGTGAATTAGAAAAACAAATTGGGGTGGGAGGAAAAGAAGAGTGCTAATGGTCGAGGAAGTGAAGGATGTGTGGATGTTAGAGACTCCTGTGAGTGTGGTGGTATTGTAAGTAGTAGAGTAATACTGTAGTGTGAATTGAGGTTATGGCTTTGCCTAGAAATGTGTGACGTATAAGATTAAAAGTACAGTATCTAAAATAAATAAAACCGTCACTGAACTAGTGTGATGACCATATGAGGTAGCATATAATATGTATGTTGATTATAATTCTGTGGTATGTGTATGTTGTGGAGGAGATTAAACTTTATTATGTGAGTTTGCGTGATGTAGCAAGGTTGTATGAAAAATGTTTGGGTGACTGGTTTGAAAAAAACAGTACAGGATATTCCAGTGATGTGTAAGGTCACCATGGCTATTTAAAGTCTTAAATGGACCAGATAATTAATGTAAGGTAATTATCAGGAGATAGCTCCAAGTTAGAATGACTGTCGGTGGGTTAATTGGGGAGTATGATGAAGTAGAATGAAAGGTATTACAAGTATGAATGCTGACTGAATCAGATGATTAATAAAATAGATTAGTAAACAAAACAAATTAAAAAAAAATGATGCTCATAAAGTTATTTTAGGTTTATATATGTGGCAGGAGCAAGTCGGTACCAGAATTTTATTGGGCAAAACAGCCATGGGATAATTTGATGGTGTGCCAGGTGGTAAATGTAAAGTGCCCGACACACCACTTTCCTTGGTTGTAGTCTCCCACCTGCTATACATCACTGGAAATAAATGATGCTGTTCTCTAAATAGACTGTCACAAGATACCAAGCATGTATTCAGATAGTGTTCTTCACTCCTGTAACTCATTAAAAATACAGTACAATCACTCCAGGAATACAGTAGCCCCCTCCGTTTACGAATTTAATCGGTTCGCAGAGACGGTTCGTAACTCGAAAATTTGCAGTATTGGAATAGAAATTGAATTAATCCGTTCCACACTCCCAAAAATATTAACTTCAAAATACATTTCATACCTAATAGACTCAAATATTTAGTACTATAGTATGTACAAGTTATAGCTTACCTTTATTGATGACTTGTTGGCATATGGAAGACAGTGAGGAGGCGGGGGGGGGGGGAGAAAGGTGTTTGGAACGGGAGTCCCCTTCCATTATAACATCAGGCAGTGATGACTTCTCTGGGGTACTCTCCTACGTTTTGCCTGTATACCATTAGGACCTGCTTGTGGCTCACTGCTTGTTTTACTCATTAAAACCTTTCCCTAGAGACTTGTTTTTTCCGACGTTGTAACACTTGTCTGTAGTGAGGCATCACAATGTCATTAAAATGGTTAAGGCAATGGCCTATTTCAGCTTGCTGTGGGGTGAGTCGTTTCAACAAAAGTTTTCATTTCTTCCCATAGTATACATCATTTCTTAATTGTTGAGGAAGGGACATTTTGTACTGCCTCCTTCTCTGAAGAAGATATTCTCTCAGCTGCCTCTTGTTTTGTTCCTTGTGAATGGCAGGAGTTCTTCAGTGGTCAGTTCTTCTCGTTGTATTCCTCCACCAACTCTCAACACACTGCCACTTCTTTTTCTAAATTTCTCAAACCATCCCTTGCTTGCCTTAAACTCTTTCGTATCTGCATCTGAATCTGAATCTGCCAGGTTCCAGGGGTTTTCTTTATAAGATCTTCATGCAATAGCCTTGCTTTTTCACAAATGATGGCCTCTAAAATGCTATCACCTGCTAACTCCTTATTGAGTATCCAAATTAATATCAGCTTTTCAACATCCTCAAGTGTTCTTGTGGATGTTCTTTGTGTTCTTTGTTTCATGATTGTGGATACACCTTTTGCCACTTTAGCACTCATAATGTTCTTTTTCTTTGTAATTGCAGTGCATATCATCGACATAGACTGTGTTTACTGCCTAGTTAGTTCAACAACTCGTGTACCATTTTCATGTTTACGAATGATCTCTTTGTTTTTGCTCTGTGGTCATCCTCGCATGTGTTTTCTTAGGTTGACCCTTACCACTGACTTTCTTGAGACCCATGGCGTGTTATATAATAATTACTTTTATGTTCAAAACCTAAAAAGCTGAAAAACGCTTAACCCTTACACTGCTCAGGGGTCCTGGGGACATTTACACCCCTGTGCGCAAGAAAAAAAATCAAAATTTTTTTTTCATCTTCTAAACATGTTAATTTGCATCCCCTGACCACGGGAAAAATAACAAAAAATCGTAGGTGACATATTTTGGGCGCAATTGACCAAGGAAGTCTGGCAAAAAGTGGGCGTTGACAGAGCGGTCGTCAGGGTCGGTCAGCGTCACCTGCGCTGACAGATGGGAGTTGCCACAAAGATATTATTACCTAATTGTTTCAATGTCTCCGATTGATTTTTTCATAGTTTTTTTTTGCAGTAATATTATTCAATAGTGTGTACTGTAATATATTTATATAATAAAAGTGGTGAATAATCGCTATACTCAAAAGTATGGTGTGCATATTAGTGATTCAATTATTATGTTCATAAAACAATAAACAAATAGTTTTGCTGCTATTACACTCTATACACAGGTTATATATAAGTATCTGCATATTTTGGTCACCATAACGAACCACTAAGTTGGTATTGAGAGTCGAAAAGCAACGAAGAGTTACCGCCACACACCAGCCAGCCACTCGCTGCCACTCCCTCAACACACGCACTAAACTTTCTCCCCCAACAATACCATTTGTGGTGTTATTACACTATATACAGACGTTATATATAAGTATGTATATATTTTGTTCACCACAACTGTACAGCTAAGCTGATATAGTTAGTTCAGGCACTAAGAGTCGTCGGTATACACATCTGGCGGCTCCCTCACTCATTCAAGGTCACACACACACTAAACTTTCTCTCCCAACAATACTGTTTGCAGTGTTATTATCCTATATACACATATATAAATATCTACATGTTTTATGCACCGTAACTGTACACCTAAGCTTGTAGTGCGCCCAAAGAGCATAGTGGCCACCCTCTAAACAGCTCGACAAATCTGTGCAGACGACGTCACCTCCGTCACCCAAATGGCTCCTCCCAACATAATCCTTTTGCTGTTATTACACTAATACACACATTATATAAGTATCTACATTTGTGTTCACCATCTTGAGGTTATCTTGAGAGGATTTCGGGGCTTTAGTGTCCCCGCGGCCCGGTCCTCGACCAGGCCTCCACCCCCAGGAAGCAGCCCGTAGCAGCTGTCTAACTCCCAGGTACCTATTTTACTGCTAGGTAACAGGGGCATAGGGTGAAAGAAACATTTTGCCCGTTTGTCTCCGCCTCCACCGGGGATCGAACCCGGAACCTCAGGACTACGAATCCGAAGCGCTGTCCACCCAGCTGTCAGGCGACCCATAGAGAGAGAACCACTTAGCTGGTATGGTGAATGCAAACAATAACAGGTGGCCACACAGTCAGTAAACGATGCTGTCTCCCTCAGTCTCTCAGCATCACTCTTCCCACAGCGCTAATTATTACAACAATCCTGCTATTATTACAACCCTGGTTATTTATATCACAGTCAGGAGTCATCTGTAACATTGTCATCACTAAATAATAACAATTATATATTTATTTTGACATTTTTCGGCGATGCTGTGGTCACAAGCTGAACAGCAATGCTGATCGCTCATGCTGCGTGCGCCAGCCTTGGTTGCTCCAACAGTACTGTGCCTCTCACACCTGAGAATATTGCCCACGATTTTTTTTTTAAATGGCGTCTGTTTACAAGAGCCCTGAGGAAGCTACTGTGAACCCCGTGTAGCCGCGGGCCATTTGAATCGAGCCTGGCACCCTATGGCGTATATATATGCCATGCGCACTGTGGGATATGTTACTCAGGGCGTATATATACGCCATGCGCAGTTTAAGGGTTAAATGCTTTACAAAGAATTCAAGTGCGATTGTCACTAAGCGGGAGGCACTGGTAAACTGAAGTGCGGGCAACCGTGCCACCAGGAACCGCGTGCTAGGTTGCCCATACGCATATTAACAAACTACGTAACTCGAAGCAAAGCTTGTAACCCGATTCAAACTTTACGAAGAAAATGGGGCTCGTAACCCGAAAAATTTGTGAAGAGGGGCATTCGTAAGCTGAGGTGTCACTGTATATTAATTAATCACAACTCATATATAGGAAAAAAAATGCTGAGAAATGCAAACAAGAATGATGATGTTGTTTTGGAAATAGCTGAAAAATTTATGTTATATGAATGTGAGAAAGATTAAATAACAACAAGTGATGTCTGTCAAGAATTGTACTTTTGACTAGAATTGAACAAGGGAGGAGAATGGCAGGTTCTAAAAGGGCAGTGGCTCACTCTAGGAGAAATCAAGACGTGTTTGCTGTGCACATTCTCTGAATTTATTCCAATTTGGTATATATGGTTGTCTTGAGCTACATATTTGTTTCTGTACTTTTCTGGTAGCTCTTTGAGATGTCATAAGGCACATAAGCCCCTGCATTTCATAATAGTCTCTCTCGCACAAAGCAGTAAACAAATCCACAAATGATCCAACCAGCAGTCAGTTTGATCCGCCCTATTAACAGCTGACCACTGACACTCGGCTGTGTGCTGTCAATATCTTAACTAACATTGTGTTCCCTGATATCTGAACCTTGTACATCATTCTTATTACCATCAGACTCACCTGTTACACTATCATCACAAAATTATTTCAGTTACCTACTTTAGTCATAGTTACTAAGTGTGCTGTAAGCTCCTGCTGTATGCAAAGCCTTGGTGTTTGTGATAGTACTGAAGATCTCACAGGCAGGAGGGATACAGACTTTTTTTTTTTTTTTTTTGTCCCAAGATGATGTGCATTTACTGGAGTCTTGAAGAACAGAATGTAAGCTCTGTGTACCTGCATGAGTAAAATAATTCCCTATACAGTATCTGCAAACAAGTTTTCTCAGCGAGTGTACCCTGTCAGCTAAGATATCTCGGTTTGTGCAGTAGAGGGGTTAAAGAACTTGCAAAGTTCCCCATAGTGTCGTCTCCTAAAATCAAGTTTATCAGCTATTTCATTTTCCTTATTTTCTTTTAGAGTACAGTATAATGCACGGCACGTTTTATTTCCAAGAGGACATGGTCACTCTTACCCAAGAGAAAAGTACTAAATGTCAAATACCTCTTCTTTCCTGGTAAATATTTAATCCAGCATTGATGGCACATTCCCTTCCCTTATTCTCGTGGCCTACTTAGCATGTTGATACATGACGGTCTCCAGGAGGAGGTTTATGAATCTGCCAGGCCAAACGTCATCCTTTTTTGCTTTGTAGGGCTCACAGTCTGTTGATTTCGAGTTGGAGTTACGAAGTACCAGCAATTATGATTTATCTGTATCTGCTCTTACTATAATCTTTCATGATCGTTATGAAACCCTCTCATTTCTCATCCAGTTCCTCCTTTGTTTGTGTGTTGTATGCTGGTGGGCTGTAGGCATTTGTGATTATCAGTTTATCATCCTGATTCCAAACCCACAAAGCCATTATGTCAACTTCTCGTGGGTTGTCAATTATTAATTCTCTTGCCTTCAGGAGTCCTTTCACCACCACAGAACCATCACTACCTTTTCTCATTTGTCTGTCATCTCTCCAAATTGAGTAGCCTCTCAGGAATATGACCTCATTTAAAATATTAACTTCAAATTTCATCTCTGTTAGTGCAACAATATCTATCATCTTCAGCTGAATTATATCATATTGTTCCAGTATTTTTTATCTTGCTCCATTTTTATTAATATATAACATTTTCAGGAACTTGTTCCCCTCTCTCTTTGTCCTTCCCCTTCCTCTAATGATTTTATTAGTTTGTTTTTTGTACCATTTCACAGGCTCCTGGATCCCTGTGATCTTGTAGAAAATAAGAATTTATTTCTTTACTTTAACAAGGTTTAGTCTTGGCTTCTTTCTGTTCCCCCATTGAAAGGTCTTGTCTTAATGACCATAGTTTCACCACATCATTATTTTGCAACTTTCTGGCATTCCTAAGCACTGTCATTTGTTTCTCTCCATTAAATATCACCCTTAAGGATTGTTTGTGTGTAAATATATATAATTTATTTTAAATCAGAAAACTATGCAGATTCCTCATACAGTGTGCTATTTATAAAGGTCAGTGAATGACATTCAGGGTATTTATTGACATGTTTTAATAAAAAATGTAGAATGGCCTTTTATCTAATAGGAACATTACTAAAATTTTGTGTGTATAATGCTGCAACAAAGTTAAAATGAATACCAAATATCATAAGTTTTGAAGCTATCACATATAGTTGGTCACTAAGGTATGAATATGCTATACCATTGACAGGATTCATATATGGTCAGACAGGTTGACATTTAAGCTCCAGCACTGTACACTCATACATGGTGTTGGGGTGGCACTGGAGAAAAGCTTATTCCAGTGTCGAATGTCCATCAGAGGTACATTCATAAATGCTCAAAGCTTGACCCAGTTCTCACTTGGGATCACAAGTGTAATTACTAAGCAAGTCTTTTAAACAGTTCACTTCCCAGGTTAACCCAGCTACCTACCAACAGGTCATATCACTGATTCCTACTGAGCTTTTCCAAAGCCAAATCATGCTATGGCACGTTCTTTCTGTTATTATCCTTAAGCGTTTATCAGACGTGGACTCTCCTAAGTTGAAATAAAGATTTTTGCTATAATTATGTATGGTCGCTTTATATTTGTGTACTTGACTAGTACTTGTGTCCCTTGATTCTCCAGTCTGTACTTCAATGCTGGTAGTTCGCAGCTGTAGTTCGTCTTTGTGTTATAACACTTTATTGATGATCCTCTAGACCTTGTCCTTTGGACTTAAGTGTGTGTGTGTAACTGTTCGCTAAGTTTTCTGTGTCCCCTTTCCCATCTTGTGTTTCTTGATAATTTGTTTTGTGTACATACAGGTCTTGCCTTGACAGAATAATAATTTTATCAGCCACTAGCATCTAATTTTGTCGGCAGGGTGGACAAGATTTGATTATTGGTAATCTAGCAGCAGGTTATGGTTGCAGACCTGGTAACCTAATTCAGGGCAATTTTTACCTCTGTATTGCCTCTATAGTATTGACATCATGGCACAGCACTATGCTGATTGCCAACGCTTTTTCATGGTACAGAAGGTCAGGATAACGTATGGAGTTTGTGGCATGCGAGATACCACAAACCTCCTGCATTCCTCAGGTTGGCCACAGGATTGGTCTCGGGAGCACTACCAATTGTTCAGCATCACCCTTTGGAACACTTGTTAGTGTTCACCAGTTTGATTCCTTGTCTTAGATCTGGCTGTTAACAAAATGGCATCAAAGTTCAGGACTTATGTGCTGAAACTTAGTGCTTGCAGGCTCAATTCCTACCTTTTGGTTACCCTGAGCATGCTAATGTTTATTTTGAGAAAGACATTGCTTCTCTTGTCCCTCAGTCTGTGTGTTGAGGTTTCAGGATATGAAGGGTGCTGCTCAGATTCATCTTCGGGTGTTTCAGCTCGAGGTTTGTCAGTTGAGGCTTCAGTCTTCTTCCATACTGATGGATGCATTGATGGTGACTGGTTGCTCTATGCCTCCTTCGAAGGAGCCTGTTTTGCCTTTATAAGATCATGTCATTCTTCTCTCTTGCAAGTGGAAGAATTCTTTGTTTTTTTCCCTCTCCCTCCCATGGGGATCAGGTACTCCCAGGAATTGATGTTTCATGTGATGTAAACCTGTGGTTTGCAAGAGTTTCTCTGCATGGTAAAGCACCAAGTTTTTCCTCTTCTGCTGTTTTGCCTGAAGTAATAGGGCAGCAGCTGGTCTGGTTCACCTTTATTTCTTTGCATCCGAGTCCAGAGGGTATTTTCCTTCATTTGCTCGGATTGCTGTACATCATTTCACTAATTGACTGCATACTCCTGCTTTGTGAAGAAATTTTGTTTGTTATGCCCTCTTAACATTAATGAACCATCTCTGATGGTTCATGATAATAGAACTTCAAAAATTTGTCCTTCTCTCTTCCTGCATCTAATGGATGGAGAGACATAAATTATTATTATTTACTGAACAGGGACCATGCTTCTAAACTAGGTTCAACACGCTTTGAATTTGGATCCTTGTCTGCATCCTGGTTGCAGTCCAGTGTCCCTGATTCTTCTTAGCTAACTGGTAATGGCTTATTCTATTTAAGGATAAGTATATGATCTTTTGTTTACTGGTGTTCATTTAGAAGGAAGCTTTCTGGTCGATCTTAAATATGACTGACTTGGACTTTCTCTTTGCTACTCTTATTTTAAGAGGTAAAAACTGATGATTGCATGTCCAGATAGATATGAGAGGATCCACAAGGTCTTCTCTGAGTACTCCTTATTTTCTTCTCCGAGGCTATGGGTCTCTACACTTGCACCAGAGGTGGTACCCCTAATATATATATATATATATATATATATATATATATATATATATATATATATATATATATATATATATATATATATATATATATATATATATATATATGTATGTATGTATGTGTGTGTGTGTGTGTGTGTGTGTGTGTGTGTGTGTGTGTGTGTGTGTGTGTAACATCACAATTTACAAGATTTGAAGGCTCTCCCATGCTTGGCAGATATCATTCAGCTGGTGTCTTGCTAATGGCTCCTTAGCTCATCTTTTTCTGGAGGGTGCTCAAAGCCTCAGGCCTCTGCTCAAGAAACCATGCAAGAGTACGTCTTAACATTCTTCCACTTATCCTTTCATGGTGGTCCCAATGACAGTGAAGTGGCGGGGCGAGATATATTAAAACATTTCAATAGACTTTGGCCCAGAATTCCTGAGCTTCACATCTCATGTTCAAGGCTCTTGTTTGTATTTAGTCCTTTCAGATCCCCAGGGATTCCATTGGCCTCAGGTAGCCAATGTTTATTATTTATATAGGTTTTATATATAAAGATTTTTATTTTTTAGGTATAGGGTTTATACCTTTCATGTATATTATCAGAAGTTAGATAAGGGTGTGGTTTGTGCGACTCATTCTCCTTTTGTGTAGTTCTCCTCCTTCAATAGCTTCATAGGCAAAAGAGCTCCACTGAGAACAGAATGATCATAGACTTGATGAGGATCAATGGCTAGATTCATTTTTCAACATAGCATTTGACTAGTGTCATGGGTCTAGTGGGATCTAGGTTTTTGCTTGCATCCCCAGATTCCCAAGATGAATACTGGCATGTTCACATTTATATGAAGTTCAAAATTTAATGGGGTTCCATGTTCAATACACCTTCCACTTTCAGGCTCTTGCCTTCAAACTGAACTTTGCCCCTAGAACATTCTTCAGCCTGACCCATAACAGTGCTGAGTTTCAGCTGGGGCGTTTAACTATCTTTGCAATAGTAGTGGATATGTTTTAATATCTTTAAGTTTCCATGGGTGTTGAGTGAGGTGGGATTATGGGAATCGATCTGGTGTATATTTATTCACAGTTTGGTGAAAGTCTCTAGATCGAAGAACATCATTGTGTGTGTAAAGCTTTTCCCTCCCTTTCAGCTTGTTACAGTTTGTCAGCTAGTTTTTCACTTTATATGGTCATTTCTTTTGTGGATGGGCATAAACCAAACATTGTACATCTTCTGTGTACTGTATTGCTTACAGACTCCTTCAGGTCAGGCCAGGTTTATACTTTACTGGCCTTCTCCGTCCTCCTTGTGGATCTACATGAGCATAGCACTTGAAGGTGGTTTAGTAGTTGATCGTGCCTGACTGTATATGAGCCTGTCGTATAGGCACAGCGGGTCTTACCTTGGGGGCAACCGAGTGATCTACTCAGAAAGGAGCTTTTCATATTTACTCAGTCTTATTTTTTAACAGGTGTTTGTGCTAGGAGAGGTAGAGCTTGAGCCATAGTAGCAGCAGCATCTTCATCAGAACAATCTATATTAGTAGGTGATGTAGAGTTACTGCAATCCTGAGTAAACACTGGCTCCATTTATGAAAAGCTGCTCTCATCTGAAATTTGTTCTAAGGGATCTTTTAATATCTCTGAATTATTAAAAGATAATTCTCCAGCAGTTGGAACACAGTAAGAATCTTTTCTTTAGTTTTCCATCATACTGGGGGGCAATAAGTTTGCTGACTTGCGAAGATCTTTTGAAGATTGTCTTATATTTCTGGAGGGGCTGAATGGTGTCTTTCTCACTGCAGCTAGCCACAGTGAGAGTGCTCCATAAATGCGAGTCACATCAGCCCCTGGAGTCCTTAAGAGCTCACTGGAGACCAGGGCCAGAACCTGGGGCCACTCAAAGAGACACAGGGAGTAGGGATTGTTACCATCACCCTCACCAAGGAAAATCCAGAAAGTGTGCAAAGCAAAACAGACAACTGCAGGGGTTCACTGAGAAACTAGAAATGAAGCAGCAAACAATTCTGCAAATGATAGTCAGTAGTCAGTTCGACCCCTTTCTTAGTCACAGCTGGCCACCTGCCAGGTGGTAACACCTGGCAGATGTTACCACCTGCCACTGGGAATACTTGTCAGTCTTTGGCTTGATGTCCACCTTTGTGAACACCACCTCGAGTTGCAAAACCTCTCGGGTCCCAACTATTTCTAGATAAGTGCTTACCATCCTTTGGACTTTGTCCTGTGGGGGCCCATTTACCTGTACTTGTGTATCAGTTGGAGATTTAGTGTTTGCTTGACATGCAAGTGTTTACAAGCCTCACTTGCTTTGTGGACTCTGGAAACTGTTCACTTTGAACTGCATGTGCTTAGAGCAGCCCTTGCCTAAATGCTCATCTAGTGATGCCCCTGCTCTGACAGGATGACTTTCCCAGTGGGTTTTGGAGTTTGTCCCATAGAGGGTAATTGTCCTCTGTGAAGCTCTGTGGTTGGGTCATTTTGGGGTTTATTGATTGAAGATTACATTAGGGTTCATGTGCTTGTTCATACTGTGTGCCACTGATGCCCTGCATGGTCTTTACCTTTGGTCCCTGGCAGGCCTGGTGGGTCTTGGTGTGGCTCGTTATGAATCAACCTTCTCAACCTACACTCGCTGCTTGTGTGTTTGAGGGATGTTTTGTTTGTAACAAAACATACTGCCTTGCAGGGTCATTGGGGGGGGGGGGGGCCCTCCTAAAGGCTCGCAGGACGATGCTAAAGTTTGCAGCAGTGTAGCAGGCTGTGCACAGGGTTATTCTTTGACTGGGTTCCATTTCCCAGCTCCATCCCAACTTTCCTCCAGTGGTTCATTGTCTGAGTCATTGGGAGAAGGGTGAGGGTGTTGTTTCTGTCCTTTCCTCTTTGGAGCTGAGCTCTGCAGGAGCTTGGTTTCTAGATTCTTGGGGTTTTGGTTCTCCACGGAGTTCACGTGCAGGTGTGTCCAGTGTTCTCGTGGATAGTCTCTCATTTCCATGGAACCGGCAACTTCCTTCTTCCACGGCTCCATTCCCTTATTGCGTGGCTATCGTAGTGGATACCTTTTGGCTGAATTGGTCAGGTTGGGCCATTTCATTTCTCTCCCTCTCTGGTTCAACTGTTTTTTGCAAGTTTTTTCTGACTGGAGACTTATTCAGGCAGGGTGATCCTTCTGGCTCCTTGATGGCCAGCTCAGCCTTGGTTTGACTCTTCTGGGCTAATGTCCAAACCTGTACATTTTCCTCCTATTTTTGTACTAGACTCTTTTATGCAAGTCTAATGCTATTTGCATGGTACACTGGTGGCTGAGTTTCTTGGCACTTTTTTCACTGGTTGTCATCCATTTCAGTTTCAGTAGTTTTATCTTTTTTGTCTTGGTTGTTTCTTGATCGGCATCTTTTGCTTAATACTGTACTGTTGCCTCTTATTGTTCGGCATTGGTGGAGCTGCTTTTGTTAGCATTTGACATCAGTACCTGTACTGTACTTTCTCGGTGCGATGTGTTTTTCACTTCTGACTTGCTCATTTTCCTACTGAACCATTGTGGTGTCTGAATCGGTCTTTCTTGTGTCCCTCGGTTCTTGATTACCTCTTCATTATATTATAATAACTTTTAAAGAATTTTTGCTGGCCTACACTTCCAGTTGTCAAGTTGGGAAGCTTTATGCTCTCTTCCTTAAGTGGAGTTTCTATTCTTTTGACCCAGGTGGATGGTTTATTTGTTTGCAGCCTTCTCTTTCTTTTCCTTTTGAAGAATGAGACAGTTGGCATCTGGAGGGGTCCTTTGGTTGTTGATTAAGGGGGGGGGGTCTGTGTCTGGTTGTGGTTGTGCCACTACCGGTGCACCAGTCAAACTGCTTCAGTAAGCATGGTTTGAGCATTCTGTTTTTGGCTGTTTCCTTGGTTCCCTGTTCCAAGGTTCATTTTTTGTGCCAAGGCTCAGGTTTTGGGGCAGTCGGCCAGGTTCCTGGGAGCTTGTTCCCGGGTTCCTGATTCCTTGTGTTGCTCTTGTTCTAATTTCCCATCCTGATTTATATTTTTCAAGTGTTTTATTGTTGCTCTTCACCTACCTGGTAGGTCCCAGTTTTCTTCTTCTGGGGGTTAGTTAACACTTAGGCTTCGTGATGACGCTCTCGGAGTCATTAAGGGCCAGTTTGGTTCCAAAAATGCAATAAATGAAAACTCGTTCGATTTCAGTCAAACTTTTTTGACAAGTTCTATATGAAAAGTGTTTCATCTGGTCCAAGTTTCAGCATCGTAGCATAAATAGGAAGGGAGAAAAAAAATATTGAAGTAGGTGTGAAAATTATGCCAAAATGGTCAAAAACGATTATCAAACAAAAGTGTCAACTGAAATCATAGCTATGACTCTTTGCTATCACAATAGCATATATTAAACAAATATTATAATTAGTTTAATTGGAAAAAAATTAAGTTAAAAAATGATTTTTTTATATATATTTTTTTTTTTTTTTTTTTTTTTTTTTTTTTTTTTTTTACGATTTGCATAAAACTTATACACCTGACTGCACGTAAGTCTATCTGTAAGGGTGCCAATTTTGGAGAAAATTGGTTGATGTCAACCTCAGCCACAGATTTTAGAACCTTAGACTTTATTATTTGCTGTTTATTTTTCAATTAACATAAACGTTTACAAAACTTTTTCATTTTTTATTCAATTTACATGAAACTTACACAGTATATGTGGAGGGCATGTCTCTACATTTATTAGACAGCTTTTTTCTCCGAGTTCATTTATTGATTTTATAATAGCAATAAACATGCCATATTTGCATAATTTTTGGGGGAACTTTTGTATTAGGAAAACTAAAGATGTTTTGGAAATTATCTAACTAGCGAACCTTTATTATATGCTAATGTGTCAGAAAAGTGTCACAGAATAATTATATCTGAAACGTGTGTTCTGAAGTGTAGACTTGAAAATGTGTAAAAAACGTTGAAAAAAAAATCTCCCTTTCTATTTACGCTGCAGTACTGAAACTTGGGACAATTTCAGCACTTTTCATATACAACTAGTCAACTTTTTGCTTATTCTTATTATTAAGTATAGCCATTTTGAGTAAAAGAGTTTAACATTGGGTTGTGTGCTCACTGGTAACACCCAGCCTACCTTGTGGTGTGCTCTTGGTGGCCCGCCTGGCCAGGCAAAATGTTAAGTGCAAAGAGCCAGCATTGAATATAAAAAAACGCCTCTTTCTGCTTGGGCCTTGGTAGCTCCCTGGTCTCTCTTTCCAGGTGAATCAGTTGGTGGTCTCGGTACTCACCTAGTTGTGGGTTGAGCTTCGGCTCTTTGGTCCTACCTCTCATTCAGCTGGTGTACAAATCCTGATCCTACTAGGCTCTATCATATCTACATTTGAAACTGTGTATGGAATCTGCCTCCACCACATCACTGCTTGATGCATTACATTGTTAACTACCTTGACACTGAAAAAAAATAATTCTAATGTCCCTGTGGCTCATTTGAGTACTCTGGACTGACTAGTGTTGATATGGGAGCCAGCTGCTCCTGGTGGTACTGCCTCCTGGTGGTGGCCAGCTGTACTTAGTTGTGCTTGCGGAGGTTGAGCTTCGGCTCTGGTCCCACCTCTCAATTGTCAATCTACTGGTGTAGCTGTAACTCGGGGACTTCAAAGTGACTGCTGGTTGGATTGTTTGCAGAGTTGTTTAATGCTTTCTCATTTCTCTGTGGACCTTACAGTTGTTTGTTTTACTTTGCATACTTTCTGGATATTTCCTTAGTAAGGGTGATGGTAACAATCCCCTGCTCCTGCTCCTTGTGCCTCTGAGTGGACCAGGTTCTGGCTCTGGCCTTACGTAGGCTCGTAAGGACTCGTGGGGGCTGATGTGGCTAGTATATGAAATGCGCTCTCCATACACAAATCAAAAATATATAGATATAGTTTATATACAAATTATAAATGATTATGACCTTGTTGCAATAGCAGCACAAATAAAATGTTATTTCTAATTACTTAACCCTCAAAGTGCAGTTATTGTCATACGTTATTTCTCGGGGTAATGTCGTTATCATCATACATTGATTTCAACTGTTTTCAACAAATTTTTCAACTTTCATATTTTGCATGGGCAAGCCATGAGTATCCATAGTTGCACTTTAAAGGTTAAAGATCAATCTTCATTTTTATGTTAAATATTTTTCTTCTTGAGTAATACTTTGGGGGCTATTCATTGACCTCTAAATTAGGTTAAGAACCCATGTGTTCCCTCATTCTAGAAATATATAAGTAGCATATTATGGAGCTCAAAAGACATGAAGGACAAACCATAATCTGCAAAATAATCTCTAATGTCCTTTATCTATCAGTCCAATTGACTCGAGCATTGAATGAAGGAATTTGCCACCAAAAAAACAAATTTTTATACAATATTCAGATAAAATTTGCTTTTATAACGAAACAAAATTTTGTGTGCTCTGGAATGCTTGGTAAATTAAAAGATGTTCAGTCTTGAGAGCGTAATGCTAATGTGTACGTGAAGTTGCTAGTGAAGTGTGACAGGATTCATCATAAGATCTGCATGGCATTAAAGTCTGCACCAAGGAGTATTAATATAAACCATTGCATATAATGTAGTTGTAAAATTCTTGTTGCCTTGAGAGAGAGTCAAGAAGTATAGATCCTTAGAGTGAGAAGCTGAATTAACCCTTAAACTGCGCAACGCGCCTGCAGGCTCACGTCTGGTTTGCGCAACGCGCCTCCGGGTATTTGTATTTTTCACGTTCCATTCAAAACTCCCGCGGCTACACGGGGTTCACATCAGCTTCCTCAGGGCTCTTGTAAACAGACGTCATCTTTAAAAAAAAACGTGGTCCACATTCCCGGGTGTGGGAGCCTCAGTAGTGATTGAGCAACCAAGGCTGGCGCTCGCAGCATGAGCGCACAGCACTGCTGTTCAGCGTGTGACCACAGCATCACCTAATAATATCAAAATATATATATAACTTGTATTATTTAGCTATGATAGTGTTATAGAAGAGCCTGATTGTGATAATGATTGGGTACAATGTTCAAATATCAGTGATTCAATGCTGTTCACGATGTTCACAGCACTAGCCACAGCACCACAGCATTATTTCGTCCATCTAGGAATCTTCAAATGATTTCTTAGGTTCCTTTTCATAATAAACATGTGGTCAATTATTCATTTACAGGAATTAGTGACCAGGATTGTGGTTATAATTAGCGTTGTGCGTAGTATTGTGGAAGGAGGAATTTTGGTGAGGGAGGGAGGGCGAGAATTGAGGTAGCCTCATTGTGTGTGTGTGGCAGCCACTCTTGTTTTGCTCACCATACTAGCTTAGTGGTTCGCTATGGGCAAAACATATGTACATGGGTATATATAGTGTGTGTATATAGTGTAAGAACAGCAACAGGAGAATGTTGAGAGGAGCTATTTTGGTGAGGGAGGTGACGTAATCGTAGCGTCGTCTGCTGTGTGATTTTTCATGCAGTGTATAGTGGCCACTGTACTGATTGGACACAATACCGGCTTACTTGCATAGTTCTGGTAAATAAAACATGTAGATAGGTATATAGAACATGTGTAATAAGAACTATAACAGTATGGTGGGAGGAGCAATGTTGGCGAGTAAGATGTTGGAGTGAGGGAGACTGGCTGGGTGTGGCTGCTCTCACTCGAGGTGTTCTGAATGTGTTCATGGCCAAATGCTCCCATTGGCCCATACGAGGCAGCTGTTATTGGCATATACGAGGCAGCTGCTATTGGCCCATACGAGGCAGCTGCTATTGGCCCATATGAGGCAGCTGCTATTGGCCCATATGAGGCAGCTGCTATTGTCCCATACGAGGCAGCTGCTATTGGCATATACGAGGCAGCTGCTATTGGCCCATACGAGGCAGCTGCTATTGGCCCATACGAGGCAGCTGCTGTTGGCCCATATGAGGCAGCTCCTATTGTCCCATACGAGGCAGCTGCTATTGGCATATACGAGGCAGCTGCTATTGGCCCATACGAGGCAGCTGCTATTGGCCCATACGAGGCAGCTGCTATTGGCCCATACGAGGCAGCTGCTATTGGCCCATACGAGGCAGCTGCTATTGGCCCATACGAGGCAGCTGCTATTGGCCCATACGAGGCAGCTATTGGCTACGAGGCAGCTGCTATTGGCCCATACGAGGCAGCTGCTATTGGCCCATACGAGGCAGCTGCTATTGGCACATACGAGGCAGCTGCTATTGGCACATACGAGGCAGCTCCTATTGGCACATACGAGGCAGCTCCTATTGGCCTATACGAGGCAGCTCCTATTGGCCCATACGAAGCAGCTGCTACGCAATGTTCTGAATGTGTTGATGGTGAATGTATATAGTGTGTGACAGTGTATAGTGTGTAAATAGATTGTATATATACATAAATTAGCATGATACATAGTAAATGTGTGCTGCATATGTGTACACAAGTGTCATGCACGTAACATAGTGTCTTTGGACAGTACGGATGTTTTACTGCCATAATATAGTGTACGTGTTCACTATACATAGGATTAGCACGTAAAAACAAATAAAATGTATTTGGAACTGTGCGAAAATAATGAACAAAAATATATTCGCGGCAACTCGCGCACCCCGCCCCGGGCGCCCTACTGGCCCCGGGAGCGTACGTCACGGGCGAACAGGGAATGATGACGTCACGCCTTAACTTACGGACCCCATAGCAGCCAAAGTAAGTACAATTTCGATTTTTTTTCTACATACCCATACTGAGGGAAGGGTTTCTGACACTTTAAAAAGAAAAAAGAATTTTTTCCTGAGAATTTATTTCCTGCGCACTGCGGGGGTGTCATATTTGGAGGCAACGCAGTTAAGGGGTTAAACAAAAAATACATGGTCTAGAGGAAGATGATCAAAAATGTTGGGGGATATGTTCGTGTAAGCTCTTGGGGAAGGGCGTCATATAAGCAGCAGTCAGGAGAACAATAGCACATTTTGTGGTGAACTATTTTGTTAAAGGGAGTGTAAGGATCAATGAGAATGTAGTCCTCGCCAGATGAGAAAGTTTAATGATTTACATAAGAATATATGGAACTGCAGCCTTCTATTTTTATTTAACCACTACTTGGCCTAGTATGTAAGGCCCTACTCTGATTGATTTTTACTTTTTTATTTTTGCAGTAATATTATTCAATAGTGTGTAGTGTGGCCTTACTTGTAGCATGTCTTATTTCTGGACCACAAAGTGTCACACCAGTTGTGCAGTACTGAGCAAACCACTTGTACACAGCCTCATCCAACTGTACAGGCTTTGAAGGCTTCAAAGTTCTTCTACAGCACCCTCTGCTAGTGCTTGCACCTTCACTCTCACTGGTTGAAATGTATTTCATGTATTCAGCTTTTTGTTTCCTTAGAAACAGTACGAGTACCTATATTAAAGTCCTTGGCAACACACTCAGCCAACCGGCCACTTTCACAGAGTTCTATAACACATAAGTCCTTAATTGTTAGGGTAACCTTCCTCTTAACACCTCCAGAACGATTGATATTGCTACCAGACATAGTCTTGTCAATAAAATTATCAAAGTTACTGTGAAAACAAAAAGTTAATTAAGAAAATATTTCACTAGTGGCACGACATTGGTATAACATGAGGGTCGGGAGCACATGGGATGCTTAGTTTGACCATTGACCGGGCATGGATGGGTTTGCTTGGATGGGTCCACTTGGGGCAGGGAGGCGTGTTACTTAGGCCGCCAGGCGGAAAAAATCTAAATATTTTAGGAGCAAACTTCAGCCTGTGCAAATTGTTTTTTTAAGAAACTTATATTTGTTATACTGTAATACAGTACAGTATTAGATAATATTTATTTTGTTTTTTTTCTGTGGTGACTTGTTCTAAAATTACAGTATTGGTAATTATAGCATGCCCTTTATCCCCCAAGGGATATTCCCCAGACAGTCCCTCCCAACTCTCCCCTCTCTCCCGACACCAGCTACCCCACCACCTATACCACACACCTCAAGCCATAGCCCTACAGGATTAATACAGTACAACCTGATGCCTGATTTTCTTATCCGGGATAATCTCCGGTTGTATGGATTGCAGTTTGGATAGGGCCACATCTGTAGAAAGTTAATGGGATCCAGTTTAAAAACTATCAGTATACTTTGATCCGGATAGGGATATAACATTATAGCCGGATTAGTCCGTTTTCTGGATTAGCGAACTTCTACAGTATAGTATATGTCTAACCTATGCCTGAAGCAATCCCATGTCTATTATGTTACCTGGCAATTTGGTCCATAAATCATCAACCCTATTTCTGAACCTGTATTTACTTAAGTCTTTTCAGAATTTAAACATTCAATATGTATATCCATTACTGTACTTTGTGTTCTATTTTGTGGTGATATATATTTAAACCCTTATTTATAATCCTTTGTTATATCTCTTAATTCATTTATCTCTTTGTTATACAGTACCCTTTTATTCATTTATAACCCCTTTGTTATACCAGTCGGGAGCCGGTCGGCTGAGCGGACAGCACGCTGGACTTGTGATCCTGTGGTCCCGGGTTCGATCCCGGGCGCCGGCGAGAAACAATGGGCAGAGTTTCTTTCACCCTATGCCCCTGTTACCTAGCAGTAAAATAGGTACCTGGGTGTTAGTCAGCTGTCACGGGCTGCTTCCTGGGGGTGGAGGCCTGGTCGAGGACCGGGCCGCGGGGACACTAAAGCCCCGAAATCATCTCAAGATAACCTCAAGATATACCCTTTTATTTATAACCACCTTATTATACCCTTTTATTTATAACCACCTTATTATACCCTTTTATTTATAACCACCTTATTATACCCTTTTATTTATAACCACCTTATTATACCCTTTTATTTATAACCACCTTATTATACCCTTTTATTTATAACCACCTTATTATACCCTTTTATTTATAACCACCTTATTATACCCTTTCATTTATAACCACCTTATTATACCCTTTTATTTATAACCACCTTATTATACCCTTTCATTTATAACCACCTTGTTATACCCTTTCATTTATAACCACCTTATTATACCCTTTTATTTATAACCACCTTATTATACCCTTTCATTTATAACCACCTTGTTATACCCTTTCATTTATTTATAATTCCCTTTGTTATACTGTTCACTCATTCATATACAGTATACATACATCACTCATGCCACCCCCCCCCCCCCTTACTCTGTCTTTCTAGAAAAATGTAAATTAAGCATGAACAAATCCACAAGGGCCGTGATGAGGGTTCAAACTTACGTTCGAGAGGATCCCAGATGCACCTTAATTGACTGTGCCACGACATGGTAAACGAATTGCAGGCAAAAGTGCTACTGCCCTCACACGGATCCTGCAGCCTCCCCGAGACGCAAACCGAGGTTTGACACAATTCCCCCCATGCACCCGGGGCAATTGTGTAAAACCCTTGTTTGTGTCTCGGAGAGGCTGCAGGATCTGTGTGATCCTGTCAACCGCAAGTAGCACTCGTGGTTGCAATTCTTTTACCATGTCGTGGCACAGTCGATTAAGGCACGTCTGGGATCCTCTCTGACGTAGGTTCAAACCCTCATCACGGCCCGTGTGATTTCTGTGTGTAAATTAAGAAGTTTAATTTCTTCATAAGGAAGGGATCTTATTCCTGGGGTTAACTTTATCGTTCTTCTCTACACATTTAGGTGAATTTCTGTCCATTCTATAGTACGGAGACCCAAACTGATGTGCATAATATAAATGGAGCCTAACAAGGGCAAGATAATACTGAAGACTAAGATGTGTTATTGCTAATGTTTTGGGAAGTAAATCCCAGTACTGTATCTTATTTGTTTTATTCTGTACGTATATGCATTGATTTTTTTACCTTAAGATTCCTGCTAATCGTGACTCCCAGATCTTTTTCTCATTCAGGTTTTGCTATTTTAACATTGTCCAGATGATATAAGAACATAAGAAAAAGGAAACTGTAGAAGGCTCATTGGCTAATATGAGGCAGCTATTTATATTCACTAAAGTTCATTAATTTATATGAATTGAGAAAAATATAAAAGTATCCATTTTTTTGAAACACTTAGCTTACTACTTTTTTCACAAATGAAAAGGGAATGGTGAGTTAACAGTGAGAGTACAGAACAGTACTTAAGGACAGACATGTAGCAGGTCCTCTAAAGAGAGTGATAAGGATTAAAAATATGTAAACATAACTCAACTAATGTGAAGATTGCCACAATTCCACAATTTCAAGTTAACTTCATCCATACCCAGCAGATAAGGAAATTAATATTTAATGGTTTTAGAGCATGTAAAAAGAATGAATAAAAGTGTAATGACAATTATATTTTGGATGAGCAAGAGGAAGAGGAAAAGTGTTCATTTACAAAGTGTTGTAATTAGGGTGGCAGTCTAAGGAAGTTGTAGAAGGTTTTAAATAATGTAGGAGTGTCTACACTTGTCACCTGTCGGGTTGGTTGGAAGTTGGCTACTGGATGTAGATGTTGTACATCTAATTGCAGTATTTTATCTTAATTTATCATATACTGTTATGTTCATAGCTCCATATTGACATTGGGTCTTGCTATGTAGCTACATTTGCATTTTAAATACTATAATAATATTGTAATTATTAATGTTAATTAATACTCTAATTACAGTACAATATTATTTAATTAATGTTATCAATATTATTTAATTAATGTTATCAATATTATTTAATTAATGTTATCAATATTATTTAATTAATGTTATCAATATTAAAATTAATGTTTCATGTAATTTTCATTGTTGCATTTATATTGTGCTATTCAATATTTGAATTTAATTTATTATGTAAACTATTCACAGGTAAAAAGGAAGGTAATGAAGAGGATATACCAAGTTCAGCAGTAGACTTACAAGTGAAAGAAAAGGTAAGATAATAACTACAAATGGTGGTAGTGATTTACTCTGTATTAAACTCATTAATAAGATACGTTTGATATGTTATATAGCTCCATTTGGTATATCATATACTGCAGTTTCATAAGTTTTTATAAGTGAGCAAAGTCCACTCAGTTGCTACCCAGTGATGGTATGCTAGACCCTCAGGGATTTTGTGTCACTCCAAGAGAAGTTTCATGTAGACTGGTCTTATCCCATAGTC
Source organism: Procambarus virginalis (assembly GCA_020271785.1). Classification (NCBI taxonomy): domain Eukaryota; kingdom Metazoa; phylum Arthropoda; class Malacostraca; order Decapoda; family Cambaridae; genus Procambarus; species Procambarus virginalis. Next base: position 12,923,455 of record WNGS01164858.1, read on the forward strand.
CAAGGGCTAGGAGCACAACAGTTGACAGTCCCACATAAGTAGTTGTTCTGGAAACTGGAACATGCTGGAGGGGGTGACAGGGAGACTTATGACATGGCTGAAAGGTTTTCTGGCAGACAGATGAGGGCAGTAATCAGAGACAATGTATTTGACTGGAGGAGTGTTACTAGCGGAGTACCACAGGGTTCAGTTCTTGCACCAGTAATGTTCGTCATCTACATAAATGATCTACCAGAAGGAATACAAAATTATATGAACATGTTTGCAAATGATGCTAAGATACTGGGGAAGATAGGAGATGCAGACGATTGTAGTGCCTTTCAAATGTATTATTATTATTAACATCTTTATTGACAAAATTAACACTTTCGCGCTTAGCGGCCGATCGTTAGCGTCCAATCTTTTTCTCCTGATTCTGCCCTCTGGACTCCGGCTGGCGTCCAATGGTTAAATAATTATATAAATTTTATTTATTATGCGATTTTATTTTAGTTAGTCTCAAAATGTTCACCATGAAATTTACGTTTTTTCTAATAACCAAAGAGCTTATTAAAGAAAACGTCATGGCAGTGATTCATCTTGGTATAACAATTGTATGGCGCCGATATGCCGCCGCGGGTAACACTTCAGCCACTTCCAACCGTCTTGTGGGTTGGTTGCGACATTGATTCTATATTTATATGCATATGTCCGTATAGAGAATTTTATTGCGGTTCCAATGATACCATAATCAATGATGTAGGATAAATGTGGTCATCGCAATCATTAAGAGAGTGGAAACATTTGTTGCTGTTTGCGCTCTCGCCAAACAGTTTGGCGAGAGCTTCTGTTTCTGTTTGAACTGTTTCAAACAGTTTCTGTTTGGCAGTATTTTATATGTATGTTCTTATAGAGAATTCTATTGCGAACACAGTGATACCAAATTTAAATACGTAGGTCTACAATTAGTGTCAGGACAGAAAAAAGAGTATACACTTTTCGCTCCTACCGCTTAAGCGCGCGAGACGCCCAAGCACACAGGGTAAGTTTTTTTATGCTTCCCAGAAAGCACGAAAGTGTTAATTACAT
>WNGS01164858.1:12925522-12939035 GCA_020271785.1 Procambarus virginalis
AAATTAATATAATATATATATATATAATATATATATATATATATAAATATATATATATAATATATATATAAATATATATATAATATAATATATATATATAATATATATATATATAAATAATATATATATTAAATATATATATATAATATATATATATATAAAATATATATATAACTAGTAATATATATATATATATATATATTATATATATATATATGATATATATATAGTACATATATATACTATATATATATATATATATATATATCTAATATAATACACACAATCTGCAGTTACTCCAAGAGTGCAATTCAAGCAATACGTACTCTTCAACACGTGCAAGGAGTTGTTTATCCTGTTTACCCATGCCTTCAACTTCTTCATGAACATCGATGAACGGTTATGACACCTCTATCCAATGGGCCCCAGTGCATTGTGGTATTCTCAATATATGGTATACTCAATAATGAACTTGTAGATGAACTAGCCAAAGTGCTGCACAACACACCTTACATTACCCATCATCCAATTCCTCATATTGCACGTAAAGAGCCATCAAAGATACCATCACCCAAAGATTTTGTAATGAAATGGAAAATGCCATACTCAACTTTGTTCTATGGATCTATAAAAAATAAATGGGAAACTTGGAAACATGTCAGATATAAAAACAGAGACACTGATGTAAGGATGACCAGATTAAGGCTGGGACATATCAAACTGGCAGCACACAGCTCTAAATACATAAGACATCAACGAATTCTGCATCCACTGTCAGGTGCCTGAAACAATCGAACACTATCTTCTTCACTGTTTCCGACATCACAGTGCCAGAGTAAACTTCAAACATGTACTTATCGCACTTAAAATGCATTTTAACATTGAATATATATTAGGTGACCTCTCGTTACATGAAAAATATCAAATAGTCAAAGCACTGGCTAAATCTCTCCAGTCGACCAACAAATTGGGCCACATTTGACCAGTGTCACATATATACCTGGCACCACCAACAGCCAAATGGAAAACAACTGCCTCCTCGCAGCACCAAGGATCATTTGATGCCATAAACAAAACATCCCGCCCTATAGTGAGGCAAGTCTCCCTCGGATACTCACCGCTCCTATCCACAGACTATGGACAAGTGCAGCATTTGTGCACTGGAACACAACTTCAGGACATGCCAGACGACCACCGAACTGTGCATCAACTGCGGTGGAGCCCACACTGCCATCTCCCAGGACTGCCCAACCAGGCAGGAGAAATTGAAGATGTCAGAGGCTAGACCTAACCCCATTTCGCCTGGCCATGGCGTTCAACATTCAGTCGTCAATGTTCCCTGTACTACCAAGAAGCATGACCGCCGCATCACAGACCACCTTTTCCTGGAGAAGCCACACCAGCACCATAACCAAACACCGACCCAGCCGTCGTCACCTCCACAGACCCCCACCTCTAGTTACCAAGATCGGCATCATTCCAGCCCTGCTTCACCCCGCTGGCCGGATAGCAGGGTCGATCAACCGGCTGTTTGCCACCATTCTTAATCAATTACTATCTGGAAATGAACTGCCAACCATTGTGGTACCAGAGGCTCTACTTACTGCACATGAAACAATTCCACCACCCACTGCATCCTCAGCCACGCCTGCTACAGTATCTGGCAACATCTCAGTCCTCACATAAATCAGGCGGACCTGATTTTGGTGGCAGTACCAACCAACTCTCCTGCACCATCTGCTCCTATAACGCAGGAGCAAACCCCACGACCTCTGCCACACCTACACCAACCAGCAGCAGCTGTAGAAGCAGAAAACACTGATTCTGAGGAAGACCCACCCGAATTCGTGTTCGCACACGATCCAAACACAGAGGTACTCCCACCAATCATAAGGGAGGAACACCTACTTTGCAGCACTTCAAAAAATAAATGCCATCTCAGCAGATACTTTAACGAAAAATACAGAAACCAGAAGGCACTTGACCCAGAAGCATCACAGTTCATCCCTGCCAAGGCACACCAGTATTGCGATCACGCTGCCGTCAACCATGAGATCACCACAGGCCAAGATACCACCTATGATATATTGTCGACCCAATATAACGACTTGCAGAAGTATGTTGACCAGACCACACACTAGAAGTTGAAGGGACGACGACGTTTCGGTCCGTCCTGGACCATTCTCAAGTCGCTTGTGATGAGGAGGTAGAGAACGGGACTTGCAGAAACCCCTCCATTTTCTGAGAAGGGGGAAGGGAGGGAAATGGGGGAAAGGGGAAGGACCAAGGTGAGTGGGAGGGAGCTGGGGGAGATGGAAGGGAAAGTAGGGGAGGAGGAGGAAGAGAGAAAGAGGGAAGGATGGGGGAAAACATGGGGGATGGGGATGATGGGATCAAGGGGAAGATGGATAGATGGGAATATAGATGGGTATATAGATTGATGGATGGATAGATAGATGAATAGATGGAGAAATAATTGACAGAAAGACCCAGGCAATGCCAGGTACCCATCTAGTTAGCTATACAGGAAATTATAACGTAGAAAACCAAGAAACTGTGATGTAAAGTAAGTTTGAAGTGCAATAACTGTGAGAAGCAGGACCAGATATAAAGTGTAGGTGCACGATGGGTGGCATGTTCCCACCAGCCCCCACCGTCAGCATGACTGCCGGAGAGCCCACCTATCCCGTTAATTATAGGTATTTCTAAGCAAACTCCATTTTCCTAAAATTTTTAGTGAAAAATGTCATGACACATTAATGGGATTCACCCTGAGGGATGAATTAATGGGGATTCACCAAAATATGCCATATGATGTAAACTGCCATTACCGGTACAAAGAAAAAATAGAAATACCATTTACCTCATAATACTATATATGCTATAATAAATCCCTATAAGAAACACTATACTAAAAAAATGGAGGTTGAAATTATAAAATTGTGGAGGTTGAAATTTTTTTTTGATGATAAATTGGAACAACAGGATGAGTGTAATCAAAGCAACTATCATGATTAGGAAAACAGTTACATCCTTCAGCATTACTGTCTTATTGCTAATATTGCTGAAATGTTTATGCTTATTTCTTCCAAGTGGGCAGCTTCATGTAGGTCAGGTCAAATGACATAAAACTGTTCTGAATGTGACGTACAACTATCCTTACTTGATGATGCAACTGTCATAGCTAATGTCCAGAAGCACACTACTAGGCCTAGTAAGAAAGGACTGATCTGCTTAACAAGCAGCAATTTTCATTGTTTTCAAATATTTATTTCCAAATATGTTCATTCCTAATAACACATTATATTAGGGGTCATGAACTATTGACTTAGGTAAAATTTATACATTAGTTTTGACTCAAACAGTTCCCAATCATATATATAATACAATACAAATCTTTAGCATTCCATAAGAAAAATATGTTTGAAAATTTCAGGCCATGAAAAAATTTGGCATGTTAGGTAACTCTGGCTATTAGATAAGACAACTATCATATGTGCAACTGAAATGTTGTCCCGGTAGTTTACCTTACCTCCAGTGTCCATTTACTAAATACTTTACTATTAGATTTTTTTACTTATATCATTCCATTTTTTTCACTATTCTCTCACTTCTCTTGCACTGTATGTGCCTGTCAAGAGAAATTCTTGTACTTTATAATTCTATGCAAGTTGGGGAGTGTTGGGATGCTTATTATTCTGTGCTGGCAATCTAATAAACCAAATATTTAATACTGTATTTGTAAATCCAACAGGTTTTGGTACAAAATTATCCAGTCAAATAAGGATGATATGAATGTTCTGTATGGCTCAGTTTGTTTTATTGATTCCAAACCAACAATTTAGTTTAAGGACAGTAAAACTATGCATAATTATATAACATACTCTGGATACTACTTCAGAAATATTTGAGATGTTACCTCTTCAAGATAGAGCTCTCAGATGGACAAAGACAACCAAGATAAAGAGAAAGCATAAGTTTTAGTTATGTAAATTGCTGTATGCAAACACCATGAAAGCTGCAAATCAATCTCTTCTATACCTATACCAATCCAGTGTTAGATGAAAGATTTATATGCTTCTACAGTTGTTTCTGGGATATTCCCTACCGAATGAGACTTAAATATAGATGGTATGAAGCCCTTAAGAGATTTATTGGTAGCTGGTATGAAGCCTTTTCTCTCTTAACAAATCACATTGGGCCACTGTTATGTTTTTGTTTGGCTGCCAAATGCCACTTTTTTTCTTTCAGTTTCCTTTCTTTCATGTCTAGTATTGTAATTTGAGATTTAACTTACATGTTTATTTTCCTGTTTTTGTGGGTTTTGAATAATCTAGCAGCTTCATTTTTTATTTGAATAGAAGGTAATAAAGTAAGTAAGTAATTATAAAAAGAAGGCACCAAACCGGGAAGGCTGTGTAGCACCATCAAATGTGCAGAATAATCAGAGGGCGCTAAATATCACTGAGGATGCCAATACGAGAACAAAAACGCATAAGGCGAACGATATCAAAAGTATCAGAGTCACCAAGAATTCTATCGAGGGACAAGTGACCGCGAGGGGCGGTCGGAAAGCAAGACATACGCTCGTCCCGGAAGTCAGGACATTCAAGAAGGACATGCACGACCGTAAGAGGGACAATGCAATTAGGACAATAAGGAGCAGGGCGGCGCTCCATCAAGTGACCATGGGTTAAGCGAGTATGGCCAATACTCGAAGGTAATAAAATAAACCATAATCTATTTAAATTTAATCAATTTATGCTGATACACACTTAAAAGATATGAAAACATTTTTTACATACATAACCACTACAAACAGAGAAGATACTTATAGAACTTTCTTAGGTTATTATTCTTAGCAATTATCAAGAAAGTTGGTGGGTCTGCCACAACATAGCTGTCAGTCTCTCTTTGTTCATGTACAATATGTGGATTCTGCCCCTCTTTGTGGTGTGGTTCTGTAGTTAAAGAGGAAACTGCAGAGAACTGAAGTGAAATAAAATAACACCTGTTGTCAATGAATGCATTGAAATTAGGTGTTGATATTGGATTGATGTGGTAATACAATATACCAACATAGAAATATATATATATTTGTATGTATATTCTTTATGAACATTAGAACAATGCAGAAACCTCTATGCATTTCTTGACCACAACTTTAAAACTGATGTTAGAACTATTCCTTCACCATTCCTATAACAAAGTATTCACATACAACACAACCATTGTACCATCACATTTTCTCAGAAATGTTTACTACTGGTATTACTGTATTATTATCTTTTACCACAGCTGTGCTTTGGAAAATGCACTTAAAAATATATGAGGTCTTCTGGAAAATATGTTCATGGTTTTGGTATAATGTACTGTAAAGGATATCAATGATGCAATGGAGATTCAACATTATACTGAGGCAAGCAGTCACCGTGACCATGACCAGTGTTTTGCTGACAGCCGCCCTCAGGATCACAATCCCAGAGTCACATCACAAATATTTACCACAAGCATACTTATAACACTAAAGACAACCACAAAATATTATTGAGGGGCACCCAATTATAATTTGTTGTATATAAATAGTTAAACCCATTAATTAATAGGTTTGTCCTTGCATGAAAATAGCTAAATAATATTACAATATCTTCTGTACTATACAGCAGTCCTAACTGTTCCATTTCTACCAATAATGTACACTTCATGAATATCATAAAAAAATAACAAAAAAATATCAAATAAATAAAAACATACAAAATCAGTCATACTTTACATCTGTCCCACCAGCCCTGAAAGTCCACATTATCCAACCAAAATGTTGTTACTGAACAGCAGGCCTCTCTACAAATTAACATCTTATTACCGGGAGTAATAAATCTACTCCAAATTTGAACAATAATTCGTGCTAAATAAATGTACAATAATCTACGCTTTACTTTTTATCGGCGTTGGAGGTTTGGCTGCTTTGGGGATGAGAACAAAGGTTGGTGCAGAGGAGTCATTGGCAGTGGGTTTAGTTGGGGCTAGATCTGACACCCCACTTTGTTTTTTACGATAATATTTGACTTTCTTAATGTAGCCTTGTACAAGACCACGGATTTTGGTAGGGTTTATCTCTCCTGATCTGTTGTGACAGACCTGTGGAAGATACAAAATACTCTATAATATATACACAAAAATTTAAGTGTGATATTGAAAATAGTACTCATAACTGACTTTATTTCAATTGAAATATAGAAGTACGAATGTCTTTTTCCTGTTTCTATCCTTCCTTATTGATTGTTTTCCCATCCCGTGAAAACAGAAAATGTGGTAGAGGTGATTACAAATAAAGAGTGATTGTGTATGTGCTCTAGCACTTACTTGTATGATTATAACTAGTAACACTAGCAAGTTTGTTAAAAAACATTCCATTTAGTAGAAATATCACTGCCATTGAACCTGTCACTTCTAAACACTGTACTGTACAAAGAATGGAAAAAAAAAACAGCGTTGAATGTAATGAAACCCCATTTTCTGGGTAAGCCCCGGAGGCTCTTTGGAGCCGGCTGCCTCAGTGGCTCCAGGGAGCCATCAGGGCTTCCCTCAGAAAACAACGTTGAATGTAATGAAACGCCAATTTCTGGGTGAGCCACAATGGCTTCCTGAAGATACATTACTGATGTAGTGCTAGATAGATACTAGGTGCCATCAGTTGTAGAGTTCTATTTGACTTACTGGGGACAACAAGCCAGAACTTTCCCCCCCTCTAAAGAGGCGCAGGAAGTGGTGGTACAGTACAACCTCGATTCAACATACTATATGGGACCAACCCCAGTTCGTTGGAGCGTTGGATTCGTTGCAAGAGGTGACCTTCAGGAGGCGTTTGTGTCAGTCTTTTTTTTTTTTCTTGTACACAATAAAAATGCATTATCATATTACATACTGTACCTATATATTACTTCTCTACTAAGAAATACTGTAATTCATAAATTTACCTTATTGTTGAAGTTATATCCATCTTGAAGTTTCGTGAAGTTGTGAATGCTCTACAGTAAATACGTACTGCAGTGCATTATGCCGTTAGCACTGTGTTGATTAAAAGTAGTTCTGCTGTATGTTGAGTACTACAATACAGTTTATGAAAACTATTGTACACAAAAATTACTGCAACTTTAATTTTAACACTGAGTACACACTTAAATTTAACACTTGTTCTAACTGTTCATGTTGCACACGATGTTTTTAGATGTTTGCATCAGCTTTGCTGGTGCTCGCTGCTGCTGTGAGTTCAGCTGCTTCTGAGCTGGTGCTGGCTGCTGTTGTACCAGTGCTGGGTACAACTGTGCTTGTGCTGGGTACGGCTGTTGTACCAGTGCTGGGTACAACTGTGCTCGTGCTGGGTACGGCTGTTCTTGTACTGGGTACGGCTGTTCTCTTGCTGGGTACGGCTGTTCTCGTGCTTGGTACAGCTGTTATCGTGCTGGGTACGGCTGTTCTCGTGCTGGGTACGGCTGTTCTCGTGCTGGGTACGGCTGTTCTCGTGCTGGGTACGGCTGTTCTCGTGCTGGTTGATTTTCTGCTACTAGTTGTTTCTGCTACTACTAGTTGTTGCAAAATATTGCTTCGTTTTTGGCATTAATAAGGCACTATTAGTAAGCCCCTGAGACATTTTGTTTTATAACCAAAGAGCTGTAGTAAAAAACCAGCGTTGAATGTAATGAAACGCCATTTTCTGGGTGAGTCCCGGAGGCTCCCCGGAGCTATCCCAGGCTGATATGCTAATTTCAGACTTTGGCATCAGTCATGTGTATGGAGTTCTTAGGCCTACCGGAGACCACGGCCAGAACCGGGCCCCCTCAGAGAGGCACGGGGAGCAATGGCCTATAGAAGCCCCCGTGTGGTTGGAAGCATTCTATGTCTGCCATCGACCGGGACAGGCACCCAGAAAGGTAAGCGCCCCAAAACAAACCCCTATTCTGGTTAAAATTGCTACCAAAATCCGAACTAGTGGATAGAACTCCCAAACAGAAAACAAGCAAACTAGTGTGACGTCACACGTCACCGCGCCGCTGTCTGCGCAGCTCCCCCCTCCCCGGGAGGGGGAAGGTGGAGCCCCAGACCTCCCACGCCGGCTATCCACCCATCAGTTCTGAGGCTGGATGTCAAGACACGCGAAAAACCGCCGACCGGAGGGAGGGAGGGTTGCCGGGGAGCCTCCGGGACTCACCCAGAAAATGGCGTTTCATTACATTCAACGCTGGTTTTCTGGGGGGAGCCCCGTCGGCTCCCCGGAGCTAACTACCCACAGAGGAAGATCAAAGGGACGGAACCGGGAGGCGGACACCACCCAAACAACCAAAACGCTAAAACCAAAGGAGCAGGAAAACACAGCGACCCGACCCCCAGAGGCAAAAGCCCAAAAGGAAAAGAGCCGACGAAAAACAAACCGGAACCGAAGAGGCACTACCAACCGAGGAGAAGACAGAGCACGCTGACCAGAAACCAGGATGGTGCAAGCGGCGCACGAACAGGCCGGAGGGGAAACGAAGCACAAGACAGCTTACTAAGCGGTGTAGAAGCAAGACCGAAAGCAAGCCAAAGCGACTCCGCCAGCGCCGCACAAAAGAGAGAGGCGACAGTATGTGGCACGACGACGGCCCCCAACCCCCACCAAAAAACCAGGCCGACGCTAACAAGAGGAACCACCTAAGAAGGTACAGGAAAAGGAAGGACCGCCAAAACACCCCATACTGCCGCCAAGAGAAACACGCAGGTGGGACACCGACCACCAGCCGGAGGCGAGACCACGAGGCAGACGGAAGCAGCCCCGACAAGGCCCCTCCGAGCCCAGGAAAAGGCGGAGCCGCAAGAAGATCTCGGGCGCGACCACCGAACTCAGGTGGTACAAGGAGATGGAACGTCTGCCGAACAGACAAATCCCAAAGCAAGCAAACCCGCCAGGAGAACAAATGACGGGTCCGACGCGAGACATCGCAAGACCCCAAAAACCAAGTGGCAGGGCAAGCAAGGAAACCAAAGAAGGCGGAAGGGTTGCCGCCAGAACCCTACCCGAACCAAGAGGTACGAGCAACAGCAACAGACCGAGACAAAGAAGCACACCACAGGACACAGGCCGAAAAAAGCCCAAGAAGCCAAGGAACACACGCAGAACACCCCTGTGGCAGAGGAGGAAAACAAGGGAACACACAAACAATGAAGTGGTGGAAACCGACCACGTCCCCCAACATAGCAGCAAGTGCAGGCAAAACTGACCAAAGGAGATGCCAGGAAAACGACTGGGGTGAGGCAGGACGAAAGAGCAGAAGCATAAAAAACCCCAGGAGTAAGGACACGCCACTGCGAAACACGGTACTAATGCACACGCGCAGTAGTAGCAACATACAACCTGGTGGATAAAGACAGGCTGTTTAACACAAGGGGCACACGCCCTAGGGGACGCAGGTGGAAACCGAATGCCCAAATGAGCCACAGAGACAGTAGAAAGAACTTTAGTGTCAGAGTGGTTGACAAATGGAATGCATTAGGAAGCGATGTGGTGGAGGCTGACTCCAAACACAGTTTCAAGTGTAGATACGATAAGAGCCCAATAGGCTCAGGAAACCGTACACCTGTTATAAGATTGACGTTTGAGAGGCGGGACCAAAGAGCCAGAGCTCAACCCCCGCAAGCACAACTAGGGGAGTATACACCACCGCAACATGCCACAGGTAAAGAGCAACTCGCTCCGGCAAAGGCAGAGAACGGAGCAGATAGACCCCAGACAGGGCCCACTGAGACACGACAGAACCCAGCAGGCCCAGGAACCCGCCTACCAGGCGACCGACGGCGGAGAAACCCCGCTCAAAACCGGCTGGATGGGGAACCGGGAGCTCATGTACACCCCAAGCCCGGCCCGAGGCCAGGCTAGACCGGCCAAAGGGAGGCCCACCAGGAAGACGCATGGGGCGGCCTGCAGGCCCACAGACTCCCCACAACCAGGATGGGCCATAACTAAGTCGAAGGCAAGCTAGTGTGCCCCGAAAGTCCACAGACCGTACCATAGGGGCATAACTTGCAATCCCCTCACAGAGTTCAGTGGCATACCGATAATAGGTTAAGTAACAATTGTAATTACGAAACCATAAGATGCTTATTGTAACCTACTAAGTAGGTCAGGTAAGGTCGGTGTTTTCCACGAAGTTTTTTAAGGGAAACCATTATGTTTAGTATGGCACCTATGCACGGAACGAAGAAGTCAATATTGACGTAATAAAGATGCGGTGACGGGTTGGTGCAAGAGAGAACCGGATCAGCACCTCCAAGGATACCCGATCAACCAGGCTGTGACTCATACGTCGGGCAGCAAGCAGCCATGTCCAACAGCCAGCATGACCAGTCCAGGAGGCCTGGTCGATGACCGGGCCGCGGGGACGCTAAGCCCCGGAAGCACCTCAAGTTAACCTCAAGATAAGGTACCAGCGAGAAGGCGTATGCTCGCAAGGAGGTCGTGTAACAACTGCAGACCTCTGATGGATATACAGTGTTCCCCGAGTGTGCCTATGGCACCACTGCACTCCACTGGTACTATCCCGCAAGTTCTACCAGATAGGCGGGACCCAAAAGCCAGAGCGCATAAACCTTGCAAGCACAGCCAGAAGCCCTACCAGGCGAGTACAGAACCAACACCACAAACCCCCACACCACATAACACTAACAAAGGTGGGACCCCTGAATGACCCTAGCATGGGATGGACATGCACAAGAGTGGGACAGGAAGGGGTGAAAAAAGGGGACCGACACTGGTGTGCGAACGGTCTCAGTCGTACAAAAAGAGACCTAAAGAAAGACAGGCATATAACACCACATCCAGCGCCCTGCCAAAAGACGCCAGACCGCAGAAACTCACCTGGCAAACGGTGGCTCGAAGTGACACGACTCAACCGAGCCCAGAAGAACCTGGGAGCACCGCCAGGTGAAGAAGCCAGAGCCGGACCTGCAGGAGAGCAAGGAAGAGGCGAAGAAGGCGGCCCACACCCATGACACAGGGGAAACCTCGGCGGCCTCCCCACAACTGGAACCCAGGACACCCCCGGAGCGAAAAGGGGCACATACCGCGGCAAGGGAGAAGAGCGAAAGGCGAAGCACTGGAGCAAAAAGACGACGAACACCGGCACTACACACCGCCCAGACCAAAACAAACTCCGCGGCGCACGCGCATGACATGCCGGCCGAAAACGCGCAACCTACCCTGCGGGAAGGCGGCAACCAAGACTACTGCACAAGAAAAGTAGCCAAAAGAGTGAGCAGGAACAAGAAAACCGGCCAAAGAAGCGAAGACAGAGCCCAAAAAAGGCACGCAACCGGGCCACAAGTAGCCCAACAGGGCCACAAGTAGCCCAACAGGGCCACAAGTAGCCCAACAGGGCCACAAGTAGCCCAACAGGCCCAGAAAGAGCCCAAACCGGGCCAAAAGTAGCCCAACAGGGCTACAAGGAGCACAACAGGACCACAAGGAGCCCAACAGGGCTACAAGTAGCCCAAACTCGCCAACAAGGACGAGGAGCCGACAGACGTTCCAATAACGCGGGAAGGAGGAAAAACCTTCCCGAACCCTCGAGAACACGGAAGCCAAAACCAGTCCCGAAGGCACACAAAGGCGCATGCGCACCCGAGACCAGTAGTCATGTAGAACCCCCAAAACGGGGAAACATGACGAAAACACCGTCCCCCCAAAAAAGGGGTGGGGGGAAACATCCACCCACAGGACGGAACCAACCGACTCAAAGGCCAAGGAACCGAGCCCGGGGAGGGGCCGACGCCCAACAGCACGTACGGCGAGTGGAGAGGAAAACCCCACTCCGCGTAACCACAAGCCCCGCCGAGAGGGGGATAAAAACCCCCACGGGGTCCTATGGGGCCAAGGCCCCCCAAGTCAGCCCCTCCGCAGCCCCGGGAACCCACACAACAGGCCCCGGGGCCGAGCCGTCCCCCTAAAGCCCCGGCCGTACCAGAAAACCGGGACAGCCGTGAAAACACTAAGGAAGGGAGCCCACTGGCAGACTCTTACAACACGGCTGGAGGAACAGGCTCGAATGCCCCCGTCACTACCCCGGAAGGGGATTTCCCCGAGACTGCCCGAGTCTCAACACCACCAAACCCCGCCCTGAACCTACAGACGGTAAGGAACCGGATGCAGGCAGGAAGGGGAATCCAGGGGAAAAACAAGAACCAAAACGGGGCAGCCCCGGGGCTCCCGGGGAGTTACCACGAGAGCGTTGCCACCACCAAGGCTCAAGTGCAACGCCTCTGCTGCCCGCACCAGCTGAGCACAACTGGGTAACCGAGCCATAACGAGCAACAAACTCGCAGGGCTCCGGGTCGAAGGTGTCACCGACCCCACAGGCAGCAGACGGAGGCAAAACAGAGAGTCACCCAGAGACAAGGGGTGAGCAACCCTCAAACTCGCTGGAAGCGAGGGGGGGGCTCTGGGGTCACATCCATCGGACCCACGCGCCCCCAGGGGTTTCCCAGGGTCCCGAGCGTTTACTATAAGAGGACTCGCGCTCAGGTAATCCCAGGCAGGGTACTGCTAACCGGCACCCAAAACTACCAAACAACTTTCTAAGAGCTGAACCCCCGGGACGTGTACACTCACGGGGACCTAGCAGGGGGTACCACCAGAAAACTCAGAACACAAGGGACACCAGGGGCAAGAACGAAGGCAGACCCCCCCACCAGGTAGATAAACAAAAAGAAAAAGAAAACCCCGCAAGAGGACAGCGTACCCAAGCGGAACAGAGCCGGCCGCTATGATTGGGAAAAGACAAGCTGCACAGTACCCTGCGCCCCACCAGTGCAAAAACTGCCCCTTACTCTAAGGCGAACAAGGGAGACAGAACACCCGAGCACACAAAGAGCGGCCGAAAACCAAGCAGTAAACGGCCTAGCAGGGGCAGACCCCAAGGAACTTGTGGAAGGTGGCCCCAAGTCCCAAGGGCAGTACTTACAGGGCACCTAGGGAAGGGAACCCTAGGCGCATGCAGCCCGAGTACTGGAGAATCACTCCCGGCTCGCGCACCACCTAGAAAACAGACACCACACTCTAGGTGCAGTGCTGAAACAACCACTGGAGCCGGAGCACATAACCGGTGCCTATAGCATCAGCCGAAGAACTGATGGGTGGATAGCCGGCGTGGGAGGTCTGGGGCTCCACCTTCCCCCTCCCGGGGAGGGGGGAGCTGCGCAGACAGCGGCGCGGTGACGTGTGACGTCACACTAGTTTGCTTGTTTTCTGTTTGGGAGTTCTATCCACTAGTTCGGATTTTGGTAGCAATTTTAACCAGAATAGGGGTTTGTTTTGGGGCGCTTACCTTTCTGGGTGCCTGTCCCGGTCGATGGCAGACATAGAATGCTTCCAACCACACGGGGGCTTCTATAGGCCATTGCTCCCCGTGCCTCTCTGAGGGGGCCCGGTTCTGGCCGTGGTCTCCGGTAGGCCTAAGAACTCCATACACATGACTGATGCCAAATT
>WNGS01164858.1:12939135-12952892 GCA_020271785.1 Procambarus virginalis
AGCAGGGGCAGACCCCAAGGAACTTGTGGAAGGTGGCCCCAAGTCCCAAGGGCAGTACTTACAGGGCACCTAGGGAAGGGAACCCTAGGCGCATGCAGCCCGAGTACTGGAGAATCACTCCCGGCTCGCGCACCACCTAGAAAACAGACACCACACTCTAGGTGCAGTGCTGAAACAACCACTGGAGCCGGAGCACATAACCGGTGCCTATAGCATCAGCCGAAGAACTGGTGGGTGGATAGCCGGCGTGGGAGGTCTGGGGCTCCACCTTCCCCCTCCCGGGGAGGGGGAGCTGCGCAGACAGCGGCGCGGTGACGTGTGATGTCACACTAGTTTGCTTGTTTTCTGTTTGGGAGTTCTATCCACTAGTTCGGATTTTGGTAGCAATTTTAACCAGAATAGGGTTTGTTTTGGGGCGCTTACCTTTCTGGGTGCCTGTCCCGGTCGATGGCAGACATAGAATGCTTCCAACCACACGGGGGCTTCTATAGGCCATTGCTCCCCGTGCCTCTCTGAGGGGGCCCGGTTCTGGCCGTGGTCTCCGGTAGGCCTAAGAACTCCATACACATGACTGATGCCAAAGTCTGAAATTAGCATATCAGCCTGGGATAGCTCCGGGGAGCCGACGGGGCTCCCCCCAGAAAAAATGGTCAATTCCACAATTATTCTTCCACCGGCCGATAAATACTGTACGTCAATCGCAGACAAAGCTAAGGGCACTGGGTGCATACTGTACGAACGCAGACTAAGTCTATACGCACACCCTTCAGTTGGCTGGTGTTTAAGCCTGATCCAGTAACATAAATTTCTCTTAAATATTCAATTTACATCAAATTATATATTTTTGTGTTATGTATTTAGTTTAGCAACATTATTACGATAATAAGAGCTATAAAAAATACTTATTTTGAAACTGATTTATTTATTTCATTATTTCGAAGCCATAGGTCACTGAACTGTGGCGACGAAATCGAACAAAACACTGCCTGGTGTTGTGTTCGATTTCCAGTAGCATATGTTTCTCTCAAATATTCAATTTACATCAAATTATATATTTTGGGTTACATATTTAGTTTAGCAACATTATTACGGTAATAAGAGCTATAAAAAATACTTTGGAACTAATTTATTAATTTTATTATTTCGAAGCCGTAGATCGCTGAACTGTGGCGACGAAATCGAACACAACACAACAAGCATGGTGTATGGACAGGGATTAGACCCGTCTACTCGTGCTGGAGTTGTGCTGCAAATAACGTGAACAATTTCTCAAATAGGAGATATTTACCTTATTACAGCATATTTTTGGTCTTATTTAGTTTAGTTTAATTAGGATAATAGAGTTATTAAAATACCAGTTTTAGAAATGATTTATTAATGTGAAACGTTCAAAGTCATGGGTCACTGAACTATGACAATACAGACGAAAGTGAGTGAAACCTCACTGTAAAGTGAAGTTTACTGTACAGTATTCCCTTATCTGTCTACCCTCACTCGTCTTGTTTCATCACAGAAAATGTATAAGAAGATTTCAACATATTAGCTAGCTATTCACGCTTCAGCCTTTAAATTAATTTACAATGATACGTGTGCCCCAAATCGGTGAACGAAAATCATTGAAACTCAGTCGTTCACTTCTGTGGACCACTCTGGCTGGTGTTTGGTTAATATGCGTCACTTCTTGTGGACCATTCTGGCTGGTGTTTGGTTCATATGATTCACTTGTTGTGTGGTCCACTTGTGTGGTCCACTTGTGTGGTCCATTTGTGTGATCCATTTGTGTGATCTAACTTGTCATATGAAGGAATTATTAATTGTAATCTGTGATGGGATGGTAAAGTTTTCTACCACTGTGAACTCTGTCCCAACATCGTAAGATTGTGGACCACTTGTGGACCACATGTGCGGTCCACTTGTGTGGTCCATTTGTGTGATCCATTTGTGTGATCTAACTTGTCATATGAAGGAATTATTAATTGTAATCTGTGATGGGATGGTAAAGTTTTCTACCACTGTGAACTCTGTCCCAACATCGTAAGATTGTGGACCACTTGTGGACCACATGTGCGGTCCACTTGTGTGGTCCACTTGTGTGGTCCACTTGTGTGGTCCACTTGTGTGATCGAACTTGTCATATGAAGGAATTAATAATTGTAATCTGTGATAGAATGTGAAACTTTTCCACCAGTCTGTGAACTCTGTCTCGACGTCGTAAGCAAATCCGAACATCCCGCGCTTCGGCGAACCATTGTTCGTCGAACAGGGTGAGTAAATCCGGCCTGAAAAGTGTGCGAACTAGCCGGAGATTCGTTGAATCGGGGTACGTTGAATCGAGGTTGTACTGTATTTAGATAAACATTTTAATGAATTTATTCATGTCTGCCAGCACCCAGAAAGTCAACAAAACAAAACAGACCACTGCTAATTATAAACAAGACTGCAGCCTCAAGAACTGCCAAAAGAACTTTTCTAACAATGTAAACAAATAATAAAAAATTTACAAAACTAGCTTGAGCTCGTTCGCCTCACCTCCCCCCCTAATTTGGGGGGGGGAAGGGCCACCTGGATCAACTGGTTGCTCCACCCTCAGTTCTATTGATGATGGAAACAACCCCCTTGATACCTTGGAGGGAGGGAGGGAGCCACCGGGGATCACCCAGTAATTGTCATTTCATTACATTCATAGCTGTTTTTTTTGGGCAGCCCCTTATTGTTTCCTGAAGCTATCTACCCATGGAAAAGGAACGAATGGGCACCAACTAGAGAGGTGCCCATTTTCACCAATGACTCGATGAAGGGAAGGTGAAAAGGCCTGCCCCAAAAGCCCTGAACCCCCTGAAGGAGGCAGGACGGCCCAACACCACCACAGGCTGCAAGACACGACCCGAAATGCCCACGAATCTTGGAACCAAGTGTGAGCAAAGTGAGCAAAGTGAGCCAGCCTTCCCCCAACCACCCCGTCAATGGGACAATCCACAAAACAGCTAGCACGAACCACTTGCACAGTGCCAACCAGAAGACGACGACAAGGCTGGTGGAAACGCCTCCAACCATGCTGCTGGCACCACAGAGGACCCACCCCAACTAACAGCAAGTGAAGCACTGGCTCTACCCTGCCGGGAAGGGCGCAAACAACACCCCCCCCCCTCCTGGAAACACATCAAATCAACAACAGAACGGTAAACGACAGAAGCACTTGACAAAAACTGAGTGACGATGCCCTCAGAGAAAAGCAAAGCACAAAGGGGAGAAGCTGAATTCAGGGCCCACTTTGAGTTCAAAGACTGACCATCCTATTGCCATCATGTCCAGAGGAAACAGGAACTGGCCGCCGCACAGGTAGGCAGGCTGTACAACACCTTGACGCTCCAACTAGAACGATATTACTCCCTACCCAAAGCCAAACAAGTGCCATGAAACCCCAGCTGGTCTCAAGGGCGGGGTAAATGCCAAGCATCAAATACCCTCTATGGAAATGGTTTCCTAAATGCACCAGGGAAGGGCACCCTAAAACGCAAGGACGAGCCTAGGGAAGGATGCCCCTAAGCGCATTTGTGTCTGGTACTGATGAGGACACCTGGCCACCACACACACAACACTGCATAGGTCACTATGAAGGCAAAACACTGCCTTTGGAAATCAAGGCCAGAGAAGACGTCCACCCTGGACCACATTAGCTAACGAACTGGAGTGCTGAGTAGCCGGCGTGGGGAAGGGACGGCTGCGCAGACAAGCGGCACAGCAGTGGAGTGTGACGTTTGCTTGTTTCCTTGGGATTAGAGGGAGTTCTGCCTCTCTTTTTGGTTTTTCTTTAGACTTTTCTTACCATGTAGAGTTTGTTTTGTTATGCTTATCTTTCTGGGTGCCTAACCCTTATCTTGAGGTTATCTTGAGATGATTTCGGGGCTTTTTAGTGTCCCCGCGGCCCGGTCCTCGACCAGGCCTCCACCCCCAGGAAGCAGCCCGTGACAGCTGACTAACACCCAGGTACCTATTTTACTGCTAGGTAACAGGGGCATAGGGTGAAAGAAACTCTGCCCAATGTTTCTCGCCGGCGCCTGGGATCGAACCCAGGACCACAGGATCACAAGTCCAGCGTGCTGTCCGCTCGGCCGACCGGCTCCCAACCAGAATGGTCAATGGCAGATAAGGAAAACCCCCAACCATAGGGGAGTTTTCCAGGGCCACTGCTCCCTGAAACCTCTCTGAGGAAGCCAGGTTCTAACTCATGGTCCCCAGTAGGTTGAACTCCATAGACTAATGCCCGGGTGTAATATATCACACACTAGCCCGATAGCTCCAGGGAGCCGAAGAGGCTCCCACAGATTTTTTTTTCGGTTTGTCCAAATTCAATAACTGTAGTACCGAGTTCTACTATCAAATAGCGGTGTGCATTGGTATATGTACTATGATCCTCATCCTTCTTATAAGTAGTATCAAAACAGGAGGATAGGCTGATATATAACATGGCCATCACACTTTATCACACTTCAATCTTTAGATTAATAGACTTCTGAACTCTGCATCTGACCATAACATTACAAGACTTCCCTCTATATATCGTGCTAATAAGCAAGCTCCATAGTGTTAGCTCTGCTGGTCGTACACTCACACTGTCATTCTCATACCAGACCAGCATTTCATACCCATAACGATTGGAACATTCCATTCCTCCATGCAGCCACAGCCCTTCCGATCTCATTCTTCATAATCAGGACTTCCACCTTACTACATCCCCTCTTCCTTGGCTCACTTGACTTTCTACTTTTATCATCCCATTTCCTCTTTTCTCCATCACCTATCTCTAAAAGTTAAACCACTCATCAACAGGATAATACAGTACTGTACAGAATTTCTTTATTCTCTATGTTACTATGATTAGAATTCTCTTCTTACTCCACTACTGTTAATATAATTGTTACGGTATCGTCACCATCGTCAGAGTGTAGAGGGGCAATTTCAGCGCCATCTATGGGTCCACACTCCTACTCCCCTGATATTGGACACTACGTGGACAGCACCATCTGTTGGTGGTGGCATGACAGCGGTCAATGGCTCCTGTTTCCGGCCTTGGTTAGCAAGAGAGGTCGACATGGATGACCTCTGGTGGATAGTGTGACACGATCAGCGCCATTTGTTGTAGCTACAGAGCATAATGTCAACTCCCAGATGAATAAGTGTTATCTCATGGTTTTCCCAGTGTACCGTCCGTCTGATTGATGACGTTTTATATCCACAGAAGTGATGTGTGGAGGCAGTTGTTCTATGGAAGGTAGTTTACTTTGGGCAGTCCACGTACTCTCAGCTTGGTCCTGGAAGATTAAGTAAGCCACCGTCGATGTGAGCAGTGTGTTAGCTGCTAAATTACACAAGTGTTGGTAGAGATCGGCGTACCCCGGGATTGGTTTAGGAGAGTAACGGACGACAGTGAGAAGCCTATTGTGAAGTGCTGCAAGCCAGCTGCTAGAGGCTTCTACTGAGGGATTAGCTACCCCAGTATATGGTTGAGACTCCTGTCAATGTGTCGCTGAAGTCCTCTGCCAGTGGGTTGCCGGAGAGTGAAAGTGGGGTGTAGACACCATATGAGACTGTGTCGGTGGACTGGCCCACGTAAAAGGTGAACTCTCCAGCGTTTGTCAGTACACGTGCGCAAGGTACTGGGCGGTGGAAACGCTGGAGTTGGTGAACACTGTGAACGTAGTAGTGTCCCGAGTGAAAGTGCCACTACTGTAAATACGTGTAGTTATAATGTATTTTATATAAGATATTTTAATGGTAAAGGTGAAAATATATTGGTGAAGGTTATAGTGTCTCGTTTATCCTCCCCCCTTATTTCTTCATTGCACTACTACAGTTTTTGAAAGCATACTACTGACTTTGGGTCAGATACACTAAAAGAGGTTATAACATCAAGAACCCTGTTACTGGCCCTAAGTAGCCGTAACAATAATTTTAATAGTATACATTTTCAGGAATTACCTCCGATACATCAACATTTTTAATTATCCTCTATATACCAGTACAGTATATCTTTTTCATTATCTGTCTGAAGAGTTAGTCAGTGCCATACAACATGTCTTTATATACACTACGTACATACATTAATTTATATAAAATTCTTCAGTTAACACCTTGCTCTAATGCTGTCCCCTTGACATGTAAATATTAAACAACCATGGAGATAATTCACAGCCTTGGCATATTCCTATTAATATCATTTTAGTCTCTCAATTTCACCATCAACTCGCATACATAATTAGCTTCCTTCTTTAAGAGTCCCTATTGCATTATAGAACATTCCTCTACCTCCATATACATTCAACTACTTCAAGTCCATTTTTAGGTTTTTTAACCAAATACTTTCTACAGACACACAAAGGCTGTTGTAACAAAGAAGTGAGTATTTTGATGTACTGTATATTTGTGAGTGTGGGTGAGGTGTGTTGATCTTACCGTGAGCAGTCAGTGCTTGAGTGAGTGGTTAAGTGAGGTGGGATTTATGGCTCCACTCCCGCCTCCCCAAGTTTCGGTTCCTCCACATTCCCACGATCAATGGCACTTGTCCTCTGTATCATGTGGCCTTGTAAGGGTGAGTGTTGTGTTTCATGGAGGTATACCACCTCAAGCCTAGTTGGGATCTCACATATAAGAAGACAGAAACAAGCCAAGAGAGAATCATTCAGAGGCCAAACTTGGTCCAGTATAGAGAGGGGGCTAAGAGAGATAGCTGACCTCAGCCACCATCTGTGGTGGGATGTGGGTGATACTCGGCTGATTTGAAGAGGTGAGAGTTTCAGTGTGTTTGTCAGGACCAAGAGAAAAGTACTGTGTAGTATTCGGAGGAGCCCAGTATGACAAGAGGGTAGTGTGAGTTATCAAGTCTCCCTTCTTCTTCCTTCTATGATGGTTGTAATTAAGTAGTTCAACAAATCAGAGTGAGAAGTGGTGTGATCCAATAAATTTAGTTTAAAGGTTTATTAGTATTCAATAATTCCTTTACAATGTCCCAATACAGAGTATTGCCAGAATGTAATGGATACCCATGAGGAGTAGTTCTTGTAAGATTCTCCTGTTCACTTTAATTTGAGAAAGATTAGGATGGTGGCAGCTTCTATCCATCTTTCTCTCTTACTGTGTCTACTCTCCATTCAATCTTCTATCTCTATACTTTTCCTTTGCCTCCCTCTCAGGTGCCTCCATCACCACTCCCTCTTCCCCTCCCCCACCTATTCTGCATAAGAGTTCAAGATGTAGATGTTACATTGGGTGGTGGTTGTTACAGTAATAGCAGTAATAGTACAGTGTCTCACAGGGAACAGTTATGGGATATCTTATAATGGTAGCAGCGGGTGGATGTTACAATGTAAACATCTTACGGTCAGTCTCGCACACTTTCTTCACCATACACTCCTCCTTGTTCACCATTTACTAGTTTCTTAATTATAATTTTTTATCTTTCAATCACTTTTCTGGAAATTTGTTGTCCTTAACACATGTTAATAAAATACAAGAACTGATACTATATCTTACCTTTTGGACACATTTTCTCATTATGTCCTTGTAATCTTCTTTACCTATAGTTTTCTTGTTGTAAAAGGGTTTAAGACTAAGTTTCACCTCTTCAACAACACGCTCTTGACGCTGTACTTTCTTCAAGAACTGTAAATATATATATATATATAAGTATAAATAAAAATAACAAATAGCATATAACATTTTTTTTGTAAATGTCATAAAAAAATAAAATAGTAGTTTTAAATTAGACATGGTTTAATTGCATGAAGGTGATCAAGAAAGGAATTCCTGGGCTAACATGTTTTATGGTAGAAACAGCATGGTGTACCTGGACTGCACCTGAATGGGGTTCTGAGAGGTGTTCTACTCTTCTACTCTTCTACTCTTCACTCTGTCGTTCACCCTATTATGATGATATTTTACTGTACAAATTAGGGACCTGGCCCTCCAATATTTTCCACCTACTGTATAAAATAATTTAGTACCTTTCTTGTCTCCTTTCTAGAAAGAACATTTTGAGAGCTTTGAGACGATCTCAATAGTTTAAATGCTTTATCATGTCAATGCATTCCGTATATGTTCTTTGTATTCCCTTTATTTCAGTAATCTCTCCTGCTCTGAAGGGGCGAATATGGAGCAGAACCCAAGGCAGGACAACAAAAGTGATTTGAAGAGTACAACCATTGTGATGGGATCCCTGGATTTGAAAGTTCCTTGGACATTTTTCTCTCTAAGTCTCCGTGGTGTAGTGGTAAGACACTCGCCTGGCGTTCCGCGAGCGCTTTGTCATGGGTTCGTATCATGGCCGGGGAGGACTTACTAGGCGCAAATCCTTAACTGTAGCCTCTGTTTAACTCAACAGTAAAATGTGTACTTGGTTGTAAAAACTATTCTTCGCGGTGGGGATCGTATTCCAGGGACCTGCCTGAAACGCTACGCGTACTAGTGGCTGTACAAGAATGTAACAACTCTTGTATATATCTCAAAAAAAAAAAAAGTTATCATAATCCATCCTTTTCATTTTTCATTTTCTGGCTGATGCATTATTTGCTTGGTTATTCTCCCTAAACATTAGGTCGTCAGACATCATTATTCCCATATCCTTTACATGTTGTTTTCCTACTATGGGCAGATTTAACTCTTATACCCTGTATTTTGTTTAAGTTCTTAATTTTTTTTTTACCAAACCCGAGCATTGGTATTTATCACTGTTAAACATCATTTTATTTTTAGCTGCCCAAACAAAAACTTTATTAATATTAGTTTGTAGTTTTTCAATGTCTTCAACAGAAATAATTTTCATGCAGATTTTTGGGTCAGCTGCAAAAGAAGACATGAAGCTGTGACTTGTATTTTTGTCTATATCAGATATATAACAAGTACAGGGATTGCAATGATTTAAGGCTGTGGTAATGAGAATATGCAACATAATGAATACACACTGGTGGTAGTAGTCATCTAATTG
Organism: Procambarus virginalis; assembly: GCA_020271785.1. Classification (NCBI taxonomy): domain Eukaryota; kingdom Metazoa; phylum Arthropoda; class Malacostraca; order Decapoda; family Cambaridae; genus Procambarus; species Procambarus virginalis. The sequence goes on from WNGS01164858.1 coordinate 12,948,116, forward strand.
TGCTTGCAGGGGGTTGAATTTTGGCTCCTTGTTCCTACCTCCCAACTACATATCAACCTAAGTGTAGTTACAGCATGAGAGTTATGCTTGTCATGTCCCGTCTTCCCAATACTCGTTGACAAATAATGCTTGAATTATAACAAAACTCTGCCAGTTTTGTCCTCCACCATCTTCTCACTTAACTTATTTCAGCCATCTTCCACTCTGCTGTGGTGATCATATTGCCTTTTTTCTTCTATTTTCTAGCTTTGGCATAGTTAACGCCTCTAGCCTCTCCTCGTAACTCTTGTTTTTCAGTTCCAGAAGCCATTTTGTAGAATGCCTTTGCACCTTTTCCAGTCAATTGATCTGCTTCTTGAGATATGGGCACTATACAACTGCTACATATATTCCAATTTGGGACTCACAAAAGTCATGAACAGTTTCATCATCCATGTAGTTAAAAGTAAGTCTGAAGTTGGAAAACAACACATACTCTCCTTGCCTAATGATCTTCATGTGTTCCTCTAGTGACAGTTTACTATCCAACCACCCCTAGATCTCGTTCTTTATTAGAGTTCTTAAATTCCTTTCCACATACCATAACATGACATTTATTGACATTGAAATCCAGTTGCCACTTGGCACTCCAAGCACTTATTTTATCTCGATACATTTGAAAGATTAAAAAAAACTAAACAATTACAAGGCCTAGATGTAGTACAGAATGATGCCATGCGCATCATCCTGGGTTGTCCTAGAACTGTCAGAATTGTTAACATGAGAAAGGAAACTAAAATTACCTTCCATTTACTAAAGAATAGTTCTACTTAGTACAATGTTTTGCGCCAAAACTTTGAAAAATAATGGTCCCCCCAGTTCTATTCAAATTAAATTGAGATCCATTTTAAACAACTCTGACTGTTCCCTCAATCTGCCGCAAAAAGCTCCTTACAGTGTGTGGCTCAGTAATTGTGCCTATAATCTTCTGAAACTGAATGTATCTCTTAATTTAATTAATTTAACACTTTCACGCCTTTATATCGCGTCCGGTTGTTTGAAATTTTCTTACGGTTCTGACCGTATATCTCTCTATGGCGTTATGCGGAAAAATATTTGTATAAATTCCATTTTTGCTTCAATTTTCTTGGGGATAGTTTTGAAATGTTCGCCATGAAATTTATGTTTTCTCTAATAACAGAAGAGCTTATTAAAGAAAACGGCATGACAGTGAATCATCGTGGTAAAACAACTGCATTATTGACACGACGAGTATGATCAACGTAGTTTTTATATTTGTTGCCGGTCGAACGCATCCTTATGTGACAGTTTATACTTATATTCTTCTAGAACATTCTGTTGCGAACACATTGGTACAAAAAATTAAATACGTACATCCAATAATAATGTCAGGACAGTGAATTGAATATACACTTTTCGATGCCATTTCGCCGATATGCTGCCGCGGGTAACACTTCAGCCACTTCCCACACTCTTGTGGGTTTGTTGCGACATTGATTCTATATTTATATGCATATGTCCGTATAGAGAATTTTATTGCGATTCCAATGATACCAAAATTAACGATGTAGGACAACTATGGGCTTCACAACCATTAAGAGAATGGAAACATTTTGTTGCTATTTGGCGCTCTCGGCAAGTGATGTCAATAGTTTTTTATTTGGTGTTGATATGCCTTATGATTTGACGGCATTTTATACGTATGTTCTTATAGACAATTCTATTGCGAACACAGTGATACCAAATTTAAATACATACGCCTACAATTAGTGTCACGACAACCAAAAGAGTATACACTTTTTGGTCTTACCGCTTGGGCGCGCGAAACGCCGAAAGCATAAGGCGGATGTTTTTTTTCAGAACCCAGAAGCGCGAAAGTGTTTTAATATTGATAAAACTGTTCACTATATTCCCCCTTGGAAAGATGTACAGGTCTCTTTGCATTATACCCCCACCAGTGTAAAACAAATGTATAACACAAACTATGAGAAGTATAACATTAGAAGCTATTGACAATCATCTTCAAAATCTCAAACCAACTGAATCCTATGCCTTTACTGATGGCTCCGTGCAGTTAGGCACTGGTAGAACAGGTTGTGCATGTGCAGTGTATAAAGTGAATGAATTGATCATGTCTAGTACACAGAGATTGAACAACTGGGCAAGCATGACACAGACTGAGCTATTGGGTATTTATCTAGCCACTGAATACCTTAAGCTCAATGGTGGTGGAGTAATATTCTGTGACTCTAAAAGTGCTCTGCAGCCCTTAAATAACCCATCACAATGTATGTCTGAAGTAGCTTGTAATATTAAATGGAATGGAATTTTTGCCAATGATAATAACTATTGTATAAAATTTGTGTGGATCCCATCGCATGTTGGAGTTGGAAAACATGACTTTGTAGATCGATTGGCCAACGAGGCTTGCAGGAAAGAAAACACTGATTATGACTTTGGACTATCTAATGCAATTATTAGAAATATTCAAATTAAAGAAATTAATTCAGATTTAGAAGAACTAAGAAATGCCCAGAGACCTGAAAGCTGCAGTATTAAAAGCTATGACAAGTTTTGTAATAATAGGTATTTGTATGGTCAGCACAGTAACTGGACCAGGCAATGTGATGTAGTCATTGCGCGAATTCGCCTTGGCTATAGACACATCTGGCAGGTTAGTGAAGCTGAGCCACTACCAGAATATTCAGATTGTAAACTCTATGATAAACCTCTAATGCATTCACAATAACACTATATTGTTGAATGTGAAACCGTAAAAGATTTTAGACCTCCTGGCCTATTGTACCACCAACTGTGTAACTATTTCATTGACTCAGGTGTTCTGGACAACATTCTAACAATTTATCCAAAATTTGCTTGTCCATTTTAAAGAATGAAGAACAATTTTATTTAAATTACTTTCAAGCTGCATCACTTATGAACCCATCCCTGCCCCTGTGTGGCAGTGCACAATAGAAAGTTGTTTTCACATATTCATACATTAAAACATTGATTGTAACCATGATATATATATGTGCCAGTTTAGACCTATTGTCTTGTGTATGACCCTCTGTCCTGCGTGACAGTGAATACCAGCATTATCCTCACTTTAATAGGACTTAATTGAAATCCTCAGATTAGGAAAAATTGTAATTAATTTTGTCAATAAAGATGTTAATAATAATAATACATTTGAAAGGCACTACAATCGTCTGCATCTCCTATCTTCCCCAGTATCTTAGCATCATTTGCAAACATGTTCATATAATTTTGTATTCCTTCTGGTAGATCATTTATGTAGATGACGAACATTACTGGTGCAAGAACTGAACCCTGTGGTACTCTGCTAGTACACTCCTCCAGTCAAATACATTGTCTCTGATTACTGCCCTCATCTGTCTGCCAGAAAACCTTTCAGCCATGTCATAAGTCTCCCTGTCACCCCTCCAGCATGTTCCAGTTTCCAGAACTACTTATGTGGGACTGTCAACTGTTGTGCTCCTAGCCCTTGGACTATGGGATAAGACCAGTCTACATGAAACTTCTCTTGGAGTGACACAAAATCCCTGAGGGTCTAGCATACCATCACTGGGTAGCAACTGAGTGGACTTTGTTCACTTATAAAAACTTATGAAACTGCAGTATATGATATACCGAATGGAGCTATATAACATATCAAACGTACCTTATTAATGAGTTTAATACAGAGTAAATCACTACCACCATTTGTAGTTATTATCTTACCTTTTCTTTCACTTGTAAGTCTACTGCTGAACTTGGTATATCCTCTTCATTACCTTCCTTTTTACCTGTGAATAGTTTACATAATAAATTAAATTCAAATATTGAATAGCACAATATAAATGCAACAATGAAAATTACATGAAACATTAATTTTAATATTGATAACATTAATTAAATAATATTGATAACATTAATTAAATAATATTGATAACATTAATTAAATAATATTGATAACATTAATTAAATAATATTATACTGTAATTAGAGTATTAACATTAATAATTACAATATTATTATAGTATTTAAAATGCAAATGTAGCTACATAGCAAGACCCAATGTCAATATGGAGCTATGAACATAACAGTATATGATAAATTAAGATAAAATACTGCAATTAGATGTACAACATCTACATCCAGTAGCCAACTTCCAACCAACCCGACAGGTGACAAGTGTAGACACTCCTACATTATTTAAAACCTTCTACAACTTCCTAGACTGCCACCCTAATTACAACACTTTGTAAAGAACACTTTTCCTCTTCCTCTTGCTCATCCAAAATATAATTTTCATTACACTTTATTCATTCTTTTTACATGCTCTAAAACCATTAAATATTAATTTCCTTATCTGCTGGGTATGGATGAAGTTAACTGGCAATGTGGACTGTGGCAATCGTCACCTGTTAGTTATGTTCATATTTTAATCCTTCCTACTCTCTTTAGAGGCCCTGCTACATGTCTGGTCCTTCCGTACTGTTCTGTACTCTCACTGTTAACTCGCCATTCCCTTTTCATTTGTGAAAAAGTAGTACAGCTCCGGGTTCCCACCATGGATCCTGTTTATTGTTTCTCCATGTCATATAAATTAATGAACTTGGTGACATTCATAGCTGCCTCATCTTCGCCACTGAGCTTCTCACCGTGTCCTTTTCTCTTGTTTGACATCATCTGGCCCATGTAAACTAGCAAACCTGATGAGACACCGATCGGGCACGATTCGCGGAATCTTCCGGTAAAACAATCACTGCAC
>WNGS01164858.1:12960093-12970818 GCA_020271785.1 Procambarus virginalis
GGTTTTTTTTTTTTTTTTTTTTTTTTTTATTTTTTTTTTTTTTTATTTTTTTTTTTTTTTTTTTTTTTTTTTTTTATTGTTTTCTACCACAGACGTGGCCACACATTTACAATGCTACCAGCATATATACATTTTCTTCTGTCCTCCATGGACAGGGTTAGAGATGTGTTTAAACATATATTTCAAGGGTTTATTGAACATCAACCACTGAAGGTGAGTCGGTGCTTTAAAATGCTAAGCTAACCTATATACGTAAATACATAGATACACAGATTTATGTATGCCTTACATAAAGTGTTCGATGTGTCATCTACACAGTGTCATTAATGTACATTTACAAAGGTGAAATGTAATTCTGATCAGCTTCCATATATACTTTATACCCATACATACACATACACACACATATACATATATACACACATGCATTCACAGACATTTATCTCATTTACTCTGACAGGGTGAGATAGCTGATAAAGAAACTAGTGTGCAATTAAGCACTTAATCACTGAAGGTGATTAAGGTGCTTTTACAAGCTCAGGTTATATAGTTACATCACATACATTGTATAATTAATCTATTACATGGTCAATCTTGGGTACAAGTCCAATATATCATCAAGTGTTCCAGTACTCATATAGTAATTACAAAGTTCAGCATACCTTAGCCCAGGGGGCGAAAGTCAGCCAGTATGGGACATTCTACAATATAATGTTCAAGAGAGTGCATGTTTTCTCTTTCACAAAGTTGACACATAGTGTACTCGACATTTGGGTTTTGAGAAAGCTGCCAGATACGTCTATATCCCAGGCGTATTCTGGCCACTATAACATCACATTGCCGGGTTCTTGTTCTATTAGTCCCATATGTGAATGTTTCCTCACGATATCTATCATAATATTTAATGCTACAGCTTTCAGGTCTTTGTGAATTTGTTAGGTCGGTGAGATCTTCATTAGATATTTGTTTAAGTATTCTCTTTGTCACTGCTAATGAAATACCCATATCAATTTCTACCACTGGTTTTCTACAGGCTGTCTTTGCAAGCATATCAACAGTGTCATGCCTTGAGATGCCAACATGTGATGGTATCCATAGGAATTTAATTTCAAATCTGTTTTCTTTAGCAGCTAAAACATTCATTCGAATATCACTGACTATTTTCTGGGTGTCACTAATATGTGCGTTCAATGCCAGGAGTGCACTCTGCGAGTCACAGTATATAAGTCCACTGCCTTTGTCTTTTAAAAATTCAGTGGCAAGGTATATGCCTGCAAGTTCGGTTTGAGTTGTACTTGCCCAGTCATTGACGCGCTTCATTGCTGTATGTACGAGAGTAGATTGTTCAAATATATTACATGCACATCCGGTACATCGTCCACCTTCTTCTACAGAGCCGTCGGTATAGCACTGATACACATCGTTACCCAAACTCTGAGTACTTTCAGTGATGCTTTTCAGTGTTAACTGTTTTAATAATGTAGAGTGCACACTATCTTTCTTGGGCGCATTTACAAAATCAACTGATAAATCCCAGTTATCCCATGGAGTAATTGGTTGATTAATCATTAGTTGAGTTGGGTACATATTTAATATCTTGATGGAGTTGGCTACCTTATAGAACCAATATACATAATCAGATTTCGTTCTTCTTCTATAGACCTCAGGTGAGTGCAGCATATTAGAAAGTTTAGCTTGAAACTTCATGTGTTGCCTAGATCTACTCAATGCCTTCACGCCGAAAACTGTGCTAATAGACAAAATTCTCTCACTTATGGTAGGTAATTTTAACTCTGCTCTCATATTAACTATTCTCGTGGACTTTGGAGCCCCAAGGATGAGACGCATAGCTTCGTTTTGCAAGGTTTCAAGAGATTTCAGCTCTTTGTCAGTATACAGTGTGAGATGTAGAGCATTGTAGTCAATCACAGAGCGTATAAATGATACATAAAACATTCTAGCAAGTCTCACGTTACTGGAGGGGTGGTGCTGAGTGCTGCCCACTGGATGGGGGCGGTGTGCAGGACAGTTAGTTTAGTTCATTTATTATGCACCCCATACCCATCTTGTGGGCGGTAGTGGAAAGGGTTACAGAGGCACATAATGGGCTCAGGGACTGAACCCCACAATTCATTTAGCTAAGCAAGTTACAATCTTGATGAGCTAGTTACAAAATTCAATATAAGTCGTCACATCAACAATGGGTTCGAGATCGACCTCAAGTACAGGTTCTAAATTAAGCAACTGACATATGTGGAGAGCTAGTGTCAAAATTTATATGTTTGTCCTGCACACCGCCTCCCATCCAGTGGACAGCGGTGGATAGGTTACAATCACTCAGTTACTACCTACAGTTAGCAAACTGGGGATATTTGCAGGACAAACATCTAAATTGTGACACTAGCTCTCCACATATGTCAGTTACTTAATTTAGAAACTGTACTTTTGGTTGATCTCGAACCCATTGATGATATGATGATGTATATTGAATTTTGTAACTAGCTCGTCAAGATTGTAACTTGCTTAGTTAAATGAATTGTGGGGTTCAGTCCCTGAGCCCATTATGTGCCTCGTAACCCTCTCCACCGGTCCGTAGAATTACCCAAATCTACCCAAATCTACCCAAATGTACCCAAATCCTCCTAGCATTACGTAAGTAATGATGAAATATGATATATTTACTTTCCACTACCGCCCACAAGATGGGTATGGGGTGCATAATAAATGAGCTAAACGAAAGAGTAAAAGTTAGCTATGAGTTCCTCTAATATCCCCATCTCACAGGATGGTTAGTCATAGACAGAATCAGAAGAAAACATGAAATGCGAGCCTAATCTATTAGCCTGCACTAGTAAACACTAGATAGAGCACAAGAATATCCCCAATATTCATGAGTGTATGGAGTAGTTACAGAGCTCAAAGTACCTCATGCCATTTGGTCTGAGAGCACTGATAACAGGGCAATCACATGTAGTGTTGGAGAGTGTGTCCTAACTCTTGTTCACATAGTTTACACTTGGAATGCTCACCATTGGGGAATTCATTTCCTGCAGCCACCTGCCATATATATCAATATCCCAGCCTAATTCTGGCAATTACAATGTTACAGTGTCTAGTAGATATTTTGTGCTGCTCGTACATTAATTCTTGGTTTTAAACATATCACTCTTTATACTCGTGCTTTCTGACCTTTGAGTGCCAGTGATTGTTATTCTGCCATCCCTAATGTCCTGAAATTCTGCTATTTTTACAGGAGAGATTGGAAAGCCTTTTTTTTTATTAACAAGCTCAGGTATACACAACAGGGGGACCTACCAGAAATATGGAAGACTGCTAATGTAGTACCAATATACAAAAAGGGTGACAGACAAGAGGCACTGAACTACAGGCCAGTGTCCTTAACTTGTATACCATGCAAGGTGATGGAGAAGATTGTGAGAAAAAACCTAGTAACACATCTGGAGAGAAGAGACTTCGTGACAACCCATCAACATGGGTTCAGGGAGGGTAAATCTTGCCTTACAGGATTGATAGAATTCTACGATCAGGTGACAAGAATTAAGCAAGAAAGAGAAGGGTGGGCGGACTGCATTTTTTTGGACTGTCGGAAAGCCTTTGACACAGTACCCCATAAAAGGTTGATGCATAAGCTGGAGAAACAGGCAGGAGTAACAGGTAGGGCGCTCCAGTGGATAAGGGAGTACCTAAGCAATAGGAAACAGAGAGTTACAGTGAGGGGTGAGACCTCAGACTGGCGTGAAGTCACCAGTGGAGTCCCACAGGGCTCTGTACTTGGACCTATCCTGTTTCTGATATACGTAAATGATCTCCCAGAGGGTATAGACTCATTCCTCTCAATGTTTGCTGACGACGCCAAAATTATGAGAAGGATTAAGACAGAGGAGGACAGCTTGAGACTTCAAGAAGACCTGGACAAGCTGCAGGAATGGTCGAACAAATGGCTGTTAGAGTTTAACCCAAGCAAATGTAATGTAATGAAGATAGGGGTAGGAAGCAGGAGACCAGATACAAGGTATCATTTGGGAGATGAAATACTTCAAGAGTCAGAGAGAGAGAAAGACCTGGGGGTTGATATCACGCCAGACCTGTCCCCTGAAGCTCATATCAAGAGGATAACATCAGCAGCATATGCCAGGTTGGCTAACATAAGAACGGCCTTTAGAAACTTGTGTAAGGAATCTTTCAGAACATTATATACCACATATGTCAGACCAATCCTGGAGTATGCGGCTCCAGCATGGAGTCCCTATCTAGTCAAGCATAAGACTAAACTGGAAAAGGTTCAAAGGTTTGCCACCAGACTAGTACCCGAGCTGAGAGGTATGAGCTACGAGGAGCGACTGCAGGAATTAAACCTCACTTCGTTGGAAGACAGAAGAGTTAGGGGGGACATGATCACCACATTCAAGATTCTCAGGGGAATCGACAGGGTTGATAAAGACAGGCTGTTTAACACAAGGGGACACAGGTGGAAGCTGAGTGCCCAAATGAGCCACAGAGATATTAGAAAGAACTTTTTTAGTGTCAGAGTGGTTGACAAATGGAATGCATTAGGAAGCGATGTGGTGGAGGCTGACTCCATACACAGTTTCAAATGTAGATATGATAGAGCCCATTAGGCTCAGGAAACTGTACACCTGTTGATTGACGGTTGAGAGGCGGGACCAAAGAGCCAGAGCTCAACCCCCGCAAGCACAACTAGGTGAGTACAACTAGGTGAGTACAACAATGTGCTGCTATCCTATTCTATATTTAGCTGAAATTTACCTAGGGGCCACTATCTCTAGTGGCTTAGCCGGTGGCTTCTCAAAGGTCCCTTAATTTTTACTGATGATTTGATCTTTTTGGATCTTAAATTATAGCAGTGTTTTGGCATTTATGGCTTTGGCGGGTAAGCAGTTTAGTTTAGTTCATTTATTATGCACCCCATACCCATCTTGTGGGCGGTAGTGGAAAGGGTTACAGAGGCACATAATGGGCTCAGGGACTGAACCCCACAATTCATTTAGCTAAGCAAGTTACAATCTTGATGAGCTAGTTACAAAATTCAATAAAAGTCGTCTCATCAACAATGGGTTCGAGATCGACCTCAAGTACAGTTTCTAAATTAAGCAACTGACATATGTGGAGAGATAGTGTCAAAATTTATATGTTTGTCCTGCACACCGCCCCCCATCCAGCGGGCAGCGGTGGATAGGTTACAATCACTCTTAGTTACTACCTACTGTGTAAATATTTAAGTCAAAATGATCTGCTACCAGAAATTTTAGCCAAATATTCCCAGTTTGCTAACTGTAGGTGGGTAAGCAGTTCCACCACTTTATAACCCTGTGGATGAAAAAGACTATGTTGTCTGTCCTACACTGTGGCTTGTTGAGCTTGAATTCGTTGCTCCTTGTTTGTGTTACATCTGACCTTTTGAAGAAGTTGTCTGGTTCAATATGGTTCACAAGTAGCATACTTAAAATAATTAACAAGAAACACAAATAGAAAAAACAACAACCTAGGATTGGCCTAGTTACAAAAGAGCTAATTAAAAGATACTCATCAATGCTTACCAGTATAACAAGAAAAGATAAACTTTCTTTTATGAGATTTTATTTGAAGATGGAAAGAGAAACATGAAATCACATGGAAGTTATCTCAACATCCTAGGATTAAACAACAATCACATGACAGGCAAATTAAACTTCCAAGGATGGTGGACAGTTGCAACAGACTTAGAAATTGCAACTGAATTTAAGAGCTTCTTTTCATAAATTGGTGCTAACCTTGCCAGAAAAATCCTAGTCCCAGACACATGTTAACACATCTCACGGCAGGTATCCTAACGCTCTAAATATAAATAAAATAAATATGTTTATTCAGGTAATGTACATACATACAAGTGAATTTTACATAAATTGATCGATTTACAGATAGAGCTAGTACATAAACATGCCTAAAGCCACTATTACGCAATGCGTTCGGGCAGGAAAAACATTAATATCTAAAACTTAATACTAATTGAGTATAAAGAATAAAATGTGTTGAGAAACAAATACAATAAAGATAACAAAACGGGGGGGAACATGACTAAAAAAGCAGCACAAATACAATAGGTCGACAAAACAGCGTGATTAAAAAAATAACAGACATGGGTTGACAATAGAGGGGTAAGGCAGGTTACAGGGAATTTATTAGGTAGTTCGTTTTTATCTTAAATGGTTAAGGGAGAGGACAGTCGTTTAACATGGTTGGGAAGGTCATTCCACATTCTGGGTCCCTTGATTTGTAGAACATTTCTAGTTTGATTAAGTCGTACTCTTGGAATATCAAAACATGTTGGTCTGGTGTGGTGCTCATGGGTTCTGTTACAACCTTCAATGAAGCTTTGAGGTCAGGATTGGCATTACAGTTCAGCGTTTTATAAATTATATAACACATGAGAGAATGTGCAGTGACTTAATATCTAACATATTCAGAGATTTGAGTAGGGGTACCGAGTGATGTCTGGGGCCAGAGTTGGATATTGTCCTAATGGCAGCTTTGTGTTGAGTAATTAGAGGACGTAAATGATTTTGGGTAGTAGAACACAAGCACAAATACATAGTTGAGGTATGGATAGATGAGGGAGTAATAAGAGTACCAGGGCAGGGCGGGTACATAATATCCGATCTTAGAAAGAATGCCAACAGTTTTGAAACTTTTTTTGATATATTTAGAATGAGTCACGGAAATTCAGCTGTGTGATCAATGAGAACGCCAAGGAATTTTCCATCTAATTGTTACAAATTTGGGTATTGTTTATTTGAGATTATTTGATTAGAGGATTTATTTGCCAAAACAGAATATAGAAAGTTTTGTCAATGTTAAGGTGAGTTTAGTTTTGGCAGTTAGCCCAAAGATGGACGTTATTTAGCTCAGTATTGACTGTGGCATTGAAAATGAGAAAGAGGAGAGGGCCAAGTATGCTGCCCTGAGGAACACCAATGTTGATGGGTAGGTGGGAGAAATTGAATTATTCACAGACAAACATACTGGAGCCTGTCAGTAAGCCTGTCTACTCCTTTTAGCCTGTCTATGTCTGTGTCTATGTCTATGTCTAAGCCTGTCTATCCCTTTTACCAGTCAGTCCGACACACTGAGGACCCCCACGCGTGTGAGCCAGAAGCTCCATCGACCGACCTATTGAGTAGTCTTAATAAGGAAGTTCCAGACGCAGTATCCTGCTGCCAAACTGGAATTTTCTACTTTCGGCCTCACAGCGCGGGGTCCACTGTTCGAGTCTCCTACAGCCCAGGTGACTGGAGAGTAAGCTAGTTCATAAAGAATGTGATACAGCTGACATAACAATTACAGACCATTATCAGACAGGATACTATAAAAAAAATTGAAACAATTATTTACTCCTACTTTGTAAAATTCAAACATATTCAATTCAACATCCTGCCAGTTGGCTTCTGTTTCTCCCCCCCAAAAAAGAGTACGATGATGCATCCTATAGTCTGTTTGATATTATCTACACACAGCCTTTGACAACAATGAGTTCCCAATTGGCCTCCTCATTTGACTAGTTTATTATGCTTATCATTATGGTATCCGCAACCAGTCCTCACACTAAGCTGTTTAAAGCAGCGGCCATCCTCCCCAGATGCATTCATCAATTTTAACATACTGTGTATTAAAAATTGGTTTGTTCTCATATATAAATTAATATTATTATACATAAAATTCTATGTATAGCTAGCAATGGTAGATTAGGTTGTTAAGTGTTTAGGTTCTGTTGACAATTATTTCGTGCTTGAAGTACGTGGGTGAAGCATTTAGTAGTAAGCTTATGCGTTCGAACAGTAGTTCACGTTGTAGGCAATAAGGCATATTGGTTCCGGATAGTGTTCGGAAGCGTCATCAGTTGTGAGTGTGTGTGTAACCGTTTTCATTCATTAACAGTGGGTTTAGCGGGTGAGTGGAATGACTTTGGGTCTTTGTTTAGAGGACGGGCTGCATAAACAGGGGGTTTGGCTGCTAGATTAACGAGCAGCTTGGATCTTTGTATGCGAGGATGGGTTGGTATCCGAGACCTTGCTTTGAACTATAGTCAATCATATCTCAATGAGACACCGATATGTAGCCATCAATAACATAACCTCCCCACTCCTATCATTAATCGTAGGAATGCAATAGGGCAGCATCTTAGGACCTCTCTTATTATATACATCACTGATATGCCAAATGTCTCTGAACATTTTTAAACCTATATTATTTGCTGACGATACTGTCTTCATCTGTTCAGACCCCAACCCCACACATTAAATAATTTGTAAATAGTTGGCAGGAGCATTTATTTATTTATTTTGTTTATTTATTTATATACAAGAAGGTACATTGGGTTTGTGAGAATACATAGCATAGTCTTTACAATCTTGTAAAGCCACTAGTACGCGCAGCGTTTCGGGCAGGTCCTTAATCTAACAGATAATTTTAAGTAGCTAAATTCTAGCAGAATTAATAAAATGATAACAAATACATTGCAGAGAAAAAATGAGATGAGAGATTAGTAAGTATATTAAAGCACTTGGTATATTAAAGCTCTGATTGATTACATTGCAGCTTGATTGGTAATTTAAAAGATTATAGACACATACACAGATTAACAGACATATAAGAAGACAACAATGATCACAATGGTAAAGATGTTCGGATTGGGTACATAAAGACTGGGAGATTGGGTAGCAATAGATACAGTGCAATTTTAAAGCAAAAGGTAAAAACTTGAAGATGAAATTAGGTACTTTTTAGTATTGTTTTTGAATGACGCAAAAGTTGGACGCTTTTCAATTCAATAGGGAGTGAGTTCCATAGACTGGGTCCCTTTATTTGCATAGAGTGTTTACACAATTTAAGTTTGACTCTGGGGATATCAAAGAAGATATTTATTTCTGGTGTGGTGATAATGGGTACTATTACATCTGTCCAGGGAGAGTTTCAGAGCAGGATTTGCATTTAAGAACAGGGTTTTGTAAATATAGTTGACACAAGAGAATTTGTGGAGTGAGATTATGTTTAGCATGATTATGTTTAGCATGGAATGAACTTTGGGCCTTTGTTCAGAAGACTGGCTGCACTGTCTATCTGAAGGTGAATTTGGTTTAATAATTTACTTCCAAATGTAGTAGGTTTTTTCTATGTTTAGCGTGAGTTTGTTGGTTGATATCCATGAGTGGACTTTTTTCAATTCGATATTACACACTATTATTTAGTGTGTTGTGTGTGGGGTCTTAACAGATGAAGACAGTATTTCAGCAAATAGTATAGGTTTTTACACACGACTCACAACTGATGACGTCCTAACACTCCGGAGCAAGTGCTTCACTGACGTTCAAACGACAATGCTGTAAGCTGCTTCACCCACATATACATATACAAATAATTGGTAACAGAACCTAAACACCTAACCAGTACTTAAGTATGCACATATCCTACATATAATATAATATAATTTATAATTTGAGAAAAGTTCTGTTTTGAATGAACAGAATGTTAAAATTGATGAATGCATCTTTGGGTCGACGCGCTGGACTAGAATGACTTGGTCTGAGGACGGGTTGAGACGATGTCAACAATTCTGGCAAATCATACAGTCCAGACCAGTGAGACACATACAGTCCAGGTGAATGTTTATTTCCATGGAAGCGTGGATGACAGATTTATACTGTCAACATTAGCTCTGGACGCCCTATTCCACTTCTTCTTGAGGTTATCTTGAGATGATTCGGGGCTTTTAGTGTCCTGCGGCCCTGGTCCTCGACCAGGCCTCCACCCCCGAGGAAGCAGCCCGTGACAGCTGGCTAACACCCAGGTACCTATTTTACGCTAGGTAACAGGGGCATAGGGTGAAGGAAACTCTGCCCAATGTTTCTTGCCGGCACCCGGGATCGAACCCGGGACCACAGGATCACAAGTCAGTGTGCTGTCCTGCATCGGCTCCCTCCTGACCGGCCGACCTTGGCTTTATGCAACTCCTAAAACATCAATACAATTGGAAGACAGTATTCCAAGACTGCGCCAAACTCAGCAATAGTCTCAGTCTTTTTGTCAATCAATAACAAATTGCTACCCAAATACCATGGCGATTTACAGCAATAGATCTCGCATCCTCGGTCACTAGCGCTGTATGGATCCCACAATAGCATCTCAAGCAGGGATGGCGGTTACCAAACCAACTATATAGTTTTCACAGCTGAATTATATGCCTTATACCAGCTCTCCAAAAATCACAACATTACCAGTTGGGATATAATATATATATCAAAGATATATATTAATAATATAATATATATATATATATACATATATATATAATATAACGAAGAATAAAATATAAGATATATATATAATATAATAATCATATAAATATATATAATATATAATATATAGATATATAGGTATATATATATATATAAATATATATATATAGTATATATATATAATATATATATATACATATATATAAATATATAATATAACATATATATAACTAATATATAATATAAATATAAATATAAATATATATAAAATATAAATAAATATATATATAGAATAAATATATATTATATACAGTTAATATATATATATATATATACTATATATTATATAGTATAATATATATATATAAGATACATATAGTATATATATATATATATATACAGCACAATATAGCAG
>WNGS01164858.1:12971818-12985075 GCA_020271785.1 Procambarus virginalis
GGGCCCTGTGACAACCCGCCGGCTTCCTGTCTTCGTTGAGGCCCCTAGTGTTAGTCGCCCTCAGGTAAATTCAAGTAAATATAGGATAAATTCCTACGAGGTAAGACAAGTCAAGTAAATCTCATCTTATCCATATCTTCTAAATAATATCCATATACTATGCGTGCTAGTGGCCTTACAAGAATATAAAATCAACTTAATTTCTATATTCTCTGTTAACCCCAATGTACCTTCTTGTATATAAATAAATAAATAAATATCCATATCTTCTAAATGAATTTCGGTGTCTGCTCGAAACGCTATGCGTGTTAGCGGCTTTACAAGAATGAAAAAACATCAATGCTATGTATTCTCATAAACCCAATGTACTTTTTTGTATATATATAAATAAATAAATAAAGTATAAATTAACATTAAATAATTACTTTTGTCTAGGCTTAAAAGGTGTTCTTTAAGTGGGCTTCAGCTTACGTTTTTTATAACTAACTTTTTAGGTAACTCAAGAACGCCATCTGGCACGCGGGCAGGCAGGGGGAACAGACAGGTAGACAGCCAGGCAGGGGGACAGGTAAGTAGGCTAGCAGGTGGGTAGGAAGGCACGAAGGTAGTTGGCAAGAAGGTATGCAGTTAGCAGGCAGGTAGGAATGTTGGTAGTTACTGTTGAGGTGGTCGCCTATGGGGGGTATAGCAATGGACCAAGTGCGTGATAAGATAGGTACAAGTAACAGAGGCTCACCTTAAGCTGTAGAATTTCTGGTTCAACGTTGACGAGCGGACGTCTGGACACCTGCTCCGCCTGAGGGCCACCGGATTACGGTCTGTCTCGCAATTTTGGAATTTGATTCTGCCGTTTGGCGTTCCTATTCAACGGATTGTTACGACGTCTGGCGTCCATATTGCCTTGGGTCCAGGATAGTTTATAGATTGTTAAAGTTTTCTGCCTGGTTCTTCGGGCGGGGTGACTGTGTCCGGTGCCGAGAGTTGGTGGGTCATGGTGGGCTCCTGTGTCCTCAGCCGTGGTGGGCGGCTGGTTTCTGCTCGGCCGGGAGGGCACCAGGTAACTTTTTGGTTTTGTTACCCAGTGTTCACTGTGTGGGATGGAGCCGGTGCTCGTCAACCTGAGAGATTCACAATTCATCTGAACATCCGAGTTTATTGGCCGCGAGGCACATTAGCTTCCACTGATTTTGAGACATTAATGCTGCCATTAGGCTACGCGATTAACCCTTCACGGGTACGCTGGGGCCCATCCGATCCCTCGAGCGTCGTCGCCCCTAAATCAACAACAACCACCTTAAACTGTAGGCTTCTGGGGAAGGTAGCTGAAGCAAGTCTAGGCTTCTTAGGTAGACAAGGGGTGAAATGAAGGTTGGCGAAGTCTCGATCTACAATACAGCCAGAATAGTAGCCCAAATCTAGAGGGTGAAATAGCAGGTACTTGTTCAACAAGGTGTTGTTCTCTGCTGGAGGCGTGCGCAGGGTGGGGGGCGCACGGTTGTCGCCCACCAATCAGGACACGGCTTCACCCAAGGTACAAAATATTCCCTCTGGCGGGTACTATGAAAGTGGCTCCCTCCACATTACGATGGTAGGCAGGTAGGTAAATACTCATCTAGTTGTGCTTGCGAGGGAAGCAGTTGAGCTTCGGCTCTTTGGTCCCGTCTCTCAAATGTCAATCAACTGGTGTACAGATTTCTGAGCCTATTGAGCTCTATCATATCTACATTTAAAACTGTACGATGTCTGCCTCCACCATATCACTGCCTAATGCATTCCATTTGTTAATTACTCTTAACACTGAAAAAATTATTCCTAATATCTGTGGCTCATTTGGGTACTCAACTTCCACCTGTGCTTATGTGCCACATGTTAAATCAATTGTCTTTATCTACCCAGGTAGATAAGTAGTCAGGCTCGCAAGTAGGAAGATATGCAAGATGGTAGGCAGTGGCAATTAGGTAGACATGCTATGGGGCCCATTAACCCCATAGGATGTGTATGGGTTGCAAAGCCACTCACACACAGTTTTGGGCAGTGTGGTCCATAACTATGCACAGTATGGGCATAGGGTCCAACATCATGTATCTAATTACAGTTATAGTGAAAATGTTAGTCAATAAATGGTTGAATTAGTTATTGAATTAATGTGCAGCGAACATTCCTCAATACACATTTTTCTTGCACATACCTAGGATATGTCAAAGATATTCATCACATCACATGTGGGGTGTTTGCTGATATTTACAAGATATTTATGCACCAGCTAATATGTTGCACTCTCAACCCAAGATTATGTTCCAAATCTAATTAGTGCCCTAAGCATTTTTTCAGCCAAACTGGCAGATGTACCTAGCTTCCAAATGTGCAATTAAACACTTCACAGGTATGTCAAAATAGTTTTGGTATTATTTTCTGCCACATTTGACAGAAAAAATATGCTTTATTCTGTATAACAAGCTTAATAATGTGATGCTTCTAGTCCCAATGCAGATAATTAACTGTTAAATAGAAAACCATCATTACTCCTGTGGGGAAGGGTAGTACTAAACCAGACAAAAATATTGGCTTAAAATATTATAAAGTTTAGAAAAACATAATAAAATGATTAAAGGCAATTCCTGCCATAATAATATCCACAGTAATAGTATCACAAAATTAGTACCATTAACACTCAAGGAAAATTAGTGCCTCAGCCATTTTATAGACTAGGTACAGTTGGCATTATTATTATTACCACCTTATTTTCTACTTTTTTTTTTCCCTGGAAAGAGTAAGATAACAGCCATGGGAAGACAGTGCAACAGTACAAGATAATGCAGCTACAATTATTAAAAACAAACTTGTGTCCATTTAGCATATATTACACTGCACTGGTTCACGAAGTCAACCATGGCAGCACCCCATCACTGTGTAAGTAAGTAATTATCAAAAGAAGGCACCAAACCGGGAAGGCTATGTAGCACCATCAAATGCCCATCACTGTGTAGACCAAGTACTGTACCGTTATGCAGTGCTACTCATCAGCTATCCTAGACAAACATTCTCTGCATCTTCACAAACTGCTTTCACTTACTACTTTTTGTATTAAGACAATACATTGATTAAGAATGATATTCAAGTATGGAAAATAAAATATGCAAATACAAGACGATTTATTTATTTTAGTAACCTTCACAATCACAAATTCAAGATGTACTGTAAACATAACCCATATTTCATCTACCTAGAGTGCAAATGATTTTCAATTTGGAAAAAAGAAAAATGAAAATTTTTATATACATCAATATAAAAATTACCTTTTCAACATTTATCCCCCCCCCCTCCCCCTAACAAAAACATTAGTACTGTACCATATTCCTGAATCTTGAAAAGAAAACCCTGCATTAATAATGTTGACAAAGTGTTTCTGAAATGTTAACAGTTCAGCAGGGAAATGCAGGATACAGTACTGTATATGAATATCCTTTATACAGAAGGTTTACATCTCCTCATCTTCATCAGAGGAATCCTCCACCAGAGCAGCTTTGGCATAGCGCTCTGCCTCCTTGTATACGGTGTCTGGGACTAGCTGGTGAAGACCTCCAGATTCATTACAAACCCAGGAGAGCTCCATCTCAAAATGCCTGTCCTTTACTTCATCATGGACAAGGTAAATGCTGAAATGTACAACAAATAAAATTAAAATATATATATATATATATATATATATATATATATATATATATATATATATATATATATATATATATATATATATATATATATATATATATATATATAAACAAATATTGTACCATATAGTACATTATTAATGAGGTTAATGATATTCCCTGAATTTAATGCAATAACAATTAATGCATTGTAAAAATCAACTTGACATGGTACTTAACCTTTAAGCTGTGTCACTTTCAATGCCCAAGACATTACAGTACATCTTTCCTACCATCATGGCTAAATCATTTTAACTGCCATCGATATGGCTTCAAGATAATTCCATTATAAATTGTGACTAAACTTTCTTGTATTAATATAAAATCTCAGTAATAAATGTTTTGTTTTTTAATTAATGAATTTCATCTCCATCCAACATTGTGGACTGCACTGTGTGGAACAAAATTCGGGTTAATTTCCTCTCCACCCAACACTACATGGCCTAGCTGGAGCTTACTTTATGAGTTAAAGTAGCATTTTGTAATACTGTATTTGTATTCCTCATATCAATCACTGGTATTTATCCCAAAACAGGGATAAAAAAAAAAGTTGCAACCAAAGTACAGTATTAATAAAAAACAAGACACTCGTGTATTAGTTTGTAGATCTACAAGAAAATAAATGTCAAACTCACATCTTTGCAGCTTCCTTGATAAGCTCCCGGCATGTCAGATCTCTTAATTTTAGTTTCTCAATTTCAGTTTTTGCATTTTGTTTTGCTTTGCCAACTGCACAACCATAGTATCCCTGTCAATAAAAAGTATTAACTTAATATATTTAAACCAGTGTATCCAGCTACATTTATATATCTATATTAACCATTGCATGTAAACACTGCACAAGCATATTTGTTCTTTTTTATCAAAATTTGCCAATTAGTTTTTAATGTTTGGGTACAGAACACAAAACCAAATTCAGCAGAAGTGCACATACTGTAGTTTGTCACAGTATGCATACACTAATCAAGAATTTGTCCCCTATATGTAAAAATGATCACCCCTACTTTGGATGTAAAAAATTGAGATGTACCAATGCTCAAATTTTTGTAGATATCGATATTGTACTGACTTATTAGCAAATACCCAGTATTGAAACACAGACTGATCCTTATCCTGCACTTCTTTAATCTTACTAGGTTTTCAGATGAGGATTAAATGTTGGGGCTGCACACTCAAGTGTGGGTCTCTAATATGCTGTTTACTCAGTTTACAGTGTTTAAAGTTTACAGTGTTCTGAAAGTTTCTTTGTCTAGGTCCATAAAGGTTATCATCATGCTGCAGACGTCATTGAGTTATCTTATGGTGATTCTGAGGATCAACATTCCCGTGATCATGTCTCAGATCAGGCCTCCTGGTTGTTGGTCTGGTCAACCAGTGGGTAGATTCAAGCATTTATGCAAGTACAGTATTGACAAACCTGTACATCTCTTCTCAATCTTTGGCAGGTTTGCTTACATTTATTAAACAGTTTATGAGCTCCAAAGCACTAGGAGGCTGTTATTAGCAATAATAACAGCCTCCTAGTGCTTTGGAGCTCACAAACTCTTTAATAAATGTAAACAAAGCCACAAAAAAACTGAGTAAAAGATGTACAGGTTCCTAAGTATTTGCATAAATGCTTGATGACTTTTTGGGGAGGTGGGGCAGTGATGTAGTCCATCATATACCATATTAACTTAATTAATTTTCACTTAGTTCTCTATCCCACAGAATTCCCAGTAGGAATTCTCAACTTTTACGATACTTTTCCATCTGCAGTACTGCAGTTATCCCTCACTATTACATACGGATCACAAGACACAATCCTTATTGTTGAAGTCCAGTCCAACACAATTATTGATATATATTATATATACATCATGAACTATACTGACAAGGAAAAATAAAAAAAACTGCATAATTATACACAGAAAACTTGCAACTTACATTACACATGCCAGATGGGTCAATGAGGTAAAGCTGAGGACCATCATGATCAAAGGCCCCAATCATGACGGAGCAGCCATAAGGTCTCACTGCAGAGTACAGAGTGTAGGCATGGAGATAGGTACTGACACGTTCTGCTAGGAGCTGATGGATACACAACATGTAAACATTTATACAAGTGCATACATGTATTTATACAACATTTAAATACCTTTACAAAAATTTAATGTACTAGTGTAGCTATTCATACAAGTCAACATCATAATTTTGAAACATTTTAATTCCTAGTTGCTACTGCTACTAAAGATAAGTTATTTTTCTAATAATTATCATTTCTCTTGCATATCCATTCCTAAATTCTACTACTGCATTTATATCAGAGCAGAGCAAATACTATGCTTCGTTCCTTCATACACGCACCTCTTACAAATGATTATATGATTATAAGACTGTATAAGTCAACTGCCAAGAGCTTCCATAATACTTTTTGGGAGAAAAAGGATTTATAATAAAAATTAAGAATTACCCTTAACCTGTGCACTGTGCATAGCTTCTTAAGGCACTTGACCAGTGGTGTACATAATGCCTTCTGGTGCTCACGGGTATATCGTAAGATTCAAAACTTGCACACGGTAGGTTGGGTAGCAGATGGAGGCATGAGGCCTCAGCACAACTGCGAGTGTCCATCATTTTGTAAAAAATTTCTAGCATGCCCCATGTCTGCCAGTAAGCTCAGTTTTGAATGAGCAACTATGGCCAATAATGCATGCACATCTGGTTCCCGGTCTTCCATGGGTCAAGTGGTTGAAAAACCACTCTCTGAAGATGAAATTCACAACATACTGTAATTGTTTGAAGCGTACTGTACGTGTGATGTTGACAACCAAAAGCCTGATAAAAACGTAACATAAGTATCAGATAAGAGTGATACAGACATTGATGACAACAATAGTGTGTGTATAGTATGGCCATCTTGTGCTGTCCTAGGTCAACGCCACTTCCATTATCACCACCACCTGTGCCCACAGCCATTCCCGAGTGCCATGATAATGCAGAAGATGACACTTTTTTCTGGTTTCAGTGACACTGGTTCTGATACAAGTAGCATAGATAAACCTAGTGGTAGTGGCTTTAATGTTGGCGTTGCCAGGCACCAGCATGTCTCCACCCATGAGGACACTGACAACAGTGTGGCCTCCACTTCAACTGTTTGAGGTAGGCTTATACAACGTAGAAGAGCCACATTTCCTGACCAACGGTACTTTAGTTCAAGAAAAGGGAGCCGTTGTATTGGCGCCTATGCTGCTGGTGCTCATGGGGGTGGCACCACCAGTACAAGCAGCACAGGTATACTCGTGTAGAATGATTGAGCCACGTTTGTACCAGAAATAGCAACATTTGATGATATGGATGTTGGTATTAAGAGATTTTCCTGAGTGCTTATGATATGAGTGAAAATGATTATTTTATGGATTATTTTGATGAGTTGTTCATGCAGCATTTTGTTGATGAAACAAACCAGAATGCAATGCAACTCATTACACCTGGCATATTACCAGATTCACACATGACATGTAGGAAAGAAACAAGTGTTGGTGAAATATGTTTCTTGCGCTGAGTATGATGATGAAACATGCTGTGAAACATGTCATTCAGGATTATTGGAACAAAGACAGTGTTTTCCCAACCCCAGTTTTAGGGACGTGCATGTCACTTGATAGGTTATTGCTACTTCTAAGGTTTTGAAAACAATGATAATGTGGATCAAAACAAGAGACTGTAGGAAGTGAGGAAAGTGCTCAGTGATGTATGGAGGAAAATGCTCAGTGATGTGTGAAGGAAGTCTAAGATGGACTCACCATAGCCCGTGCTACTTAGAACTCTTTGTTCAAAGTAACTGAATCTAAAACAACATAAAACATGAAGAAAGTTCTAAGATTTTTTTATACTGGACCAGAATGTAGTGATTGATGAATCACTAATTCTTTTCAAGGGATGTCTTGCTTTCAAGCAGTATATCCCATCGAAACGGCATAGGTTTGAACTTAACACTTTCACGCTCTCGGCAAACAAAAACAAAATTGCCCCCTTGTGCGTGTGGCGTTTCAGGCGATCGAGCGGCAACACTGAAAAGTGTATACTCTTTTTCACTGTCCTGATCTTAATTTTTGATGTACGTATTTCATTTTGTAGCAATGTGTTTGCAATAGAATGTTCTAGAAGAACATACGTATAAAATGTCACCAAAGCATGAGTTAGACCAGCACCAAATAAAGAACTACGTCGATCACTAGCCGTGAGCGCCAAACAGCGACGAAATGTTTCTACTCTTTTCAGGGTTGTCAACTCCACACTTGTCCTACAGCGTTAAATTTGGTATCACCGAGATCACAATAAAAATCCCTACGCGGACATATGCATATAAATGTAGAATCATGATTGCGGCCCACCCACAAGAGTGTGGGAAGTGGCCGAAGTGTTACCCGTTACCGCACACCCGACGGCACATTGGCGAGACCCCTATTGAAAAGTGTATACTCTTTTCACTGTTCTGACCTTAATTTTCAATGTATTTCATTTTTGTAGCAATGTGTTTGCAATAGAATGTTCTATAAGAACATACGTATAAAATGTCACAAAAGCACGAGTTAGACCAGCACCAAATAAAGAACTACTGTAACCACACGATTATCCGGGATTTGAACATCTGGAAAACGCCCTTATACGACTAAAATCGTGACCGGATAAAGTTATCTCAATATCTGGCCAAAATGGCCATGGGAGCTTGATAAAAGCTGGTTTAGCCGGATAAAAAATCGGAGCCGGTTAACTTGCTGCCGATATTACACTATCCGGACAGTCAGCTGGATAATCATTGAATTGTCTGGATATGAAAGCCATGGGACGGGCCGTACCGTATTAACACTATCGGTCACTTTGGACCTGACTCGCGTCCATTATTTTTCTCTTGTATCCTAACTTTGGACCAGACTTGCGTCCACTACAAAAATATTTGTATAAAATTCATTTTTTATCCAATCGACCTCGGGATAGTATCAAAATAAGCGCCTTTAGAATGCACACAATTTGATACCAAAATGAAAGATGTAACATGAAACTTGATGTCCGAACACTTATATGATTATAAATAGGTTTTTGGTCAAAATTTTAAAATATTTGTTAAAATTCTATTTATTGTGCTATTATGTTAGGACTAGTTTTAAAATGCGCGCCTTTACATCGCGAACAATTTGATACCAAAATGAAAGATGTAACACAAAAATTTATGTCAGAACACTGGAACGATATAAATAATTTTGTGATTATGAGCTTCCAGAATTAAAATATTTGTTACAATTCCAGTTATTGCTCTATTATTATGGGACTAGTTTTAAAATACGCGCCTTTTTATTGCGAACAATTTGATACCAAAATGAAAGACGTAACACGAAAACTGATGTTATCAAACTGAACGAGTATACACATTAGGTTGCAGTGTACAAATTGGTGCTCGTTCATGGGTAACTTTAGGCTTTTCTGTGGGGAGGCACTCCAAACTTTTGTACATTATATTCACACACATCTGCAGGGAATTTAATTGCGAACACAATGATACCAAAACGAGCAACGTAGCACGAGAATTAAGGTGAGAAAAATGGAACGAGTATGCACATTTTACTGATTTTGTGCGCTCACGGGTAACTTTTGCTGACTTTAGGCTTTGCTGTTGGGAGTCATGCCAGGCTTTTGGACATTATATTTATACAGACCTGTAGGGAATTTAATTGCAAACACAATGATACCAAATGAGCGACGTAGCACTAGAATTAAGGTGAGAAAGCTGAAATGAGTATACACATTTAGGTGTCACCGCGCGCTTACCCGCTCGCTCCCCCCGCATGTCGGGTGCATGACCCCTAAGTTTACTGCGCGCCTGCCCGGTGACCGATAGTGTTAAGCTGGTATGGTGAATCCAGACAATAACAGCGTCCACCTCACACAGTCAGCTGACGACACTGCCTCACTAGCAAGATTCCTCCTACCAACATACCGTTTTTGCTGTTATTACTGTATATACACACATTTTATATAGACGTATCTGCATGTTTTTATTCACAATAGCTGTACCACTAATAGTGATAGTGAGTGGTGTCCCAGAGAACATAAAGGTATAGTGCTCTTGAAAAATAGGTGAGATAACAGGAATGTGCTAAGGGAAGTGAAAAATCGGATGAGAAAAAGTTGCCCCTAGTGTTTACAGTGCAGAGAACAACATTCAAGATGGCCACTGGCAAGTGGAAAAGCAAAACAGAGCTTGATTTTGAGGGATTCAATGAAGAAAGCATTGATATTAGCAGTCTACATAACAAGTTGGTAAATTTAGATAGTATAGTGAACTCTCATGTAGAAATAATTCGTAAATTGAAAGAAAGTAATGACCATTGGAATAGCAAAGTTTTATGTCTTGAGGATATAGTGAAAGACTTGCGCAAGGATAAGAATAAATTGGAAATAAAGTGCAAAGACATGGAAGAAGAAAATAAACTCTTAAAAATAGCTTTGGAAGAAGTTAAAGTAAATTTAAGCATAAATGACTACAATAGGTTAGGCAAAGAAATTCAACAGGAGAAACAGCTTTTGTCAGCACAGATGGAGGAAGTTACACAGGGTATAGAACAGTGCAAGAAAGATATGCAACTCACTTATGCACAAGTGGCCAAGGAGAAGGAAAGAATTGAAAAAGCTGTAAAGGAAGTCAAACACTGCAGCAACCAAGATAAAACAAACATTAGGCTGGAAGTGAGGAAAGAATTGGCATCTAACCCGAAGTTGGTGCAAAACACAGTTGATCGGAGTAAGTCCCTGATAATTTTTGGCTGCAAAGAAAAGGAGATAACATCTAGGTCAGAAAGAGCTGTCGAAGAAGCTAAAGTAGTAGATAAAATTGTTGGCCTCGTAGAAGGTCTAACTACCATAGAGAATGTGTGCGACTACAGGAGAATAGGTAGGTACGTAAAAGGGAAAGATCGACCTTTGAGGATCACCCTAAACGGTGCCAAACAGATGGAAGAAGTACTAAGGAATGCTAGAAAATTGCAAAGTGATGAGAATGGGAAAGGGTGGTCGTTAAGACGAGATCTTTCAAAAGAAGACAGAGAGAAGCTGAAACTGAACCTCGCCGAGGCAAAACGTTTAAATGAGAACAGGAATGAAGAAGAAATCAATTCTTTTTTCTACAAAGTGTTAGGGGTAGGCAACCAGTAAAGTGGTACATAAAGGCAAACCAACAAAATCATTAGAGAGAGGAGGAGTGAAGAATAAGGAGAGGGGGAACAAGTTCCTGAAGATTGCATACACCAACATAGATGGAGTGAGATCGAAGATACTGGAGTTAAGTGATGTAATACAGCTGCAGACACCAGACATTGTTGCACTCACGGAGACAAAACTTGAAGATGTTATTTTAAATGAGGTCATATTCCCAAGGGGCTACTCAATTTGGAGACGGGACAGAAAAATTAGGAAAGGCGGTGGCGTTGCTGTGCTGGTAAAAGAACACCTAAAGGTGAAGGAAATAATGACTGCCAATCCACAAGAAGTTGACATAATAGCACTAGAGATCTGCCATGAGGATGATAAACTAATGATAATAAATGCATATAGTCCACCGCCAAGCAGCACATGGTCAAAGGAGGAGCTAGATAGTAAACGAGAAGGTCTTATAACAAAATGAGAGAGATTATAGCGAGAGCGGATAACGATAGATCACGACTGTTGATAGTCGGTGACTTCAACTTGAAATCCATAGACTGGGAAGCATATGAAGCTAAAACAGAAGATTTTTGGACCTGTAGATTTGTAGACCTCATCCTGGAAACATTCTTGTATCAACATGTTAAAGAAGCTACGAGGATGAGGGAAGGGGACGTTCCCTCCATGCTAGATTTGATATTTACCAGGAAGGAGGAAGAGATATTTGACATTCAGTACCTTCCTCCCTTGGGTAAAAGTGACCATGTCTTTTTGGGAATAAAGTATGCAATGCGTTATAATCTGGAAGAAAAATAAGGAGGTTGAAGCAGTTGAAAAACCAGACTTCAGGGAGGACATTATGGTGACCTTAGAATTTTTTTAGTGAGTATAATTGGACAGACTTGATGCTAGGCAAGGAAGTGAATGAGATGTATGTCAAGTTTTGTGAAATATATGATAAAGGCACACAAAAAATTATACCAAACAGAGATGCAGAACTAGAAACAGGATTGGTTCAATAGAAATTGCGAGAGGGCTAGAGACCAAAAGACACAAAATGGAATCAATACAGGAAGAGGCCAAACCCCCAAACATACCAGCGATACAAAGATGCGAGAAACCTAACTACACGGCAGTGAGGAGAGAGGCAGAAAGAAATTTTGAAAAAGGGATTGCAGACAAATGTAAAACAGACCAGGTCTATTCTATAAATTCATAAACACAAATTGCAGGTAAAGGATAATATTCAGAGGTTGAAAATGGAAATAGATTCACGGAAGATGAAAAGGAAATGTGTGAAACACTAAACGAAAAGTTCCAAAGTGTGTTTGTACAAAATGAAATCTTTAGGGAACCAGACACAATAAGAATTCCAGAGAACAACATAGAGCACATAGAGGTGTCTAGACGAAGTGGAAAAATGCTAAGGAGCTAGGTAAGAACAAAGCAGTTGGTCCAGATGGAGTTTCACCATGGGTTCTGAGAGAATGTGCACCTGAGCTCAGCATTCCACTTCAACTGATTTTTCAGGCATCCCTGTTTACAGGAGTTGTAGCTGATGTGTGGAAAAAGGCTAACATAGTTCCAATCTACAAAAGTGGAAGCAGGGAAGACCCCCTTAATTATAGACCTGTATCATTGACAGTGTAATAGTCAAAATATTGGAAAAAATAATTAAAACTAAATGGGTAGAACACCTCGAGGAAACGATATAATATCAGACAGACAGTATGGTTTTCGATCTGGAAGATCCTGTGTAACGAACTTGCTCAGTTTTTATGATCGAGCCACAGAGATTTTACAAGAAAGATTGTTGGGTTGACTGCATCTATCTGGACCTAAAAAGGCTTTCGACAGAGTTCCCCATAAGAGGTTGTTCTGGAAACTGGAACATATTGGAGGAGTGACAGGTAACTACTAACATGGATGAAAAATTTCCTAACTGACAGAAAAATGAGGGCCAGAATCAGAGGCAAGGTATCGGATTGGAGGAATGTCACGAGTGGAGTACCTCAGGTTCAGTTCTTGCACCGTAATGTTCATTGTCTACATAAACGATCTACCAGTGGGATACAGAATTACATGAACATGTTTGCTGATGATGCTAAGATAATAGGGAAGATAAGAAACCTAGATGATTGTCATGCCCTTCAAGAAGACCTGGACAAAATAAGTATTGGAGCAACACTTGGCAAATGGAATTTAATGTGAATAAATGCCATGTTATGGAATGTGGGAATTGGAGAACATAGACCCCACACAACCTATAAATTATTTGAGAAATCTTTAAAAGAATTCTGATAAAGAAAGGAGCTATGGGTGGTTTTAGATAGAAAACTGTCACCTGAGGACCACATAAGAACATTGT
>WNGS01164858.1:12985175-13015981 GCA_020271785.1 Procambarus virginalis
TAAAGTATGCAATGCGTTATAATCTGGAGAAAATAAGGAGGTTGAAGCAGTGAAAAACCAGACTTCAGGGGGGAATTATGGTGACCTTAGAAATTTTTTAGTGAGTATAATTGGAAAGACTTGATGCTAGGCAAGGAAGTGAATGAGATGTATGTCAAGTTTTGTGAAATATATGATAAAGGCACAAAAAAAATTATACCAAAACAGAGATGCAGAACTAGAAAACAGGATTGGTTCAATAGAAATTGCGAGAGGGCTAGAGCCAAACGACACAAAATGGAATCAATACAGGAAGAGGCCAAACCCCAAACATACCAGCGATACAAAGATGCGCGAAACACTACACGGCAGTGAGGAGAGAGGCAGAAAGAAATTTTGAAAAAGGGATTGGCAGAAAAATGTAAAACAGAACCAGGTCTATTCTATAAATTCATAAAAACAAATTGCAGGTAAAGGATAATATTCAGAGGTTGAAAAGGGAAATAGATTCACGGAAGATGAAAAGGAAATGTGTGAAACACTAAACGAAAGTTCCAAAGTGTGCTTGTACAAAATGAAATCTTTAGGGAACCAGACACAATAAGAATTCCAGAGAACAACATAGAGCACATAGAGGTGTCTAGAGACGAAGTGGAAAAAATGCTAAAGGAGCTAGGTAAGAACAAAGCAGTTGGTCCAGATGGAGTTTCACCATGGGTTCTGAGAGAATGTGCACCTGAGCTCAGTATTCCACTTCAACTGATTTTTCAGGCATCCCTGTTTACAGGATCTGTAGCTGATGTGTGGAAAAAGGCTAACATAGTTCCAATCTACAAAAGTGGAAACAGGGAAGACCCCCTTAATTATAGACCTGTATCATTGACAAGTGTAATAGTCAAAATATTGGAAAAAATAATTAAAACTAAATGGGTAGAACACCTCGAGGAAAACGATATAATATCAGACAGACAGTATGGTTTTCGATCTGGAAGATCCTGTGTAACGAACTTGCTCAGTTTTATGATCGAGCCACAGAGATTTTACAAGAAAGAGATGGTTGGGTTGACTGCATCTATCTGGACCTAAAAAAGGCTTTCGACAGAGTTCCCATAAGAGGTTGTTCTGGAAACTGGAACATATTGGAGGAGTGACAGGTAAGCTACTAACATGGATGAAAAATTTCCTAACTGACAGAAAAATGAGGGCCATAATTAGAGGCAAGGTATCGGATTGGAGGAATGTCACGAGTGGAGTACCTCAGGGTTCAGTTCTTGCACCGGTAATGTTCATTGTCTACATAAATGATCTACCAGTGGGAATACAGAATTACATGAACATGTTTGCTGATGATGCTAAGATAATAGGGAAGATAAGAAACCTAGATGATTGTCATGCCCTTCAAGAAGACCTGGACAAAATAAGTATTTGGAGCAACACTTGGCAAATGGAATTTAATGTGAATAAATGCCATGTTATGGAATGTGGAATTGGAGAACATAGACCCCACACAACCTATAAATTATGTGAGAAATCTTTAAAGAATTCTGATAAAGAAAAGGATCTAGGGGTGGTTTTAGATAGAAAACTGTCACCTGAGGACCACATCAAGAACATTGTGCGAGGAGCCTATGCTACACTTTCTAACCTCAGAATTGCTTTTAAATACATGGATGGAGAAATACTAAAGAAATTGTTCACGACTTTTATTAGACCAAAGCTGGAATATGCAGCGGTTGTATGGTGCCCATATCTTAAGAAGCACATCAACAAACTGGAAAAGGTACAACGACATGCAACTAAGTGGCTACCAGAACTGAAGGACAAGAGCTATGAGGAGAGATTAAAGGCATTAAACATGCAAAAACTAGAAGATAGAAGAAAAAGAGGTGATATGATCACTACATTCAAAATAGTAACAGGAATCGATAAAATTGATAGGGAAGAATTCCTGAGACCCGGAACTTCAAGAACAAGAGGTCATAGATTTAAACTAACGAAACAAAGCTGCCGGAGAAATATACGAAAATTCACTTTTGTAAACAGAGTGGTAGACGGTTAGAACAAGTTAAGTGAGAAGGTGGTGGAGGCCAAGACCGTCGGTAGTTTCAAAGCGTTATATGACAAAGAGTGCTGGGAAGACGGGACACCACGAGCGTAGCTCTCATCCTGTAACTACACTTAGGTAATTACACTTAGGTAATTACTAAGCTGGTATAGTGTTCAAATAGCATAGCAACCACCATACACTGCATGAGAAGTCACACACTAGCTAGCAGACGATGCCACCTCCCTCACACTCAGAACATGCTTCTGCCAGTATACTGTTTTTGCTCTTACACTATATTCACACACATTATATATATAAGTATTGTTACAGTATTCCCCTGCATAAGTAGTGGTTTCTGCCCTTTCCTACCGTCCTTGACACCAGCATCCTATATTAGCATCAAGAACTGCCAGCAATAAGTACCGAAACATTTTGACCCGGGCTCTTCTCCCTCCATCCGCCACTCCACGAGAGCTGCCCACCAAAGACTTGCCGGCTCATACTTCACCACCAGCTAATGACCATTATCCTGCTGGCTGATCATTCAAGACCATGCTACTAGCCGGCCTAACGTCACCAGTGTATATAAGCACCTGCCGGTGGCATGGGAAGTCAGAAGACTTATGGTGTTCAAGGATAACACATCTTCCCTCTGTCGACGTGGTCTTGACTACAATGCAACTACGAAAGACGTGGTCTTGACTACGGAAGATAGTCAGCACCGTGTATAAAGTATACAGTCACATTCGGAATTAATGTAAAGTCATTATTATATTCATTTGCTAAAGCCAAGTTTCAGGGTTATATCAATTTTTTGTTAATTATTATTTTTGTGTACAATTTATCATTATTTTGTTTAAGATATTTAATTATTCATGTTTCTTATATTTTCCCTGCCATTGTTCACACAGCAAAGCAAGTAAAAAGTAGCTGTATTTTAATTTGTTTAACTTTTTTTTCCTTAATGTGCATTAGACATTTACCAGCTGCAGGGGTAGTGCTGCTCTACTCAAAACACGTCACAATATCTACATTTATATTCACCATAACAAACCACTAAGCTAGTATGGTGAATCTAGACAATAACAGTGGCCCGTAACACACCAGCCAGCTGACGATGCCATCTCCCTTACTTCTCACCAAGCTGCCTTCTCCCATCACACTATGCACATCATTAATTCTCACCACAATGCTACTTTTGTCAGAATCCTGGCCACTAATCCTGTAAATGAATAATTTTCCAGAAGTAGATTCTTACATGGACCAAACAACAAGAGTGTGCTGTGGCTAGGGCTGTGAACATCTTAAAACAGAATTGTTTTCACTGATATTTAAACATTGTACACAGTCTTTATTGCAGTAAGACTTCTGTAATACCTGTACTGTACTATCATCGCTAAATAAAAGCAGTTACATATATATATTTTTAAATTTTTAAGTAATGCTGTGGTCACAATCTGAGCAGCAGTGCTGTTAGCTCATGATGCAAACACCAGTCTCAGTTGCTCACTCAATACTGAGGCTTTCACACCCACAATTTCTTTTTTAAATGGTGTTTGTTTACTGGAGCCCTTAGAATGCTTGTAACACCTGTAAAGGTGTTTGGTTTAGTTTTATTTAATACATACATGGAGATATATGAGTCACAGACAAGGATTTGACAGACGCCAACTTGTCTGGCCTGGATCTCACACCTCTAGTGTTAATGACACCGAGTTGACCTGAGGTCAGCTCATGCGAATCTCACCTAGCTCTCGCTAATCTTATAATCGTAGCCGGGTAGCCTTCAAACATGCCGACGTTTAAGGAGTGGCTGGTAGAGTGCCTGAGGCTAAACTTGTGGGCGGAGTTAGCCACTAGGTTTCCCAATATATACTCGGAGAGATATCGATTCTTGAGGAGAAGGACAGAAGAAGCAGAGCAATAGACAGAAGAACAGCCAGCAGCGGCCAGCCGTCCACACAGGCGGTCAGCCGGCGGGGCGGGACAGTCTCTGTCAACTACAGACCCCCCCCCCCTCTATCCAGCTATAAGCTCAGACACTTGGTGAGTTGAACATTGAGGTGACTTGGTCGTGTTTACTAAACAGGTGTTGTGTGACGAGCAGGGGCAGTCGAGTTGTAGGTTCTCGAATTCTTGGATGATGACTCACTTTGAATATTAAGCTTGAACAATTTTTACTTGCTTACATTATGATACTTATCCTGTGAAATATATTGATGAATTTAATTTATAATTGCCTTTAACTTCGTTCCCTAGAGTTTTGAGTGAGATGAGAAAATCTCAGCGGTTACTGGTTCATGAAATTAATGAGTACATGTTTAGAGTTGAAACATGGTAATAACATCTTTGAGTATATTATGTTAATACAGACAAGTTCCATTCCTTGTCTTGTATGTATATGATCTAGAATGGATGGTGGCAGCAATTTTAATTTTCTACTTCTATCTACTCTTCTACTTCTACTATCTACTTTCCTACTTCTACCTATCTACCCTTCTACCTCTTCCACTTCTCCTACTCACTTCCTACTTACTCGATACACATTCCTTCCCCCCCCCCCCCGTTACATGCTGATGTGAACCCCGTGTAGCTGTGGGACTTTTAAATCTTATGCGGTACAGTACTTTATAAAGTATACTGTACGACAATGTGCCGTGCATTAAGTCATAACAAAATTGTACAGTTACAATTGTCGCCGCTCAAGTGTTAATCACCGTGCTGTGCAGAGCGCCTTGAGGTGCTCCGAGAGTGGTGCTACAGTATTTTATTTTTTAATTAGGCTATATTTTTATGTTTTTTAATGTGTTCATCACTCTGTTTTGAAATGAAAATGGTCGAGTTTGGAAACATTTTGACATTAACTTTACCTGAACATTTATAAAAACAACAAAAATATGTCCTTGACAATTGCACTATGAAGCTTTTACTGAAACCAGGCGTGCAGTGCGGTGTTTAAGTTGCAGTATGAACATTGATATACTATACAGCAAAATATATACATGAAGAAGACACAAATACAGTGGGGTCTCGATTTACGATGGTAATCCGTTCCCAGGAACGTATCGTAAGTCGAAATATCGCAAGTCGAAGCAATTTTTCCCATAAGAAATAAGGGGATTTGAATTAATCCATTCCCCACCCTCCAAAATATTAACTTACAAATACACTTTATACTGAATACAATTTTTTTCTCTAACTACAATACAGTACACATGTTTATCTTACCTTTATGGAGGATTCTTAATGGCGTATGGAAGATGGTGATGAGGAGGGAGGAGGAGAGATGTTGTGTTTGGTAGGGGAGTCCCCTTCCATTATAACATCAGGCAGTGATGACTTTTCTGGGATACACACACTGGCATGTTTTGCCTGCATACCACTAGGACCTGCTTGTGGCTCACTGCTTGTTTGTCTTACCAAGAATCTGTCTAAAGACACTTGTTTTTCCCTACATTTTAACACTTGTCTGTAGTAAGACATCACATTGTCATTTAAAGGTCAATGCAATGGCCTGCTACAGCTTTATCTGGGGGAGTTTTTTCAACATAACTCTGCAGTTCTTCCCATACTTCACACATTTTCTTAATGAGGAAGGGATATCCTCTACTGTCTCTACTCAACTATTTTCTTAGGATGAACCTTACCAGTGACTTTCTTGGGACTCATGGCATGATATATAATAATCATTTTAATGTTCAAAAAGCAAAAAATCAACACAAAAACGGAATTTCTTATAGGCGTGATCGTCACTAAGCGGGCAGCTCTAGTAAACCTAGGCAGGTCGGCCTGCGTGACCGGGAACCACGCGCTCGGTTGACCCAAACGTGTACCAACAAATATTGTTAGTTAACGACACTATCGTAAGTTGAGTCGCATTTCTCGATCAAATTTACATCGTTACTCGAAATTATCGTAAGTCGAGGTGTCACTGTATAATAAATATCCGAAGCCAAACATGTACAAAATAATAATGGAAGCAATATGTATGTATTCCATCTTAGTCTTATGACAAAACTCTTCATAATATTCCTGAAACATGCAATCCAATGGCATAAGGTAATACTTTTTACATTAGCTATACTAAAGATGTTCCTCCGATCTTCAAGTAATAATAAAAAAATCTTCACATTATATCTTGACTGATACAACTGCTGGTGGTAACTAGTTCACAGTACTGTACTTGCATCAAAAGTCTAAATTACTTATATTCACCTTGCAAGGGATAGGCATTCCATACTCAGCTCTGTAGTTTGATGCTTCAATTCTTGCTACATCTACAATGGCACGGGCATCTGCTAATAGTCCAGCACAAGCCTGAAAATAAAATCTAGTTTTGAGTACTATCCTGTACATATTAAAAACATTTTTCTGAGCAGTACACTCAGATGTTAAAGGTAAAATCATATTCACCTTCAGTTAATCTGCCACAGTCAAGGCAGATTAATAGAGATTGATATACCGCACCACAATGTCAATGAACTTTTCAAACTGAACACAGATGGATCAAACTGATTCTAAGGAGACTGGGAAAACTCAATCTAGCTTATAATGTAGGCAGAACAAAAGCTTTATGTTCCTAAAACATTTCATAGTGCTATTTTGAAACAAACTATCAAGCTGCACCCAGATTAACTACATAATCACCCACTAGGTAACTACAAGTGAATACAACTAGGTGGTGGCACCAATACCATAACAAAGACCTTCCGCCCAATCTTCACATTATATCCTGACTGATACAATTGCAGGTGGCAACTAGTACTGTACTTTGCAGTTACATGGCATATAATGTCTTCAGAAACTTTGCATTGTGTATGTGAAGTGCCTTACGTTACAACAGTGAATACTTTTTTTTGTACATGTAGACATGAATGTTGTATTTATCACGACCTTCATTGACTAGTGACCCCTAGTTATATTCTCTATGTCTGGTCAGTTCATACCTTCCAACAGTTGTGATTCTCTTCTTGAATTTCCCCTCTTTATTTGTGCTGGTTTTATGTCTATTTCCAGGTCCTCATAACTTTCCAACTATTGCAGCATCTCAACTTTTAACGTATGCCTTTCCTCTGACCTATCTTCACTTCCAAATGTCACTACTTTAAATTTGTTGGGATTAAATGTCTGTGAACATTTTTCTGGCAACGTGATAATGGATGGGCTGAAACATAACTTTCTTTTCATGTGTAGGTTTGATTATTTTATATCTGTCACATTACTGCGAATTATTCTCTGCAAGCTTGTAGAGTTTCGGTCCTGCTGCAGGATTGATCAAGGATTTAAATACTTTGGGTTCAAGTCAGCACCCGACCAAATATATGAAAAAAAAAAAAGATTCATCAAAATTAAGCAGTGCTTTCAATATTCCACTTAACCATGTTGCTAACAAGTGCACTGAAGTAAACAGCACTTGCAATATTTGTTCTGGGAATCACAGGGATTGTAACGAACCAGATAAGATAAAATGCATCCTCTGTGAAGGGGGATGACATACTACAGTGTCTCCTGTGTGTCCCATTACGAAGGAAGAAATCAAGAAACTCCTTGACAAGGCCAATCAAGCCTCAACAAACAACCAGCCTCAGGCTGAACCTAATTTGAAATCTGCAGCATTTCCAAAGTTGCCTGGTCAAGGTAGCAATGTAACCAGACATCACAACAAAATTCTTACCAACAACAGCACAATGCTTTGCCCAATT
Organism: Procambarus virginalis; assembly: GCA_020271785.1. Taxonomy (NCBI): domain Eukaryota; kingdom Metazoa; phylum Arthropoda; class Malacostraca; order Decapoda; family Cambaridae; genus Procambarus; species Procambarus virginalis. Next base: position 12,992,904 of record WNGS01164858.1, read on the forward strand.
CTGTTCCTTGTTACAATCAAAACCAGCATTCAATGAACTTAAGCTTCACCTAGACCCCAGCAATTAATGTACAAGTACTCATTGCAATTGCAAGCTGAACTGCAAAAATTGCCATGCCTTATTCAGACTATTAACGGTCTGTTGGCAGCCCACAACTACCAGACTTTTACTGTTCCTGATGAGGATAATTACAACAATTACATCTCTTAACTCCTCTACCTCAACAGGCACAATCAACCCCAGCCCAAACTGGTGCAGCCCAAGACACCCAAACATGATCCTCCCCAATGGAAGCTGGCATAAGCCATGATATCCAAACACAAAACTCCAGTCCAGACTGCCACAGTTCAGATCATCCAAATACAAACTCTCATTATAATAATAATACATCATACTGTATACTTACTGTATCACCACTCATGCTGAGGTATAATAATACATCATACTGTATATTTACTGTACCACTCATGCAGTGGTATAGTAAGTTATCACTTAAGGAACTGTATACACTTCATTCAATTTTTGAGAGATAATAAAAGAATAAAACTAACCATGCCAGCATGTGTGTCAACTGTAAATATGCGCTTGTTGGCTCCATGTTCATAAAGCTTTGATGTAATGATTTTCTCGACTGCAAAAACAACTCCATCCTTGCACCTCAGACCAACTGGTGTCCTGCGGAGAGGAAGTCACAGTTTAAAATTTGAAAAGCTGAGGAATGGAGAAAATAATTGCCAAATTGCAAATATGTATTAACTCAGCTAATTTGCATGTAGAGTACATACAATTTTCAGAAAGAAAATAAGATTAACAGATACTGCACTATCTTCTTTAATCAATCTGAAATTAAATTATTATTGTTAGCATTATTTTTGTTATGCTAATTTGAGTTATATTCTTGTCTTAACATAGTAGTGACCCAGAGAAGAATTTACAAGCCAGCAGTGGCCTAGCCTGTAGACTGTTGCTTTAGAGTACTACATGCACTTAACAAGCCTATACTTCATTGATATTAAATTGTTTTATTAACACCCTATCCTCTGTAAAACAATAATGTACAAGAAATTTATTTAACTAATGTAGTTTTTGTCATCATGTATGTTACCCTACCATTTTATGTACGATACACACACATGCATACTTCTATAATAATTCTGTTACACAGTACTGTTTAAGATTATGTTAATTAAAAGGGTTGGGTATATATATTTTCTAAGTGTAGTTATATGATGAGACCTACACCTGTGTAATTACAAACACTCCCAAAAACAGCCAAAACTAAAAAGAAGCTCCGTTTTATGATCATACGTAAGTGTTTAATGTTTCAAGTCAATACAATGTTTTCTCCAGATACTGCATGGAAACCATGGCATAAGAGATAAAAATGACAAACCTGCCAGGTACAGGTATACTAATAAACTTACCCACTATTTTCTACTGCCTTTTGGGCATATTCAACTTGAAATACACGTCCATCTGGTGAAAACTGCGAAGCTGAGAGATCATACTGAAAAATAAATTAAGCATCAAATATTTAACCTAAACAGTTAAATGTAATATCATGTCTCTAGCATCATCCTTATTACCCCGTTTACCCCTTTCATGTGGGTAGAAGAGAAATCAGCCTGGCAGGAACATATCAAATAGAAAAAAGATTAAAAAATAACCCTCCTGCCATGCCATGACTTCCATACTGCAGCCAAACGAAAAAAAGTACTGTCACACACCAACAATACTGTATATCCACAGCAGCAACCTTCCACATTTTAGCTCCATGTCCTACTACACAAATCAATTCTTTAGTCCACACATGACGAACTGAGCCGATAATGCATTATTATATTTCAGTTGTTTATCAAGGATAACTGACTAAATAATAGCTTGTAAGGAGTGTGTTGGTGGTTCACCAGTGTCTAAGCATCACCACCTTTTACTGCCTCCTCCTCTAGTAATTATACCTCATTTTTTCAAAAAGCATCACATCAGACAAGAACATTTCCATCACTCAAGGTACATAAATTCAGCATTGAATGTAATGAAACACCTAAAGTTATCTTCCTGAAATTGCTCCCTTCTAAAGGGTCACATCAGTTACAGGAGTTCTTCTTGGCCTACTGGGGGACCAGAGCCAGAACCTGGCTCCACTCACACAAGTGCAGGGAGCAAGTGACAATTTGCCACACCACCGGGAAAGCATCCAGAAAGTCAGTGAAGCTTTATACACAACTGTAAGGTTCACAGAAAACAAAGTATAGAAACTGCCAAAGAACTACGCAAATGATTCAAATGTAACAGTTGGTTCACTCAAAACTAACTGAAAACTAAGCTCAATTATTATTATTATCCACACAAAGTATACGATTTCAAAAATGTGTATCCATATTGGAACAGTTGAATGCCCAAGCTGAGAGCAACCATCCTCAGGCCAGACTTGTCCCCAAAGATGCCTCCATCAATTTTAATGTACTATTATAAATAGGTTTGTTCCCAAATATATAAAAAAGTTATTCATTAAAGTTCTATGTACAGTTAGGCATAGGTTAGGTTTGATGTTTAGGTTCTGTTGGTGACTATTTGTATATGAAGTACATGGATGAAGCATTTACACAATTTATATTAATTTATCAATATGTTTTCAACAATTTTCTTTGGGTACTCATTCATACTTGTGTGATATTACAAATATAACAAGCTTAGAATTGAATATCATTACAGCAGGACGGCTGGAATCACCAGGGTAGCTCCCGTGTGGCAAAGTAAATAATAATAATGTTTATTTAAGCAAGAGTACTTACATGAAAACTATACATGAATAATGGAGGAGTCAAGTAACAGAACATATGACCTAATGACCTCCCATTGGTTTCTGGCCACCCAACAAAGGAGGGTAGAAATAGCCTAAACTACTCTATCCTTTTGAGATGTATTTTATTGACTCAATAAACATACTTGAACACCCCACATAGAGACAGTGTTGTGCGACATAACGATAATGCATACCATATTAAATTATATTAAATAATTACATTAATTAATTATATCAGTGTAATGTTAAGGCTCGTGTACCACGACACCGAAATTCCAAAATTTGGTCATGCACCTACAGAGGCCAGTTTGTGTACTCTGAATGTAGCAAACAATTCTCCGTAACTAAATAACCTTTAGCTCCCTCAACTCACCCCTGTGCCGATTGAACTCATTATGCACTATTGTAAAAGTATTAAATAGCGTTATATCTCTCTCGCTAGAAGCAGTTGCGTGACGGTCGCCGCTGTCAACAGTCACCAAGCATCGACTTCCCTCACGACCCGTTCTCCTCGACGCTCACTTCTCTTTTAGCATTAGTCTGCCTCTCAAACTCGTATGAATATCAAATATAATTTCCATTAAAATATATAAAAATAATGCAAAATTATTTTAGCATATACTGTTTATAAAAGAGTACTTTTAATTTGTTAATACTAACATATTTTTCAAATTCAAATGTTAAATAATTATAGATTAAAAGTATGTTAAATAAGCCCACATGTAGGTATGATGGCGTTACAGATATGCGAGTAAAAGAAATTTTTAAATAAATAATTAAACATCACCTATACGGTAACTTATCAAAAATTATTCTCGCTATAAAGTAATATACAAGTGAATGACAATATTTTTAATAATGAGTCGACGTTTAAAAACGCGAATTATATGTACGGGCAGCGTAAAACATCCACTAGACACTGTACTCACCTAATTGTGCTTGCGGGGGTTGAGCTCTGGCTCTTTGGTCCCGCCTCTCAACCGTCAATCAACAGGTGTACAGGTTCCTGAGCCTACTGGGCTCTATCATATCTACACTTGAAACTGTGTATGGAGTCAGCCTCCACCACATCGCTTCCTAATGCATTCCATTTGTCAACCACTCTGGCAATAAAAAGGTTGTTTCTAATATCTCTGTGGCTCATTTGGGCACTCAGTTTCCACCTGAGTCCCCTAGTGCGTGTGCCCCTTGTGTTAAATAGCCTGTCTTTATCTACCCTATCAATTCCCTTGAGAATCTTGAATGCGGTGATCATGTCCCCCCTAACTCTTCTGTCTTCCAGCGAAGTGAGGGTTAATTCCCGTAGTCTCTCCTCGTAGCTCATACCTCTCAGCTCGGGTACTAGTCTGGTGGCAAACCTTTGAACCTTTTCCAGTTTGGTCTTATCCTTGACTAGATATGGACTCCATGCTGGGGCTGCATACTCCAGGATTGGCCTGACATATGTGGTATACAAAGTTCTGAATGATTTCAGAACTTTGTCTTTTTCTCTCTCTGACTCTTGAAGAATTTCATCTCTCAGATGATACCTTGTATCTGGCCTCCTGATCCCTACACCTATCCTCATTACATTACATTTGCTTGGTTAAACTCTAACAACTATTTGTTTGACCATTCCTTCAGCTTGTCTAGGTCTTCTTGAAGCCTCAAGCAGTCCTCCTCTGTCTTAATCCTTTTCATAATTTTGGTATCAACAGCAAACATTGAGAGAAATCAGTCAATACCCTCCGGGAGATCATTTACATATGTCAGAAACAGATAGAACCGAGTTCAGAGCCCTGTGGGACTCCACTGGTGACTTCACGCCAATCTGAGGTTTCACCCCTCACCGTAACTCTCTGCTTCCTATTGCTTAGGTACTCCTTTATCCACTGGAGCACCTTACCAGCTACACTTACCTGTCTCTCCAGCTTATGTACTAACCTCTTATGCGGTACTGTGTCAAAGGCTTTCCGACAATCCAAGAGAATGCAGTCCGCCCAGCCTTCTCTTTCTTGCTTAATCTTTGTCACCTGGTCGTAGAATCTTATTAAGCCAATCAGGCAAGATTTACCCTCCCTGAACCCATGTTGGAGATTTGTCACGAAGTCCCTTCTCTCCAGATGTGTTACTAGGTTTTTTTTATCACGATCTTCTCCATCACCTTGCATGGTATACAAGTCAAGGACACTGGCCTGTAGTTCAGTGCCTCTTGCCTGTCGCCCTTTTTGTATATTGGGACCACATTCGTTGTCTTCCATATTTCTGGTAGGTCTCCCGTCTCCAGTGACCTACTATACACTATGGAGAGTGGCAAGCAGAGTGCCTCTGCACACTCTTTCAGTACCCATGGCGAGATCCCGTCTGAACCAACAGACGGGATCATTGGCCAACATCACGGGATCTTTCTAACATCCAGATCCAGCAGGTGTCTCTTGACCTCCTCTCTCGTAATTTCGAACCCTTCCAAGGCCGCCTGGTTTATTTCCTTTTCTCCTAGCACAGTGACCTCACCTTGTTCTATTGTGAAGACCTCCTGGAACCTCTTGTTGAGTTCTTCACACACCTCTTTGTCATTCTCTGTATTCAAATTCAAATTCAAATGTTTATTCAGGATCAGGGTAAAAATATGTGTATTATGTGTATCACACCCTATATGTATGTACATACATACATATAGGGTGTGATACAAATATTGATGAATTTATAGAGAGAGCTAGTACATACAATGCCTAAAGCCAATATTACGCAAAACGTTTTGGGCAGAATTCCCCCTTTTGTTTACTGCCTCCTGACACTTTTGGGTGATATAGTTCATCATATCTTGTACAGACTTAACTGTGAGGTCTGAGTCCCAAGGTATTTCCCTCAGGAAACTTCTCATCTCTCATAATTCCCCTTTCGGTATGCCAGCCTTTTGTTTCCTAGTTCTTTTTTGGGGGGAGATAATTCCTAGCTCTACCAGGTACTCAAAGTTCAATACACTATGATCACTCATTCCCAAGGGTGCTTCCATCTTAACTTCCCTTATATCCCACTCATTTAGGGTAAATATCAGATCGAGCATTGCTGGTTCATCTTCTCCTCTCATTCTTGTTGGATCCTTGATGTGCTGGCTTAGAAAGTGTCTTGTTGCCACGTCCAGCAGCTTAGCTCTCCATGTTTCTGGTCCCCCATGCGGGTCTCTGTTCTCCCAATCTATCTTCCCATGGTTGAAGTCTCTCATGATTAGTAGTCCAGATCCATTCCTGCTAGCAACGGAAGCTGCTCTCTCTATTATGTTAATGGTGGCTATGTTGTTTATTGTATTCACCTAGTTGTGCTTGCGGGGGTTGAGCTCTGCTCTTTCGGGCTGCCTCTCAACTATCAATCGATCAACTGTTACTAACTACTAGCCAACTAATTTTTTTCAACAAGATCTTGTAGATCTGAGGCAAAGTGAAATTGACACCAGTAATTCCATCTATCATCATACTATCATGCAAGAGGAGCCACACATCTATGGATCATCCAATAAAATCAGCAGACTTCTAGATGTTACTGCTGCTCGGCTTAGACTCGGTTACAAGTATCTCTGGGAATTCTCATTATCTGCCGATGTAGACCTGACCAAATGTAAACTGTGTCAACAAAATTATTCGCACACCCTCCGTCACTATGTGATGGAGTGCGAAAAGATACGTGAATTTAGAGACAATTCTATAACCAATGTTCCAGCGATGTGTAAATATTTCATTCAAAATGATCTGCTACCAGAAATTTTAGCCAAATATCCCCAGTTTGCTAACTGTAGGTAGTAACTGAGTGATTGTAACCTATCCACCGCTGTCCACTGGATGGGAGGCGGTGTGCAGGACAAACATATAAATTGTGACACTATCTCTCCACATATGTCAGTTGCTTAATTTAGAACCTGTACTTGAGGTCGATCTTGAACCCATTGTTGATGTGACGACTTATATTGAATTTTGTAACTAGCTCATCAAGATTGTAACTTGCTTAGCTAAATGAATTGTGGGGTTCAGTCCCTGAGCCCATTATGTGCCTCTGTAACCCTTTCCACTACCGCCCACAAGATGGGTATGGGGTGCATAATAAATGAACTAAAACTAACTAAAACACACACACAGCACATCAACAACTGGAAAAGGTGCAACGACATGCCACTAAGTGGCTCCCAGAAATGAAGGACAAGAGCTATGAGGAGAGGTTAGAGGCATTAAATATGCAAAAACTAGAAGATAGAAGAAAAAGAGGTGATATGATCACTACGTACAAAATAGTAACAGGAATTGATAAAATCGACAGGGAAGATTTCCTGAGACCTGGAACTTCAAGAACAAGAGGTCATAGATTTAAACTAGCTAAACACAGATGCCGAAGAAACGTAAGAAAATTCACCTTCGCAAATAGAGTGGTAGACGGTTGGAACAAGTTAAGTGAGAAGGTGGTGGAGGCCAAAACCGTCAGTAATTTCAAAGCGTTATATGACAAAGAGTGCTGGGAAGACGGGACACCACGAGCGTAGCTCTCATCCTGTAACTACACTTAGGTAATTACACACCACAGGCGCGGGAACAAGTGTAGAACGGCGGTCCTCGATTTACTTCAATATTCTTGGGATATTTACGTACCAGTGAGCCCAAAACATAGTTTTTGGTCATATGAAGGGTACAGCAACGCAGTGATAACGCAACATAGTGAATTGTTATAACGTTGGATAGGAAAAAAATCGAAAAAGAACGAGATTGTGGCATGACGGTGGCATCAGAGGCCTGAGAAGGGAAGAACTTGGACCACACGTGGGAGGACCTCTGGCGGGACGACAACAATTACGGCGGACATCGCTTCATAAATCACCTAATTGTGCTGTGGGATGCTTACTTGGAGGTGAGTGCCTCTCAAAGTCAGTCATACAAGGTGTACATGGTTCTTTATATAGTAATTAGCTTTGAACATAAGATAATTAAAATACAAAATTAGCTCAAGATCCTCAGCTTGGTACTAGGTTTTCACACCTGTGTGTTACATTACACCGCCACTGACTAGACCCCCCCCCCTCCCCGCCATAACACGCCAGTGTAAACACACACACACACACGCACGCACAAACAGGCCTACCGCGACCTCACCTCCTCACCACTGGACTTGCCCCCCATCCCTCACCCCCCCCTGATTGTCCTCCTTCCCCCCCCCCCCCGCTCTGCCTATTTCCTTCTCTCCCTCGCTCTTCCTCACTCCCCTTCACTCCCCTTCACTCCCCCTCTCCCGTTCACTCCCTCTCTCCCTCTCCCTCCATCCCTCCAGCAGTTAACCCACCCCCCCACCGTGCCACCCCCACAATAAACACACACACACACACACACACACACACACACACACACACACACACACACACACACACACACCACACACACACACACACACACACACACACACACAGACACACACACACACAGACACACACACAGCCGAGCTAGTACCCGAGCTGAGAGGTATGAGCTACGAGGAGCGACTGCAGGAATTAAACCTCACTTCGTTGGAAGACAGAAGAGTTAGGGGGACATGATCACCACATTCAAGATTCTCAGGGGAATCGACAGGGTTGATAAAGACAGGCTGTTTAACACAAGGGGCACACGCACTAGGGGACACAGGTGGAAGCTGAGTGCCCAATGAGCCACAGAGATATTAGAAAGAACTTTTTTAGTGTCAGAGTGGTTGACAAATGGAATGCATTAGGAAACGATGTGGTGGAGGCTGACTCCACACACAGTTTCAAATGTAGATATGATAGAGCCCATTAGGCTCAGGAAACTGTACACCTGTTGATTGACGGTTGAGAGGCGGGACCAAAGAGCCAGAGCTCAACCCCCGCAAGCACAACTAGGTGAGTACAACTAGGTGAGTACAGACACACACACACACACACACACACACACACACACACACACACACACACACACACACACACACACACACACACACACACACACACACACACGCACACGCACGCACACGCAAGCACACGCACACGCACACACACACAGGGCAAGCGGGATGGTAAGACAACAGAACGAAGCTGGAGGAGAGGGACTGGACGAGTCATTCATGGAGATGATTGTTAAGGCATGGAAGGAAGTCAGTGGGGAATTGAAGGAACTGAGAGAAACTATATATAAGCTGCGGACAGAACTAAGTGCAGCGCAAGAGGAGATAAAAAGCCTAAAAACAGGCCCTCCTCAGACTCTGGCCCAGGGGACCAACCCCCAGGTACCAGGAGATGTAGCAATGGCAGGGACCGCAACAATTGGCCCAACCTTTGCTGAAATGATGAAGAGCCCAGGAGCAATGTCCACAGTCAAGGAAGTTGTAATGAAAGCAGTAACCTCACAGGAGGCAGCTAGATGCACAAGCCAGCTAATGGAAAGGAAAAGAGCTGTAGTAGTGGTAGGTGTGAAGGAACAAGAGGGCTCCACAAGGGAGGAATCGAGGGCTAAAGACAAAGCTGAAGTGGCAGGGATATTAAAGGAGATAGGGATGGAAGGGGCTGAACGAGACATAGAACAGTTTTTCCGGATTGGCCAGTACAACAGAGACAAAAAGAGATTGATCAAGGTAGTATTCAAGAGCGAGGACATCAAAGAAGACATCCTAGTAAAGAAGAGCAAACTGAGGTATGCAAGGAACTACAAAGAGGTATATGTTCAGAGAGACATGACCAGAGACGAGATAGTAAGGGCAGCAGATGCAAGGAAAAGGCGCAAGGAGAGGGAAGGGAGCCAGGGAACCTCAGCCTCCAACCCAGCAATCCCAGAGGGGAGTGGGGAGCCCCAGTCCAGCAACCCAGGAACCCAAGGGGGGAATGCAACACCCCAGCACACCACCCAATAGGGCCCTCCTCCCCCAGCACAAACCCTCCCTTGCCCATGCACAATGCCCATCAGGAAACCCAAGTCCTCCCCCTCCCCTTACCCCAAGTAGCCCCTGCTTCCCCAGCCCCTGGTCTTCTTCCTGCCCCAAGCAGGCCTGAGCAAGACCAAAGCCCTCTATCCCCCACCCCATCTCCCTCCAAACCCTGTCAACTACACTGCAGGAGGGCGTGCCCTTTCCCCAAGCAATCCCTGCTCCCTCACCCCCAGAACTTCCTCCTGCCCCAAGCAGGCCTGAGGAAGCCTAAGCCTCCATCCCCCACTCCACTCCCCTTGAACCCCTGGAAACTACCTCACAGGAGGAGGAGCCTACCCAAGTAACATTGACCATAGAACAATTCCTACACTTGTGGGGAGTGAGGGTGAAAATGGATNCCTAATGAATTGAAAAGCTGTCCAACTTTTGCGTCATTCAAAAACAATACTAAAAGTTACCTAATTTCATCTTCATAGTTTTTTACCTTTTGCTTTAAAATTGCACTGTATCTATTGCTTCCCAATCTCCCAATCTTTATGTACCAAATCTGAACATCTTTATCATTGTGATCATTGTTGTCTTCTTATATGTGCTGTCAATCTGCTGTATGTTGTCTATTAATCTTGTTTAAATTACCAATCAAGCTGTCAATGTAATCAATCAGAGCTTTCATATACCAATGTGCTTTAATATACTTACTAATCTCTCTCATCTCACTTTTTTTCTTGCAATGTATTTGTTATCATTTTATTAATTCTGATAGAAATTACCTACTTAAAATTATCTGTTAGATTAAAGACCTGCCCGAAACGCTGCGCGTACTAGTGGCTTTACAAGACTGTAAATACTATGCTATGTATCGTCACAAACCCAATGTACCTTCTTGTATATAAATAAATAAATAAATAAATAAATAATAACATCAACCCCCCCGCCCATCCCTAGCACAACTCTGGACCACATGTGGACCAACATTAACCCCCCCCATCCCTAGCACAACCCTGGACCACATGTGGACCAACATTAACCCCCCCATCCCTAACACAACCCTGGACCACATGTGGACCAACATTAACCCCCCCCCCCCATCCCTAGCACAACCCTGGACCACATGTGGACCAACATTAACCCCCCCCCATCCCTAGCACAACCCTGGACCACATGTGGACCAACATTAACCCCCCCCCCATCCCTAGCACAACCCTGGACCACATGTGGACCAACATTAACCCCCCCCCATCCCTAGCACAACCCTGGACCACATGTGGACCAACATTAACCCCCCCCCCCATCCCTAGCACAACCCTGGACCACATGTGGACCAACATTAACCCCCCCCCATCCCTAGCACAACCCTGGACCACATGTGGACCAACATTAACCCCCCCCCATCCCTAGCACAACCCTGGACCACATGTGGACCAACATTAACCCCCCCCCCATCCCTAGCACAACCCTGGACCACATGTGGACCAACATTAACCCCCCCCCCATCCCTAGCCTCTGGTATAATCACCAACAAATAACCAACCACATCTACCTTCCTCATAACATAGACATAACACCTTCACATAACATAACACCTTCACATAACATAACACCTTCGGATACAAGAAATTAACCTTCAGACTACACAGCTAATCTCATAATCTTTAGACAATCTCATCAGTGTAAACTGGGAATCTGAATTCAATAATACACAGGACATAAATTCATTCTATGAATTTAGAAAACCAAAAAGTACCTAATTTCATCCTTATAGTTTCCCACCTTGTGCTACCCACTCATCCAATTTAGTACTTAAGACATTCAATGTCATCAATGTAATCTATTCTGTCAATTTGTAATGTAGTTATTATGTTTAACTCAAATTCTGTTTAGCTTAAGGACCGCTTAAGGACCTTCCCGTAATGTTATGTGTGTTGGTGGCTTTGTAAGAATGTGACGCTCAAACCCCAGTGTATGTACTGTATCAACCCAATGTACCTTCTTACATATAAATAAATAAATATTGTAAATGTTATACATACACACCAGCCTCCCCTCCTTAAGCCTAACGTCTTTATATTAATGTTGTGAGACTATGAAGGCTTAACACGGGCCTAGTAATAGACCATTGATAAATTATTGTTAACCTACAGGTCCCACTAGTGCAGTGATAGGCTGCCAGCTATTACTGTAATTTATATTTTATTATTTAGTCGGACTAGACAATAATGTACGTAATAATAATATGTTTTCTTATTTACCTGATTTAATGTATATGACAAAGGTTTGGCCCCAAGATCGACCCCTGTGGTACTCCACTTATCACAAACAATGAGCAACCGTTTCAAGCACAAGCCTCATAATGCAGGACTGGAAACAGGTGATGCTTTTTCAGTTTTTAGTTTAGTTCAATTATTATGCACCCCATACCCATCCTGTGGGTGGTAGTGGAATGGGTTATAGAGACATATATGGCCTCAGGGACTGAAACCCAAAATGAATTTATCTAAGCTGGTTACAGTTTTGATGAGCTAGTTACAAAATTTAATGCACATCCTCACATCAACAATGGGCTCGAGACCGATCACAAATACAGTTTCTAAATTTAGAAACTGGCATATGTGGAGAGCTAGTGTCACAATTGTTATGTTTATCCTGCACACTGCCCCTACCTCCCTGCCCATTCAGTTGGCAGCTGTGGATAGGTTACAGTAAGTAATTATCGACAGAAGGCACCAAACCGGGAAGGCTATGTAGCACCATCAAATGTGCGGGCTAATCAGAGGGCGCTAAATATCACCAAGGATGTCAATACAAGAACAAAAATGCATAAAGCGAACAATATCAAAAGTATCCGAGTCGCCAAGAATTCTATCGAGGGACAAGCGACCGTGAGGGACGGTCGGAAAACAAGACACACGCACCTCCTGGAAGTCAGGACATTCAACAAGGATATGCACGACTGTAAGAGGGACGATGCAATTTGGACAATAAGGAGCAGGGCGGCGCTCCATTAAGTGACCGTGAGTTAAACGGGTATGGCCAATACGTAACCTAGCCAGAGCCGTTTCCCACCGCCAGTAACTTTGGCAGGAGGAAGGCCACTGGGACACACGACTCTTAAGAGTACGCAGTTTGTTACCAATAACAGAAGATCAACAACTCTGCCAGCGGGCAAGTATGGAGGCATGAATAACTGGGTAAAAATCGGAATAAAGAATACCTTTACGGGAGATGGGACAAGTGCGGACAGCGTCCTTAGCAGCAGCATCCGCATGCTCATTTAAAGAGACACCAACATGGCTGGGAACCCAGCAAAACGCAACCGACCTAAATTTACTGGCGATAAGAAACAGCCAATGTTGAATCTCGATGACCACAGGGTGGACCGGATTAAAGGACCCTAAAGCCATGAGGGCACTACAAGAGTCAACTACCACCACGAAGGAGGATTGACACCGGGAAAGCAGGAGACGAAGAGCATAGAGAATAGCATAGAGTTCTGCTGTGAAGATGCTAGCCTCAGGAGGAAGGCGACACATATAAGTGTGGTCAGGAAAAACAACAGAGTATCCCCACACCATCAGCAGACTTAGACCCATCGGTGAAGATGGGAACGGAGTGGGAGTGAGAAGAAAAGTGCTCAAGGAAGAGGCGTTTCAGAACTGAAGGAGGGGTAAAAGCTTTAGTGATGCGGGTCAGAGAAGTACAAAATTTGGGAAGGGGGACCCTCCACGGGGGCAAGGATGGAACAATTCGAGGAGAAACATTGGTAATATGAACCGAAAGAGAATCTTGTAAGCGAGACAAACGGTCAGAAAGAGGAAGGTGGTGAAGAGGAACAGGAACTACAGGAGGGGTAAAAGTCAAAGCACGATAGAGGCCAGAGTGAGGATGCTGTAAGGATCGCGAAAGATAGCGAAGACTGTAGCGATCACGGCGGTCCTGGGGAGACAGAAAGCCAGTGTCAGCATACAAGCTGAGGGTAGGAGTTGAATGAAAAGCACCAGAGCTGAGGCGCAACTCAGTATGGTGCAAAGGATCAAGACGGCGAAGAGTAGAAGGAGAAGCAGAAGAGTAAGCAGGGCAACCATAATCGAATTTAGACAGGACGAGAGAGGAATGCAAATAGAGGAGCATGCGTCTATCCGCTCCCCAAGAAGTATGAGACAAAACCTTAAGTAAGTTAAAGGCCTTAGAGCATTCAACACGGAGGTAAGAGATATGGGGCGACCAAGACAAACGAGAGTCAAAGAATAACCCCAAAAGCTTTGTGGAATCTTTGTACTCAAGGGGATGACCATAAAGTGACAAAGAGGGACGAAGAACTACCCACTTCCGAGTAAAAGTCATGGCACAAGTCTTAGTAGTAGAGAACTTAAAGCCATGATCGGTGGCCCAAGATGACACAGCATCAATCGCAAGTTGAAGCCGCCGTTGAAGGAGAGGCGAATCATCACCTCGACAGCAAAGAATAAGATCGTCAACATAAAGAGTGGAGAAGATGCCAAAAGGAAGGGAGAAAAGAAGACCATTGAGGGCAACCAGAAAAAGAGTAGTACTAAGAACACTACCTTGGGGCACACCATCATACTGCCGAAAAGAGGCAGAGAGAGTGGTACCAAGCCTGACTCGAAAGGTATGACGAGAGAGAAAGCTTCGAAGGAAGAGAGGGAGATTACCTCGAAGGCCAAAAGAACGAAGTTGGGACAGAATATGGTATCTCCAAATCGTGTCATAAGCCTTTTCCAGGTCAAAAAGGACAGCACCAACGGAGGTCTTCGCAGCAAAAGCAGTACGAATATAGACCTCCAAGTTCACCAGGACATCAGTCGTGCTGCGGCACTTGCGAAAACCAAATTGAGAAGGAGAGAGGTTGTGATGGTGTTCCAAAAACCACATCAGACGGACATTTACCATATGCTCAAACAGCTTGCAAACACAACTCATGAGAGCAATAGGGCGGAAGTCCTTAGGGGATGTACCGAGAGACCCTGGTTTCCGAATATGGAGTATAACGGCATCGAGCCAGTCCTCAGGGACCGACGACGACTCCCAGACCTGGTTATACACTCAGTAAATACTGAGACGTGCACGGAGGGAGATGGCAAAGCATCTCATAATGAACGTTATCCGAGCCCGCCACCATAGATCTGCAGAGGGCCAGGGCAGACTGAAGTTCAGAATGAGAGAAAGGATCGTTGTAGGGAAGGCGGAGATGAGTGCGGAAATCTAATGGATAAGATTCAAGAACAGGCTTATGAAGAAGGAAGGATTGAGGAAGATGAGAACCAGAGCTAACAGAAGAAAAGTGGGAACCCAGTTCGGTCGCGACCTTCACTGGATCCGCCACACGAGTACCACAGAGGTGGAGAACCGGCGAGACATCTGGAACGAACTTGCCCGCAATCTTGCGGATCTTCTTCCAGATCTGCAGCAGAGGAGTATCGGACGTAATGGTGGAAACATCAGATGTCCAACTCTCACGTTTAGCTGTACCTGGATGGTCCTACGGGCCACCGCACTTGCCTTCCGAAACAAAATAAAAGAATCAGCCGTCTGCCGGCGGCGGTGTTTCTTCCAGGCTGCACGCTTGCAGTGGACAGCCCGAGCACAGTCCACATTCCACCAGGGAACACACTTCTGTGTGCCCCGGGAGGAAGAGCGAGGAATAGAGCAGAGGGCAGTGTTGAAGACAGTGTTATAAAAAAGGAGGGCGCGAGGAAGAGGCAGAGAGGAGAGGTCAGAGAGAGTAACACGGAGGGTAAATAGGCTCCAGTCAGCCTTGGCAAACTGCCACCTAGGGAAGGAGAGGGAGGGTGGAAAGAGAAAAAGGAAACGGGGATAGGGAAATGATCACTGTAATGGAGGTCATCAAGAACCTGCCACGTGAAATCCAAGTAAAGGGACGACGAGCAGAGAAAAAGATCAAAACAAGAAAGGGTGCGAGTTCGAGAGTCCACATGAGTGGGCTCACCACAATTCAGAAGAGACAGAGAAGAAGCGAGGACGAACGGTTCGAGAAGACGGCCTCGGGTGTTTGTCAGAACATCACCCCATACGGAATGTCGACAGTTGAAATCACCCAAAAGGAGCACCGGCTCTGGCAAGGAGTCCAGGAGGTGCTTAAGATCAGGAAGGGAAAGCGGGACATTTGGGGGGAGATAAATGGAACAGACTGTATACCATTTACCCACAAAAACACGGGCAGCAGAACAATGGATAGGGGACGGAAGAAGTAGGGGGACGAAGGGAATATCAGAACGAATTAAGAGAGCAGTAGAGTTATGGGCCCCAGCAAGAGCTAGAGGGGGGAGAAAGAAAGGAATAACCACGAAAGTGACCAGGACGAGCACCAAGCATGGGTTCCTGGAGACAAACACAAAGCGGTGAAAACTGTGTATTAGAAGTTGGAGTTCATGGAAGTTGGCATAAAATCCACGAATATTCCACGGAAGAATAGGCATTACCAAAGAGAAAGGACAGTAACAGAGAACAAGAAGGAAATAAAGGTATTGAAGAACACAGTTTATTAAAGAATCTCAGGATCAGGGTCAGGAGCAGGAACAGGAGCAGGGTCGGCAAAATCAGGGTTATGGAGCATGGGTAAACTTAGTAAGGATAGAGGGAAGGGAGCGAGAGGACAGACCAGAGGCGGACTGACTGGATCCGGAGGAGGAAGAGACAACTGAGAGGGGCAGGCAAGGACTGCTGGAGAAGGGGGGCAGAAGTCAGGGAGTGCACCTCAGCAAGGGCAGCAACCGAGAGGGAATCAGGGGCGAAAGAAACCTCCATATCTGGGACAGGGGGTTCGACCACTGAAATGGGAGGGGATGTAGTGACAGAGTCAGAGGGAGGGGGCGAGGAAGAAAGCGAAACTTTCTTACCCGCTGGAGAGGAGAGAGGAGAGGAGCCAGGCTTACGTTTCTGACTCGATGAGACAGGCGTTCCAGTAACAACGTACCGGGCGACAGACTCAATGGTCTCAGCAGGAGAAGAGGAACAGGAGCGAACAACACGAAGATTGCTGGGAGGATCATGGATATCAGTCTGGACAGACAGGTGGCGTGGAGGGTCAAGAGACGGGGGATAGGGTCAGGAAGAAAGAGTTGGGGGGAGATGGGGAAGAAGACAAAGTAGATATGGTGGACTGGGTTGGAAGGGGGGAAACTCCAGATGGAGAACCGGGAGGGAGACCATCCGAGACAGGAGGCAAAGGAATAGGGGAGGAGGTGGTGGGTGTGGTCGGGTTTAAGGCCTGGAAACGGTTGAGACTGAGGAAGACAGGAAGGATGAAGAGAGGTAAAACGCATCACGCGAGTGTAGGAGACGCCCGTGAAAGGGGTGAGACGACGAACTTGGGGTCTCGCTTCAGGAAAAGATAGACGATCACGGTGCTTCAAGTTGAGAACGGCTTCCTCGAGTTAGTAGTGCATACACGAGCGTGAGAAGGTAGGGTGGGCTTCACCACAATTGAGGCAGCGAGCCTGGGGAGAAGTGCACTCGGACTTAGAATGACTATCGTCCCCACACATGAGGCACAGATACACAGTACTGGTGCATTTGAGGACACCGTGCCCGAACTTCCAACACTTATTACAAAGTCTAGGAGAGGGAATGTACTCCTGAACGGAGCATCTGGCACCAGCAAGAATAATAGAGGGCGGAAGGGCCCTACTATCAAAGGTGATTTTTACAACTCGAAGGGGCTGATGGCGACGACCACGAGGGGGTCGAGTAAACGTGTCCACTTGGAGGACAGAATGGCCTTGGGCTTCGAGGATAATATCCTCATGGCAATCTCTGAGGTCCCGAACACCAGTTGCAACATGGTGTGGGAGGAGAACAGTGGCATTTAACCGAGCGTTTTTGGAGACCCGAACAGTGGTCTCTCCAATGCAGGACAAAGCGGCTAAGCGAGTAGCTGCATCCTGAGAAGGAGCAGCAACGACACGCGTACCGTAACTGGTGGAGTTAAAAGTAACAGAGGCATCTACTGAATCAACAAGGTGTTTATGGAGGGAGGAAATCGTCAGGAGGAGTAGAATCCAGATGGTGGAGATCAAAGTATCTAGCCCACGTAGCGGGACCAAACAAGGCGTTGTAAGTAGTATTACGGGAAGGGATCGTGCGAGTGCGGCCGTGGCGGGGGACGGCGTTGAGAACCCCCCAGAGAGAGAGGGGGTAAAAGGCGCAGTAGTCACAATAAGAGACGAAGCCGTGCCAGGGGACGAGGTTGTCACCACTGGGGGCTGGGGACTCGACCCTACCGTAGAGGAGGGAGGGGAGTAGTCAGGTCGTCGGGGCCCAATGCAGCGGGGGCTACAGGGCCTGGTCTTCCAACACGGTCCAACTCGGGGGCTTGGTCGCCCACCCCACGAGCTTGAGAAGGTACAAGGGAAACATTATCTGCCATGAAAACGAGGAAAAACTTTCATTTATGAATGTGCCCCCACACCCACCATGGAGCCACAATTAGAGGCAGGACACTCAACAAGAAGCTATCGCCAATCTTGCCGGGGCCCCCCCAGGGGTGCGTCGTGAGTATACGCCCCACAAACGCCACCTTAAGAACCGTGAGTCCGTCTAGAGCGGGTTCAGTGACGAAAGGAGGATTGACAATAAAAGGGTCCCCTCGCTTGAGACGTTGGGTACTACAGTTCTACGATTGCTTTCTTACGCAACACATTAAGGAACCAACACGGGAAAATAATATTTTAGATTTAGTGTTAACTAACAGGGAAACACAAATTAATGACATCGAAATAGGGAGTGAGCTAGGGAACAGTGATCACAAAGAAATCAGATTTGGCATAGAATGGAATAGACCTGTAGGAGAAAATTCTGTTAAAGTGCCAGATTTTCGAAAAGCTGATTTTAATAGCCTAAGAAATTGTTTGGGTCAAATTGATTGGAAAGTCTTGGGTATGGGGTGTGGGCCGGTCTTGGAGCGAGACATGAACCCAGCGATAGGTGATGTAAATGAGGATTTCGATGTAGATTCAATTTATAACGTATTTAAGAATATTCTAAACACAGCACAGGAACGTAGTATACCACACAAATTGAATAGATCGATTACTAATGACCCAAAGTGGATAACAAAGAAATTGAAGAATCTTATAGGTAAAAAGAGAGCTTGGTACAAGAGGATTAAAAATGGGGAGGTCACTTTAGAACAGGAATTCGTACAACTAGTTAGAAATGTTAAAAAAGAGATAAGGAAAGCAAAAAGAAACTATGAAGTTCGTATAGCAGGGCAAGCAAAGACAAATCCTAAAGGGTTTTTTCAGTTATATCGAACTAAGACTAGGGAAAGGATAGGTCCATTAAAAACTCCGTGGTGTAGTGGTAAGACACTCGCCTGGCGTTCCGCGAGCGCTATGTCATGGGTTCGTATCCTGGCCGGGGAGGATTTACTGGGCGCAATTCCTTAACTGTAGCCTCTGTTTAACGCAACAGTAAAATGTGTACTTGGATGAAGAAACGATTCTTCGCGGCGGGGATCGTATTCCAGGGACCTGCCCGAAACGCTACGCGTACTAGTGGCTGTACAAGAATGTAACAACTCTTGTTATTATATCAAAAAAAAAAAAAAAAAAAAAAAAACTGAGACAGGTCAAATAACAGATAGTGATGAAGAGATGAGTAGTATTTTTAATAAATATTTTGTATCTGTATTTACTAAAGAGGAACTTAACAATATGCCTTCAGCCCAACAAGTCTATGTGGGTGGGGACGAGGACAGGTTGACGAGTTTAGCAGTTACCAGGGAGGATGTTCTTAAACAAATAGTAAAACTCAAACCAAACAAATCCCCAGGGCCGGATGAAGTGTTTGCCAGAGTGCTGAAAGAATGCAAAGAGGAGCTTTGTGACCCACTGTCAATCATATTTAATAAATCAATAGAGTCAGGCAGAGTGCCAGAGTTTTGGAAAGTTGCTAATGTGATACCAGTTTTTAAGAAAGGAGATAGATCACTTGCGTCTAACTATCGACCAATTAGCCTAACGTCTATTGTGGGAAAGTTACTCGAATCTATAATAGCAAATAAAATTCGTCTTCATCTTGAAAAACATAAATTAATAATTGAGTCGCAACATGGTTTTATAAAGGCCGTTCATGTTTAACAAATTTGTTATCTTTTTATTCTAGCATAGTTGAGGCAGTTGATAGTGGTAAGGATTGTGATGTTGTGTACCTTGACTTTAGCAAAGCTTTCGATACAGTGCCACATGAAAGACTGATTAAAAAGATAGAGGCTCATGGTATTGGGGGTGCTATATTAAGCTGGATTAGGGCATGGCTATACCAAAGGAAACAGAGAGTTAGTATAAATGGAGTCAAGTCAGAGTGGGAAAATGTTGTAAGTGGAGTGCCTCAAGGCTCTGTCTTGGGACCTCTGTTGTTTATAATATATATAAATGATTTAGATTCAGGTTTGAGTAGCAACATTTGCAAATTTGCCGATGATACGAAAATCGGTAGGGAAATTAATTCGGAGGAGGACTCACTATCACTTCAAGTTGATCTAGATAGGGTTTTGAAATGGTCAAAGGACTGGCAGATGCAGTTTAATGCTGATAAATGTAAAGTTCTGAAGCTAGGTAATGATAGAGTTACAAGATACGAGCTAGATGGTGTTGAGATTGCGAAGTCGGATTGCGAAAGGGATCTGGGAGTTATAATTAGTAAGAATTTAAAACAAAAGGATCAATGCATAAATGTTCGTAATAAGGCAAATAGGACACTCGGATTTATTAATCGCAGCGTAAGTAACAAGACACCTGGTGTGGTTCTCAAGCTATATCTTGCTCTGGTTAGGCCCCATTTAGATTATGCAGTTCAGTTTTGGTCGCCATATTATAGAATGGATATAAATTCACTTGAACGTGTCCAGCGTAGGATGACTAAGTTAATTCCCCAAATTAGAAATCTTTCATATGAAGAAAGATTAACAAAGCTTATTTGCATTCACTGGAAAGGCGAAGAGTTAGGGGTGACATGATAGAGGTTTACAAGTGGATGAATGGACATAACAAAGGGGATATTAATAGGGTATTGAAAGTATCAACACAGGACAGAACGCGAAACAATGGGTATAAATTGGATAAGTTTAGATTTAGGAAAGACTTGGGTAAATACTGGTTCAGTAACAGGGTTGTTGATTTGTGGAACCAATTGCCGCGTAACATTGTGGAGGTGGGGTCCCTCGATTGTTTCAAGCATGGGTTGGACATGTATATGAGTGGGATTGGGTGGTTATAAATAGGAGCTGCCTCGTATGGGCCAATAGGCCTTCTGCATTTGCCTTTGTTCTTATGTTCTTAAGTAACTTTCCCACAATAGACGTTAGGCGTTAGGCCAACAAACACACAGGTACTACACCACACAACACTCGCCCCACTACCGAAACTGGACGAATCACTTCGAAAACAACACACCCTGGACGCAAACACAGTGGCCCCCTTACCAGAGCCTCAGATATTAACACCAAGTAAGGCATCCAGCACTTCCACTACCACGATAACATCATTTATATTTGCCAACATTCAAGGTATAAAAACACGCAAATCCAACAAAGTTCACTTTATAGATGGTCTCCTTCATGAGGCAAATGCAGTGTTTGCAGCCCTAACAGAAACCCACACAAAGGACTACCATGATGGTGAAATATGGATCTCAGAGTACAATCTTTTCAGATGTGATAGGAAACACCGGCTTCAGGGTGGGGTCAGCCTATACATCAAAGACACACTCATCTGTACTGAGCTGCTAAACACCTCAAATGATATGGTGGAAGTGCTGATAATCAAAATAGAGATTATAAATGTAGTTATTGTCCTTGTATATAAGTCACCGAGGCAAACCCTCAGCAGTTTAAAGACCAACTAATGAAAGTAGAACACTGCTTGGAAAACCTCACAAATCCAGCTCCGAACATCATCCTGCTTGGGGACTTCAACCTACGGCACCTGAAATGGAAGCACCTGGCTAATACAGTAATATCAGAAAGAATACCAGGAAGTAGCCTTAATGAACAGGCACATGCAAATGACCTGCTACGGATGTGCGACAGGTTTGCCTTAAACCAGCAAATAGAACCAACCAGGAAGGAGAACACGCTGGACCTCATTTTCACTAATAATGATGAATTGATCAGGAACATAATGATTACAAATACCTGTTACTCAGATCACAACTTAATTGAAGTTATGACAACCATGGGGAATAGACCTTCAAAACCAGTCCAGATTCCCGGTGGAGGAGATTTCAGCAAATTCAACTTCAATAATAAACAGATAAACTGGGAGCAAATAAACCAGGACTTCACAGAAATAAACTGGGAAGAACAGCTAGGAAATGCGAACCTGAACCAGTGCCTGGAAAAAATAAGCTCAGTAGCACTAGAAATATGTACAAACCGCATCCCCCTAAGAAAAAAGAGGAAGAGATGCAGATTGGAACGAGAACGTCGTTCCCTATATAGGCGAAGAAAACGAATCGCGGTACAACTTGAGAGTCGCACCCTATCTCAGGAACGGCGAAGAAGGTTAGGTAGCGAAATAGGAAAAATTGAACTCAAGCTACAAGAATCATACAAAACGCAGGAGAGGGAAAGAGAGCAAAAGGCCATCAGTGAAATAGAGAGAAACCCGAAATATTTTTTCTCCTATGCAAAATCAAGATCAAAAACCACATCTAGTATCGGGCCCCTGCGAAAGGAAGATGGAACTTTCACCGATGACAACAAAGAAATGAGCGAGCTACTGAGGAAGCAATACGACTCTGTCTTCAGCGAGCCATTAAACGCACTAAAGATCGATAACCCAAATGAATTTTTCATGGATATGATACCAACATCAAATCATATATCAGACGTCACCCTATCCCACTGGATTTTGAAGAAGCCATAAACAGTATGCCTATGCACTCCGCACCAGGCCCGGATTCTTGGAACTCCATATTCATCAAGAACTGTAAAAAACCACTATCGCAGGCCCTTCACATTCTGTGGAGACAAAGCCTAGATACTGGCGTTATTCCTGATATACTAAAAACAGCAGAGATAGCACCACTTCATAAAGGAGGAAATAAGGCAGAGGCAAAAATTACAGACCGATAGCACTAACATCGCACATCATAAAAATTTTTGAGCGAGTGCTAAGAAGTAAGATCACAAAATACATGGAATCACAGCATCTCCATAACCCCGGACAACATGGTTTCAGAACAGGGCGCTCTTGCCTGTCGCAGTTGCTGGACCACTATGATATGGCATTAGATGCTATGGAAGACAAACAAAACGCTGATGTAATTTACACAGATTTCGCAAAAGCTTTTGATAAATGTGACCATGGTGTTATTGCCCATAAATGCGCTCAAAAGGAATTAC
>WNGS01164858.1:13023775-13062281 GCA_020271785.1 Procambarus virginalis
TATATATATAAATATATATATATATATATATATATATATATATATATATATATATATATGTGAATATATAAGATTCTAATGTCCGTCTGAATGCCAATTGCACCAGGGTGTAACTAATATATATTATATATATATATATATATATATATATATATATATATATATATATATATATATATTATATATATATATACTATATATATATATATATTATATTATATATATATATATATATATATATATATATATATTTATATATATATATATATATATATATATATATATATTTATATATATATATATATATTTATATATATATATATATATATATATATATATTTATATATATAAATATATATATATATATATATATATATTATATATATATATATATATATATATATATATATATAAAACTGAAATCCCAATAGCCGTTCTTAACTAGTAACATATTAAACATGATTTATATTTCGCATTAACTTATAACCCAAGCAGAAGTGACGCAGCGGACACCATGGGCGTATATATGGGCGGTGGCAGAGAAGCTGGGGGTGGTGAAGGAGAGGAGAGAGGGCGCAGGCGTCGTGGTGTACACTGGCCGGCTGCTGGAGGCAAGCAAGCTGGCTCTGGTGAGTTGACTTATGATCTATATTATCTTGTCACTTGTTATATTAATAAGGATGAGATGAACCATACGCTTCTTTCTCTTGTAATAATTTTATAGTTCTAAAAAGTATAGTTTCTTGAAGATATTATTGACATTCTGAATTATATATCTCTATACTCTAAAGTCTTCTGTAACGTACTCGCTACTCACCTAGCTGTGCTTGCTGGGGTTGAGCTCTAGCTCTTTGGTCCCGCCTCTCAACTGTCAATCAACTGATGTGCAGATTCCTGAGCCTACTGGGCTCTGTCATATCTACACTTGAAACTGTGTATGGAGTCAGCCTCCACCACATTACTGCCTAATTAACTCCATTTGTTATCTACTCTGACACTGAAAAAATTCTTTCTAACGTCTCTGTGGCTCACTTGGGTACTCATTTTCGACCTGTGTCCCCTCGTTCGTGTTCCGCCCGTGCTAAAGAGTTTGTCTTTGTCCAACCTGTCAATTCCCCTGAGAATTTTGTAGGTGGTTATCATGTCTCCCTTTATCCTTCTGTTTTCCAGGGACGTGAGGTTTAGCTCCCTTAGCCTTTCCTCGTAGCTCATACCTCTCAGTTCTGGGACGAGTCTGGTGGTATACCTCTGAAACTTCTCTAACTTTGTCTTGTGTTTAATTAACTTGGTATGGACTCCAGGCAGGACCTGCATATTCCAGGATTGGTCTGACATAAGTGGTATACAAGGTCCTGAACAATTCCTTACACAAGTTTCTGAAGACAGTTCTTATGTTGGCCAATCTAGCATATGCCGCTGATGATATCCTTTTGATGAACTATATATATATATTTGGGGTTCTGGGGACAGGTTCGGTGTGATATCAACCCCCAGACTCCTCCTATTTCTCCTCTCTATATATCTGTCTCAGAATTGGTAATACTGGATTTACAGGCATCGTTTCTAATGAATAAATCAAGGGATTTGACCAGGCACCTTTCACCGATTATGCAAGGGGGAGTCGTTAATGGGCCCGACATCTCTTAATAGGACGAATAGGACTGATATCAACCAGCCTATGTCCGTCCCATACCCCCAGATCATTCACCATACAAAGTTGGGTAAGGCTAGCCCCAGGCAGCTGGCCTCCAGCCTTGGGCAGACAAACATGCATTTCTCATATATATACTAGGTGTTCCCAGCGGAGCCTGGGATACTCTGTCTCTCCCTCCACTCCCCATTCCATGCTTCTTCTTTCCTTCTTCATTCCCTCCTTTCCCCCCTCCCCATAATGCCTCCCATCTCCCCCATTTTCCCCCAATAAAACACACAGATGTGTGTGTTTTATTGCCCCTCAGATCTCTGAAACAAAGTCAGTACTTAACAAGAAAATGAAACATTTCGAAAAGTGATAATGGGAACGTGAGTCTAGGCCTTTTGCACTGCTCATAAAAATGATAACTAACTATAATTAGAGTTACGAGGGAGAACAACAGGTAGAACCCCATCAACAACAGGTAGAACACCGTCAACAACAAGTAGAACACCATTAACACAGGGAGAACAAAGTCAACTTCAGTTACCGTCAGTAGAGAAATGTATGACTAGAACCGTCCCCTCCATCACAACTTGCAACATTGCAAGCTTACACTGTGCAACATGGGGAAGTAAGATGAACAGGTTGTGGTTGTAGCTCCTGGTAGAGTAGTGTCGGAGGGCATGCTTGTTGTGTCATGGTGGTGAGCAAACTTAAGGCTTAAAGAAATATTCTATAATAGCTATAATGCTTTATAGACACAGTTCTGGAGGACAGAATATGTGTGCTTACTTAGTCGCTCATGTCCTCCCTGTTGTTGGTGGTGTTCTCCCTGTTGTTGGTGGTGTTCTCCCTGTTGTTGGTGTTCTCCCTGTTGTTGTTGGTGTTCTCCCTGTTGTTGGTGGTGTCCTCCCTGTTGTTGGTGGTGTTCTCCCTGTTGTTGGTGGTGTTCTCCCTGTTGTTGGTGGTGTTCTCCCTGTTGTTGGTGGTGTCCTCCCTGTTGTTGGTGGTGTTCTCCCTGTTGTTGGTGGTGTTCTCCCTGTTGTTGGTGTTCTCCCTGTTGTTGGTGGTGTTCTCCCTGTTGTTGNATTTTTACATATGTGCAACATTCTTAGTTCTAAGGTTTCCATAAAGCCATAACTTTGGAGTTATACATTTTTGCGTCTATATTTTGCGCATATTTTGAAGGCCACATTGAATATTTTTTTTACAGTAAACTATACTTTCAAACTAAATTTTAGCTCTACGAAAATGAACGTTATATGCCATTCTGAGCCCATAATGAATAAAATACAAATTGGTGACATTTTAAATAAGAAACTAATTTGAAATTTTGAAATATATAATTTTTTTAATATTTATTTTATTTTATTTTGTATTCATGTTATGATGTTTATCCATTAGGAAAAGTTGGAGCATTTAGCATGTAGATTGCGCACACAAAATTTGAGTGTGTTTGAGGAAGTTGAGAAATTTTGCACCGGCCCCTTAACCCAACGACTGACCTTCATCGGGATTCAAGCCACAATAGTTGCCTAACTCCCAGGTTTCTGCTATGTGACGAGGTTCATTAGGTGTAAGGAAACTTGTTCAAACGTCTCCGTCCTGCCACGGAGGAGAACCCACCACTGTTCCGTTCTGAACCGACCGGCTTGGTTCATT
Organism: Procambarus virginalis; assembly: GCA_020271785.1. Classification (NCBI taxonomy): domain Eukaryota; kingdom Metazoa; phylum Arthropoda; class Malacostraca; order Decapoda; family Cambaridae; genus Procambarus; species Procambarus virginalis. The sequence continues at coordinate 13,027,074 of WNGS01164858.1, forward strand.
TCAGTGCATGTTTCTTAAAGAAAGGCAATTGAACAGTAATTAGCAAAGGGTATAACACATATTTAAAGTATGATTAAGCATTACGAATCATGGACATTTATCATCTAGGTTATCAGCAGTCTCCGTGGTGTAGTGGTAAGACACTCGCCTGGCGTTCCGCGAGCGCTATGTCATGGGTTCGTATCCTGGCCGGGGAGGATTTACTGGCGCAATTCCTTAACTGTAGCCTCTGTTTAACTCAACAGTAAAATTTGTACTTGGATGAAAAAACGATTCTTCGCGGCGGGGATCGTATTCCAGGGACCTGCCCGAAACGCTACGCGTACTAGTGGCTGTACAAGAATGTAACAACTCTTGTATATATCTCAAAAAAAAAAAAAAAGTTAAACGTCATATTGCTGAAAAAATACTTTAGTTAGTCGTAAAATGTTGTCAGACTGAGTTAAGAGAAAATGGGATAATTAACTGGCAAAATATATGGTAGACCTTTACTTTAACATTATTTTCATACAGCGATAATACTCACCATGATAGCCCATGAGGAAGGATTCTGGTGTGTTGGGAGTAGAGTAATAATAATAGCCTCTGCCAGCACGTTCACCTCGTCCAAAATCAGGGGGCAGGTAGAGAGCCAAGGAGCACACAAAGGTGTGGTCACCTCCGGCGTTCTCTTTCTCATAGATCTGGACCTGTTGTATAACGTTTTGAAACTACTGACGGTTTTGACCTCTACCTTCTCACATAGTTTGTTCCAACCGTCTACCACTATTTGCAAAAGTACATTTTCTTATATTTCCTCAGTGTGCGTGAGAGTTTGAGAGAGTGAGTGAGTGAATAAGTGAGTCATATATATTCTTACATTTTCACTGAAACTGGCATAAATTATCCTGTATAAACATTAACACCATCAATTAGAGTAGGCTATCTTCAGTATTTTTTTATTGACACATTTTCATTTCCACCATTTAAGGGACTATCATGTTATTTGAGTTATAAAAGGGTGCTAACCATTTTATAACCAAATGTGGTTATAAAATTACTTTCAACCCTTTCACTTATAGTTCTTTGCCATATTTTTTGGTAGGCCTAACTATTCCAATTTTTATTTTTTATATAAACTAACATATTAATATACGGTACTTGTTCCAGGTAAAGTTATGTCGATGGCTGGGGAGGCATGGTGGTGGGACCAGGATGGTGGGGAGCTGGAGGTGGAGGTAAGAGTGCCGTTCAACTGCTACAGGAAAGCAAGTCTCGCTATGTCAAAAGTGACCATGTACTTGGTAGCAGCCAAACCCCTGCTAGACCAGACCGCCTGCATATATCCTCCAATCCAAACATCTTCTTAAGTGCTCCATCACATACTCTTCATGTATCACGACCTTCACCAGCTCCAGAACGACGCCATGCTCTTGCTGAGCACAACAATATTGTAAATTTACGTGATCACCATAGTCTTGCAGGATTATCTCCTCCACGTTTAGTCCCATTAACAGGCCCAGCATCTTTAGGAGCACAACCTCCTCCTCTGCCAGCACGTTCACCTCGTGTCACACCTCGTCCAAAAATCAGGGGGCAGGGAGAGAGCCAAGGAGGGCGGTGTGGTGACCTCCGGCGTTCTCTTTCTCATGGTCCTGGAGACCGTAATGATAATGTCCAGATGAAACTACGTCGTTTGCTCAACACCGACTCCCAAGAAAATTTAGCTTCATTGTTGCAGCCACCAACTGAAACAAAGCCAAAAATACCACCCCCAGCACCTCGAAGAGGAGTGAAACTTTCTCCTCCAGGTACCTACAGAGCTGAACCTGCTACAGTTACTGCACACAAATCTTTACCAGATCTTAATCGAGCTACTTCTCCTGCAGGAGAAACAGATTCTGAATGTGATACCAGTGGACGTCGGCGACCATCATGTCCTGGTGCACTGCCCTCCAGAAACAATGCTCCAGAACCTCCTCCCCGACCACCACGCATGTTTCGTGATCCACCACCTCTCCCTGAGCATTCTACAGACAGGCCTCCTGCAAGGCCACCTCTGCCACAGAGGCTACGAGAACAATCAATACCACGTTTATCTCGGTCTGGTGCATTGGCATCAACGCTAATGCCAACTGATGGCCGACGATCATCAGACAGTGATGTGTCTGCATATGGAGGCACTGGAAGTGGAGTCAATAATAATGAGGAGGGACGACGCAGACCAATTCTCAGATCCAGGTCAGATGTTACACATGAACGAGGCCACTGGGAAGAAGATCTTCACAACTCTTTAGCACCTTTGGATTTAGAGGCTTTCTTTGAATCTATGGGTCTAGATTCTGTTACACACCGTCAGCTCACCTCTCCACCCAATTCCCGACATTCCTCACCAGTTTATTTTGAGGAGGTTTCCTCTGAGGAATCTGGTCCATTGGGTGGTCGTCGAGGCAGCTCTGACTCTGATGATGGGCGGGGACTTTCAGGCCCTGGTCCTGGTCCACCTTTACCTCTTCGGGGTACTGGCGAGCCATCTATTGTAGAAAAGAATGCGCGTGTTATTAAATGGCTGTTTAACTGCCAGAAAGCACAAGGCACATATGTTTCAAGAGTTGCTTCCATCAAAAGTTAGCCATGTGGTTTTTTTTTTTTTTTTTTACTAGTCTACAGTCATTAACTGTGCAAGGAAAGGAACTGTTAGGGGGAACAAGCTCTTTCCTTCCTTCCACTAATGCACAACAAATTTGGCTGTTTTACTGTGATAATCAGAGTGACAACTCAAATTTTAAGCAGTCAACCCTTCATAGTTCAATAGTCATTTATCATGAACATGCAGGATCCACCAGAGCATACAGTTTACAACTCTAATATTAATATCAGAGTGGTTATTCGATCTCCACTCATCTCAAGCTTATTACAATACTTTGTCTTGGCATTTGAAGGGAAGCCACAGTACAGGAATTTCAGCCACCAATTCTTTTTCACAAGATAAAAACCAAGAATTACTGTAGTTTGATATCTGAAGAGCCTTGCATGGTGTGGTTGGTGGCTGTCTCACAGGTGAAGCCATCAACATTTATTTAAAACAAAGATGAAAAAATGTGGGCAGCTTCAAGTTCTCAACAAACCTTCACATGTACTATAAGAAATATTAGGTCCAGATAGAAAGCAATAGACAATATGAAACAAAACTAATTTTAATTGTAGCCAAATACTATAATAACCACAGGAAAACTCTAACAGTGAAAAAAAATTGCCCCTCTACAGTACTGTACCAATATCAATAATTTAGAGGCAGCTTTGTATCAAGTATAAGTTGTCAAGTTAGTAGTAACATCATAATTTGCTACAATCGCAGAACAAATTACTTTAATGAAATCTTTTTATTGGACTTATTATATTTTTTACAGTACTGCATCTCAAAATTATATTGTACTTAAAATGTTACATAATCTTGCCACAAGTATTATGAATTTTCATGTACCTGTACATTTCAATTCATTGTGTACAGTATGTATATTCATTACACTGGGAACAGAGCTAAATAAGATTAGCTTAAAAAAAATAATTAGAATTTTTAATATTTGAAAAAATCTATTTTGAGAATTATTCAAATAATAGCCACAACATCTTTATTATGTTAAGATGTTTGAAGAAATGCATACAAAGGCATTTTATACATATTTAATGGTATAATATTAACAAAGGTAAAGGAAAGACTCAATATATGTGTAAGTATTAAAAACCAAATCTTTGCATGTAACCTACATTTTTCTCGAGGTGCTGTATACATTCTCAGACAATTGTATACAGCACCTTGAGAAAGTATGTAGGCTACCTCCATTTTTTTTTTTTTACACTTGCACATATATTGGGTCTTTCCTACTTCATTCAAGCACTGCAGCATTGTAGTAAGTTTCTTCATAATATAAATATACTTGAAAGTTGCATATGCAATAGCCCTTTGAAAATGTAAATTTTTGTTATTGATATCTTAGATTATATTCGAACTACTGTATGTATAGACTTAATATTTCTCCAGCATTTGCAATTTAAAAATTTCACCAGTGCTCAAGTCCCACCAGCAGTGTTTTCTGTAAATTACAGCATAAGTGAGCAATTAGTAAAAAGCAATGCCAAAAAGTGTTTAATAACTTGTATTAATGACACCTAATTATTGATATCATAACACAAAGTGTAAGGCTGTATACGAGGCACCGAGATTTGCATTAATCTGCCTCGTCAAAATACAGTAATACCAAGGCTACATATTAGCCTTCAAGAAGTTTATATTTTGCTGCCGCTTCACATTAGCACACTACTGTTGGTTATTCACATCTTTATTTTAAGAGCAGTTATTTAGAGGCTGTCCATCTAGGTAATGAATTTGTTTACCCTGAAGTCTTACATCCACATTTAGTAATCCAATGCTACACACACACACACACACATCATATTACCCCTTGCTAAGATAGGATGTTCAAGAGTATTAAATGTTTTGACTGCCTGTACAAATGTATTGTGCCAATGACCTTGTTACGGTGCTAGAAAAATTATTACTCTACAAATTTCATTTTATAATACAGTACCTTGACACTTAATAATTCATGATTCATTGTTAGGCTAGTAATTAGCATAAATGTTATCAGTTATTGCTTTTTGTAGTTTTTACTGTTTATTATTTTACCACATTAAAAGCACAGGACTGATGTGAGTACCAGTACAGTACTGCATAATAAAGTAATCTTTACTTATAATAACTGTTCAGATAAGTTTGGTATGAAATTGTTTTCATTATTTATAAACACTGAAGATGAATGGAACTAGAATTGTGTAGAGTGCACCATTATTTTATTGAAGGCCAAAAGTACAGAGTATATGGAACCACTAGGCATGGCACATGTTTGACTAAGTCATTATCAATATTAACTAGGGAACCAGAGTAAATGAGTTTGATCTCTCTTGGTAACCAAGACAAAATTAACATCGATCTAGAAGTTAACATTTCAAGATTGTGAACTACTGTAATTAAGTTTAAGTTTTAATCTTTAAACAAAATTCTACTTCAGTGGTTTGCTTTTGTAAAGTGCTTAAATATCAAGAAGAGTTTTTTTTAATATAAAACTAGTTAGTAGTTTTATAAATCTTTAAAAGTAGTTTTATAGATTTTATAATCTGTATAAGTAGTTTATAAGTACTGTAAATCCAAAAGTACTCGGAGCTTCAGTTGTCAAGACTAATGTTTTAACTCAAGCAATATAGAAATATTTGATAAAATTTGCAGTGACAAATTTTTTCATTTGTGTTTTGTCTGCCAGACTTTTAAAACACTGAAGTACCCTTGTTAATACAGAATAGGCAATACAATTTATATAATTATTCACACATACTTCAAACAAGCCAAACAAGCTCAAATTAATTTATCATCCTTGTAATGTACTGTATTCCCCATGAAATACAGTAATGTTCATGCAATACACAGTTACATCTCCCCAGCCCTGCCCATCCTCCCCAGCCCTGCCCATCCAGAAACGGTAGCATTGCATAATACATGAACACGGTGATCAAATATGTATTATACTGTACACTGATCAAAGTACATTACACTAATTATACAGTGCAAAATGTGTGTTACTAGCAGATGCTTAAAATATTTTAGCCACTATTTTATGTATAATTTGTTGTACTATTAATTAGAATTTACTATTAATATATCAAAATAATTTATATACAAGTTGTATTAAAAATGTTGAACACTTAAATTTGAGTGGACTTTAATCATAGAGAAATACACTTATTTATACCTGTATTAGTTCTGTTTCAGTACAAAATTTAAATTTAATGTATTGTACATTATTGCATTTTAACTGTGCTGTATTCAATTAAATATATAAAGCAGATGAATCACAGTATTGAAGTGGCTGAAGATAGTATGACCAAACCACACATCAGAAAATGAAGAAACTACATTTTGGTTCATGCTGGACCATTATCAAGGCTTGTAATAAAACATCATCGTTTCTTCACTTTCTGATTACCACTTTTTTTATGACCAAACCACACAAATGTTGCAGGATCCATAAGTTCATTATATTTCTTCTTTAACATACTTTGTGACTGCAAATATGAAACTGGAGTGAATGAATAGCAAAGCATCTAAAATAAAAGAAAAATTATTATTGTAGAATACAGTATTGTATTGTATTGTATTAATTCCTCAGTTCATCATACACTGATGATCATTTAAAATTATGAATTTTGTGAACTGTTTAAATTACAAAACTTTAGATGTACAGTACCAGGTGAAGTCAGTGTTCAGCTATTACTGCCATAACACTTTAGCATCACCAAGTTGAATCTTTTCACTGCCAGTAATATTGTCAGTTAGAATATTTATCAAACAATGCATAGATGTATTTTATGCTTGCCTGTAAGTATTGACCAAACATTTATATTTGACATTCAGTAGTTAATAAATAAATATAATGTATGGACTTTGATAAAAACAAACATGTATTTAACTATGTACAGGAACAGCCCCAGAGATGTATGACATTGACAAATTGCACCAATATTTATATATTGGTAGCCCTTGTCTGATAAATTTATCGTGACTAACTATTATATCTATATTAGATTGTGAAATTAAGTGACTTAAGTTTGGTGTATAGATTAGCACTTTGTCACTGCCACAGCACACCGCTTTGGAATACGTTCCCAAACTTGACTTTGGACTAATGAAGGCTAACCGATGCCACTTTTGATGCCCACCCACCCCGGTGCTCCTGGAAGTGCAACTAGTCATGCGCCACTCTATGCTTAACTGAATGAGACAGTTAAACTGCATTGCATGAGTATACAGGAATTATTTTACAATATCTTTCGTGGTGAGGCATCAACAATGAGAGTTATGGAGCAAAATGTGCATGCAATGCATCAGGATGTAGAGAAATGCTATAATTGGTAGTGATACAGTGTAGTGGATTTCAGTAAGCATGTATCTAAAGCTGCTCATTAGTAAATATTATTACCAGATAATGTAAATTTAAGCTAGGGTATACAATGGAGTACAGTATATCATTTAGTTCCCTTTTATAGAACAGACTAACTTTGTACAATAGACATTACAAGTAATGATATTGGGTTTTAGATGTGTTTTGAAATTTATCAACATTTTGAGTACAGTATATGTGCATTTTAACTCTAAAATGTGAACATGGTTAAAGATACAATATAGCATTTATTGGCAATATTAAAATTATCTAAATTAATTTACAAGATTATCATGTTACCATTCCAATATAGGGTAGAATTTAAACTAATTATAATTTCAGCTTTTCACATAGAGATAAGGTACATGCAACAAGAGAAGTCAGTAGCTTTAAAACAAGTACTGGTTATAGGTATTGGTTCAGTGTCTGAACTGCAGTCTCAGAGTCTAGCATACCTAATTTTATAGAAGTTTTGTATTGATATAGGTGGTTTACATATATATATGGAGTAGGTTAATGGAACGGCCTTGCCATTTAGAGGTAGTCAAAACTTTGCACAAGGTCTTGAGTTCTGTGTTTAGCATTTTACATTGAGCATATAATTATTGGTGGGTAGAAATTAATACTGAATTAAATTCCTGGTTACATTGCAAAAATATGAAACTGAAAATATTAAAGTGTTAATTACATTAGATCCAAAAATAGCCAAGTACCATAACATTTTTGCCAGTCAAGAATAATGATACTAGATAGTTTTCTGCAACTTGAGAAAGGGTGCTCAAAAGTGATATTTCCTTAGATACTTAAGTGTAAATATCTCAATCTAGCCATGTGGAGTGCATTTTAGTACAGTGGTCTACGTCTTCGACTCTCACTCTAGGACCTCAGGGGGAGACAAATGGTTGGGCACATTTCCTTTCACCTGATGCTCGGTTCACATAGCAGTGAACAGGTAACCTGGGAGTTAAGCAACTGTTGTGGGTTGCGTCCTGGGGAAGGTCACTAGTTATCCTAGAGGGACCTCAATAAGCCTAAGGTACAGGCTTCCTGTCCCTGACAATGGGAATTATTCATAACTTTTGGTCATCAGGCAAACTAAGCTTTATAGCTTTAATACTACATATAATTCAATATATCTAGCTCTGAAATATTAATAATGAACACAAGATATTTTCCTATTGGATTTTCATTATATAAAAAAGGAATACAAAGAATTCATGACATATACAGTAAATGTTACAATGGCTAGTTACCCATCGACTTCACTGCCCATTGCTATTGATGGGTTCATAGAATTACCCAAATTTACCCAAATCCTGCTAGCATTACGTAAGTATTAAGAAATATGGTATATTTACTCACTATAATGTTTGTGCTGAATGCAAATCATGATCACGACGACTTATATTGAATTTTGTAACTAGCTCATCAAGATTGTAACTTGCTTAGCTAAATGAATTGTGGGGTTCAGTCCCTGAGCCCATTATGTGCCTCTGTACCCTTTCCACTACCGCCCACAAGATGGGTATGGGGTGCATAATAAATGAACTAAACTAACATTGCAAAATTAGAAGTAAATATGTAGCAGATGATGCCATAGGAAGTCGACGGTCCAAGCGACAATGTTGTGGAGCAACTTATCCAAGATATAGTGCCAGTGGGTTTGCAAAGTTGCCTCTAACATTACCTAACCCAAACTACCTTGCCTATCCCAAACTAACCTTACCTAAATTTGCGACAATTTGAGCAAAGAAGTTTGACAACTGGATCACTGTGTACAGGAGGCCGATATGCCAGCAAACACTCTCCTAGCGACAAAATATCTGGGACAAGTCGCTCCAAAACATTGTCGCTTGGACCATCAACTTCCTATAGCATCACCTGCTACATATTTACTTCTATTTTTGTTATGAAATGATATCATTTCAGAATAAAATAGGTTTGATCATGTTCTGCATTCAGCACAAACATTATAGTGAGTAAATATACCATATTTCTTCATTACTTACATAATGTTAGCAGGATTTGGGTAAATTTGGGTAATTCTATGGACTGCTATTGATATAGGAATTTGTTGATATTTGAGGCTTTTAATTGTAGTAGTCCTGTATGTTATCCATGTAGTAGATCAACCAAACAGTATTTAAAGTATTTCTATTGGATAAATGTGTTTATATTGACTTTTACAATGATTTTATATCATGTATGATCTGTTTAATAAATCCAATAGACAGTATAATTCAGTTTTATTTTATTCCTCAGTTATTCACAGTTGTATAGAAAACTTGTACAATATATATATATATGTATGTATGCTAAATAATCCCATTGCTCCCTTTCTAGACGCTGCAAGGGAAGGTACCTTTTGGTGTCGTTTCACTCAACCTCTATAATAATGCTGATACCTGCTTGATGGGGTTCTGGGAGTTCTTCTACTCCCCAAGCCTGTCTCGAGGCCAGGCTCGACTTGTGAGAGTTTGGTCCACCAGGCTGTACTTGGAGCGGCCCACATACCCACCACAGCCCGGCTGATTCAGAACTTCTCCTAGAAAACAGTCCAGTTTTCTCTTGAAGATATCCACGGTTGTTCTGGCAATATTTATTATGCTTGCTGGTAGGACATTTAACAACCGCGGACCTCTGATGTTTAAACAGCGTTCTCCGATTGTGCCTATGGCACCTCTGCTCTTCACTGGTTCTATTCTGCATTTTCTTCCGTATCGTTCACTCCAGTACGTTATTATTTTACTGTGTAGATTTGGGACCTGGCCCTCCAGTATTTTCCATGTGTATATTATTTGGCATCTCTCTTGTCTCCTTTCTAGAGAGTACATTTGGAGAGCTTTGAGATGGTCCCAATAATTTAGGTGTTTTATCTCATCTATGTGTGCCGTGTATGTTCTCTACCTACTACAAAAAACCTACAAGGGGGTTTTAAACTTGAAAGAAAAGGACATTTGTACCATGTCAACATTGTCAGATTTTTTCTTCCAGAATAGCTATTCAGTAGTGTACTTTAATCCTGCAAAAAATGGCTATCAATAAAATAAAGTACTGTACTGTATAAAACACTAGCTATATATTATTATTCACAAGCCATTTGATATCATTCCTTACATTGAAGCTTCACATGATCTTTCCATACTATTCTCCAAACTTTTGTCAAGGTCACTGTCTGAAAAGACTTCTCCTCTCCATTCTCAAGAGGACACGGGGAATCCGAAGATACAAAGGCTGAAGGTGAAGAAGTTGGAGTTACTTTGAAGGATTCTCTAGCGTGCTCCTTCTTTACTACTTTAACTTGTTCTGTGTCATCCCTAATGCTCAGTCGAGACTTCATCTGACGAGTCAGTGGAGGGACAGAGTTACGTGGGAGAAGGAAAGTGCTCAAGTTGAACAGTCGAGGAACACTTTGTATCGATCACTGCAAGAGAACATAAGGCTTGTTACAACTTTAAATTGACAGTTAAAAACTCCTTAAACTGTTTGGTCAGTAGTCAATCATGATGTACGCATGAAAAAATAACACACACTATACACAAAGGCCTAAAAGGTAAAGCAAAAATAATAAATTACATTATTAGTACAATATAAGTCATCAAGAAAAAGTATCCCAATAATATCGAAAATAACTACAGATATATGATATACTATACAGTACTTCCATTGACAAAATATAAACCAAAACATTCAAAATACATATGATAGACTTCAAAATAATGATAAATGCATCTGTTCCCTCTTGACCAACCTTAGTGTTGAGCGCAGATACTGATATCCTGAAGAACCTCCAGTGCCAATCAGCTGCGAGCCAATCATTCGCACGAGCATTACATGATTGTCTGTAACAACCACACTTAATAATAAATCGGGTAAAAATGTAAGGTATAAATACTGATGAAGTGTTTGGAAATAATTTATGTATTTAAGAATAAAAAATGTCCCTTTTTTTGTAATCACACATATGTAAGCTTGAGTGAAGTTGCTTATTGAAGCTTCATTGAGCAGTCTGAAGTTAATCCTCAGTTTCTAATATTTTATCATACAGATTCTAGACATGGATGCTACATGCCTAATGCTATAGAACTCATGAAAAAATAATTTATTAACATTACTCGACCAATGCAAAAATGACAAGCACATAAAGGGTCCTACATTGTCAAGATCCGAGATACGGACATGATTATCAGAGTTTTCCTGTTTGACCTTAGAGCTGAAGCACTCTCTGCTCGTCCTTGAGTTCATCAATTCTCTCGACAACATTTCCTCGCCATAACCCTGAACCTCCGAGTGACACAAGAGTGTGTCGTGGTCAGTCTAAATCTGAACACACAAGTCAAAATATCCTAGTATTTGGAGCACTTAACGAATATGATCATCTTTACTGTGCTATCAATCACTTAGCAAGCAGCGTCTTAGAAGTTATAAGGCCTCCCTGTGCATCATGAAGTGTTCATGTCCAGTCTTACTCTTAACAGTTTTCATTCCTGTTTTGAATCCTGACATACTGTCCAGCGTGGCAGGGGTTCCATCTGTTGTACAACCATATAAATTATACCACTGTAGTCCCTCTGCATCGAAGAAAGAATTAGCTTGTTCAAAAATATCTGCAGCTATAGCTGAAGCTTCGAAGGGCTGACAACAAAAGAAACTCTTAAGATCATCGTCTTTATGCATCTCGTGAATGCCAACAACTGAGCACAATTAGTTACGTTTGTGGTTTCATCCAACTGGACAGTATATGTACTAAGAGCTTTTTTTCAGATATTCCTACGTGGGCCCTAAGTCTCTGGCTGACCCACTAAGTGATATTCGCTTCTTGTTTTTGTCTTATTTACGCGGAGAATGAGTATTTATGACTTGTATGGTCGCTTCAGTAAGATCATGCTCCATATGTTTAACAACTTTTTCTGCTCTGTTGAATCGTAGTTGAAATCTTATTTGGTCTGTAACTGTGCACTGTGTTAGATAATGTTCCAGTGGTCTGTTATGGCTGTAACTGTGCACTGTGTTAGATAATGTTCCAGTGGTCTGTTGTGGCTGTAACTGTGCACTGTGTTAGATAATGTTCCAGTGGTCTGTCGGGCATTTCTCCACAGTGTTGACATTTCCTTTCATCGTCCGGTAACCTATTACCCATGCACATGGGTATCCAAGCCTGATGCGATGTAAGTGCACCCAAGAGCTGTTATCATCTCGGAAACAACCTGGTCTTTGATATCTATGAATATATCAGATATGCGTCACTGGACAGTGTTAGTGCATGGTGATATCACACATTCAGATATCACAGTCCAAATATGAGAGCAGGACTAGGCATATGTCTCTCATAACACCCCCCCCCCCTCCCCGGGCGCACCTCCAGCTCTTACCTACAGTAGGATCAACCTCCAATATAATAATATTACTTATAGCACACTATCATCACTTTTTCACAATTTTGTTTGTTTTCATTCATACAAGTCCTGATATTTTAAAAGCATTTGTGTGAACTTGTAAATTGAACCCTCAAAACAACTTATTCCTTTTTTGTAAACGATTTCTGTGACAATCAAATTCGTCTTGATGAATTCATATACAATTAATTAAGCTTTCTTTGTTCTCTAGGTATTAAAAGGGCGTCAAATGAGTAACGAGAGGCGCAGTCTTCTCGGGTGAGAGGCGCTCGTCTCCACCACATAACATTCTCAACTTCCGTCTGACAAAACATGTGCTTGTCCGGAGAATTGGATGCCTGATTAAAATAATTAATAATATTTAGTTTTTCACCACTACATTATACGACTAATATCAGGATCATTGGTGAGCGAAGGGGAGACGATGATGAAGGTGGCGGTGGGTCACCAGTGGGCAGCAGGCACCAGGGGAAGCACCTACACCACTACAATAAGTGGACAGGGGGCAGGCGGTGAGGTAACCCACCTGCTCAACCTCACCACCACGCACTCTCCTCACCAACACCACAAGTGCGTCATCACACTATTTTTTCACCTAATTACTATCACAAGTGCGTGTCACTGTCAGTCAGGTTAAGCACCGTCTGGTGTGACCAGTTTCTGGATGGGTGAGCGTTCAGACAGCCTTCTATGGGGAAATTAACCCAACTTTATTGCAATTGTCCCTCCCATTGGCTTTTGACGACAGTTTGTGCCTCAAACAGGCTATTCTGGCGCCGTTGGGTAAAGGTAGAGAAAAGTGAGCAGCTTTAAGTTAGAGAGAAGTCTCAAGTCTAGCTTACATCCGACATGTGTCATTTAAGGAGACATATCTTCAGTTCAATTATAAATAAACAAAGCCTGTAAATAACTATAAATTCTAGTATATTTGTATTCACTTTACGTTTTATTAACACAACAGACTTTCACCCCTTGTGACACGTGAGCAAGTGTCCAGTGTTCCTATATGAGAGACCAGGTGATGATGATGATGATGATAAAGATTAAGCCTCCCAAAAGGTGGCACGGGCATGAATAGCTCTTAAGTGGAGGCTCTCTGGAGCCATTACCAGTATCAGTAGCTGATACTGGAGATCTGTGGATGGATGGAGTTTTCATGGTCGCTCGCAGTTTATTTGTCCGCAGGAGGCTTGGTCGCCAGGTTACAGTTTAATGTGCAAGGCGACGATTTATATCTGAACAGAACAACCTTGGTAGTTTGGTACCATCAGGATCGTCGTCCTTTTCGAGGAATTGCATTTGCCCGTCTGAGAATTTGCGGTGGAATTTTGGGTCGCGATATTCTTTCTTCAGTATGGTGAGGTCAGTGTAAGAGTTCATGGTGTGGGCGTGGACATACATGGGGTGCGAGGATTTGTTCTGGCTGATTATCTTGTTACATTTGTGCGCCAATTTTCGTCTGATGTGTGTGCGATGCCATTGAACTCGCTGGGTGGAATGAAGAGTTCATTGTAAATACTTTTGTCTTCGTCGTCGGTCGTAAGGCCATTCTCGTCGACGTCGGTGGTAGCTCTGGAAAGCCTCCTGGTGTTGGTTGTGGGAGTTTCGGGTGGTCCATCGTCGTCTTCGAATGTGGTTTCTTCGTTGGCACGGCCAACCAGGGTGTGGTGGCGTCCCTGTTACCGGACTGGTTGTGGGGCCTGTTGCGGGGTCGGACGCTGGGCCGGCCGCAGGTGGAGGAGCTAGGAGAAGGTCACATGGTACCATGACGGTACCATGTGACCGTCGGAAGTCCATTTGCAGTGAGTAGCCGGTTGATTGTGGACGTAGGTTGACGTCGTTCCCGCCAATTTGTCGGCGAGATGTAGAAGTACCGGTAGGAGGGTGTTGTTGGTGGTAACTGCAGGCTTGGGTGGTGGTAGTAAGGGCTGCGGAGGTGAGCTCGGAGGCGAGGACCAGGCTGTGGTGAGGTAGCAGCAGCTTCCCCAGGTGTGTTCTTGGGCAAGGCCGGGAAAGCGGAAAAGGCGCGTTGGCTAGCTCTCGTGAGATGGGGGTAGTGGTTGGCGTCATCTTTTTAATTTCCTCCTGTCGGTGGAGACAGTCAGGTGAAACTACAGTGTGTGGACGATTGCAGAGTAGGCAGCGTCGGTGTTAGGATGTACAGGCTGTGTAGTGGTGCTCCTAGGCACAGATACTGCATTTCTGCACTTGTTCGGTGCACTTCCTGGTGTAGTGGGAGTACCCGTAGCACTGGCAAAGATCCGTGTATCGTTCCTTGGTCACTTGGGCAGGTGGAATCGAGATTCCGTCGCACTTAAGTCCGTGTTCCATGGCGTGGGTCGCTGCGATGGCCGTGCGACCATCGTGTGGTCACCTTTAGTGTTGGTCTGCGGGGTCGTCGGAGTTGGTGCTAGTCCTGGCAACTACAGCGTCAGGTTCGGGACATTGATGCTGGCGAGGATGTCGTCGTCGCTGCGAGCGGAGATCCACGCGATAATGTGTCTGGCAAACACTGTCCTATCCGCCAGGCAGCGTCGTGGAGGAGTGAAGGTTGTGCCTAATCCTCGTGTTGAGGATTAGGCTAATCCAACACAGGCTTAATATTCGTGTTGAGGATTAGGCTAATCCAACACAGGCCTAATCCTCGTGCTGAGCTGGCTAATAGCTTCTCTAAGTCGTTGTCTCTGGAGAAGAGAAGGTGAACACCTACTCTGGTCTCCAGGATGTCAGTCGGTGTCTTGTGTTCCTATATGAGAGGTCAGGTGTCCTGTGTTCCTATATGAGAGGTCAGGTGTCCTGTGTTCCTATATGAGAGGTCAAGTGTCTTGTGTTCCTATATGAGAGGTCAGGTGTCCTGTGTTCCTATATGAGAGGTCAAGTGTCCTGTGTTCCTATATGAGAGTCAGGTGTCCTGTGTTCCTATATGAGAGGTCAGGTGTCTGGTTCCTATATGAGAGGTCAAGTGTCTTGTGTTCCTATATGAGAGGTCAGGTGTCCTGTGTTCCTATATGAGAGGTCAGGTGTCCTGTGTTCTATATGAGAGGTCAAGTGTCTTGTGTTCCTATATGAGAGGTCAAGTGTCCTGTGTTCCTATATGAGGTCAAGTGTCTTGTGTTCCTATATGAGAGGTCAGGTGTCCTGTGTTCCTATTGAGAGGTCAGGGTCCTGTGTTCCTATATGAGAGGTCAGGTGTCCTGTGTTCCTATATGAGAGGTCAGGTGTCTAGATAACTAGATTACCTGAAGCACTGAAGGCGGTATTCTTGTTTACAGGCGTCTTTTTAACATGTCTTAATTCTAATTATGTAACTTGATGAGGTTTCTGAAGACTTGTGTTTGTGAGGAAAGGTGCCGGGGGCAGAGGTGGGAGTGACTGTTTGTTATGCTACTGATATACTATTGTTTATGGCAAAAAAATTATTAAACTTATCGTGGTCCCCCCCCCCCTCCTTTTAGGCTAGGGCAAGACTGTCCACACGGTCACCATCCAGTTGTGCCAACATCGCCCATTGCGCCATGCTTTTTTTGCCGAAATATAATATAAAAGGAGAGTTAGAATTTGTGTCATTTTTATGAAAAACTTGCTAGTTCTATTCATGATGGGTTTCTATTTGTGTGTAAAATTTATATTATTAATAATATTGTTTAATAATATTAAAAAGTATGATTAGTAACAACTTTGGATTTGAGCTTGGTGAAAAATTAGCCCACAATTTATTTTGAGAGCGGCACGACTGAGTGGAGAGTTTAGCTGTGTCGTGGATACAATTAATTCCCTCTCTCCCTGATCCATCCTGACTGTACATAGTTATTGGTATGTAACTCTGCAGGAGCTGGCGGCGGGAGCTGCACCTGATGCCGCTACACTTGATCCTGGAGACTGAGGTCACCGCAAGAACCGAGAAGAGTAGCCAGAAAACTGAGATTGTGGCAGAGCTGAGGAACTCGGCAACAGGAGCAAGAGCCAAGTTCGTGAGCGTGGAGGTGAGTGTCGTGCGGGCCGAGGAGCCCGCCTGCGACAAGGAAGGACACAAGGTCAAGAGCAGTCCTGGAGGTGACGTGTGTCAGCCACAACACCACTCAAAGGAAGAGCGCGATTTTCACGATACAGTCATGAAATCTTCATCTGTGAGAGGCACTCCAGGAGCACCAGAGCCAGAGAAGGAGACGCAGACAATTACACAAGAACTCACCAGCGATGTACTCAATTTGAAGTCTAACATGACAGTTCATGGTGAGAATTTCAACGTTTACTAAAACAAAGATTCACTAATTTCTACTAAAAAATATTTTGACTACTGCTTTTTATTTATTTCACACTTATCAGTAATTTTGAACAGAGGCTGCCCATACTAAGGCAGAGCTGCCCATACTAAGGCAGAGCTGCCCATACTAAGGCAGAGCTGCCCATACTAAGGCAGAGCTGCCCATACTAAGGCAGAGCTGCCCATACTAAGGCAGAGCTGCCCATACTAAGGCAGAGCTGCTCATACTAAGGCAGAGGTGCCCAGAGGCAGCTCCTATTTATATCCACCCAAAGATATCCACATATATGTCTAACCTACGCTTCAAACAATCAAACGATCCCACCTCTACTATGTCACCCGGTAATCTGTTCCACAAACCAACAACCATGTTTCCATGACAGTATTTACCCAGCTCTTCCCTAAATCTAAACTTATTCAATTTATCTCTACTGTTGCATGTTCTATTTTGTGTTCTATTAATACGGTACTAATACCTAATAATGTATTAATACCTTATTAATATCCGCTTTGTTATGCCCTGTCGTCGACGTGACCGCTGGAGTCTGTCTCGCCTCCAGCTTGAGGTGCTCCACTCACAACGGCTCCCACTTTATATATACTAACTCTTTGTTTCCTTTGATACATCTATGTCCATTAAATTATATAACTATGATTTAGACGCGGGACTGACCAGCAACTCTAGCAACTTTACAGATGATTAAAATAGGACACCAAATAAATTTAGAAAAGCATAAACAATTGGTACCTTTGATTTACATAAACTTCTCAAGTGAACGAAAAATTGGTAGATGCAGTTTAATGGTGATAAATATAATGGAGTAATTGAATACGAGCGTAACAAGGAAATTTACAAATCTGAGTTTAAGAAAGATATAGACGTCATGATTAGTAAGAATCTTAAGTCAAAAACTCAAACAATAAATTTTAAAAGTAAGACAAATAGGATACTGACATTCATATATATTATATATATATAATATATATATATATATATATATATATATATATATACATACATATACACACGCGAACAAGCCTGAATGGTCCCCCAGGACTATATGTAACTGAAAACTCACACCCCAGAAGTGACTCGAACCCATACTGCCAGGAGCAACGCAACTGGTATGTACAGGGACGCCTTAATCCGCTTGACCATCACGACCGGACATACGTGTTGCCCCAAAAAATGAGGTGATTTGATAAAATGCTATGCCCAAGATTACCATCCAAGTGCCGGCGGGGAAGTGGTTCAAATAGCTTCGGCTATCACTTCCTTATGTCCGGTCGTGATGGTCAAGCGGATTAAGGAATCCCTGTACATACCAGTTGTGTTGCTCCTGGCAGTATGGGTTCGAGTCACTGCTAGGGTGTGAGTTTTCAGTTATATATACACATATATATGTTTTTCTTCACTAGACGTCATTTAAAGGAAGGTGACACGCCAGACAACCTATGAAGAAGCAATCAACACAACACCTGTACCCTCAATCAGATTGTTTTACAGGAACTTTTTCCACGGCTTATAAAATGGAGGAAAGAGTTCTGAAAAATTTTGACCACGTGGTGGTACAGTTGACTAAGGCGCGTCTGGGAACATCCCGTGCGTAAGTTCGAACCCTCATTAAAGCCCTTCTGGATTTGTTCTTCTGAAAGACATTATTGATAGGAAAGTTATCCCCACAGACACCAATCAGTAGATACAATTATCATTATATTAAAAAAACAAGAAGACTGCCTACTTATTTATGAAGAGCTCTCCAGACACCAAGCAGAACTCCTTAAGAGAGACCAACGTCGTCTATGCCTTCACGTGCCCACTTGGGGTCTGTCAGCCCTAAAGACCTCAGTATATAGACAAGACAACAACGTTTCTCTCTAGGTGATTAACAATGCACAAGCAACAGGAGCATATAATCTCCTCACACAACCAGACCATCACCAGAGACATCTTAACAAGCAACACTGAAATAATCGACAGGTATAACGACAACACATCCAAAGATCAAGGCCAGCAATTAACAACCAGTTAACACATAATTACATTCTACCCACTCAAGACCCCGAGCCAACACAGAGACAAGATCAAATGACACTACGTTAGGAACACAAGCAGCCACAAGAACATAAGCTGCCCATGATGATACATTTAATACCCTATCAATATCCCCTATGTTATGCCATTCATCCACTTGCTCTTTACTACCTCACCCAAAGATA
Source organism: Procambarus virginalis (assembly GCA_020271785.1). NCBI lineage: Eukaryota > Metazoa > Arthropoda > Malacostraca > Decapoda > Cambaridae > Procambarus > Procambarus virginalis. Next base: position 13,045,925 of record WNGS01164858.1, read on the forward strand.
ATATAAGCCAGAGCCAAATATGGTAAACCGACTCTAAATCTTTGCTCCAGGCATTGTTATCCTGCCTGCAGAGATAATATACAGTAGTAGGCATCCATCAGTCTCAGAAGACTATGGAGTTGCGCTCTGGTTGTCAGTCTGGATTGGCCTCTCCAGGGCGCAAAGCCAGGGTAGATTGATATGGAGGTGAAGCTGTTACCCATGCAGCAGGTCCTCCCCCCTCTCCACGGCGCCGAAAGTCTCCAATTGAAAGGCAAACGCCAATACGATTGGTTCCAACTCAGTCGCAGGAACTGTGAGCTCCGGAGTTGACTTCGAAGTTTTTTTTTGAGATATATACAAGAGTTGTTACATTCTTGTACAGCCACTAGTACGCGTAGCGTTTCAGGCAGGTCCCTGGAATACGATCCCCTGCCGCGAAGAATCGTTTTTTCATCCAAGTACACATTTTACTGTTGCGTTAAACAGAGGCTACAGTTAAGGAATTGCGCTCAGTAAATCCTCCCCGGCCAGGATACGAACCCATGACATAGCGCTCGCGGAACGCCAGGCGAGTGTCTTACCACTACACCACGGAGACTGTGCATGAGACTGTGAGACTGTTCACAAGTTGGTGAAAAAAGGTACAGGGACTCCAAACCCAAAGACCGCCAAGGTCGGGGCCGGAGAAGAACGACCCCAGTCTCCTGAAGCAGAGCCTGGGGCCGCACGAGCCCCAGGAGGTGGACGGCCCCGTCCCGCATCTACGGGTTCATGACAGAGATCGTCACAGCCCTCTTTCACCCGCGGCCGGCTTCCTTAATGACCCAGCAGAAGGAAGAGTGATTATAATTAATAATTAATTAATAATATAATTAATAATTAGTTATATTATTATAAAAATAAAATAATTAATTAATAATTATTATATGCAACTCGTCACAGAAATCCTACATATAGGAAAAGAAGCACACACTCTAGGGCTGTCAATCACCCTAAATTGGGTACCAAGTCACATTGGCATAGATGGTAATGAAAAGGCAGACTCACTAGCAAAAACTGCCACTGCTCTACCTGTTGTACAGGTTCAAATATCTCCAAGTTTCTCAGATTAAGGAACAAATCAAGAAGAAAAAACTCTCAACTAACTGGGGCGCATGACAACTAAGTGGACAGCGCTTCGGATTCATAGTCCTGAGGTTCCAGGTTCGATCTCCGGTGGAGGCGGAGACAAATGGGCAAAATGTTTCTTTCACCATCATGCCCCTGTTATCTAGCAGTAAAATAGGTGCCTGGGAGTTAGACAGCTGCTACCTGGGGTGTGTAATAAAAAGGAGGCCTGGTCGAGGACCGGGCCACGGGGACGCTAAGCCCCGAAATCATCTCAAGATAACCTCAAGATCTCAAGAAGATAACTATCAAAAGTCGCCAGAGAGCCAAAGTAGCAGCAGAAAAACCCACTGAAATGTGGTACAAACAAGCCACTGGTTACTCCTCTTTCAAGCCTGACAAAAAGATAAACCAGAGACATTGCAGTTGCCATACACAGACTCAGGCTTGGTTACAAGTGCTGCTGGGAGGTAGTAAACCCAACAGTTAAAGAGTGTCATATCTGTGGGATCAGATGCAGAGGCGCCACTATTGCACTATTTACTGGAATGTGAAGCTACTGAAGCCCTGCGCATCAAACTCAACATTCATCCAATGAGAGCAGCTGCATTAGATGCAAAATCCACAGTGACTACAATGGTTAGAAAATCAGTTGAAGAATTGGACACACTAGTGAACACTGCATCTATATCCGCCACCAAGATAATGTTATTAAAACAAGCCAAAAACCAGTGTGCTAAAACAGAAAAGGAAACAAAACGGGAGAAAAGGAGGAAACCCCACCTCCATTTAAAACTCTGACTAAATCTAAAATCTAAATCTAAATCTAAAACACCACCAACAACAACATTGTAAACTTGTCTTTGAGAATGTAAAGTGACATTGCAAAACGCATCCCTAGGCATCAGACCAAAATAAAAAGTGTGAAAATAAACTTTGGAGAGTTAATTTGTCAACTTCCTTCGACAGTGAAGAAAAGTTTCCTCCTGACCACCAGCTCACCTCCGTCGTCCTCCTCTCACAGCCTGTCTCCATGTCTAGCCATAATGACAATATTATTGAGCGTGAGTGTCAGGCTGTCACTGGCGAGGCCTAACTAACCTGCACTCTGGGACCGTGTCTTTGGCCTCCTCGCCTAATGAAAATTAAATAGATATCATCACAATGTTATAGAGGTCATCCATTATATATAAACTCTAAGGAAAAGTAACACAGTCCCAAGTTCGATTGTCATTAGCCAATGAGTAAGATAGTTTCATGACCACTTTGTCTTAAAAGTTCACGACTGGTTATCAAACAACATTCATTCAAAATAGCTTGATACGCCTTCCCATTTAACTCGTTTACAAATACTAGCTCCAGATCCTTGAAGTGGTTGAACTGGTAGACATTTACGGGCTCACCATATCCCGTGCTACTTGAAACTTTTTGTTCTAAGTAGCGAATCTTAAACAACAACAACATGGTAGACATTCTTGTCGTCTTGTGTAGACCTGGTCAATAAATATAAAAATATTTGTCCATGTCCTCTTCTTGGCGTGTTGGTGGTGCCCCTTCACCAGCTTACCCCCCCCCCCACCCTCCCCTTCACGTACTGCGCGCTCTGCTGACTCTTGACTGGTCTCCCCCGCAGCCACGCCTACAGGAGGGCACATAGTAAGGATTCGCCAGGCTGCCCATACGCCTTTATGTCCTCCGCTAGGCTGGTCGCTAAACCGTAAGTTTTATGTGTTATATTGTAATTAATGGTGGGAAATGTATGTGTGAAGAACGGGTGGTGGGGAGTTAAGGGGGGAGGGGGGAGGGGGAAGTTGGATGAATAAAGATATTATACTGATCTTTGTTATGTCTTCTTGAATATTTGGTAATATTGTCTCTTGCTATTTGCAGTATTCAAACTTAGTTCTTATAGTGTACATGCTAATTAACTATAATCTTTTAATATAAACTAATACCTCAGATGTTTTACTAAAGCGTTTACATATATTGAGATACGTTCCGGGTGCTCATTCTCACCAGTGTTATCTTTTTTTTCCAAACTACAGAAATATTCAACTTGTCGAGTGAGCTGTCCGGGTGGGAGTACGTGGTGAGCCAGTGGGGCTGGGGCAACATGGTCGTCAGGGCTGAGTTTGACGCCTCGCCTCTACACTGGTACCAGAAGATCTTCGCCTTCTCCCTAGACCAGGTAATCTCTAACATTCAGAACCTACTGGTTTGTTATACATACCTTCAGCACAGAGAGTGCTCCGACGTAATATTGGCACTCGAGATATGGTCGTTAGGTGCTTACGATCACTTGGGCTGTCATGTCAACACTCTGTGAAATTATAGAAATGAGCCGTCAGAAATACATCATTAAGCAACTGCAGACGGCCAAACAGCAGCTGCGTCGAATGGATCAAGACGGAAGAACACAACGCATCTATATGTGACAATGTGTGGAGTATTAAGGTTATCAAGAACTGGTTAATGCTTTAATTGTTGTTAATAATGTTTAGTTGTAGCCAGCTGCAGCTACATGTTATTAATAATAGGCAGTCCTCATGTGTCCAAGTATCCCTAGTTTTATCTTTTAAAATTATGTATAATATAAATGTTACCTTTTGCTGCTTGATTTGGCGAGCGAAGAGAAATTCCTTGTCTTGATGAGTAAGAGTTGTGTTGTGTGGGCCAGGCGGCGCCCCTACCCTCCACCCACCTACTGCTGGACTTCCGTGACTCCACCAAGTTCTTGGTGAGGGTGAGGTGGCCCACCCTGGCAGCTGGCCTCACCACCTCCCTCACCCTCCTGGACCACCGCTACACCCTGCAAGGTAGTTATTATTTCTATCTCGTTTTCTCTGTTTAAGATAATATACAATGAGAAAATTCACTGGGAATGTGAGGCGACGCGAACCCGCGACCAAGACATTGCCAGCCACATACTCAGCCCGTCCTCCAAACAAAGATCCAAAAGTGATTCCATGCACCTGCCAAACCCCCTGTTTATGAATGAAAAGCGGTTTACACACGACTCACAACTGCTGACGTTCGAACATTTCCGGAACAACTGCTTCACTGACGAATTTTGTTCGAACCACAACGCTATAAATGCTTCACCCACGTACTACAAATACAAATAATCGCCAGCAGAACCTAAACACCTGACCTAACCTAACCTATGCCTATTTATACACAATATGCTAATATATTATAATATTAATTTATACTCGAGAAAATTCCCGTTTTGAATGAACAGCATGTTAAAATTTATGAATGCGTCTGTGGGGATGACCGCTGAATGTAATGGACTTGAGTCGAGGACGGGTTGCACATACTCTACCACCGTACCACCATAACTTGTATAACCATAGAACCAGATTTCTACTGAAATCACACGAAGTCTGGAGGCCCATCCTGAAGCCAGTCCAAGTGTTTACATATGACCCACCAGCCCGTCCTCCAAACGAAGACCCAAAAGTGAATCAATGCGCCCGCCAAACCCGCTGTTTGTGAATGAAAAACGGTTTACACACTACTCACAACTGATTTCGTTCAAACACTTCCGGAACAAGGGCTTCGAGTCCAACCTGAGCTGCCGTTGAGTGAGGACGTGTCGCCTGACCGCTCCGGTAGTTTGGGGTGGTTGCCGTTGTCGCCGGCAGGGGGTGTGGGTGTCTCTACCCTCCCTGCTGTTCCTGGTGGTGTGGACGTGGCGCTTTTGCGATGGGCGGCCATCTTCCCCCTGTCGTGAGAGTCAATTCCATAGTTTAGTTTAGTTCATTTATTATGCACCCCATACCCATCTTGTGGGCGGTAGTGGAAAGGGTTACAGAGGCACATAATGGGCTCAGGGACTGAACCCCACAATTCATTTAGCTAAGCAAGTTACAATCTTGATGAGCTAGTTACAAAATTCAATATAAGTCGTCACATCAACAATGGGTTCGAGATCGACCTCAAGTACAGGTTCTAAATTAAGCAACTGACATATGTGGAGAGCTAGTGTCAAAATTTATATGTTTGTCCTGCACACCGCCTCCCATCCAGTGGGCAGCGGTGGATAGGTTACAATCACTCAGTTACTACCTACAGTTAGCAAACTGGGGATATTTGGCTAAAATTTCTGGTAGCAGATCATTTTGAATGAAATATTTACACATCGCTGGAACATTGGTTATAGAATTGTCTCTAAATTCACGTATCTTTTCGCACTCCATCACATAGTGACGGAGGGTGTGCGAATAATTTTGTTGACACAGTTTACATTTGGTCAGGTCTACATCGGCAGATAATGAGAATTCCCAGAGATACTTGTAACCGAGTCTAAGCCGAGCAGCAGTAACATCTAGAAGTCTGCTGATTTTATTGGATGATCCATAGATGTGTGGCTCCTCTTGCATGATAGTATGATGATAGATGGAATTACTGGTGTCAATTTCACTTTGCCTCAGATCTACAAGATCTTGTTGAAGTTCTCGGTGTACTGCTGCTCTCAGATTGCTCATTGACAATCCAAGGTTACACTCAACGGCTCCTTTAAAGGCAGATTCTTTGGCTAACTTATCAGCTCTATCATGCATTCGGAGGCCAACATGAGATGGAGACCACATGAAATGGACTCTGTTACCATCCTTAATAATTTTGTTGTATTTGTGTCTAGCTTCGGACACGAGCATGTTACAGTTATGTCTTAAAGAGTTGAGAGCATTTAAGGATGATAAGGAGTCACTTACAATTAATGTATCAAGTTTGGAGACTTGTACACATTTCAGTGCAAGGATCAAGGCAAATAGTTCGGTCTGAAGGGTAGAGGCCCAATTGTTTATACGGACTCCCCACTCAAAGTACAAGCCATCGCCCATTGTCAGAACAACTGCACTTCCAGCTGCACCCGTGGTGCGGTGTAGGGAACCATCAGTGTATATGATTTGAGAGAGAGAATGCTCTGTGGACAGAGCATCAATATGGCTTAAGGCGTTGAGCTTTGCCTCAAGACGAAGCTTGGGCTTATCTCTAATTTGCTTCTTGGGTGGAAAGGGAGGGATTAAAACTGGAAAGGGTGTAACCTCCCACGGTGCAGGAAAGTGCCGTTGTTGTTTCTCTTGGTACAAATCATGAACCCCATACATTCTGAGTTGAGTTCCAGTTTTTGTTATCCATTTGGAACAATGCTGATCTTCAATAAAGTAAGTCTGGAGGGCTTCTGTGCAAGGATTAGGATGAGTTAGCCTAAGCATTTTTATACCAATTTGACAGTTAATTTCAGTAACACGATCAACAACGCTCAGGATATTAAGTTCCTTTCTCATATTAAGTATCTTTGTGGTACGAGGGCACCCAAGGATTATCCTCAGGGCTTCGTTCTGCAATTTTTCAAGCCCTCCAAGCTTTCTTTCAGGCATCAAAACAAGCAGAGGTGCAGCATAATCCACTAAAGATCTGATGTATGCAAGGTACATCATTTTGACAATTCTGACATTGGCACCATAGCTTGAGTGATAACCTGCAACAGCCTTGAGAGCTCGGAGCCTCTCTTTATACTGACGACAGTACAATTCCATAGGATTGGAGTTTACTGGCCGTGCGGGTTACCCACTCGTGGATTTGATCTTGAGTGACATGCTCAAGGTCCCGGCCATGGATATATACGGTGTCGAGTTGGTCACTGCTCACCGTGTGATTATCAAGTTTGTGGGTGAGGCAGCGTACCGTGACTTTCTCCGATGGTATGAGGGGCGTACTTTGCAGCTGCAGGACGGCAACAGGTCTGTGGCCATTTCAGACCGAAGAGGTGCTGTGACATATGTGAGTGTCCATGGCGCCCCCATGGAGTTCCCTGAGACCCTTCTCCGGCGTTTCTAACAGAGGTATGGCCCCGTCGTCAGTGTGCGGATGAACTTGCTGTCTTCTGGGAAATATTCAGGTGTGAAGACCAACATTCGTACCCTCAGGATGCGACTGAGGTCGGACATTCCATCCTCTGTCTGGCTTTTAGGGTACTCCGTGCGGGTGTTTTATGCCTGACAACCCCGTACTTGTTTCCGGTGTGGCATGTTGGGGTATCAGGCTGCCGAGTGCACTGCTGATCCGGTTGCTCCAGTAAATTAGTTCCGTGAAGAGGATTTCCCGCCGCTCCCTCTGGAGGAGGACTCTTGGGGGGTGAGGAGGTGAATATCCCGTTAGCTGATGAGGCTCCCCAGCATCGCCCGTCGTTCCCCTGGTTGTCGCAGACCCTCCTCCGGATGTTGCAGCGCTGTCGGATAATTCCCCTGCTCCTGTCACTGGCCCTTTTGCTCCCGTGCGCCTTCCTGGTGCTCCCTGTGAGGCGTCGCCATCTTCTCACTCGTCTTCGTGTGGTCTGTTTCCCCCTGTGGTAGAGGCTGCTGCCGTTCTGCGTCGGGCATCTGTTCGTCCGGCTGGTGGTGCCCATGTTTCTGGGTCCGCTTCCGGCTATGACGATCTCCGGCCGGTGCCCAAACGTTCCAGGCGTTCGTCGTCTGCCTGGGTCGAGGTTGGGGAATTCAGTGACTGTGGGTTTTCGGGTGTCGACGGTGTGGACCAGGATGTGTCGTTGGCTCCGCGATTAGGTGGAGGTACATGTGCCTGCTGCCTGCTGGTGATAGTGACCGTGTCGCGGGTGTGCCTTCTGTTCCCTCTCCACCAGGAGCCTCTCTGCGGTGGGGTGTGGTGGCTTCTGCTGCCAGGGATGGTGGGGATACTGGTGATGGGCGTGGTCTGGTGGTGACCTTAAGGAAGGATGCGCGCCAATCGGGTTCCCGGCGGTCGTCTGGTAGTGGGTCCGTGAACGTTGGTAACCCTGTAGTGGTACCCTCTGTCCGGGTCCCTCCTATGGGGGTATGCATTGGAGGTCTGGAGGACGTGTTGCCGGCGTCCGTGATGCCGCCGGGTCACTGGTCGCGGATTGCAGGGTTAATGCTCTTCGAGGACCCGGGGGACTTTCATGATGGGGCGAGTCCCATGGTGTGGGTGAGTGTGGCGATCACTCGCGTTAGGTGTGATACCGTCTGGGTCCCGTGTTTACGGGTGTTTGTTGCCCAGGTGCCAGATGAAATGGCGTCCCCGGTGGATGGTCCATGCCCCTGGCAGTGGTTGCTTTGGGAAGCGTTTAATGTACGGTTCCCTCGGGACATGTTTCCGGGCAAGTATGTCCGCTGATTTCCTGTTTCTGTGCTTTTGTACTGTATGCCCTTCTGGCTTTTGATTGCCCTCTTGTAGTTTGTGCCCATGCCTCTTCCCTTGTTTGGGGCGAGGCAGGTGGTTTGGTGTGAGTGTTTTTATTCATGTGTTTTGTTTGTGTTATTATTTTGCCCTGTGTGTTCTATTAATAATGCTTTACGTGTTATGCTTATTTGTTGTCTGCTGTGCTTTTTTGTTGTATTTCATGTTGTTCATGCAGATGTACTTTGTTTGTTGGTCCTTCAGGCCGGTGATTTTGTTTTTGTTCTATGTTATGATATTTTATAATATTACTCTGTTTTATTGTTTTGCTTGCATTGTTTGCCTGTTTATATTTGTTTTTTGTTCTGTGTCTTGATGTGTGTTTTTCATGTGTACCTTGTTGCCTTTTCATGTTTTGTAAATTGTTGTACTGGGCTGTCGGTCCTTCTGGCCGGCAGTTTCTTGTTTTGTTTTGTTATATTTCGCTTGTTTTTTTGTATTTATTGTATTTCCCTTGCATGCTTGCATGTAAAAATAAAAAAAAAATAATTGCCAACAGAACCTAAACACCTAACCTAATCTATGCCTATATATATATATATGCACAATATGCTAATATATTATAATATTAATTTATATTTGAGAAAATTCCTGTTTTGAATGAATAGCATGTAAAAATTTATGAATCCGTCTGTGGGTTGACCGCTGGATGTAATGGACTTGAGTCGAGGATGGGTTTGACCCACAAGCGCTTGGGTGAAGGGCAGAGTGCTCCTACACCGTACTTCACACACACACAAATCACACTAGTATAAATATGTGGCGGTCAATGCCTTGGTCGCGAGTTCTCGTCGCCTCACAGCTCCAGTGAATTTTCTCACATATAACATTAGTGTGATGTCTTTGTGTATAATATACAATACCGGGAGGCCTGGTCGGAGACCGAGCCATGAATCCCTGAAACCTACACAAGATAGACACAAAGTAGATAACGTGTGTTTATTTTCGGGGGTTGCATCAAAACGAGGAAGGAAACGTGCACGTTGACTTGTAAGTAATAATCACGTGTTGGAGTATCAAAATACAGAACAACTTATGAGGTAACATATGTGGATAAATTTGTCAGCTGTAGGAAGTTACTGAGACATTTAATCATGGTAACATAACAGGTCTGGAAAAAATATCAGTGTCGTACATGGGCTTGTCGGATTTAGTAATTTTTGTTGACGGATTTGGATATTTTGTTGGCGGATTTGATTTTTTTTTTGTTGGTGGATTTTGAATTTTTTCTTGGCGATTTTATAATTTTTTGTTAGAAGATTTGGATTTTTTTGCGGGTTTGGATTTTTTAGTTGCCTGATTTGGAATTTTTTATGGCAGATTTGGAATTTTTTATGGCAGATTGGAATTTTTTATGGCGGATTTGGAATGTGTTTGTGTTCGCGTGTTTAGATTTGTTGTTTGCAGATTTGATTTTTTTGAGGATTTGAATTTTGTTTTGTTTGCCGATTCGGATTTTGTTGTTGGCGGATTTGGATTTTTTGTTGACCGATTTGGATTTTTTGGTTAGCGGATTTTGAATATTTTTGTCAGCGGATTTGGATTTTTTGGTCAGATTTGAAATTTTTGTTGGCAGATTTTGATTTTTTGTTAGCCATTTGGATTTTTTTTTTTCTTGACAGATTTAAAATTGTTGTTGTTACGGATTTGGGATTTTTGGCTGGCAGACTTGGAATTTATAGTTAGTGGAATTAGATTTTTGTTGTTGGCGAATTTGTAATTTCAAGTCTTGTCCCATACTTTCTGGGGAACTGATAGATACAGGTTCCACTATTTACATGGTGCTATCTAAAGTCTATTGTGGCAGTTCCGCTTACTCGTCCGCCTCTCCTGCGACTGTGTACCACACTGGGTTACGGAACCTGTCGTTCATCCCCCCTACCCCGAGCCTGTGTGTGGAAACCCCGCGTCCTCTACACGCAGCTAACATATCGCGAATAAATTAATGTTTAGGTATGATTATAAATTATTATTGTTTTATATCTGTAAAACGTTTATATTTATAATAAAGATAATGTATGATAGTTATGAAAACGCCCGGCCAGGCTTCTTGGCCTTGGGCTCGCAGTCCAGGACAAGTACTAATCACAAACTCAGGTTTTGCAGGTAAAACGTATTGTCAACATTAATATGAATAGTTTATAATTATCTGTTCTTTTCATTGTTCCTGTTTCTCAACATCTCTAATTTGTATTATCCTTGCTGTACCTCAGTTACAGAAGTGGACGAGTTCAGAGGTGAGGGTGGAGAGGAGGAGTTGGTGTGGGTGCTTGGGGATGCGACCCGGGAGGGGGAGGTGGAGGTGACCTGGAGCCTCCACACCCAGAGGCTGACTGCCACACTCGCTGACGCCGCCGCCCTCCTCACGCAGGTCTCCACCACCGCCTTTGTTTACCTACTTCCACTTGCATAACATTTATTCAGGGCTGGATTAACCCTTAATTAAGCAATATTACGTGCTTAGAGCATCAAGGGAAGGAGGCAGCACAGAAAATTTTCATTACCGGATTTACCATTACCATGGTCCATATGGTACAAAACAGTAAATGGAGCAGCTGGACTAATTTCCACCCAAAGAGCCCCCAATAATAAATGAAAAATGACAAACATATACAATAATACAAATAATGAGAAAACCAATTGTAGCAATGAGGTGATTTGAACCAGCGATCAATATACTCCCAGCCGCACATCTTACCTGTAGGCTGATGTGACTCGGATATAGGATATATATACCTACATGATATATATATATACAGGATATATACATGATATATATACAGGATATCCTACAGGATATATTACCTGTAGGCTGCTACACTGTAGGCTGCTACTGTACTTGCTATAATTTAACAACCGATGGTCCACTGAATCGACAGGCAGTCTGGAGGCTTCTGCTAAAGCCAGCCCAAGTTTTACACATGCAGTCCCCATGGCGAAGTGGTAACACTCGCCCGGCGTTTCGCAAGCGCTTTGGCCTGGGTTCGTATCCTGGCGGGGAGGGTTGACTTGGCGCCAATCCTTAACTGTAGCCTCTTTGCAAATGACATTGCAAATAAGATGCAAGAACTAAAATTAATTTTTATGTTGAATGTGGGGGATGAAACTTTGCTAAATTTTCAGAGGAAGCCAACAAGGTCTGCAGAACGAAGATGTAAAGTTAAAACCAAAGCTGACCAACTGTGCACTTCACGAGATGAGTTTGAAAGATACGAAGGAAATGCTTCCAGATGTTGATTACAAGGCACTTCAAACTCCCAAAAGTTTTAAACCTCGTCATCTACAGAAACTGGAATGTACTCTCAGTGTTGTCAGAAGCTGATTGTGCTTACCCAGAGAACTTGAGCACCAAGTTCTCAGCTTGAAACTGAGGTGAAGTTGAACTTCACCAGTTTCACTCATGTGTGCGCCATAAGTTCAGTCCAACATAAATGTAAAAACAAGATTCAGTTACACTGAACTTAATAAAATAATTGTGTAAGGCCTTAAGAGTACCTTTACAATGTAGACATTTGTTTGGTATATTTTAAACATTAATGGTCACAAATTGCTGAACAGTGTTCATTATACTCCAGATGGAGTATATTAAACCCGCAGGAGAGCAGCCAGGCAACAGGGCGGGCTGGAGGCCTCTACCAAGCACAGCAGCAGATGTAACATTAGTCTTGTGGATCTGATCAAAGACTTGGCTCCTAGAACAAGCAGGAGAAAACTCTTCAAATATAAATAAAGTGCAACTATACAGAAGGAACATTATTTTACATCTTAGTTTGCTTCATTTCGAAAAAATAAATTTTATTTTACGGTTAGTATTGTTTATATTTTGAATGAGATATTTAAGGGAGCATCAGAATCTTTGAAATGCTCAGGGCCTCTGAAGGTCTTAATCCGGCCCTGTATTTATTGTGTGTTTTGTTTAATTCTGTAATAATTATGAAAACTGTGTGAAACACAACATTAAAAATTAAAAATACGATTAGCATAATGACATAAAATTCAACATTTACAATGACTAAATGTTCATGACTTATAAAGCCAGAGTGCAGCTGTGAGGGTGTAAGTGTGTGTGTTCAAGACATGTAAGAGTGTGTTGTTAAGGTACACATGTAAGAGTGTGTTGTTAAGGTACACATGTAAGAGTGTTGTTAAGGTACACATGTAAGAGTGTGTTGTTAAGGTACACATGTAAGAGTGTGTTGTTAAGGTACACATGTAAGAGTGTGTTTTGGTTAAGGTACACATGTAAGAGTGTGTTGTTAAGGGACACATGTAAGAGTTGTGTTGTTAAGGTACACATGTAAGAGTGTGTTGTTAAGGTACACATGTAAGAGTGTGTTGTTAAGGGACACATGTAAGAGTGTGTGGTTTGTTAAGGTGAACACATGTAAAGTGTGGTGTTTTAAGGGACACATGTAAGAGTGTGTTGTTAAGGTACACATGTAAGAGTGTGTTGTTAAGGGACACATGTAAGAGTGTGTTGTTAAGGGACACATGTAAGAGTGTGTTGTTAAGGTACACATGTAAGAGTGTGTTGTTAAGGTACACATGTAAGAGTGTGTTGTTAAGGTACACATGTAAGAGTGTGTTGTTAAGGTACACATGTAAGAGTGTGTTGTTAAGGTACACATGTAAGAGTGTGTTGTTAAGGTACACATGTAAGAGTGTGTTGTTAAGGTACACATGTAAGAGTGTGTTGTTAAGGGACACATGTAAGAGTGTGTTGTTAAGGACACATGTAAGAGTGTGTTGTTAAGGGACACATGTAAGAGTGTGTGTTAAGGGACACATGTAAGAGTGTGTTGTTAAGGGACACATGTAAGAGTGTGTTGTTAAGGGAGCAGCGGCGGTGGTTGTTACAGGCGGCCTCCCACCCGGGACGTGTGGCCCGGACCCCGCCCACCAGCCCTCCTTCACCCACGTCCTGGAGAGACTGCTGGGCCACGACCCCTCCCTCCTCTGGCACCAACTACTACGTCAGGTAGTTTAGCTAAATGGTAAATTCATGTCATTGAGTGCTACACTTACTGTACTGTAGTTCCTGCTGTAGGCTGCTACACTTACTGTACTGTAGTTCCTGCTGTAGGCTGCTACACTTACTGTACTGTAGTCCCTGCTGTAGGCTGCTACACTTACTGTACTGTAGTCCCTGCTGTAGGCTGCTACACTTACCGTACTGTAGTTCCTGCTGTAGGCTGCTACACTTACCGTACTGTAGTCCCTGCTGTAGGCTGCTACACTTACCGTACTGTAGTTCCTGCTGTAGGCTGCTACACTTACTGTACTGTAGTTCCCTGCTGTAGGCTGCTACACTTACCGTACTGTAGTCCCTGCTGTAGGCTGCTACACTTACTGTACTGTAGTTCCTGCTGTAGGCTGCTACACTTACTGTACTGTAGTTCCCTGCTGTAGGCTGCTACACTTACTGTACTGTAGTCCCTGCTGTAGGCTGCTACACTTACTGTACTGTAGTCCCTGCTGTAGGCTGCTACACTTACTGTACTGTAGTCCCTGCTGTAGGCTGCTACACTTACCGTACTGTAGTTCCTGCTGTAGGCTGCTACACTTACCGTACTGTAGTCCCTGCTGTAGGCTGCTACACTTACTGTACTGTAGTTCCTGCTGTAGGCTGCTACACTTACTGTACTGTAGTTCCCTGCTGTAGGCTGCTACACTTACTGTACTGTAGTCCCTGCTGTAGGCTGCTACACTTACTGTACTGTAGTTCCCTGCTGTAGGCTGCTACACTTACTGTACTGTAGTCCCTGCTGTAGGCTGCTACACTTACCGTACTGTAGTCCCTGCTGTAGGCTGCTACACTTACTGTACTGTAGTCCCTGCTGTAGGCTACTGAACTACCACACAAGTGTTGAACTGCATCACCGCGTTACTGCTTGTGTTCACTACCTCATATGTTCAAATATTTAATAAAACGCTAAACATTTAGTGTTGGCTAGTTCAGTAGAAACATAACTTGTTGTAATAATATGCTTGTAAAAGCTAAATACTTCTATTGATAAACATTTGACTACTGTTCAATATACGAGGTTTTTATAGTGTAATAATGTGAATCATACACATATCATCCCAGTAGGAATAATACTTATTTGCTTTATAAATTAATAAAGGCTTATTTGGTTAAGTTTATAACTTTCTGACGGATATTGCTGAGATGAGAGTATCGTCATGTGATATCTTCACTTGCTAGCCACTCTTCCACTCTTCCTCAGGGGTCTCGCCTGCTACATCAGGTCGATAAGGTTCCAGAGCTGCACCACTTGTGGGAGGCGCTGGAGGACGAGCTGGGGCTTGGAGAGTCCAAGTCCTCCTCGAATGACTATAACGGTAATGTAACAACGTGTTTGTAAATATTGCTTTTTTGCATGGCTATTCCTGCGCGGCCCCTAAGCCTATGGCTGGTCCAGTAAGTGGCATTAATATATATACATCTGTGACATAGATGGCAATATTACAAACCACAGCACCAACTTTGCAGATGACACTAAGATCTGTGGTAAAGTGCGATGCGAAAATTATATTGATGCCTTTATAAAGAGATCTATATAAACTCCACGAATATCAGAAGACTGGCAAATGCCTTACAATATTGAAAATTGCAAGACCTTGCATGTAGGACATAATGCATATCACAACTATCAAATCAGTAACAATCAATCATTATCTTGCAGCAGATTGATGAAGAAAAATTCCCAGTAGTCATTATCCACCAGTAATTGAAAATTGCACAGCAAGTGGAAGCTGGAGTAAAAAAAATAGGAATAGTCAAACGAAGCTTTGAATTCGCAAGTCTGTGGTGCGCCTTCATTTGGACCATTGTATCCAAGCATGGAAACTTCACCTTCAAAAGGACAGATTTGCCTTGGAGAATGTTTAACACGGGGCGACAAAAATCATCACAGAACTAAGTGGACTCCCATACCAGGAACCACATTCACGAAAGCACTTACGCAAACACTTACGAACCTGTACATCTTTTCTTAATCTTTGGTGACTTTGTTTCCAATTATTAAACAGTTAATGAGCTCCGAAGCACCAGGAGGCTGTTTATAACTATAACAACAGTTGAATGGGAAGTTTTCATGCTTGTAAACTGTTTAATAAATGTAACTAAAGCCATCAAAGATTGAGGAAAGATGTACACGTTTTTAAGTGCTTGCGTAAGTGCTTTCGTGAATCTGGCCCCTGCAGGAACGGCCACGGGACTACCACTGCACACCACTCATGACGCGGCTCATCTCATCCAGATTAACAACAGTTTGGAGGATATTATTTGAGACCACGTGTTTAAGTGGTCCAATGTAACACATATAAGGGGCGGGGAGCATCTTCGAGCACAACAAACCCCAACGTGAGAGAGGAGACGCTTTATCACCCATGAGGTTATAAACTCCTGGACTCTCCTACTTCTTATAAGAACAAAGGTAACTGCAGAAGGCCTATTGGCCCATACGAGGCAGCTCCTATTTATAACCACCCAATCCCACTCATATACATGTCCAACCCACGCTTGAAACAATCGAGGGACCCCACCTCCACAATGTTACGCGGCAATTGGTTCCACAAATCAACAACCCTGTTACCGAACCAGTATTTACCCAAGTCTTTCCTAAATCTAAACTTATCCAATTTATACCCATTGTTTCGCGTTCTGTCCTGTGTTGATACTTTTAATACCCTATTAATATCCCCTTTGTTATGTCCATTCATCCACTTGTAAACTTCTATCATGTCACCCCTAACTCTTCGCCTTTCCAGTGAATGCAATTTAAGCTTTATTAATCTTTCTTCATGTGAAAGATTTCTAATTTGGGGAATTAACTTTGTCATCCTACGCTGGACACGTTCAAGTGAATTTATATCCATTCTATAGTACGGCGACCAAAACTGAACTGCATAATCTAAATGGGGCCTAACTAGAGCAAGATATAGCTGAAGAACCACACCAGGTGTCTTGTTACTAACGCTTCGATTAATAAATCTCAGTGTCCTATTTGCCTTATTACGAACATTCATGCATTGATCCATT
>WNGS01164858.1:13103542-13197417 GCA_020271785.1 Procambarus virginalis
TGTCGTAAACATGTTACAAACGGCCAGATGTTGTTGTGTAATATTTTCGTTAAATTGAGTGAAGCGACTGTGAAAGAGTACCATGAGATACGTCCAGAAGCAACAGGACTGTGAGAAAGTGTACCACTATGATCTTGTTGTATCTAAGTCATCGGTATAGTTGAAATACATATTTTTGTAGCAAACGTAGTGTGTAAACTAGAAGTGCCACTACAGATGATCTAAAGGTGAAGTGCCTTAATGTGAGTTAGGAGGAAAGTCTTAGACAACCACTGTGTTCCTGTTGCTCACTTGTCTACCACAGGACGCCTCTAGCGGTACACCTCACACACCACCTTAGTGCGGCCCTTCAAGTGTGTCTGTCTGCTTGCTGTCTGTGTGTTATCTACTGTGATGCCACTTACGGTCGCTGTAGAGAGCCACCGCGACTCTTGAGGGACTGCAAAGCTCAGAGCATCCCGAGACCGACAAGTGTGAAGATTGGCTGTTCAGATCTCTTGCGAGCTGTGTGCTCAAGTATGACAGTATGAGGCCGGTGAGCTGTAACTACTAAAATCTGGTTATTGTATTATTGTTTGTCTGTAGGTCAGTCCCTTTGATGAGTCGAGTTGCTCACCTTGCTACACACCTGCACACCTGGTGTAGCAGTTGTGCAGGTACTACACCCTCCATGCAGTTGCCTCGATAAAAGCCAAACGCATATGAATACACTTTGGTTTCCTGTCCCCCAACACAATGAATTTTATATATATATATATATATATATATATATATATATATATATATATATATATATATATATATATATATATATATATATATATATGTAATAAATAACATCTAGCACTAAACTGAATTCAGCCTTAGGTTCGTCAAACTTTCACAGACAAGTGTGAGTGAGTTCAACACTTGCATGGGTCCGTCAGGGTGCCATAATAACCCGGTGACAAAAGCAGGACTGTCGTTGCTTTCATCACAACCCGCCATTAGAATCCTATCAACATTAGCTTCCCATTCCCAGACCTTTTATGGCTGTCCCATTGTGTCCACTTCCCGTTTTCTTTGGCGCCGCCGCGTAAAGGTGTAGTAAAGGTGAACTAATTTATTTTAATATCGTTTATATACATATTTTGTATTTAAGTAAATGAATTGAGATGTATTAACTACTTAGGAACATAAAGTGTTGTCCATCTGCTTAGCTATAACATATATTCAGCTACAACATGAAACATTTCTGATTTTACAAAGAAATTATTTATATTTTTCTGCCGTGACGATTTATAGTGTTACACCTTGTGTGTTGCCATGTTGGACAACACTTTGTGTGTTGCCATGTTGGACAGCACTGTGTGTTGCCATGCTAGACAACACCTTGTGTGTTGCCATGCTGGACAACACCTTGTGTGTTACCATGCTGGACAACACCTGTGTGTTACCATGCTGGACAACACACTGTGTGTTACCATGCTGGACAACACACTGTGTGTTACCATGCTGGACAACACCAGTGTGTTACCATGCTGGACAACACCTTGTGTGTTGCCATGCTGGACAACACCTTGTGTGTTGCCATGCTGGACAACACCTGTGTGTTACCATGTTGGACAACACTTTGTGTGTTACCATGCTGGACAACACCTGTGTGTTACCATGTTGGACAACACTTTGTGTGTTACCATGCTGGACAACACCTTGTGTGTTGCCATGCTGGACAACACCTTATGTGTTGCCATGCTGGACAACACCTGTGTGTTACCATGTTGGACAACACTTTGTGTGTTACCATGCTGGACAACACCTGTGTGTTACCATGTTGGACAACACTTTGTGTGTTACCATCCTGGACAACACCTTGTGTGTTGCCATGCTGGACAACACCTTGTGTGTTGCCATGCTGGACAACACCTGTGTGTTACCATGTTGGATAACACTTTGTGTGTTACCATGCTGGACAACACCTGTGTCTTACCATGTTGGACAACACTTTGTGTGTTACCATGCTGGACAACACCTTGTGTGTTACCATGTTGGACAACACTTTGTGTGTTACCATGCTGGACAACACCTGTGTGTTACCATGCTGGACAACACCTGTGTGTTACCATGTTGGACAACACTTTGTGTGTTGCCATGCTGGACAACACCTCGTGTGTTACCATGCTGGACAACACCTGTGTGTTGCCATGCTGGACAACACCTGTGTGTTACCATGCTGGACAACACCTTGTGTGTTACCATGCTGGACAACACCTGTGTGTTGCCATGCTGGACAACACCTTGTGTGTTACCATGCTGGACAACACACTGTGTGTTACCATGCTGGACAACACCTGTGTGTTACCATGCTGGACAACACACTGTGTGTTACCATGCTGGACAACACCTGTGTGTTACCATGCTGGACAACACCTCGTGTGTTACCATGCTGGACAACACCTGTGTGTTACCATGCTGGACAACACCTGTGTGTTGCCATGCTGGACAACACCTGTGTGTTACCATGCTGGACAACACCTTGTGTGTTGCCATGCTGGACAACATCTTGTGTGTTACCATGCTGGACAACACCTGTGTGTTGCCATGCTGGACAACATCTTGTGTGTTACCATGCTGGACAACACCTTGTGTGTTACCATGCTGGACAACACCTGTGTGTTACCATGCTGGACAACACCTGTGTGTTGCCATGCTGGACAACACCTGTGTGTTGCCATGCTGGACAACACCTTGTGTGTTGCCATGCTGGACAACACCTGTGTGTTACCATGTTGGACAACACTTTGTGTGTTACCAAGCTGGACAACACCTGTGTGTTACCACGTTGGACAACACTTTGTGTGTTACCACGCTGGACAACACCTTGTGTGTTGCCATGCTGGACAACACCTTGTGTGTTGCCATGCTGGACAACACCTGTGTGTTACCATGTTGGACAACACTTTGTGTGTTACCATGCTGGACAACACCTTGTGTGTTACCATGTTGGACAACACTGTGTGTTACCATGCTGGACAACACCTGTGTGTTACCATGCTGGACAACACCTGTGTGTTACCATGTTGGACAACACTTTGTGTGTTGCCATGCTGGACAACACCTCGTGTGTTACCATGCTGGACAACACCTGTGTGTTACCATGCTGGACAACACCTTGTGTGTTACCATGCTGGACAACACCTGTGTGTTGCCATGCTGGACAACACCTTGTGTGTTACCATGCTGGACAACACACTGTGTGTTACCATGCTGGACAACACCTGTGTGTTACCATGCTGGACAACACACTGTGTGTTACCATGCTGGACAACACCTGTGTGTTACCATGCTGGATAACACCTGTGTGTTACCATGCTGGACAACACCTCGTGTGTTACCATGCTGGACAACACCTGTGTGTTACCATGCTGGACAACACCTGTGTGTTGCCATGCTGGACAACACCTGTGTGTTACCATGCTAGACAACACCTGTGTGTTGCCATGCTGGACAACATCTTGTGTGTTACCATGCTGGACAACACCTGTGTGTTGCCATGCTGGACAACATCTTGTGTGTTACCATGCTGGACAACACCTTGTGTGTTACCATGCTGGACAACACCTGTGTGTTACCATGCTGGACAACACCTGTGTGTTGCCATGCTGGACAACACCTGTGTGTTGCCATGCTGGACAACACCTGTGTGTTACCATGCTGGACAACACCTGTGTGTTACCATGCTGGACAACATTCCGTGTGTTACCATGCTGGACAACACCTCGTGTGTTACCATGCTGGACAACACCTGTGTGTTACCATGCTGGACAACACCTGTGTGTTACCATGCTGGACAACACCTGTGTGTTACCATGCTGGACAACACCTGTGTGTTACCATGCTGGACAACACCTGTGTGTTACCATGCTGGACAACACCTTGTGTGTTGCCATGCTGGACAACATCTTGTGTGTTACCATGCTGGACAACACCTGTGTGTTGCCATGCTGGACAACACCTGTGTGTTACCATGCTGGACAACACCTTGTGTGTTACCATGCTGGACAACACCTGTGTGTTACCATGCTGGACAACACCTGTGTGTTGCCATGCTGGACAACACCTGTGTGTTACCATGCTGGACAACACCTGTGTGTTACCATGCTGGACAACACCTGTGTGTTACCATGCTGGACAACACCTTGTGTGTTACCATGCTGGACAACACCTTGTGTGTTACCATGCTGGACAACACCTGTGTGTTACCATGCTGGACAACACCTGTGTGTTACCATGCTGGACAACACCTTGTGTGTTACCATGCTGGACAACACCTGTGTGTTGCCATGCTGGACAACACCTGTGTGTTACCATGCTGGACAACATCTTGTGTGTTACCATGCTGGACAACACCTGTGTGTTACCATGCTGGACAACACCTGTGTGTTGCCATGCTGGACAACACCTGTGTGTTACCATGCTGGACAACACCTTGTGTGTTGCCATGCTGGACAACACGCTGTGTGTTACCATGCTGGACAACACCTGTGTGTTACCATGCTGGACAACACCTGTGTGTTACCATGCTGGACAACATCTTGTGTGTTACCATGCTGGACAACACACTGTGTGTTACCATGCTGGACAACACCTGTGTGTTACCATGCTGGACAACACACTGTGTGTTACCATGCTGGACAACACCTTGTGTGTTACCATGCTGGACAACACCTGTGTGTTACCATGCTGGACAACACCTGTGTGTTGCCATGCTGGACAACACCTGTGTGTTGCCATGCTGGACAACACCTTGTGTGTTGCCATGCTGGACAACACCTGTGTGTTACCATGTTGGACAACACTTTGTGTGTTACCAAGCTGGACAACACCTGTGTGTTACCACGTTGGACAACACTTTGTGTGTTACCACGCTGGACAACACCTTGTGTGTTGCCATGCTGGACAACACCTTGTGTGTTGCCATGCTGGACAACACCTGTGTGTTACCATGTTGGACAACACTTTGTGTGTTACCATGCTGGACAACACCTGTGTGTTACCATGTTGGACAACACTTTGTGTGTTACCATGCTGGACAACACCTTGTGTGTTACCATGTGGACAACACTTGTGTGTTACCATGCTGGACAACACCTGTGTGTTACCATGCTGGACAACACCTGTGTGTTACCATGTTGGACAACACTTTGTGTGTTGCCATGCTGGACAACACCTCGTGTGTTACCATGCTGGACAACACCTGTGTGTTACCATGCTGGACAACACCTGTGTGTTACCATGCTGGACAACACCTGTGTGTTGCCATGCTGGACAACACCTTGTGTGTTACCATGCTGGACAACACACTGTGTGTTACCATGCTGGACAACACCTGTGTGTTACCATGCTGGACAACACCTGTGTGTTACCATGCTGGACAACACCTCGTGTGTTACCATGCTGGACAACACCTGTGTGTTACCATGCTGGACAACACCTGTGTGTTGCCATGCTGGACAACATCTTGTGTGTTACCATGCTGGACAACACCTGTGTGTTGCCATGCTGGACAACATCTTGTGTGTTACCATGCTGGACAACACCTGTGTGTTGCCATGCTGGACAACATCTTGTGTGTTACCATGCTGGACAACACCTTGTGTGTTACCATGCTGGACAACACCTGTGTGTTACCATGCTGGACAACACCTGTGTGTTGCCATGCTGGACAACACCTGTGTGTTGCCATGCTGGACAACACCTGTGTGTTACCATGCTGGACAACACCTGTGTGTTACCATGCTGGACAACATTCCGTGTGTTACCATGCTGGACAACACCTCGTGTGTTACCATGCTGGACAACACCTGTGTGTTACCATGCTGGACAACACCTGTGTGTTACCATGCTGGACAACACCTGTGTGTTACCATGCTGGACAACACCTGTGTGTTACCATGCTGGACAACACCTGTGTGTTACCATGCTGGACAACACCTTGTGTGTTGCCATGCTGGACAACATCTTGTGTGTTACCATGCTGGACAACACCTGTGTGTTGCCATGCTGGACAACACCTGTGTGTTACCATGCTGGACAACACCTTGTGTGTTACCATGCTGGACAACACCTGTGTGTTACCATGCTGGACAACACCTGTGTGTTGCCATGCTGGACAACACCTGTGTGTTACCATGCTGGACAACACCTGTGTGTTACCATGCTGGACAACACCTGTGTGTTACCATGCTGGACAACACCTTGTGTGTTACCATGCTGGACAACACCTTGTGTGTTACCATGCTGGACAACACCTGTGTGTTACCATGCTGGACAACACCTGTGTGTTACCATGCTGGACAACACCTGTGTGTTACCATGCTGGACAACACCTGTGTGTTGCCATGCTGGACAACACCTGTGTGTTACCATGCTGGACAACATCTTGTGTGTTACCATGCTGGACAACACCTGTGTGTTACCATGCTGGACAACACCTTGTGTGTTACCATGCTGGACAACACCTTGTGTGTTGCCATGCTGGACAACACCTGTGTGTTACCATGCTGGACAACACCTTGTGTGTTGCCATGCTGGACAACACGCTGTGTGTTACCATGCTGGACAACACCTGTGTGTTACCATGCTGGACAACACCTGTGTGTTACCATGCTGGACAACATCTTGTGTGTTACCATGCTGGACAACACACTGTGTGTTACCATGCTGGACAACACCTGTGTGTTACCATGCTGGACAACACACTGTGTGTTACCATGCTGGACAACACCTGTGTGTTACCATGCTGGACAACACCTGTGTGTTACCATGCTGGACAACACCTTGTGTGTTGCCATGCTGGACAACACCTGTGTGTTGCCATGCTGGACAACACCTGTGTGTTACCATGTTGGACAACACTGTGTGTTACCATGCTGGACAACACCTGTGTGTTACCATGTTGGACAACACTTTGTGTGTTACCATGCTGGACAACACCTTGTGTGTTGCCATGCTGGACAACACCTTATGTGTTGCCATGCTGGACAACACCTGTGTGTTACCATGTTGGACAACACTGTGTGTTACCATGCTGGACAACACCTGTGTGTTACCATGTTGGACAACACTTTGTGTGTTACCATCCTGGACAACACCTGTGTGTTGCCATGCTGGACAACACCTTGTGTGTTGCCATGCTGGACAACACCTGTGTGTTACCATGTTGGATAACACTTGTGTGTTACCATGCTGGACAACACCTATGTCTTACCATGTTGGACAACACTTTGTGTGTTACCATGCTGGACAACACCTTGTGTGTTACCATGTTGGACAACACTTTGTGTGTTACCATGCTGGACAACACCTGTGTGTTACCATGCTGGACAACACCTGTGTGTTACCATGTTGGACAACACTTTGTGTGTTGCCATGCTGGACAACACCTCGTGTGTTACCATGCTGGACAACACCTGTGTGTTGCCATGCTGGACAACGCCTGTGTGTTACCATGCTGGACAACACCTTGTGTGTTACCATGCTGGACAACACCTGTGTGTTGCCATGCTGGACAACACCTTGTGTGTTACCATGCTGGACAACACACTGTGTGTTACCATGCTGGACAACACCTGTGTGTTACCATGCTGGACAACACACTGTGTGTTACCATGCTGGACAACACCTGTGTGTTACCATGCTGGACAACACCTCGTGTGTTACCATGCTGGACAACACCTGTGTGTTACCATGCTGGACAACACCTGTGTGTTGCCATGCTGGACAACACCTGTGTGTTACCATGCTGGACAACACCTTGTGTGTTGCCATGCTGGACAACATCTTGTGTGTTACCATGCTG
Source organism: Procambarus virginalis (assembly GCA_020271785.1). Lineage (NCBI taxonomy): Eukaryota > Metazoa > Arthropoda > Malacostraca > Decapoda > Cambaridae > Procambarus > Procambarus virginalis. Next base: position 13,111,383 of record WNGS01164858.1, read on the forward strand.
GACAACACCTGTGTGTTGCCATGCTGGACAACATCTTGTGTGTTACCATGCTGGACAACACCTTGTGTGTTACCATGCTGGACAACACCTGTGTGTTACCATGCTGGACAACACCTGTGTGTTGCCATGCTGGACAACACCTGTGTGTTGCCATGCTGGACAACACCTTGTGTGTTGCCATGCTGGACAACACCTGTGTGTTACCATGTTGGACAACACTTTGTGTGTTACCATGCTGGACAACACCTGTGTGTTACCATGTTGGACAACACTTTGTGTGTTACCATGCTGGACAACACCTTGTGTGTCCATGCTGGACAACACCTTGTGTGTTGCCATGCTGGACAACACCTGTGTGTTACCATGTTGGACAACACTTTGTGTGTTACCATGCTGGACAACACCTGTGTGTTACCATGTTGGACAACACTTTGTGTGTTACCATGCTGGACAACACCTTGTGTGTTACCATGTTGGACAACACTTTGTGTGTTACCATGCTGGACAACACCTGTGTGTTACCATGCTGGACAACACCTGTGTGTTACCATGCTGGACAACACTTGTGTGTTGCCATGCTGGACAACACCTCGTGTGTTACCATGCTGGACAACACCTGTGTGTTACCATGCTGGACAACACCTGTGTGTTACCATGCTGGACAACACCTCGTGTGTTACCATGCTGGACAACACCTGTGTGTTACCATGCTGGACAACACCTGTGTGTTGCCATGCTGGACAACACCTGTGTGTTACCATGCTGGACAACACCTGTGTGTTGCCATGCTGGACAACACCTGTGTGTTACCATGCTGGACAACACCTGTGTGTTACCATGCTGGACAACACCTGTGTGTTACCATGCTGGACAACATCTTGTGTGTTACCATGCTGGACAACACACTGTGTGTTACCATGCTGGACAACACCTGTGTGTTACCATGCTGGACAACACACTGTGTGTTACCATGCTGGACAACACACTGTGTGTTACCATGCTGGACAACACCAGTGTGTTACCATGCTGGACAACACCTTGTGTGTTGCCATGCTGGACAACACCTTGTGTGTTGCCATGCTGGACAACACCTGTGTGTTACCATGTTGGACAACACTTTGTGTGTTACCATGCTGGACAACACCTGTGTGTTACCATGTTGGACAACACTTTGTGTGTTACCATGCTGGACAACACCTTGTGTGTTGCCATGCTGGACAACACCTTATGTGTTGCCATGCTGGACAACACCTGTGTGTTACCATGTTGGACAACACTTTGTGTGTTACCATGCTGGACAACACCTGTGTGTTACCATGTTGGACAACACTTTGTGTGTTACCATCCTGGACAACACCTTGTGTGTTGCCATGCTGGACAACACCTTGTGTGTTGCCATGCTGGACAACACCTGTGTGTTACCATGTTGGATAACACTTTGTGTGTTACCATGCTGGACAACACCTGTGTGTTACCATGTTGGACAACACTTTGTGTGTTACCATGCTGGACAACACCTTGTGTGTTACCATGTTGGACAACACTTTGTGTGTTACCATGCTGGACAACACCTGTGTGTTACCATGCTGGACAACACCTGTGTGTTACCATGTTGGACAACACTTTGTGTGTTGCCATGCTGGACAACACCTCGTGTGTTACCATGCTGGACAACACCTGTGTGTTGCCATGCTGGACAACACCTGTGTGTTACCATGCTGGACAACACCTTGTGTGTTACCATGCTGGACAACACCTGTGTGTTGCCATGCTGGACAACACCTTGTGTGTTACCATGCTGGACAACACACTGTGTGTTACCATGCTGGACAACACCTGTGTGTTACCATGCTGGACAACACACTGTGTGTTACCATGCTGGACAACACCTGTGTGTTACCATGCTGGACAACACCTCGTGTGTTACCATGCTGGACAACACCTGTGTGTTACCATGCTGGACAACACCTGTGTGTTGCCATGCTGGACAACACCTGTGTGTTACCATGCTGGACAACACCTGTGTGTTACCATGCTGGACAACACCTGTGTGTTACCATGCTGGACAACACCTGTGTGTTACCATGCTGGACAACACCTGTGTGTTACCATGCTGGACAACACCTTGTGTGTTGCCATGCTGGACAACACTTGTGTGTTACCATGCTGGACAACACCTGTGTGTTGCCATGCTGGACAACACCTGTGTGTTACCATGCTGGACAACACCTTGTGTGTTACCATGCTGGACAACACCTGTGTGTTACCATGCTGGACAACACCTGTGTGTTGCCATGCTGGACAACACCTGTGTGTTACCATGCTGGACAACACCTGTGTGTTACCATGCTGGACAACACCTGTGTGTTACCATGCTGGACAACACCTTGTGTGTTACCATGCTGGACAACACCTTGTGTGTTACCATGCTGGACAACACCTGTGTGTTACCATGCTGGACAACACCTGTGTGTTACCATGCTGGACAACACCTTGTGTGTTACCATGCTGGACAACACCTGTGTGTTGCCATGCTGGACAACACCTGTGTGTTACCATGCTGGACAACATCTTGTGTGTTACCATGCTGGACAACACCTGTGTGTTACCATGCTGGACAACACCTTGTGTGTTGCCATGCTGGACAACACCTGTGTGTTACCATGCTGGACAACACCTTGTGTGTTGCCATGCTGGACAACACCTGTGTGTTACCATGCTGGACAACACCTGTGTGTTACCATGCTGGACAACACCTGTGTGTTACCATGCTGGACAACATCTTGTGTGTTACCATGCTGGACAACACACTGTGTGTTACCATGCTGGACAACACCTGTGTGTTACCATGCTGGACAACACCTCGTGTGTTGCCATGCTGGACAACACCTGTGTGTTACCATGCTGGACAACACCTGTGTGTTGCCATGCTGGACAACACCTGTGTGTTACCATGCTGGACAACACCTTGTGTGTTGCCATGCTGGACAACATCTTGTGTGTTACCATGCTGGACAACACCTGTGTGTTGCCATGCTGGACAACATCTTGTGTGTTACCATGCTGGACAACACCTTGTGTGTTACCATGCTGGACAACACCTGTGTGTTACCATGCTGGACAACACCTGTGTGTTGCCATGCTGGACAACACCTGTGTGTTGCCATGCTGGACAACACCTGTGTGTTACCATGCTGGACAACACCTGTGTGTTACCATGCTGGACAACATTCCGTGTGTTACCATGCTGGACAACACCTCGTGTGTTACCATGCTGGACAACACCTGTGTGTTACCATGCTGGACAACACCTGTGTGTTACCATGCTGGACAACACCTCGTGTGTTACCATGCTGGACAACACCTGTGTGTTACCATGATGGACAACACCTGTGTGTTACCATGCTGGACAACACCTTGTGTGTTGCCATGCTGGACAACATCTTGTGTGTTACCATGCTGGACAACACCTGTGTGTTGCCATGCTGGACAACACCTGTGTGTTACCATGCTGGACAACACCTTGTGTGTTACCATGCTGGACAACACCTGTGTGTTACCATGCTGGACAACACCTGTGTGTTGCCATGCTGGACAACACCTGTGTGTTACCATGCTGGACAACACCTGTGTGTTACCATGCTGGACAACACCTGTGTGTTACCATGCTGGACAACACCTTGTGTGTTACCATGCTGGACAACACCTTGTGTGTTACCATGCTGGACAACACCTGTGTGTTACCATGCTGGACAACACCTGTGTGTTACCATGCTGGACAACACCTGTGTGTTACCATGCTGGACAACACCTTGTGTGTTACCATGCTGGACAACACCTGTGTGTTGCCATGCTGGACAACACCTGTGTGTTACCATGCTGGACAACATCTTGTGTGTTACCATGCTGGACAACACCTGTGTGTTACCATGCTGGACAACACCTTGTGTGTTGCCATGCTGGACAACACCTGTGTGTTACCATGCTGGACAACACCTTGTGTGTTGCCATGCTGGACAACACACTGTGTGTTACCATGCTGGACAACACCTGTGTGTTACCATGCTGGACAACACCTGTGTGTTACCATGCTGGACAACATCTTGTGTGTTACCATGCTGGACAACACACTGTGTGTTACCATGCTGGACAACACCTGTGTGTTACCATGCTGGACAACACCTCGTGTGTTGCCATGCTGGACAACACCTGTGTGTTACCATGCTAGACAACACCTGTGTGTTACCATGCTAGACAACACCTGTGTGTTACCATGCTGGACAACACCTGTGTGTTACCATGCTGGACAACACCTGTGTGTTACCATGCTGGACAACACCTGTGTGTTACCATGCTGGACAACACCTGTGTGTTACCATGCTGGACAACACCTGTGTGTTACCATGCTAGACAACACCTCGTGTGTTACCATGCTGGACAACACCTCGTGTGTTGTCATGCTGGACAACACCTGTGTGTTACCATGCTGGACAACACCTGTGTGTTACCATGCTGGACAACACCTGTGTGTTACCATGCTGGACAACACACTGTGTGTTACCATGCTGGACAACACCTGTGTGTTACCATGCTGGACAACTCCTGTGTGTTACCATGCTGGACAACACCTCGTGTGTTACCATGCTGGACAACACCTGTGTGTTACCATGCTGGACAACACCTCGTGTGTTACCATGCTGGACAACACCTTGTGTGTTACCATGCTAGACAACACCTTGTGTGTTACCATGCTGGACAACACCTGTGTGTTGCCATGCTGAACAACACCTCGTGTGTTACCATGCTGGACAACACCTGTGTGTTACCATGCTAGACAACACCTGTGTGTTACCATGCTGGACAACACCTGTGTGTTACCATGCTGGACAACACCTTGTGTGTTGCCATGCTGGACAACACCTGTGTGAGATGCTCCCTAAAAATTTGTTCCTAATTATTTGTTAAGAAACTCAGCTTAAGGATGACTGACATATATAATGGTGTAGCGAATCTTCAGGACGACACCACTGTCAGTAGGGAGGTCTGGGAGACCCCAGCTGGTCTACAGGACAACAACACTGTCAGCAGGGAAGGTCTGGGAGACCCCAGCTGGTCTCCAGGACGACACTGTCAGCAGGGAAGGCTGGGAGACCCCAGCTGGTCTCCAGGACGACACTGTCAGCAGGGAGGTCTGGGAGACCCCAGCTGGTCTCCAGGACGACACCACTGTCAGCAGGGAGGTCTGGGAGACCCCACCTGGTATCCAGGACGACACCACTGTCAGCAGGGAGGTCTGGGAGACCCCACCTGGTTTCCAGGACGACAACACTGTCAGCAGGGAGGTCTGTGAGACCCCACCTGGTCTCCAGGACGACAACACTGTCAGCAGGGAGGTCTGGGAGACCCCACCTGGTCTCCAGGACGACAACACTGTCAGCAGGGAGGTCTGGGAGACCCCACCTGGTCTCCAGGACGACAACACTGTCAGCAGGGAAGGTTGGGAGACCCCACCTGGTCTCCAGGACGACAACACTGTCAGCAGGGAGGTCTGGGAGACCCCACCTGGTCTCCAGGACGACAACACTGTCAGCAGGGAGGTCTGGGAGACCCCAGCTGGTCTACAGGACGACACCACTGTCAGCAGGGAGGTCTGGGAGACCCCAGCTGGTCTACAGGACGACACCACTGTCAGCAGGGAGGTCTGGGAGACCCCACCTGGACACTTGCAACCATGAAGGAATTACTATCACAGAAAGATGGATTACTGGAAGGAGTTAGAGTCCAAGAGAAGTGAGAACACTGCTCTATGAGCTGTGTGTTGGAGTGACTTGGGACAATCCCAGTATCTTGATGTAGAATGCTCAGGATTTCTATAATGTCATGTCCAGATTTCTAAAACGTCCTGATATGGTTAGTTTATATTAGATCTTCTTCCAATTGTCTTCTCATCATCTTAATTTTGTGATATAAATGATGCCAGTACACGTTTACCGCTCTAATGTTCAGTCTCACTTTGTTTTACAATATATCATCTTTAAATTGTTAGCTAAACGTTCACTCAATATGTCTAAAATGTTAAGTTTAATTTAGACCGCTGTACACCTGTGTGGTCCAGTCAGTGTTATAGTAATGTGTCTGCACAGGAGGACACAGGAGGACACAGGAGGACACAGGAGCAGACGAGTGCCTACTCCTGTGAGCTGGCTGAGAGCTCTCCCTCCCTTAGCTCATGGTAAGCCTTACCGCTAGCTTCTGGAACACGACCCGTTCACCGGGTAACATTGTATTAAGATGTTGTTACTGAGTAAGTTTCTTAGTCCGATAATGACAATGTGTCCGTGTTGTGCTGTTGTTGTGACTCTCTTATGTAATTAATGTGTTGTACGTCTTATGTAAACCTTCCTAATTATAACTGTACGACCATTAATGAATAAAGTCATTGATTTGATTAGGCTTAACCACCTAGGTGCTCCTGGCCAACCTCCCTCCAGGTGCAACCCACTTGATGATGATGATTGATGAAGATTAAGCCACCCAAAAGGTGGCACGGGCATGAATAGCCCGTAAGTGGTGGCCCTTTTGAGCCATTACCAGCATCATTGCCTGATACTGGAGATCTGTGGAGGTGCGACTGCACCCTGCGTGACGGGAGATGTCTCCCCCGTGTGCAACCCACAACACTCCTGTACCCATATACTGCAAGGTGAGGTACTGAAGCATCAACAGGGTGAACAACACTACAACACCAGACATGACAGGAAGGATCTCATTGAAACTTTTAAAATACTGAACAGTTTGGAGGATGTTGATCCGGGCAATTTATTCAAACGGTCAGATGTGACACCAACAAGGAGCAACGGCTTCAAGTTCAACCGCCACAGTGTAGGACTGAGAACAGGAGATATTTCTTCACCCACAGGGTTATTAACCTATGGAACCGCCTACCCGCCGAAGCTATAAATGTCAAAACTCAGGTAAATTCATGTGTAAGGAAACGTTCCCCACACTACACTCCTTGTCTTTCCCCCGTAATGTTAAGTTCAGAAAACGTTCTCTGGCGTTTACGGCAACTTCCTACATTCGCGGCTCCATCGTCGTTCGCTCGCTGCCTAAAACTTTACCAATGACAGCAAAGCAAAATTCCTTCACTTTACCTTAGAATTACGACTCCGTCTCGGCATGACTGCTGCCCTGTGGCAAACTTTGTGATGGTTGACCTGTCGTCCGGTGACCTGGTAATTGTTCCTCCGTTTGGGGAAGAAAGGTGGGGAGGGGGGGGGGGGAGAATATATACTGAAGAAAACGAGCGTCACTAACTTAAGAAGGGTAACTCTATAAAAGTGTAAGCCCTGACACGCCTCATTCACAATGATTTCTTATATTTAATAGAATTGTAATTATTCGCAGATTACTCTCAAAAAACATATCAAATGCTGCACTTTTTGAGAAAGTAACAATGTAAGTTTAATTGAAAATAAAATACTGTAGCAATCATTTTAAGATTACCAAATTAATCTTTTTGGTATATAGTGAAGAACCTCACATCAGTAATCAACTAGGCTCGAGGAAATGCAGTAATATACAGTATAAATCAATACTAAATCTAATGAGGTTAGCACAGTCATTTAATCATTTAATAGAGGATAACACCAAACCAGAGTGACAGTGTACGGACTATAGTAATGTGCAGAGTGCAGGAGCAAACCCTAACCCCCCCCCCCCCGGCACAACTTCAGGAGTTTAAATTGCTTCTACGCAAATACCAAAAAGCTGGTAAACTAATGTGATGCATTGTGTGTATACATGGAGGCTGAGAATCCTGTCATCATTGGCATCGGCGATGCGTGGAGACGAGAGGATATAACTGAAATGTAATTCCATCTTCCTGGATACCATCCACCTTTCAGGACGTACTGAACAACAAGAACAAATAGTGTAATGCTGTATATGAAAGGGGATACTTGAATGCCACCACCAATGAGGAATTGAACACCATGGGATCCTCAGAGTCTGTGTGATGCAACTTGTTAGCTCGAAATGTTATCAAACTGACAATGGGAGTATGCTACAGGGCTGACACAGCAGCAACAGCAGAGCAAGTTGCTGATCTATATAATGTGATCAATGCTGCCTCAGAAACCCAAACCTTCATAATGGGGGACTTTAACCACGAGACAATAGACTGAGTTAATCTAACATCACAAGAAGGAGAACAATTTCTTGACCTGGTACAGCATGTAGTAGAGCCCACACATGGCAACACCATTCAAGATCTTGTGCTAACATCAGAAGAGACCATGATTCATTAAATTCAAGTAGGGGGAAAGCTCATCCATTCTTGTGATCACAAGATTATAAGATGGATTACAATTATAGAAGCCCACATAAAGGTCCAGGATGATGACTTTCTATATTACCCTGGAGGAGACTCCCACACAATGAGAGAGGAGCAGCAAAACAACTCCTTGAGGGAGCTAAGAGGTGGTCACGGCATGAAAGCATCACGGGGAAAATTTCAAGAAGGTCATCACTGAACTCGTTCAAAAATATGTGTCAAGCAGGAGAATGAAAAGAAAGGAGGAAGAAATGAAAGGGAACTAGATGGATATATTACAGCCTTCTTAACAAATGTTATCTGACTTTAGGGTTGCCCGTGTTGCTTATCCCTACCCCCTCTTTCTTATTCTTATCTTTCCTCTTATTCTTACCTGCCTCTTTTGTTATACTCATCCTATTCTTATCTTATTCTTACATTCATCAAATTCTTACCTTATTCTTACATTCATCAAATTCTTACCTTATTCTTACATTCATCATATTCTTGTTTTTACGTTCATCCTATTCTTACCGTTCTCTTACCTGCTCCTCACCTCACTCTCTTACCTTATATTTGCCTGTACCTTCATCTCTTCTTGAAGGCTTCTTCTTCCTTCAATATAGAACAAGTGCATGGACGGATAATCTGGTCAAGATTCTAGAGAAAGTGGACTTGAAATGGACCATTAAAACAAAGGAGAAGATAGACTATATAACACTTTCGGCAGCCTTTTCCATGGGAAGAATCGAGTCTAAAGATAATCATTGAAGGATTACCTGTTAAAAAATCAGCATGTGACTCGCAGAGGCTCAAAGCAGTCATAGAACAACAAATGGAGACCATCTCAAGACCTACGACGACTCTCATCTTCACAGACGAATCAGTTGATCAAGAAAGAGGTTCTGGTGGGGCAGCAGTTTACACTAACAACCATGAAACTTACTGGAGCATCAATAGTGGGTGCTCAACATTGCAAACAGAATTATATGCCCTGAAGGAGGCCATAAACTATACAATTGAGAATAATTTACATGATGTCATCATTCATACCGACTCTAAATCTTTGCTCCAGGCATTGCTATCCAGTCAGCACAGAGATAATATACAACTCCTCAAAGAAATCCAACATATAGGAAAAGAAGTCAATAATCTAGTGCTGTCAATCACCCTAAATTGGATACCAAGTCACATTGGCATAGATGGTAATGAAAAGGCAGATTCACTAGCAAAAACTGCCACAGCTTTACCTGTTGTACAGGTTCAAATACCTCCAAGTTTTTCAGATTAAGGAGCAAATCATGAAGAAAATACTCCCAACTATCAAAAGTCGTCACAGAGCCAAAGTAGCGGAAGGAAGATCCGCTGCGATATGGTACGAACAAGCCACTGGGTACTACTCTTTCAAGCCTGGCAAAAAGATATCCAGAGACATTGCAGTAGCCATACACAGACTCGGACTTGGTTACAAGTGCTGCTGGGAGGTAATGAACCCAATAGTTAAAGAGTGTCACATCTGTGGAACAGAAGCAGAGGCGCCACTATTGTACTACTTACTGGAATGTGAAGCTACTGAAGCCTTGCACATCAAACTAAACATTAATCCAACGACAGCAGCTGCATTAGATGCACATTCCATAGTGACTACAATGATTAGAAAAGCCGTTGAGGAATGGGACTTACTAGTGAGCATTCTGCATCTACATCCGCCACCAAGATAATGTTATTAAAACGAGACTAAAACCATTGCACTAAAACAGAAGCGAAAAAGAAACAGGGAAAAAGGAGGAATCCCCTCCTCCATTTAAAACTGTGACCCAAATATCACAGTAGCAAGGTTATCGCGAATATCCGAACTCAATTACGGGCTCACCATAGCCCGTGCTACATGGACATTTCATTCTGAGTAGCTAAATCTAAAACAACAACATGATCATCTCTTCTTTCACACGGCTTGATAATGGACCAGAACGGACCGAAACGTCGTCGTTTTTTTCACTTTCTGATGTGTGGTTTTGTCATCAAACTAACCAAGTTACAATAGACGGTGAGTGAGGGCAGCCTACACTGTGAGTGAGGCACATCTCCTGTGCCAGGTGCGACGGGCTCACCATACCTGTACTGCTTGCAACTTTTTGTTCCGAGTGGCTGAATCTAAAACAACAACTCTGAGTGAATAATTTACATCAGTGTTCACTCTAGAGAGATTAGACAACATCCCGTCACCCACACAAATGTTTGATGGAGGTGAAATGAACGAATTAAAGGATATTTCCAAAGCGTGCGACATAACCAGGAGGAGCACTGACAAACTAAGGGACTCAAAAGCCCCAGGGGTGGACGGAATTCAATCCAAAGTCGTAAAAGAACTGTGCCTACCACTGAAACTACTTTTCAGAAAATCTTTGGATCAAGGGATAGTTCTCATACATTGGAAATATGCAAATGTCACCCGTATTTTATAAAAGGCAGAAAGAACTCAGCAGAAAAATACCGTCCGATCAGCCCGACATCACACGGAGAGCTCATGGAGAGAATCCTGAGGGAGAGAATCATTCACCATCAAAATGTTTCAACATTGTTGTAAAATCAACACATGGGTTTATCAAAAATAGATCCTGCCTTACAAAGTTGCTCACATTTTTATGTACTCATCTAGTTGAGCTTTGGCTCTTTGGTCCCGCCTCTCAACCGTGAATCAACTTGTGTACAGATTCCTGAGCCTATTGGGCTCTATCGAATCTGCATTTGAAACTGTGTATGGCGTCAGCCTCCACCACATAACTGATTAATGCATTCCATTTGTTAACTACTCTGACACTGAAAAAATTATAATGTCTCTGTGGCTCATTTGGGTCCTAAGTTTCCACCTGTGTTCCCTTGTTCGTATTCCTCCCGGTCTAAAGAGTTTGTTTTGTCCACCCTGTCAATTCCACTGACAATTTTTTAGGTGGTTATCATGTCTCCCCTCCTCTTCTGTTTTCCGGGATGTGAAGTTCAGCTCCCTTAGCCTTTCCTCGTAGCTCATACCTCTCAGTCTGTGGCATACCTCAAGTCTGGTGGCATACATCTAGGACTAATCTGATGGCATACCTCTGAATCTTCTCTAACTTTGTCTTGTGTTTAACTAGATAAGGATTCCAGGCTGGAGCTGCACACTCCAGAACTGGTCTGACATAAGTAGTATACAAGGTCCTGAACGATTCCTTACACAAGTTTCTAAAGGAAGTTCTTATGTTGGCCAATCTAGCATACAGTGGCATGCATAATTATGTGGCTGGTCTGGATGTGTGGTTGGCATGGCAGGAATAGCACCAGTGTTGCCTGATGCCTGTTTGGGATGGCAGTGGCTTGATGGGTGGTTTGTGTGTCCGCAGTGGTTTGAGAGAATTGGGTGGTTGGTGAAGTGGGCAACGCATCCTCCGAATAAACAGTATGTTTTAATCTATATAAATAAAAATGTAAATGTTCGTTTGTTCAAAATCGCTAATCTCCGAAAATTCTTCACCGATTGCTTTGAAATTTTCACACAACGTTCCATTCGCATCCGAGCAGGTTTTTATATAAATACTATATGGATGTCACATCTGTGACGGGGAAAACATGCTTTTTTTAACTGTGTTTTTCATGGGTTTTTCGTGTGAGGGAAATCTTCGAAGCCTCTTTACCGATTGCTTTGAAATTTTAGCACAACGTTGCATTCGAATAGGCGCGTGTTTTTATATACCTACTATATACATGCGTCACCTATGACAGGAAAAAACATGCATTTTTTGAAAAACAGCACCATCTGTTGGACGTAAGAACAACACACGCTGTAATCTCCAAAAGTTCTTTACAGATTGCTTTGAAATTTTGACACAACGTTCCATTTGAATACGTTCGTGTTTTTATATACCTTCTATATATAGATGCCACACCTGTGACAGGTAAAAACATGTTTTTTTCGAAAAAGTGCCATTTGTTGCACGTAATAACAACACACGCTATACTAAATACGTTATGATTCCATTTCAATGTTTCCAATTGCATTGATAAATTGAATTTTCATAGATTTTGATTAATTTTAATTTTGATTTAATTATTTTGTGTGACTATGCGCTGGAATTGAGCTGTGTTGTTTACCATACCGTTCATTTTGTGAATATAGTTTATTTTTTTTATTTCGTTTTTTTAACTGATCTTATTTTTTAGTGATGGGAACATCAGATCATTTGGGAATGCATCTGTTTCATCTGCCGTTGGCAGTTGTAGAATGATTAGTTGTGGGCAGGAATTGGAGTACCAAACATCTCTGCTTTTCCTTAGTTTTATTATAAAACTATATATATCTGTACACCGGGCCAGGGGCTAGCTAGTGTGTGTCAGGGAGCGCGTGTGCTCGCTGCGATGCCCAGGCTGCGTCTGACCGTCTGAGCGCTGTGGCTCGACAACGTTGTTTATACTTATCAAGTTGTTTAGCTTAAGAGGGTATAGGTCACCCTTTGTGTGAGGGTGAACTGGCGTCCAACACCGCTCGGCACGCTATCATCGGCGTCCTCGGCGATCTGCTTGAAAAATTGACAACCCTTGGGCGTGTACCTAACTAACATTATATACAGTGATTTACCTATAGTGGCCGTAAACAAACAAGTTTTTGAGACGTCCAACACCGTCTCGGACATGCATGAATAATGAGTATATTTCCTAAATATAATCCTCAAACTAAGCTATCCATGGAGCATCATGACTAACTAGCTAAATGGCTGCGCAAACTGGAGGCAGGAGGTCCGGCTTCAGGTAGCGGCGGCAGGTGTAGAGTCAGCGGACCAGAAGTTGCGCGTAGGAATTCATGATGCTCAGCCACAGTGTTATCTGTTAAGTAGATTATAAACGGCAGACACTAACGTAGGCACAATATATTACATGGCAATACACTGAATAAGCGACATTTCCACTAAAATATGGAGAGCATGAACGTGGCAGGAACACTACGACCTACATAGTGTATAGAGACACGACAAGATCAATAAACTATGAACAAAGATACCTGAGGTGGAAGGGTCTATATACATTGAACCGAGGGGTGCGAAACGATTGTTGTAATCCCTCTTAATCTAGTCATAAAACTATGAATTCTTAGGTGCTAGTCCGTCATGAATGTAGTCTTCCGCTGCCATGTACGAACAGGCAGGGAGAGGGGAACAGATAGAACGCATCCATTGTCCCTTACAGACTGGAACACCACAGTCACACGAAGATGAATCATCAGACTGTTGGTGGTGTACTGTCGAAATAACAGGTCTGGACCGAAGATTGTATGTGTGAGCACGTGGTGGGATAGTATCGCTGGGCGTGTCTGAGGCCGAAGTGGGTGTCACAGTGGTAGGGTCAGGCAGTACGTCGTCAGGGACAGGAGTGTCAGGGACAGGAGTCTGGGTGTCATCGTCGACAGTCAGACGAGCTAATTTCATGTGGTTGAGATGCTCATGTACTTGTTCTCCAGTGACTAGGTTTTCCAGCTTGTACTTATTACCTGTGATATGCTCAAGAACTCTGTAAGGCCCAAGAAACTTCTCAGTCAGTTTGTACATGGGACCATCTCGTCGCTGGTTGAGGATCATTACTAAAGATCCAGGTCCTATTCTCGTAGGTTTAGCATGAGCGTTTTGTAACCGTGTGAAATCGTCAGTAGCTTTAGAGAGATGTTCCTTGACCCTCTGGAACACCAGTTGAGTGTCTCTCCGTTTGACCTTAACATAGTCGTCATAGTTGTAGAGTGGCGCGGGAGGCGAGGAGATGATGGCATTAGGAAATCTCATGTCTGTCCCAAATAGCACAAAGTGAGGTGTGTCTCCTATGGAGGAGTTGACAGAGGAGTTTATCGAACATTGGATGATTGGCATAAGTTCATCCCATTTGTGACTGTCTCGATTGACTGTCACTCTGAGTGCGTCAAGGACCTTCTTGTTAGTTCTTTCAGCAAGGCCATTGCTAGCCGGCTGATAAGGCATTATATTACACTTTTTGATGCTGTACAATGTAGCCAGTTGTTCCAGGACAGAATTGTTGAATTCCGGGCCGTTGTCAGAGAGTATAACCCTAGGTGGACCATACCTGCAAATTATATGATCATGAAAGGCACTAGCTATAGTTTCTGCAGTCTTGTTTGGGATTGGNTTAATTGGAAAGGCATGCCGATCAGCTCATGCCAGGTTCACAGGGAATTTTGAAGACCCTTCAGGTGTGGGTGGGGCCAATAGTGATATCCATCCTAATAATGAAGGGATAGCAGCACCTGCAGGAGACCGGGAGGCAGAGCAAGGGGCAGCCAGAGGGTAATGGGGGATGCAGTTACCCTATGGACTCTACAAGGAGTAATTCAGAAGAATGTTTCCCAGAAGTAACAGGTCAGGACTCGCAGTTGAGAAATCAGAAGAGTCATCGACCGCCTGATAGACTTAACCTGTAGGGATAGAGTTATTAAAAGGGGAGGAATGTTGGGATTGAGTACTTCAGATGTGGAGGTAGCATGTTTGGAGCAGATGCTCTTTTGTTTATGATCTTGTTAAATAATATTTCATGTACTGATGATTGTTTTGTTGTCGTTACTGGCGGAGAATAAAACCATGTGAACGAAGATTGTTTCTCTTACCACAACCATAACAGGAGGGAAGAGCGAGGAGAGTTAGAAGCAAACACACGAGAATAAGATATGTTAGCGAAAGGGGAGAGATAGCAGATTGGCGTCTCGCCTCAGGAAAAGACAAACAATTGCGGTGCTTCAAATTAAGGATGGCTTCCTCAAATTGTAGTGTATACACGCGCGGGGTTAGGTAGGGTGGCGCTCACCGCAATTGAGGCAGTGGGTCTGGGAAAAAGAGCACTCTGTCTTAGAGTCACCCGAATTCACACACAAAGGGCATAGAGACTCTGCACTCGTGCATTTGAGGGCACCATGCCCAAATTTCCAGCACTTATTGCAAAATCTAGGAGAGGGAATGTACTCCTGAATGAAGCATCGGGGCATCAGCAAGAATTATAGAAGGTGGAAGGGTCCTAGTATCAAAAATGATCTTCACAACGTGGAGGGGCTGATGGCGAAGACCACGAGGGGGTCGGGTGAACGTATCAGCCTGGAGGACAGAATGGCCTTGGGCTTCAATGACATGTTTAATATCCTCGTGACAGTCTTTCAGGTCCCTAACACCAGTCCTTACATGGTGCAGGAGGATAACAGTGCCAATACTGGCATTTAACCAGGCATTTTTGGAGACCCTAACAGGGAGGGGGGTCTTCCCAATGCTGGACAATGCGGCTAAGCGGGCAGCTGCATGCTGAGAAGGAGCAGCAATGATATGTGTACCAAAATGGGTGGGGTTAAAAGTAACAGAGGCATCCACTGAATCAACGAGGTGTTTATGGAGGAAGAAATCGTCAGGACGTGTAGAGTCCAGAAGGTTGAGATCAAAGTATTTACTCCATGTAGAAGGACCAAACAAGGTATTAACATATTCGCACTGGAAGGGATCGTGCGATGGTGTTAATTGGGGAATCGGCGTCGAACACCCCCAGTGAAAGGGGGCTGGGTAAAAGGTGCAGTTGTCACAGTGAGAGAAGTAGCCGCTCCAGGTGATGAGGTAGTCACTTGTAGGGGGCTTGGGGCTCGACCCTACCAGAGAGGAGGGAGGGGAGTGAAGGGGGCAGTCAGGAGAGGTCAAAGGAGTAGCTTGGGTTGGGCCCAATGTAGTGGGGGCTACAGAGCCCGGTCTTCCAACACGGTCCAATACGGGGCCTTGGTCGCCCACCCCACAAGCCTGGGAAGTTATAAGAGGATCATTCAGCTGCATAGAAAGGAGGAGATAATAATTTCATTCACGAATGAGCCGCAATTTCATTCACGAATGGCGGTACGTTCACTCACAGGATGAGTGGCCCTGCCCAATACTGTCACTATGGTGTGTGTCCACTCACAGGATGAGTGGCGCTGCCCAATACTGTCACTATGGTGGTGTGTTCACTCGCAGGATGAGTGGCGCTGCCCAATACTGTCACTATAGCGGTGTGTCCACTCACAGGATGAGTGACGCTGCCCAATACTGTCACTATAGCGGTGTGTCCACTCGCAGGATGAGTGGCGCTGCCCAATACTGTCACTATAGCGGTGTGTCCACTCGCAGGATGAGTGACGCTGCCCAATACTGTCACTATAGCGGTGTGTCCACTCACAGGATGAGTGACGCTGCCCAATACTGTCACTATGGTGGTGTGTCCACTCACAGGATGAGTGACGCTGCCCAATACTGTCACTATGGTGGTGTGTCCACTCACAGGATGAGTGACGCTGCCCATACTGTCACTATGGCGGTGTGTCCACTCACAAGATGAGTGGCGCTGCCCAATACTGTCACTATGGCGGTGTGTCCACTCACAGGATGAGTGACGCTGCCCAATACTGTCACTATGGCGGTGTGTCCTCTCACAGGATGAGTGACGCTGCCCAATACTGTCACTATGGCGGTGTGTCCACTCACAGGATGAGTGACGCTGCCCAATACTGTCACTATGGCGGTGTGTCCACTCACAGGATGAGTGACGCTGCCCAATAAACTCGTCCCTCGGGGCAAAATTATATATAAATATATACCGACCAGCGTCGTCACGGAAAAGGACTCCTCCAGCCTAGAACTGCTGCCAGTTGCTGACACGGAGGTGACACGAGGTGACACGGAGGTGACACGGAGAGAAAACACAACGCATACATTCAACACGGTCGCCATCCATGTCAACAGTAGCGTGATCTAGTGGCTGGTTGTTGAACTAGATGCCACCTCAGAAGGAGTTGCGACATCACGGTAAGAAAAACACAACAACCTGAGAATTTGAGATAGTTCTCAAGAATTTCCTTCCACCCACCAGAATACCATGGTACTACCAGTTACCAATACCATAGAACTACCAGTTACCAGTACCATGGTACTACCAGTTACAAGGCATCGTGATGCTCCGTCTGGTACAGGGAAATGGTTTAAGACACTACTGAGGCGGTAACACTTATTGACTTATTATGTATCACTTGTAATTATTGGCTTCAGTCTGGGACTGATGCTTTGTTCCCTAACAGCCCTCAATGTAGGAATTTTCATAGGTGCCAAGTTTATAACTTTGGTTAATGTGTATAAAACATGTGGCTTGTTCTGCTATAATGTCAGTGTAAGAACAAAGTCTACATTAAGTCGCATGAGTGTACTCACCTGTTTGTTTCTGCAGGACCGAGCTCCAGCTCTTGGACCCCCGTTATGTGTGTGTGTGTTTGTTTGTGTGTGTGTGTGTGTGTGTGTGTGTGTGTGTGTGTGTGTGTGTGGTGTGTGTGTGTGTGTGTGTGTGTGTACTTACCTATTTGTACTCACCTATTTGTGCTTGCGGGGGTTGAGCTTTGGCTCTTTGGTCCCGCCTCTCAACTGTCAATCAACTGGTTTTCCACCTGTGTCCCCTTGTTCGCGTCCCACCAGTATTTGTGTGTGTGTGTGTGTTTATTTTTGTGTGTGTTTTAGTAGCAAAGATCTAAATGAAATTGGTTGACGTATTTGATAGTTCCATTCCTTAATCTGTTTATTTTATGAACAATATACGTGAACAGCACTTATATTTATAATTCTAAAATGACGGCGGCGAACACTAAGACCATAAGAATATATAAGGACTAGGCTACCCGCTTACACTTAGACTCCTGCCAAATCACAAACTTCGCCACCAATATTGAACATAAACATAAACACGCCCTCCACATGTAAACAAAACTCTTTCAAACTTCAGAGAGAAGTCAAATTTCTTCAATAGCGGCAAGCAACGTCTATAATACAAATTGCAACAGCAATATCGTATGCTAGTGTACGAGGGCGCGGCAGAGGCGCAGGCGCCGGGAACCTGCTAGACCCAGCCCGCCCCTTGCCCTAACACCCAGCCAGTCTGGTCCCCTCATCATAACCTCCCAATAACACATTCTGTTCCAGCGATCCCAATTAGCGATATGAGCAGTTCACTTCATCAGTTTTAATGAATTCCGAGAGGCTTCTATTAACATAACCATCAGGTATCATCAGCCGCACTCGGACGTGATGCAGGAGGGAAAGTGTCCCCGCCAGGCGCCCTCCACACCCTCCAGGAGGGAGAGTGTCCCTGCCAGGCGCCCTCCACACCCTCCAGGAGGGAGAGTGTCCGTGCCAGGCGCCCTCCACACCCTCCAGGAGGGAGAGTGTCCCCGCCAGGCGCCCTCCACACCCTCCAGGAGGGAGAGTGTCCCCGCCAGGCGCCCTCCACACCCTCCAGGAGGGAGAGTGTCCCTGCCAGGCGCCCTCCACACCCTCCAGGAGGGAGAGTGTCCGTGCCAGGCGCCCTCCACACCCTCCAGGAGGGAGAGTGTCCCCGCCAGGCGCCCTCCACACCCTCCAGGAGGGAGAGTGTCCCCGCCAGGCGCCCTCCACACCCTCCAGGAGGGAGAGTGTCCGTGCCAGGCGCCCTCCACACCCTCCAGGAGGGAGAGTGTCCCCGCCAGGCGCCCTCCACACCCTCCAGGAGGAAGAGTGTCCCCGCCAGGCGCCCTCCACACCCTCCAGGAGGGAGAGTGTCCCCGCCAGGCGCCCTCCACACCCTCCAGGAGGGAGAGTGTCCCAGCCAGGCGCCCTCCACACCCTCCAGGAGGGAGAGTGTCCCCGCCAGGCGCCCTCCACACCCTCCAGGAGGGAGAGTGTCCGTGCCAGGCGCCCTCCACACCCTCCAGGAGGGAGAGTGTCCCCGCCAGGCGCCCTCCACACCCTCCAGGAGGAAGAGTGTCCGTGCCAGGCGCCCTCCACACCCTCCAGGAGGGAGAGTGTCCGTGCCAGGCGCCCTCCACACCCTCCAGGAGGGAGAGTGTCCGTGCCAGGCGCCCTCCACACCCTCCAGGAGGGAGTGTGTCCGTGCCAGGCGCCCTCCACACCCTCCAGGAGGGAGAGTGTCCGTGCCAGGCGCCCTCCACACCCTCCAGGAGGAAGAGTGTCCGTGCCAGGCGCCCTCCACACCCTCCAGGAGGGAGAGTGTCCGTGCCAGGCGCCCTCCACACCCTCCAGGAGGAAGAGTGTCCCCGCCAGGCGCCCTCCACACCCTCCAGGAGGGAGAGTGTCCGTGCCAGGCGCCCTCCACACCCTCCAGGAGGGAGAGTGTCCGTGCCAGGCGCCCTCCACACCCTCCAGGAGGGAGAGTGTCCGTGCCAGGCGCCCTCCACACCCTCCAGGAGGAAGAGTGTCCCCGCCAGGCGCCCTCCACACCCTCCAGGAGGGAGAGTGTCCGTGCCAGGCGCCCTCCACACCCTCCAGGAGGAAGAGTGTCCGTGCCAGGCGCCCTCCACACCCTCCAGGAGGGAGAGTGTCCGTGCCAGGCGCCCTCCACACCCTCCAGGAGGAAGAGTGTCCCCGCCAGGCGCCCTCCACACCCTCCAGGAGGAAGAGTGTCCCCGCCAGGCGCCCTCCACACCCTCCAGGAGGGAGAGTGTCCCAGCCAGGCGCCCTCCACACCCTCCAGGAGGGAGAGTGTCCCCGCCAGGCGCCCTCCACACCCTCCAGGAGGGAGAGTGTCCGTGCCAGGCGCCCTCCACACCCTCCAGGAGGGAAAGTGTCCCCGCCAGGCGCCCTCCACACCCTCCAGGAGGAAGAGTGTCCCCGCCAGGCGCCCTCCACACCCTCCAGGAGGGAGAGTGTCCGTGCCAGGCGCCCTCCACACCCTCCAGGAGGGAGAGTGTCCCCGCCAGGCGCCCTCCACACCCTCCAGGAGGGAGAGTGTCCCCGCCAGGCGCCCTCCACACCCTCCAGGAGGGAGAGTGTCCGTGCCAGGCGCCCTCCACACCCTCCAGGAGGGAGAGTGTCCCCGCCAGGCGCCCTCCACACCCTCCAGGAGGGAGAGTGTCCCCGCCAGGCGCCCTCCACACCCTCCAGGAGGGAGAGTGTCCGTGCCAGGCGCCCTCCACACCCTCCAGGAGGGAGAGTGTCCGCCAGGCGCCCTCCACACCCTCCAGGAGGGAAAGTGTCCCCGCCAGGCGCCCTCCACACCCTCCAGGAGGGAGAGTGTTCTTGCCAGGCGCCCTCCACACCCTCCAGGAGGGAAAGTGTCCCCGCCAGGCGCCCTCCACACCCTCCAGGAGGGAGAGTGTCCCCGCCAGGCGCCTTCCACACCCTCCAGGAGGGAGAGTGTCCACCGCCCAGGCGCCCTCCACACCCTCCAAGGAGGGAAAGTGTCCCCGCCGCACTCCACACCCTCCAGGAGGGAAAGTGTCCCGCCAGGCGCCCTCCACACCCTCCAGGAGGGAGAGTGTCCCCGCCAGGCGCCCTCCACACCCTCCAGGAGGGAGAGTGTTCCTGCCAGGCGCCCTCCACACCCTCCAGGAGGGAGAGTGTCCCCACCAGGCGCCCTCCACACCCTCCAGTAGGGAGAGTGTCCCTGCCAGGCGCCCTCCACACCCTCCAGGAGGGAGAGTGTCCCAGCCAGGCGCCCTCCACACCCTCCAGGAGGGAGAGTGTCCCCGCCAGGCCCCTCCACACCCTCCAGGAGGGAGAGTGTCCCCGCCAGGCGCCCTCCACCCCTCCAGGAGGGAGAGTGTCCCCGCCAGGCGCCCTCCACACCCTCCAGGAGGGAGAGTGTCCCTGCCAGGCGCCCTCCACACCCTCCAGGAGGGAGAGTGTCCCGCCAGGCGCCCTCCACCCTCCAGTAGGGAGAGTTCTTGCCAGGCGCCCTCCACACCCTCCAGTAGGGAGAGTGTCCCAGCCAGGCGCCTCCACACCCTCCAGGAGGGAGAGTGTCCCAGCCAGGCGCCCTCCACACCCTCCAGGAGGGAGAGTGTTCTTGCCAGGCGCCCTCCACACCCTCCAGGAGGGAGAGTGTCCCCACCAGGCGCCCTCCACACCCTCCAGGAGGAGAGTGTCCCGCCAGGCGCCCTCCACACCCTCCAGTAGGGAGAGTGTCCCCGCCAGGCGCCTTCCACACCCTCCAGGAGGGAGAGTGTCCCCGCCAATGTTCTACACCAGGAGAGTGTCCCCGCCAACGTTCTACACCAGGGAGAGTGTCCCCGCCAGCACACTCTAGGAGGGAAGTGCCTTTCCGGTAGGAAACTCGACCACCAGCGGCCTCCTGGAGAAACTGTGCTCACTCAGGAGTCCCCAACGTCCTCTCTACCAGGAAGCGTCCGACACCCTCCTTCGTATCCCACAAGGCTGCCTCTAGCAGCAAAGAGTGTCCTCGCCAGGCACCTGGGCCTTCTGGAGGAAGAGTAGTCCAGCAATAATTCCCCCAGGATGAGTGTTCACGCAAGTTAAGTGAACTGCGGGGCGAACTGGTGATCACACGGTCACAGGTTCGAGAGCCAGATAGAGTTCATTCTAACATTTGTTGGAAATGTCTTTCTGTTTGTTTGTGTTCGAGGTTGGAGGCCAGGAGCTTGGGTATGTTAGAACAGAATTGGTATCAGAGAAAGAGTGCCAAGTGACACTGTGCCAACGTCATCCCCGCCAAAATATCGCAATACCATGTGATTCAACTCTGAATTATTAATTTTTTGCCATATTGGAAATTGTACGCAATAATAGCTCCAAATTTGTTAAAAATCTGATAATACTTGCCCTTGCTCCCAAAATACATTGATGATATAGTTTACCTTTCAACGTTTACGGGTTGTGTTGAACCAGCTGTGCGTAGTGCGCCTATAATCTTAAGATTAGTGATATGGAAGGAGAGAGCATGGGGAGAGGCGAGGAAACTAAAGACATGAGGGGTAGAGGGAGGAACAGAGGACAGAAGAGGGAGGGGGAAAGGGTGAAGGAGGAGGGGAGAGGGAAGAGTAGATGAGGGGAGGGAGGAAGCGACAGACAGACCCTTAGGGACCGCCAGGCCGGTACTCCTAGTACTGTACCTGGAGTTGGTACTGGAAGTTCTTCTACACCGTGAGCCCGGCCTATGGCCAGGCCATCTAACAGAATGTCTATTAGAGGTTGTACACTCCCCACATCATCACACCTGAGCCACTTCACAAGACATCCATCGCTACAGCGACCCATTGAGGGGGTGGTAACAACGACAATGCGACACAAACGCCTCAAAGTCATGACTCGCCCCATGGACGGCCATACTTTCACTCAAAGCGACGTCTTGAAGATCCTAAAAGAAGCGCCGGCATTGGTCAAGAAGGGGAGAATATTTTGCTCTATTTCCCGTGTGTGGAGGACCTTGAAAAACTCCAAAAAATCGATCACACACTTTGCCAAGTGCACCGCCTCTTTCTTCTCTCCCCACGTCAGTACACCGACGAGCGAAGTCTTTATCAACGGGACCAGCTGCTGGCTCGCGGACCGAGAACAAAAGGAGATCATTACCAACATCGAGGAAGAAAACTCGAACCTGGGGGTATTCGATGTTATATTCTGCAGCAACCACACCGACGACGACAAGCGCCCCACCATGAAGATATCCTTCACCACCTTGGCCGCGGCTAACCAGGCTGCCACACATGGTCTCCACTGCTTCGGAACCAAGATTCCGCCCTTTTAAGTGAAGAAGGAACGATTCCACGAGCTGTTAGCACCATATCCAGAAGTGCAATCTTTGTGCCCAGGACCATCATTACACCATCTGCAAGTCAAAAAACCATTGCTGCCTGCTCTGCAGCGGCGATCACCCTGCAATTTTCCGCCGCTGCCCTTGCAGACAGGAAATCATTAGGAACCAGGCTGAATCAAAGAAAGTCAAACCTTCTACCTCCGCCGCTGGAGCCAATGGCACCAAACCCAGCACCTCAGCTCCCACCAACCTACCAGAAGACTTCCCAGTCCTACCAAACACCACCATGCCACCCGGCCACCCCACCATGCCACCCGGCCTCCACACTGGGAACCTAAGGACCAACCAGCACCCTCACAGTCCCTTGCATCACGTGAAGGCATTAACCTTGGTCTTATTTGACTAGCGGGGAGGTTTGCTGGACCAGACAATCAACGATTCATCAAGGAACTCAATGTGCTGTGCCTAGCCAACGGCCTGGACCCCACCATTGCCCCAGATGCAAGTCTCACTGCCTTTACTACCACTCCGGAGACTACCACCAGGACGACCATGAGGTCGATCTCAACACAGACTCTAGAACTACCCAAGACCTGGCGGCTCAAACAGAGTCATCTCCCTTTCCAGCTCCCAACACTCCTACCATCACCATCAGTAGACGCGCTAGCAGACGTGCTATTTACAAACACTAACAGCACCACCAACGCTCCTGAAATAGCTTATAGCTTCTACCACTAATCCACGACACCTGAGCCTACCTCAGGCTTCGAGACCAAAGACAAAACCATCAACTACAGATGGTACGAATTCCTCAAACGAGGAACTCTTAGTAGGAGCTCCATCTCCGCAGCACAAATACAACACCTACTCGGTACAAGACCTCCTCATGGAGGCCACCTCACCATACTCTAACGACTGCACGCCATGTCAACTCGCAGCAAGTGTCAGCCAAAGACAAAACGGAATACCTAGAGGTCTACACTAGTCCACCAGCTCCATAACTGGTACAGTCAGCCCTCCGTGGCTGAAATCCACCATGAAGACTCCACCATCCACAGATCTCCAGTATCAGCTACTGGTACTGGTAATGGCTCCAAAGAGCTTCCACTTACAAGCTATTCATGCCCGTGCCACCTTTAGGGTGGCTTAATCTTTATCAATCAATCAATCAGAGGTTGGAGGCCGACGGTTGGGGTTAGCCTCACACAACTTTGCACTGTGATTGCTGAGGGGTCCATGACTTCACTAAACGCTATCTTAGTTAGTACATCATCTTCACTATACACATCCGTCATCTAACAACCTACATTACACACACCCATCATCACTAACCATCTACACTACACTGGCAGACAACATCACTGGCAGAGAACACTGGAAGAGGAAAACACTGGCACATGAAAACACAAATTAAAAACAACACTGAGAAAGAACAATACTGACGGAGGGGAACACAGGCAGAGAACACTGGCAGAGAACAACACTGATAGAGAACAGCATTGACAGAGGAGAACACTGGCAGAGAACAACACTGATAGAGAACAGCATTGACAGAGGAGAACACTGGCAGAGAACAACACTGATAGAGAACAATACTAACAGTAGAACACTGACAATGTAGAACACTGACAGAGAACACTGACAATGTAGAAAACTGACAATGTAGAACACTGACAGAGAACACTGACAATGTATAACACTGACAATGTAGAACACTGACAGAGAACACTGACAGAGAACACTGACAATGTAGAACACTGACAATGTAGAACACTGACAATGTAGAACACTGACAATGTAGAACACTGACATAGAACACTGACAGAGAACACTGACAGAGAACACTGACAATGTAGAACACTGACAATGTAGAACACTGACATAGAACACTGACAGAGAACACTGACAATGTAGAACACTGACATAGAACACTGACAGAGAACACTGACAATGTAGAACACTGACAATGTAGAACACTGACATAGAACACTGACAGAGAACACTGACAATGTAGAACACTGACAATGTAGAACACTGACATAGAACACTGACAGAGAACACTGACAATGTAGAACACTGACATAGAACACTGACAGAACACTGACAGAGAACACTGACAGAACACTGACAGAGAACACTGACAGAGAACACTGACAGAGAACACTGACAGAACATAAGAACAAAGGTAACTGCAGAAGGCCTATTGGCCCATACGAGGCAGCTCCTATTTATAACCACCCAATCCCAACACAGAGAACTGTGTTGGGAACACTGACAATGTAGAACACTGACAATGTAGAACACTGACAATGTAGAACACTGACAATGTAGAACACTGACAATGTAGAACACTGACATAGAACACTGACATAGAACACTGACAGAGAACACTGACAGAGAACACTGACAATGTAGAACACTGACAATGTAGAACACTGACATAGAACACTGACAGAGAACACTGACAATGTAGAACACTGACATAGAACACTGACAGAGAACACTGACAGAGAACACTGACAATGTAGAACACTGACATAGAACACTGACATAGAACACTGACAGAGAACACTGACAGAGAACACTGACAAAACACTGACAGAGAACACTGACAATGTAGAACACTGACAATGTAGAACACTGACAATGTAGAACACTGACATAGAACACTGACAGAGAACACTGACAATGTAGAACACTGACAATGTAGAACACTGACAGAGAACACTGACAATGTAGAACACTGACAATGTAGAACACTGACAATGTAGAACACTGACATAGAACACTGACAGAGAACACTGACAGAGAACACTGACAATGTAGAACACTGACAATGTAGAACACTGACATAGAACACTGACATAGAACACTGACAGAGAACACTGACAATGTAGAACACTGACATAGAACACTGACAGAGAACACTGACAATGTAGAACACTGACATAGAACACTGACAGAGAACACTGACAGAGAACACTGACAGAACACTGACAGAGAACACTGACAATGTAGAACACTGACAATGTAGAACACTGACAATGTAGAACACTGACATAGAACACTGACAGAGAACACTGACAATGTAGAACACTGACAATGTAGAACACTGACAGAGAACACTGACAATGACATCAATAGTCTAACCCAACAACGTCTTATCCTCGATTATATTTGTGTTATTCTCGGGACTGAGATACGAAGCACTAAAGTTGGAGGCGAAGGGTGAGCGCCCTCGCGGAGTGTTGTAACACCAGTTGTGCACTGACTCTTGTCGCTTCCCGCCCCGTGTAGCTAGGCGTCTACCATTGTCAAGTGTGTCTGTACGACCATTGGTGTAGTGTCTACCAGCGAGGCTGTGAAGGGAGGCAGGGGAAGGAGAGAAAGAGAGAGAGAGAGAGAGAGAGAGAGAGAGAGAGAGAGAGAGAGAGAGAGAGAGAGAGAGAGAGAGAGAGAGAAGATAGGGGGACTTCCCTAAGTGAGGGAGTGTGATGCTGGGACTTTTGAAAGCTGGAAACTCTGTGATATAACTTTCGAAGTAATAATGGCTAAAGTTAATTTTTTCCTTCACAACCTTTTAGGAAAAAACTAAACCCCTTTATCCAGGAATTAATACAGCGGGTCTCTTAAAATAGAGTTTTGTCGTGAAGGAAATGTTAACTTACTGTGTAAATTAATATTCTTGCAAATTTTAAACACACACACACACACACATATATATATATATATATATCACTAAGAACTCTTTGACCCGGCCAGGATTCGAACCCATGCCGTCCAGGATCACCCCTAAACGTACACAGTACCGTGACCACCGCACCAATGATCGTCTATCGATCATTGGTGCTATCGTCTATCGTCTATTTAGACGATCATTGGTGCTATCGTCTATCGTCTATTTAGACGATCATTGGTGCGGTGGTCACGGTACTGTGTACGTTTAGGGGTGATCCTGGACGGCATAGGTTCGAATCCTGGCCGGGTCAAAGAGTTCTTAGTGATATATGGCTTGCGCGTTCATGCAGCTTTCTCACATATATATATATATATATATATATATATATATATATATATATATATATATATATATATATATATATATATATGTATATATATATATATATATATATATATATATATATATATATATATATATATATTATTAAATATGACCGAAAAAGTAAGATTAATAATTCTAACACGAATTTCTCAATATTTCTTATGTTTCTTTTTACTGTCGATGGTAATTGAAAAGTCAATTCTCCAAAATTCATTTTTATTTCTTGTCTGACGCGACACTTGGACGCGTTTCGTAATAACTTATTACATTTTCAAAGACTTTAGCTTACACACACACAACTATAACCTGCAAACAATAAACAGAGTTTTACTATGCTATCATTTAAACAGTTTTCGTCTTATATACTCGCATTTTGGGTGAGGTGATATGTTACAACAGTTTTGGATGAGGTGAACAAAACTTTCAACACAAGACAGAACACGGTGCAATGGGTATAGAATGGAAGTAACTGCAAAGGGCCTATTGGCCCATATTTCTTGATGCTTCTATATTGGAGCGGAGTCTTGAAGTGGGTAGAATATAGTTGTGCATTAATTGGCTGTTAATTGCTGGTGTTGACTTCTTGATGTGTAGTGCCTCGTAGATATCAAGCCGCCTGCTGTCGCTGTATCTATCGATGATTTCTGTGTTGTTTGTTAAGATTTCTCTGGTGATGGTTTGGTTGTGGGAAGAGATTATATGTTCCTTAATAGAGCCCTGTTGCTTATGTATTGTTAATCGCCTGGAAAGAGATGTTGTTGTCTTGCCTATATACTGAGTTCTTTGAGGCTTACAGTCCCCAAGTGGGCATTTGAAGGCATAGACGACGTTGGTCTCTTTCAAAGCGTTCTGCTTTGTGTCTGGAGAGTTTCTCATGAGTAGGTTAGCCGTTTTTTAGGTTTTATAGTAAATCGTCAATTGTATCTTCTGATCTTTGTCTGTAGGGATAACATTCCTATTAACAATATCTTTCAGGACCCTTTCCTCCGTTTTATGAGCTGTGGAAAAGAAGTTCCTGTAAAATAGTCTAATAGGGGGTACAGGTGTTGTGTTAGTTGTCTCTTCAGAAGTTGCATGGCGTTTCACCTTCCTTCTTATGATGTCTTCAACGAAACCATTGGAGAAGCCGTTGTTGACTAGGACCTGCCTTACCCTACAGAGTTCTTCATCGACTTGCTTCCATCCTGAGCTGTGGCTGAGAGCACGGTCGACATAAGCGTTAACAACACTCCTCTTGTACCTGTCTGGGCAGTCACTGTTGGCATTGAGGCACATTCCTATGTTTGTTTCCTTAGTGTAGACTGCAGTGTGGAAACCTCCGCTCCTTTCCATGACTGTTACATCTAGAAAGGGCAGCTTCCCATCCTTCTCCATCTCGTAAGTGAAACGCAACACAGAATTCCGCTCAAATGCCTCCTTCAGCTCCTGCAGACGTCTGACATCGGGTACCTGTGTAAAAACGTCGTCAACATACCTGCAGTATATGGCCGGTTTCAAGTTCATGTCGACTAAGACCTTCTGTTCGATGGTACCCATGTAGAAGTTCGCAAACAGGGGAGAACCCATGGCGACCCCATCTACTTGCTTATACATGTGCTCATCCGGGCTCAAGAAGGGTGTCTCTTAAGTACAAGCTTGGAGTCGTTTCCTTAGAATGTTTTCTGGTATGTCAAGAGGTCCGGCCTGTACTCCTCTTGACATACCAGAAAACATTCTAAGGAAACTACTCCAAGCTTGTACTAAAGAGGAACTGCTTTTACCGACAGGAGAAGGGGCGAGGGCGTGCCTCTGGCGCCTTAAAACCAGCTGCTCCGGGTAGATGGGACTCGATAGCCTGGGAAGGCAGCCCATCTTGGGGAAGGAAAACCCTGATTTTAAACCTCCGCTGCCTTGCGGCCATACCCCTTTTTTGGGAAAGGCTTCAGGAGTCAACCTCGAGAAAAACCCGGAGTTGGAGCCCCTAAGGCAGTTCGTTGTTGACGTCGACCTCGTTCTGGCAGCTCCTGCGACGTTGCTGGAACCATGCCTATTGGCATTTGCCTTTCTATTGGATAATTTCAGCAACGTGGAGAGGGGGACCTGCTGCATGGGTAACAGCTTCTCCTCCATATCTACCTACCCAGGCTTTGCGCCCTGTTAGGGTGCAACTCCATAGTCTTTAGACTGAAGGATGCCTACTACTATATATATATATATATATATATATATATATATATATATATATATATATATATATATATATATATATATATATATATATATATATATATATATATATATATATATATATATATATATATATATATATATATATATATATATATATATATATATGTTACGGTAATCTCCTGCCTAGCAGTAGATCCTGCCTGATTTACTGCATGCTCCTTTACCGCTTATTCATCAACGTATCTGCATGCTCCAACATCACCGACAGCAACAATACGTGCCCAAAATATATGGGTGTCTAGACACACCTCCTTCTCCCTCCATCCTCCAGTACCCGTGACTCCTGCACCTGCTGTCTTGACGGGGGACTAGACGCCACCAGCTAACGTTTAACTGCCGGCCGATTATTAAAACTCCAGAATTTGTGCCAACTATGACGTCACACCCCATATATAAGGGTTTGCCAGCGTCCAGCTCATGACCGGCTCACCGTAGCCTATGCTACATGGACATTTCGTTCTGAGTAGGTGAATCTAAAACAACAACAACGTCCAGCTTAACATACTACCCTTCGAGTGCTCTCAGCTGTAACATCTACTCTCGTCCTCGGGGTGACGGTAGACGCACACAGCATTTTGTATAAAGTATTACCTGCACCTTTGTTATTTAACGTAAATTTCACAAATATATATTTCTTTTTTGATTGTGTGTAAGCCAAGTAGATAAGGGGTTTTGTTTTCATTAACTGTTACTTGTCATTTTATGTAAAATTAATCATTTTTTATTATATTAAATGTTTGAAGTTTTTATTCTCTTTGGTTTTTACCCACAGTTCTCACACAGTAGAGGACACATGCAGTCTTGTTTACTTTTTTTTTGTTATTAATGTGCGACGGGCACAACACAAGCCCGCCTAGCCACTCCTCTATTCCAGATTCTCGTCACAATATACAAAATTCTTTCAACTTACCTTCAATATATTTTGATTATTCCCGTTTAAATACAATTTGAATCAAGAGTTAACTAACATCGAAAGTTAATAATTTGCTTTTCCAAGAAATTTCCGTAGTTATAACACACTCTTCACTAAGGTTCCTGACGATAAGAATGAGTTTCATCAGGTGAATGTTTCTTATCTTTGGTGTTAAATGAAGCAAGTTTACTGGAGTGGTGAAGCTGTGCGTCACGAGATAAAGTTTTCTCGGTTAGTGGTTGGGTCTATGGAGAGAAGTCCAGTCTCACTATTTACAACTAACTCTCTCTTCCTGGAAAGAGTTAGTGCCAACAGCATTATTACAACAGATCTTTTCCCAAATGTAATCTGAGAGAAGTTGCTCATGTTTCCTCAGTGCGACAGGAAGGAAGCACTTTGTTCCTGGTCAATAATAGTTCGATCCTTCTATCACATTCAGATATTAACTTGGAACAAATGGGAATTCTGGCATAGGTGCCAGAATTCCCATTTGTTCCAAATTTGGATATATACCCTGGGTATACAGGGCACCAGATACCCTGCCCTGTATATACAGGGCACCAGATACCCTGCCCTGGGTATACAGGGCACCAGATACCCTGCCCTGGGTATACAGGGCACCAGATACCCTGCCCTGGGTATACAGGGCACCAGATACCCTGCCCTGGGTATACAGGGCACCAGATACCCTGCCCTGGGTATACAGGGCACCAGATACCCTGCCCTGGGTATACAGGGCACCAGATACCCTGCCCTGGGTATACAGGGCACCAGATACCCTGCCCTGGGTATACAGGGCACCAGATACCCTGCCCTGGGTATACAGGGCACCAGATACCCTGCCCTGGGTATACAGGGCACCAGATACCCTGCCCTGGGTATACAGGGCACCAGATACCCTGCCCTGGGTATACAGGGCACCAGATACCCTGCCCTGGGTATACAGGGCACCAGATACCCTACCCTGGGTATACAGGGCACCACATACCCTGCCCCTAGGTATACACGGCACCAGATACCCTGCCCTGGGTATACAGGGCACCAGATACCCTGCCCTGGGTATACAGGGCACCAGATACCCTGCCCTGGGTATACAAGGCACCAGATACCCTGCCCTGGGTATACAGGGTACCAGACACCCTGCCCTGGGTATACAGGGCACCAGAGGCATGCTGTACGTGGGAGAGTACTTGTCATTACATAATCAACAAATCAACCAAGTCACCTGAAGAACGATAATTTAATAGGCCCGACCGATAAATTTCCTCAGCTATTTATTAATGTTTCATTGTTCCTAGGCTCCATACACACTTGTGTGACTTGTATTATAGATTCAACAGAGCAGAAGAAGTTGTTAAAGCCATTGGGCATAATGTTACTGAAGCGACCATAAGAGTCATAAATACTCATATTCCGCCTAAATAACACAGAAACAAGAAACAAGTAACACTTAGTGAGCCAGCAATAGGCTTAGGGCCCGCGCAGGAATATCCTTGCAAAAAAAACAATATTATTCATGACAGGGCAGAGAGGCTGCACCGACATGTCTTCCAACTTTCATGAACATTTGCCAGAATTTTTGTTCATAAAGCCACATGGAAATATTTGAAGAAAAACTAATCAAAAAATGATTAAAGCAATTTTATGATGAGCAGCTGACGGCGAGATGACCCGAGACACTACGACAGCAGCAGGCGGGGCTGAGGGGCCCTTGTGCCCTGCTCCGGATATTTACTGTCAGTAGAAGCGGTGAGGACGGGCAAGATGGCGGGTGGAGGAGTTGGGGTGGAGAGAGGGAAGGGGAAGATGAGGGCGGAGAGGAAAAACGGAAGGGAAGAGTGGGTGGGAAGAGGGATCCTGGTTAGAGGAAGTATACTTCTCTTAGAGACAACACCCCAGAACCACAGGTGACAGTACAAGGAGCGCCAAGTTCCTGTGCGACGTGCCCAGCGAGGCGGCAGCGACCGAAGGACACCCGCGCCAGCTGCTCATCACCAAGCTTCGGTATCTATGCAGGACTCTGGTTATGGTCAACCTAATGTAAGATTCACAACCAGAGAGATGGACGTGAAGCACTTTGGCGTGCCCGGCGGGCCGCCCGCACCTCACCATAAGGTAGGCTCGGCATTGCTGGTGAGTGTACAACACTATGTTAAACTCTCTCACTCAATGTTTATACTGGAGGACAGAAGAAAATGTATATATGCTGGTTAGCATTGTAAATGTGTGGCCACGTCTGTGGTAGAAAAAAAAATATGTTTATACTTGTTAATAAGAACAACCAAAAATTAATGCATGACGCCAACAGCTCTATGAGTATTGTTTGGATGACGCCGAGAGCGTCGTCCGGACGCCATTATTAATTGTCGATACAAATGCGTAGATAGAGCAGCTGTACTTAACTGTTAACACAAAATTCTGGGATATGTCGAACACTCACTCTAGGTCCTGAAGGAATGTCCATAACAACTTACTATCCCCTCCTCTCTCTTCATGGTAACTCTCTCCACCCTTCCTCCCCTTCTCTCCCTCCCAGTCACCACTCCCTCCACTCTTCTCCCCCAACATCACCTCCCCTCGTCTGTTCTGAAAATTTAATGCTAAGAAACACTGAAAATAAAAACGGCTAAAATCTTTACGAAACACGCATCAGAAGGGGTTCTTACAGATGCCAATATTTCTTAAAGGGTGGCACTGGGATGGACCCCCGACTGGACTATGACAGTCATATACGCCCATGTGTCATCTTGCAAAGTTAGGTGATCCTCTAGACACGTATGAGGTCCTACTCTGGAGAGAGACACATTCTATTTAATAGATATATATTAATTAAACAAGAGGATTAGTAGTGCTGAATTTTTCTTCATTATGTTCACTGGTGGTGTAGTTTTCACTGTAAGCCTAACCAGCTACTTACTTCCTTACATAATAACCATGTACTGCATGATGGGCTACAGTACTGTACTTTCACTGTATTGTACTTGTGTTGATTTCGGGGATCAGCGTCCCCGCGGCCCGGTCGCCGACCAGGCCTCCCTGTAGCTACCTAGCGTGAGCCAATCACATCAAATGTAGACCCGTGTGTGTAAGGAACATTGCGGCTCAGTTGAGTGTATTCTTCCCGCCACAGATCACATAAGGACTTTGCGGCCAATTATCCCAACTGGTTAAAATAACCATCTTGCAATTATTTCGTCCTCATATGGATATTAAAAAATATCCATATGATTCTAGTTATGCATAGCAGCTGTAATGATATCATGAACTATATGATATCAGCAACACACGATAGCAGCAGGAATTCAGTTGGGAGTAAACTCCAGAAGGCCAAGATAACCACACAGTGGCCACACATGGTTCTTTACGGTGTTACTTGGCCGTGAGAAGTGTGAGACGACCCTGGCTAAACGGACCTTTACATCAGCCGTGTCCTCGGGTGTCCTGGTGAGCGAGTGTTGGCGCTGCCTTACTTCCCTGACAGGAAGGACGCGAGTGTTATGTAGCACTATTATAAACCACACGAGGATAGTGGATCACCTCGTAAACAGCCCTGTACGGCGGCGCTGGTGGCCGCCCGGAGCATCACCTACCAAACTGTCCTCCACTTCCGTCCCCACCCGCGGCCGCCCTCTCCCTCTCTCCCTAGTGCTTTTACCTCACTCTCTCCTTCCCTCCTACCCTCGCCCCTCTCTATTCCTCCATGGCTACTAGACTTTACTCCACCTTATGTTTTGTCAAATGTTTTCTAGACGGTAACCTCAAGCAAGACACTCAAGCAACAAGACTAACAGACACTCAAGCAGAAAGTACAATATATAGACAACATATCGCCATCGTTACAGTATTGGGCAGCGTCACTCATCCTGTGAGTGGACACACCGCCATGGTTACAGTATTGGGCAGCGCCACTCATCCTGTGAGTAGACACACCGCCATCGTTACAGTATTGGGCAGCGTCACACATCCTGTGAGTGGACACACCACCATAGTGACAGTATTGGGCAGCGCCACTCATCCTGTGAGTGGACACACCACCATAGTGACAGTATTGGGCAGCGTTACTCGTCCTGTGAGTGGACACACCGCCATAGTGACAGTATTAGGCAGCGTCACTCATCCTGTGAGTGGACACACCGCCATCGTTACAGTATTGGGCAGCGTCACTCATCCTGTGAGTGGACACACCATCATCGTTACAGTATTGGGCAGCGTCACTCATCCTGTGAGTGGACACACCACCATAGTGACAGTATTGGGCAGCGCTACTCATCCTGTGAGTGGACACACCGCCATCGTTACAGTATTGGGCAGCGTCACACATCCTGTGAGTGGACACACCACCATAGTGACAGTATTGGGCAGCGTCACTCATCCTGTGAGTGGACACACCACCATAGTGACAGTATTAGGCAGCGTCACTCATCCTGTGAGTGGACACACCGCCATCTTGAGAAGATTTCGGGGCTTAGCGTCCCCGCGGCCCGGTCCTCAACCAGGCCTTCTTTTTGTTACACCCCCCCCCCAGAAAGCAGCCCTTAGCAGCTGTCTAACTCCCAGGTACCTATTTACTGATAGGTAACAGGGGCATCAGGATGAAAGAAAAAATTGCCCATTTGTTTCCGGATCCACCGGGATCGAACCCAGTTCCTCAGAACTACGAATCCGATGCGCTGTCCACTCAGCTGTCAGGTGCCATAGTGACAGTATTGGGCAGCGTCACTCATCCTGTGAGTGACGATACCGCCATAGCAGAATGTTCAAACACAACACCCCATCCCCCCCCCCCTAGTAGGAAGAAAACCCTCTGGGCTGTTTATCCTGTCACTTGTACCCAGAGAAGCAATCGACAGGTTTATCCTTATCCAAGAGTCTGGGCAGTGAAAGACAGGATTAAACTCATGGTTTAACAAAGGATGTAAAGAAACAAAGTGTATAAGCACGAGGGTTTGGAAAACTACAGGAACAAAAGAAGGAGGGAGAGAGCAGAATGAAGTACCAGAGAGTCAGGAATATGTGAGAAGTGGAGAGAGAGAGAAGGACAAGGACATAGTAGATAAAGTAAAAACCTAACCCAAGCTGTTGCTCAGCCACATCTGAAGGAAAATAACAATAAATCAATAGGCGATGAAACCGTTGACCTTCGAAGACACATTTACAAAGAATTACAGCGAAGTGTGTGAGGAACTCGACACATTTCGGGTGGGTCCCTCAGGGTGACAAGCACCGTCACCCCGCCGGGAGAACCAGCGCCAGAAAACGTTTAAAATCAATCATCTATCCTGTGAACCCAGGCGATATGTGCGCCAGGCGTCGCAACAATCCGGACCGTTGAATAGGAATGCCTAAACAGCAGCATCAAAATCCAATCCCGGCGGGGAGACGGTGTCCGGCCCCGGCTTGGCCGATAGGTGCCGGGAGTTGGCGGGTCTTGGTGGGCTCCTGGTGTGCCCTCAGTCGTGGTGGGCGGCCGGCTTCTGCTCTGCCGGAGGGCACCGGATGGTTTTTTGCGTTTTAGTTGCGGGCCGAGTTTTTGGTTTTGCTACCCAGTGTTCTCTGTGTGGGGCGGGGCCGGTGCTCGTCACCCTGAGGGACTCCTGGGGCTCCCCAATCATCTGCCTGTCTGTGCGTTTATTTGCCGCGAGGCGTATTAGTTTCCGGTGATATGCGTCATTCGTTTCTCCATTAGGTTTTGGGATTATCCCTTCACGGGTACGCCGGGGCGCATCCGATCCCACGATCGTCGTCGCCCCTAAATTAATAACAACAACAATAACACTCAAGATAATGTTCTACACATAGATATGTGTATGTTATACACTAATTAAAAATGTTTGTGCGGTGTTTACCGCTGATTTTCCAGTCAGTAACACTACACGACCGCTCCCGAGTTCGTTAACACAGAGAGTGACGGGTACGAGGGCTACCCTTGTCTGTCTTTTCTTGGATGCGAATAGGTTGTTGCTAGAGGCAGAATTACTGATTAGGTTTTATAGTTGTAAGCGATTATATTGAGATAACGTTGAATTACAGGATTAAGGTAATAATAGTGATTTAAAGATGATTAAGTGTTACTTTGCTATGATTAAATTCTTAATTATAGAAGGCTTTCGACGTCGCGATGTCGACGTCACATAGCTAAGTGATCTGTCGTGATCTATCATGTAAAGAGCTTGGTCGTGAAGATCCCAGGTCGTGTGGCCATTTATAGCCCAAGTAATGATTCACGTGGTCCATTGTCCACAAGGTTCATGGGATGTACCTACATACATTAAGATTTATATGCATCTACGTGGTGGAATCTTTCCACAAGACTGCCAGTCGTGACAGAATGGTCTGTTAGTTTCCCACAGCCAACTTCATGTGGCATATTCCAGAGCAACTGCAAGTGCACTAAGGTACGCACTACCTGCACCTGCCCGAAACGCTACGCGTACTAGTGGCTGTACAAGAATGTAACAACTCTTGTATATATCTCAAAAAAAAAGGTGGGAACACTATCCTTGTGAAATCACAGTGCACAACGTGGGTTTATAAAACTATCTTTGGTCTTAGTACTGGGCTAAAACATAGCTTGTCTGGTATCTCTTGATGCTAGCAGCATAATAATGCCACGAGGACCATCGTGTGTTTAGTCAATGAGAAAAGAGCGAGCATAACATTTCTTATGCTGTAAGCCAGTAGTAGGCACTGGCCATCTTGGAAGGATGCTGACGGGAATATTCTGCTTCAGGCAATGGCCGGAAGATTAGGTCAAGTCACCCTTAATGGTCAATCCAGGATCGATGACGCAGCCATGACATCTCGAGCTATATCACCTGGAAGACAGCGACCCACTATGCTCAGATGCCTGTATAATAGCCGATTGCTGACTGGCCAATCCCAGAAACAAAGACCGGAACTGAAAAGAGTATGCTTCCCGCCCCAAGTTAACTTTCCCTGCCCAGAACACCAGTCATAGAAGACATGCGCGCTTTTGCTTACTGACCAATAAGTAGAAACATTGTCATTGTCCCTGGGTCATCAAGTACACTACAACATGCTCATTTGTCGTAAACATGTTACAAACGGCCAGATGTTGTTGTGTAATATTTTCGTTAAATTGAGTGAAGCGACTGTGAAAAGAGTACCATGAGATACGTCCAGAAGCAACAGGACTGTGAGAAAGTGTACCACTATGATCTTGTTGTATCTAAGTCATCGGTATAGTTGAAATACATATTTTTTGTAGCAAACGTAGTGTGTAAACTAGAAGTGCCACTACAGATGATCTAAAGGTGAAGTGCCTTAATGTGAGTTAGGAGGAAAGTCTTAGACAACCACTGTGTTCCTGTTGCTCACTTGTCTACCACAGGACGCCTCTAGCGGTACACCTCACACACCACCTTAGTGCGGCCCTTCAAGTGTGTCTGTCTGCTTGCTGTCTGTGTGTTATCTACTGTGATGCCACTTACGGTCGCTGTAGAGAGCCACCGCGACTCTTGAGGGACTGCAAAGCTCAGAGCATCCCGAGACCGACAAGTGTGAAGATTGGCTGTTCAGATCTCTTGCGAGCTGTGTGCTCAAGTATGACAGTATGAGGCCGGTGAGCTGTAACTACTAAAATCTGGTTATTGTATTATTGTTTGTCTGTAGGTCAGTCCCTTTGATGAGTCGAGTTGCTCACCTTGCTACACACCTGCACACCTGGTGTAGCAGTTGTGCAGGTACTAGACACCTCCATGCAGTTGCCTCGATAAAAGCCAAACGTATATGAATACACTTTGGTTTCCTGTCCCCCAACACAATGAATTATATATATATATATATATATATATATATATATATATATATATATATATATATATATATATATATATATATATGTAATAACATCTAGCACTAAACTGAATTCAGCCTTAGGTTCGTCAAACTTTCACAGACAAGTGTGAGTGAGTTCAACACTTGCATGGGTCCGTCAGGGTGCCATAATAACCCGGTGACAAAACCAGGACTGTCGTTGCTCTCATCACAACCTGCCATTAGAATCCTATCAACATTAGCTTCCCATTCCAGACCTTTTATGGCTGGTCCCATTGTGTCCACTTCCCGTTTTCTTTGGCGCCGCCGCGTAAAGATGTAGTAAAAGTGAACTAATTTATTTTAATATCGCTTATATACATATTTTGTATTTAAGTAAATGAATTGAGATGTATTAACTACTTAGGACATAAAGTGTTGTCCATCTGCTTAGCTATAACATATATTCAGCTACACATGAAACATTTCTGATTTTACAAAGAAATTATTTATATTTTTCTGCCGTGACGATTTATAGTGTTACACCTTGTGTGTTGCCATGCTGGACACATCTTGTGTGTTGCCATGTGGACAACATCTTGTGTGTTGCCATGTTGGACAACACCTGTGTGTTACCATGTTGGACAACACTTTGTGTGTTGCCATGTTGGACACACTTTGTGTGTTGCCATGCTGGACAACATCTTGTGTGTTGCCATGTTGGACAACACCTGTGTGTTACCATGTTGGACAACACTTTGTGTGTTGCCATGTTGGACAACACTTTGTGTGTTGCCATGTTGGACAACACTTTGTGTGTTGCCATGTTGGACAACATCTTGTGTGTTACCATGCTGGACAACACCTTGTGTTTGCCATGTTGGACAACACTTTGTGTGTTGCCATGTTGGACAACATCTTGTGTGTTACCATGCTGGACAACACCTTGTGTGTTACCATGCTGGACAACACCTTGTGTGTTACCATGTTGGACAACACCTTGTGTGTTGCCATGTTGGACAACACTTTGTGTGTTGCCATGTTGGACAACATCTTGTGTGTTACCATGCTGGACAACACCTTGTGTGTTACCATGCTGGACAACACCTTGTGTGTTACCATGCTGGACAACACTTTGTGTGTTGCCATGTTGGACAACATCTTGTGTGTTACCATGCTGGACAACATCTTGTGTGTTACCATGCTGGACAACATCTTGTGTGTTACCATGCTGGACAACACCTGTGTGTTACCATGCTGGACAACACCTGTGTGTTACCATGCTGGACAACACCTCGTGTGTTACCATGCTGGACAACACCTGTGTGTTATCATGCTGGACAACACCTGTGTGTTACGCTGGACAACATCTTGTGTGTTACCATGCTGGACAACACCTCGTGTGTTACCATGCTGGACAACACCTGTGTGTTACCATGCTGGACAACACCTCGTGTGTTACCATGCTGGACAACACCTCGTGTGTTACCATGCTGGACAACACCTGTGTGTTACCATGCTGGACAACACCTCGTGTGTTACCATGCTGGACAANGTATGATACATGCACATATGTACTATATTAGGTCTAGAGAAGTTCAGGTTTGGTTGATGTCTTTTGTCCGGTACAAAATTAATGGTGAAATCGTGAACTTTTCTCATGTTCAGCCGTCCACTTTTGTCCGGCCGGCCAACTGCGTCTGTGACTACTATAAGTTACAGTACTAACACTTACTTATGTAGTAACTTATAAATATTATGCGTTTTAGATAAGAGGATGAACAGGTACACAGACCTTGTTCTAAGACCAGGACAGGATATTCCAACCACGCAAGGCTAGATAACGAGACCATGACCAACCACGCAAGGCTAGATAACGAGACCATGACCAACCATGCAAGGCTAGATAACGAGACCATGACCAACCACGCAAGGCTAGATAACGGGACCATGACCAACCACACAAGGCTAGATAACGGGACCATGACCAACCACACAAGGCTAGATAACGGGACCATGACCAACCACACAAGGCTAGATAACGGGACCATGACCAACCACACAAGGCTAGATAACGAGACCATGACCAACCACGCAAGGCTAGATAACGAGACCATGACCAACCACGCAAGGCTAGATAACGAGACCATGACCAACCACGCAAGGCTAGATAACGAGACCATGACCAACCATGCAAGGCTAGATAACGGGACCATGACCAACCACGCAAGGCTAGATAACGGGACCATGACCAACCACACAAGGCTAGATAACGGGACCATGACCAACCACACAAGGCTAGATAACGGGACCATGACCAACCACACAAGCTAGATAACGGGACCATGACCAACCACACAAGGCTAGATAACGAGACCATGACCAACCACGCAAGGCTAGATAACGAGACCATGACCAACCACGCAAGGCTAGATAACGAGACCATGACCAACCACGCAAGGCTAGATAACGGGACCATGACCAACCACGCAAGGCTAGATAACGAGACCATGACC
This sequence comes from Procambarus virginalis, assembly GCA_020271785.1. Classification (NCBI taxonomy): domain Eukaryota; kingdom Metazoa; phylum Arthropoda; class Malacostraca; order Decapoda; family Cambaridae; genus Procambarus; species Procambarus virginalis. Next base: position 13,151,753 of record WNGS01164858.1, read on the forward strand.
AACCATGCAAGGTTAGATAACGAGACCATGACCAACCATGCAAGGCTAGATAACGGGACCATGACCAACCACGCAAGGCTAGATAACGAGACCATGACCAACCACGCAAGGCTAGATAACGGGACCATGACCAACCATGCAAGGCTAGATAACGGGACCATGACCAACCATGCAAGGCTAGATAACGGGACCATGACCAACCACGCAAGGCTAGATAACGAGACCATGACCAACCACGCAAGGCTAGATAACGGGACCATGACCAACCATGCAAGGCTAGATAACGGGACCATGACCAACCACGCAAGGCTAGATAACGGGACCATGACCAACCATGCAAGGCTAGATAACGGAACCATGACCAACCATGCAAGGCTAGATAACGGAACCATGACCAACCATGCAAGGCTAGATAACGGAACCATGACCAACCATGCAAGGCTAGATAACGGGACCATGACCAACCACGCAAGGCTAGATAACGAGACCATGACCAACCATGCAAGGCTAGATAACGAGACCATGACCAACCATGCAAGGCTAGATAACGGGACCATGACCAACCACGCAAGGCTAGATAACGAGACCATGACCAACCACACAAGGCTAGATAACGAGACCATGACCAACCACGCAAGGCTAGATAACGAGACCATGACCAACCACGCAAGGCTAGATAACGAGACCATGACCAACCACGCAAGGCTAGATAACGAGACCATGACCAACCACGCAAGGCTAGATAACGGGACCATGACCAACCACGCAAGGCTAGATAACGGGACCATGACCAACCACGCAAGGCTAGATAACGGGACCATGACCAACCACGCAAGGCTAGATAACGGGACCATGATCAACCACGCAAGGCTAGATAACGGGACCATGATCAACCACGCAAGGCTAGATAACGGGACCATGACCAACCACGCAAGGCTAGATAACGAGACCATGACCAACCACGCAAGGCTAGATAACGAGACCATGACCAACCACGCAAGGCTAGATAACGGGACCATGACCAACCACGCAAGGCTAGATAACGAGACCATGACCAACCACGCAAGGCTAGATAACGAGACCATGACCAACCACGCAAGGCTAGATAACGGGACCATGACCAACCACGCTGATCAACACAGGCAGGGAAACCACGAGCAATATATTCTTCAGAACCAGTTGTGAACAGTGTGGTAGACAGACAGGCAACTCTCCCACTACATGCCACCATCAACGGGGTTCTCTCACAGCTAAGAAAGACTGCCCATGAAATATGCTCTAAAATGCCTCTTCAAAATTAAAAACGAATATTTTCTTTCTAAACATTAAAGAATGTTGCCTCATCATAAGTTGAGAGTTCCAAGTTATGGGAACTTGTAATATTTAAATGTTACCTTTTAAGTTGGAGTAAAACACTAAGGAACCAGAACTGCAAGTTTGTATTTAATCTTCCTGTCCATCTTCGCATGAAACATTTACCCAACCTAAAAATTAAATATAGAGACTACGCTAATGAACAAATCCACAAGGGCCGTAACGAGGGTTCGAACCTACGTCCGAGAGGATCCCAGACGCTGCCTTAACCGACTGAGCTACGACATAATATAAGAATTGCAACTGGGAAATCATCCTGACCTACCACGGATCCTGCGGTAAATTAGCGTAGAGACTACGCTAATTTACAAAACTTTTTACACGTACGACAAATATAGTTGCCACATTGAGGCCGCAGTTATTTTTTGTTTGCTTAGTTTATAATGTAGGCCGTAGTCCTTGTGTAAGTTGTGCCAGCGAGAGAGGTCAGTCACACAATGGACTAACGAACCAATGGTCTTTGATGTAAGCAATTTACACGTGTATTTAACTGCTTACAGGCAGTTTTAATGTGACTCAAATTTGTGATTAGGCTGCCAAGACAATTGAAGCTTTCTAGAATACTTGTAGGGCACTAGGACAGTTGTAGCACTAGGACAGTTGCAGCACTAGGACAGTTGCACCACTAGGACAGTTGCACCACTAGGACAGTTGCACCACTAGGACAGTTGCACCACTAGGACAGTTGCAGCACTGGGACAGTTGCAGCACTAGGACAGTTGCACCACTGGGACAGTTGCAGCACTAGGACAGTTGCAGCACTAGGACAGTTGCACCACTAGGACAGTTGCACCACTAGGACAGTTGCACCACTGGGACAGCTGCACCACTAGGACAGTTGCAGCACTAGGACAGTTGCAGCACTAGGACAGTTGCACCACTAGGACAGTTGCACCACTAGGACAGTTGCACCACTAGGACAGTTGCACCACTGGGACAGTTGCAGCACTGGGACAGTTGCAGCACTAGGACAGTTGCACCACTGGGACAGTTGCAGCACTAGGACAGTTGCAGCACTAGGACAGTTGCAGCACTAGGACAGTTGCAGCACTAGGACAGTTGCAGCACTAGGACAGTTGCACCACTAGGACAGTTGCACCACTGGGACAGTTGCAGCACTAGGACAGTTGCAGCACTAGGACAGTTGCAGCACTAGGACAGTTGCACCACTAGGACAGTTGCACCACTAGGACAGTTGCACCACTAGGACAGTTGCACCACTAGGACAGTTGCACCACTGGGACAGTTGCAGCACTGGGACAGTTGCAGCACTAGGACAGTTGCACCACTGGGACAGTTGCAGCACTAGGACAGTTGCAGCACTAGGACAGTTGCAGCACTAGGACAGTTGCAGCACTAGGACAGTTGCACCACTGGGACAGCTGCACCACTAGGACAGTTGCAGCACTAGGACAGTTGCAGCACTAGGACAGTTGCAGCACTAGGACAGTTGCAGCACTAGGACAGCTGCACCACTAGGACAGCTGCACCACTAGGACAGTTGCAGCACTGGGACAGCTGCAGCACTAGGACAGTTGAGGTGAATGTGGTTTAGGGAGATGGTTCAGTTAACCCATAATAATGATGGTAAGGGAACAACTCGGGTGGAGGAGCAGCTGACTGTATATGACGACGTCAATATTGCCAACATGTTTACATGTTGCTCCAGTTGTTGTAAGTCCAGGATGTTGCAAAGGCCAGGAGTAACTACCCAAGTCTGTAATGCAAGGAACTATTTATTGCCAAATAGCACGGTCGGCCATGCCACGGTGTTCAGTATTTGCTATATGGACTAATACCTTTAAAAGCCCTTCTCATCAGCCTTTCCCTTGTGGCGGAGGGCGGGGGCGTGCTGGGGGCGGCACTCCGGTGATTGTGGCGTGAGGCGCGGGCGTTAACCCAGACACAACAACTGAGCTGATCACGTCTCCACGCCTCGCACAACCTCTGCCCTCAACCTCGCCTCGTACTAAAAAATAATAGTGATTAGGAACAAAGTGAGTCGTTTGGTTTTATAATTACAAGAGGAAATGACAGTGATTAGGAGTGAAGAAACGAGATGGGGATTACATGATGGGACAGGAGATACCACTAATGGTGAGGGGGGGGGGGGCACGATGCGGCATCATGCCCACAGAGGGCACCACGGTACACGATGCGGCATCACGCCCACAGAGGGCACCACGGTACACGATGCTGCATCACGCCCACAGAGGGCACCACGGTACACGATGCGGCATCATGCCCACAGAGGGCACCACGGTACACGATGCGGCATCACGCCCACAGAGGGCACCACGGTACACGATGCTGCATCACGCCCACAGAGGGCACCACGGTACACGATGCGGCATCACGCCCACAGAGGGCACCACGGTACACGATGCGGCATCACGCCCGCAGAGGGCACCACGGTACACGATGCTGCATCACGCCCACAGAGGGCACCACGGTACACGATGCGGCATCACGCCCACAGAGGGCACCACGGTACACGATGCGGCATCACGCCCACAGAGGGCACCACGGTACACGATGCTGCATCACGCCCACAGAGGGCACCACGGTACACGATGCTGCATCACGCCCACAGAGGGCACCACGAGCTACTACTAACTTGACATTTTCTTTTGTTCTTGGAGTGGTGGGTAACTATAGTAAAATTATTACTAATACACTCAATATAAACACATTTCGCAGCTCGTGTTCACCACATGAAATGGGCGATGGCCAAATGAGAAACATCCAATTTCTACGCTGTTCCTTTACACCAACCACCAGACCTTCACACCAACCACCAGACCTTCACACCAACCACCAGACCTTTACACCAACCACCAGACCTTCACACCAACCACCAGACCTTCACACCAACCACCAGACCTTCACACCAACCACCAGACCTTTACACCAACCACCAGACCTTCACACCAACCACCAGACCTTCACACCAACCACCAGACCTTCACACCAACCACCAGACCTTCACACCAACCACCAGACCTTCACACCAACCACCAGACCTTCACACCAACCACCAGACCTTCACACCAACCACCAGACCTTCACACCAACCCACCAGACCTTCACACCAACCACCAGACCTTCACACCAACCACCAGACCTTCACACCAACCACCAGACCTTCACACCAACCACCAGACCTTCACACCAACCACCAGACCTTCACACCAACCCACCAGACCTTCACACCAACCACCAGACCTTCACACCAACCACCAGACCTTCACACCAACCACCAGACCTTCACACCAACCACCAGACCTTTACATCAACCCACCAGACCTTGAAAAAAACATGCTCAATCGTTTCCGTCCTCCTCGGTGGAGAGCGAAGGTAGTAGAGCACACTTGTGCTACGATAAATAAGAAATCATAACACACCGCCAAGTCATGCCAAATTATAAAGGTAACCCTAACCAGACACAGCAGGGACTTGCTTAATTAACTGTCTCAGGTGAACAGCATATCCTCTTTGAGAAGTAAGTAATTATCAAAAGAAGGCACCAAGCCGGGAAGGCTATGTAGCACCATCAAATGTGCTGAAATATGCATGACCGTAAGAGGAACAATGCAGTTTGGACAATAAGGAGCAGGGCGCTCCATTAAGTGTGCATGAGTTACGCGTATATGGCCAATACGCAACCTTGCCAGAGCCGTCTGGTGGTAGGAGGAAGGCCATGGGGACACACTACTCTTAAGAGCACGCAGTTTGTTACCAGTAACAGAAAACCAACAACCCTGCCAACGGGCAAGGATGGAGGAATGAATAACTGGGTAAAATCCGGAATAAGGAATACCTATACGGGAGATGGGACAAGTGCGGATAGCCTCCTGGGCGGCCCCGTCCGCACACTCATTTAAGGACACCAATATGGCTGGGAAACCAGCAAAACTCAACTGTCTTAAATTTACTGGACATAAGAAACAGCCAATGTTGAATCTCAACTACCACCAGATGGGCTGGATTAAAGGACTCCAGAGCCATGAGGGCACCGAGAGTCAATTACAACAACAAAGGAGGATTGACAGCGAGAAAGCAGTAGACAAAGAGCATAGAGAATAGCATAAAGTTCTGCCGTGAAGATGCTAATCTCCTGAGGCAGGCGACACATATAGGTGTGGTCATGAAAAACAACAGAGAAGCCTACACTGTCTAGACTTAGACCCATCGGTGAAGACGAAAATGGAGCGGGAGTGTGAAGAAAAGTGCTCAAGGAAAAGACGTTTCAGAACAGTAGGAGGAGTAAAAGCTTTAGTGACGTGGGTCAGGGTTTTACAAAATTTAGAAAGGTGGAACCCTCCACGGGGGCAAGGACGGAACAACACGTGTGGGGAATTGACCAGTGAGATTTATATTTATTTAATTTATATTGATTTATATAGTAATTTATATTTTACGTTAATTTATATTTTCGATAGCAAACTGTTTGTTGTTTGAAATGGACTGTATTTCTTAAAAGTCTCACAAATAACTTTCCTTACACATTCTAGGGAGTTTATGGTTTGTTTATGTAGTCTATCAATCAACTTATTGATTGGTAGACATTCCCTACAATATTACTAGGTGTTAAACTATAACTACACTGTATTAGTTGATACCGGAGAAGCCTTATCTGATAAGAAGGCTTGAGCATTAATGGTGTAAGTGGGTAGCCAGCCAGTCACGTGGTCTCCCTCTTTGAGTGGTTCCACGTTAATGACTTCATTTCTCAATTTACCTGCCAACGAGACTGTACAGTAATATTTGCTGCACATAAATAATTTTGTTAACAGGTATATTATAATATTCTGAAATAAAAGGATGAGAATATTGTTCACTTTGGTGTTTTGTTTATATACGGCATAACCATAGCAGTAAATTACACAATAAAATTAGAGCTCTACAAATCATTTAGTATACTGTATGGATGTAATGCCTTTCCTGGAAACGATGGTGTCGATTTGTGCTGTCTAACTCTTCTATAATATCTTGTATGGTACAAATAATCAAGATGGCAGCACGACAAGTTTGAACTGTCAGGTTAAAATGGCAACTGACTGAGGCCTCCCTCTCACTGTCCACATCTCTTGTTCTCCAGATGCTTCAAGAAGGGTTAGAAGACCCTCATTTACTCTACTTTGGTACTGATAATTAAGTTAATTCAAGGGAAATGATTTTATGATGGTTACAGTCCCGAGACCAAGGTATTAAGAATAATTCCCAACAGAATTAGCTGGTGAAATTAATAGCGACGTAGCAATGATATCCCCTGTTTTCTATGAGTGACTTTGTTAGTACAATGCAGCAGCAATTATTTGCCTATTGTATTAAATGTTAGTAAATGGAGGTTGGGTTTTCCGACAACAAGAGAAATATTGGTAACACTAACCGAAAGAGACTTTTGGAGGCGAGACAGCCGGACAGAAAGAGGGAAGTGGTGAAGGGAAACAGGGACCACAAGAGGGGGGTAAAAGTCAAAGGACAACACAGGTGAGAGTGAGGGTGTTGTAAGGACCGCGCAAGGTAGTGAAGACAGTAGCGATCACGGCGGTCCTGGAGAGACAGGACACCGGTTTCAACATGCAGGCTGAGGGTAGGAATCGAACGAAAGGCTGAGGCGTAACCCAGCATGGTGCAGAGCGTCAAGACGGTGAAGAGTAGGAGAAGCAGACGAGTAAGCAGGACAACCATAGTCTAATTTAGACAGTACGAGAGAGGAATGCAAAGAGAGGAGCGTTCGCCTATCTGCCCCCCAAGAGGTATGGGATAAGACCCTAAGTAGGTTAAGGGCCTTAGAGTATTCAACACGGAGGTAAGAGATATGGGGCGACCAAGACAACGAGTGTCAAAGATTAACCCCTAAAGCCTAGCGGAACCTTTGTACACAAGGGGATGACCATAAAGCGACAAAGAGGGACGAAGAACGAGCTGCTTCCGTGTAAAAGTCATAGCACAAGGCTTGGTTGCAGAAAACTTGAAGTCATATGATTGGTGGCCCAGGACGACACGGCATCAATCGCAAGTTGAAGCCGTCGTTGAAGGAGAGTCATCACCCCGACAGCAAAGGGTAAGATCATCGACATAGAGTGCTGAGAAGATGCCAGAGGTAAGGGAGGAAAGAAGACTATTGAGCGCAACAAGGAAAAGAGTAGTACTTAGAACACCACCTTGGGATACACCGTATTGCCGAAAAGAGGCAGAGAGAGCAGTACCAAGCCACACTCTAAAGGAACAACTTGAGAGGAAACCCTATAGGAAGAGAGGGAGATTACCACGAAGGCCAAAAGAACGGAATTGGGACTGAATGTGGTATCTCCAGGTGGTGTTGTATGCCTTTTCTAGGTCAAAAAGGACAGCGACAACGGAGGTCTTCGCAGCAATAGCAGTACAAATATAGACCTTCAAGTTCATCAAGACATCAGTGCTGTGGTACTTGTGAAAGCCAAATTGAAAATGGGAGAGGTGGTGATAGTGTTCCAAGAACCACATCAGATGGACATTGACCATACGCTCAATGAGTTTGCAAACACAACTCGTGAGGGCAATGGGGCAGAAGTCTTTATGGGATGTCCCTAGAGACCCTGGTTTCTGAATAGGAAGAACCACTGCCTGGAGCCAGTCCTCAGGGGCTGACGACGACTCCCAGATACGGTTATAGAAATTTAGTAAATACTGAGACGCGCATGGAGGGAGATGGTGAAGCATCTCATAATGTCATCCGAGCCCACTGCTGTAAAATCACAGAGGGTCAGGGCGGACTGAGTTCGGAGAGAGAGAATGGACCGTTATAGGGAAGTTGGAGATGAGTGCGAAAGTCTAGGGGAGAGGATTCGAGAACGGGCTTACGATTCAGGAGAGACAGAGGAATATGAGAACTGGAGCTAACGTCGAAAAGTGGGAACATAGTTCGTTCGCGACTGCTACCGGATCCGCCACAATATTACCATGGAGGTGAAGGCGAGACATCTGGAACAAACTTACTCGCCATCTTGCGGATTTTCTTCCTGATCCGGGGCAAAGGAAACGTATCGGACGTAATTATGGAGACATAAGATTTCCAACTCTCATGTTTAGCTGAACAGATGGCCACCGCACTCGCGTTCCGAAATAAAATAAAAGAAGTGGCCATCTGCCAGCATCGGTGTTTCTTCCAGGCTGCCCGCTTACGGCGAACAGCTCGAACACAGTCTGCATTCCACCAGGGAATGCACTTCCGCGTGCCTCGGGAGGTAGAGCGAAGAATGGAGTGGAGAGCAGCACTGAATATGGTGTCATGAAAAATGAGGAGGGCTCGAGGGAGAGGTCAGAGAGAGTAGCATGTAGGGTGAATAGGTTCCAGTCAGCCTTGGCAAACTGCCACCTAAGGAAGGAGAGGGGAGGATGAAAAGAGAAAAAGGTGACAAGAATGGGAAATGGTCACTGTTATGGAGGTCATCAAGAACCCATCATATGAAATCTAAGTAAAGAGACGATGAGCAGAGAGAAAATCAACACAGGGGAGAGTGCGAGTGCGGGAGTCCACTTGAGTGGGTTCACCAGAATTTAGAAGAGACAGGGAAGAAGAGAGGACAAACGGTTCAAGAAGGCGTCCCCCGGGTGTTTGTCAGAGCATTACCCCAGAGGGTATGCCGACAGCTGAAATCACCAAACAGGAGCACAGGCTCTGGTAAGGAGTCTAATAGGTGCCTAAGATCAGGAAGAGAACATTGGACATTTGGGGAAGATAAATGGAACAGACCGTATACCATTTACTCACAAAGAGACGGGCTGCAGAAAAATTGGAGAAGCGGCTGAAAAAGTAGAGGGACAAAGGGAATATCAATATGATTCAAGAGAGCAGTAGAGTTATGGGCCCCAGCAAAAGCTGGGGAGGGGGGAGAGAAAGCAATATCCACGAAAGTGACAAGGACGAGCAAAGAGCATCAGCTCCTGGAGACAAACACAAAGTGGTGAAAACTGTTATCGAAAGTTTGCATAAAATCTACGAATATTCTATTGAAGAATAGACATTGTCAAAAGGAGAGAGAACAGCAACAGAGAAAAATGAAGAAACAAAGGCCAAGAAGAACACAACATACTAAAGAAGATCAGGATCAGGATCAGGATCAGTAAAATCAAGGTTAGGGGGCATGGGCAAATTGAGCAAGAACGGTGGAGTTAAGGGAGCGGGAGAACGGACCAGTAGCAGGCGGACAGGGCCAGAAGTTGGGGAAGGCAATGGAGAGGGGCGGTCAAGGAAAGCAGGGGGAGGGGGCATAAACAGGGAAGTGCACCTCAGCAAGGTGGCAACCGAGAGAGAATTGATGACTAAAGGAACTTCCAAAGCCGGGACAGGGGGCTCAACCACCGAAATGAGAGAGAATGCAGAGATAAAGTCTGAGTCAGAGGAAGAAAGCGATGCCTTCTTACCAGCCAGGAAGTAAGAAGGAGAGGAGCCAGGCTTACGTTTCTGACTTTGAGAGACAGGTGTGCCAGCAGCAATGTTCTGGGCGACAGCCTCCATAGTCTCAACAGGAGAAGAATGGGAGCAATCAACATGAAGATTGCTGGGAGGATGATGGACAACAGCCTGGACAGACAGGTGGTGTGGAAGGCCAAGAGACAAGGGGAGGGCTGGGAAGAAGGATCGGGAGGAGACGGGAAAGAAGAAACAAGAGACACGGCAAACTGAGAAAGAAGGAGGGAAACGCCAGACGGAGAACCAGGAGGAGGACCTCTTGCCTCAGAACGTAAAGCAGCGGGGGAGGAGTCAGTAGGCGTGTCCGGGTCCAAGGCCTAGAAACGGTTGAGAGACTGAGAAAGGAGGTGTTGGGATTGAGTACTACAGATGTTGGAGGTAGCATGTTTGGAGCAGATGCTCTTTTGTTTATGATCTTGTTAATAATATTTCATGTACCTGATAATTGTTTTGTTGTTGTTACTGGCGGAGAATAAAACCATGTGGACGAAGATTGTTTCTCTTACCACAACCTTAACAGTGGCGACGAGGATTAAACATCTCTGGCAGAGAGCCTGGGTACGAGACATGGTGTGAGGATCAAGAAAGAGTAGGGTACGTCATGTGGACGAGTGGACGCTTCGCATATACCAGTTGAGTGTGCTACCACCGTAGCCATGGCTACGCCGCTCATGTCAATAGAGCCGTTTAACACTGCCAAGATCTCGTTGGACCTGTGGCTCAGCCTGCTGGAAGCAAACTTTCAGTACCGGGAGATTAAGGAGGACGCCAACAAGAAAGCGGTACTCTTAGTTTCACTGGGTTCTGAAGTGTATAGTGTTCTCGGAAATTTGTGTGCACCAGAGCTACCTCACACGAAGACCTATGTAGACCTGATTGCTCTGCTTAAACGTCAGTATGTGGTGAAACCATCATATCACAGGAGTTTGATGGATTTCCAGAAGAGGACGAAAAAGCAGCAGGAATCCGTACAGGATTTATTTGCGGAATTGAAGGCTTTGGCTAACCACGGCAACTTCGGAGCACAGTTGGACGGCAGGGTTAGGGACCAGTTGTTCATGGCAGTGGAAAAGGAGAATTATTTCCCTAACCTGGTGGCAGAAAATTTGGATCTACAATCGATGACTTCATGGACAGTGCTCGAGAAGATATTCAACCTGGAAAGGGCTTTTGGAAGTAAGACTTCTACTCAGGAAATTATGGTCGTACAGGGCCAGACCAGATGTAAACACTGTGGATACAATCACATAAGTAGCAAGTGCAAGTTTCGTGCATATATATGCAACTTTTGTAACAAGGAGGGACACTTGCAGAGTGTGTAGAGAATATATGAACAGGAACAGCAAGGCCTGGGAGAGGAGACGACCAGGGCATGCAGGAAGAAGAGGTAGTGGTACTGTGGTCAAGGCAGTAGAGGAAGGTAAACCGTCTGAAGAAGCTGCAGGTGAGGAAAACCGACTATATTCGGTGAAAGAAAAGGTATGTTCAGTGAAGTCACAAGTGGTGAATTTTGTAATTAATGGGAAGTTAGTTCCCTTGGAACTGGACACTGGTGCTGCAGTGTCAACATTGTCTAGAGATTGGGCAGATACCTTGCAATTGAATGTAATACCAGGTAAAAAATCGTTAAGTGCTTATGATAATGTACCGATTAAGGTCTATGGCAAGGTGTCGGCAAAAGTAGGTTATAATGGAAAAGAAATTGTCCAGGATTTTTATGTAGTGGATTCACATAATCCTAGCCTGTGTGGTAAGGATCTCATGGAAAAAGTGGGAATTTTCTTGGCGGGCCTAGATGAATTGTCGATAGTTAAAACAATTAAAAGTGCCGAACAAATGTTAGATAAATATTCAGTAGAGGCAGATAAGCCAATTAATAGCAGGGTGGCAAAAATTCACCTGAAAAGTGGGGCTTCACCTAAATTTTTCAAGGCAAGAACAGTGCCGTTTCATTACAAGCAATTGGTAGAATCAGCCCTGGAAAGCATGTGGCAGAAGGCATCTTAGAGCCAATTACACATAGTGAGTGGGCAGCCCAATTGTACCAGTGTTGAAGGCAGATCGGAAATCCTTGAGAATCTGTGCAGACTTCAAGAACTAAACAACCGCATACACTGTGAGAAGTACCCTTTACCTAAGATAGATGAGTTGTTGTCAGTGGTCTGCAATGGGGCAATTTTTTCTAAGATTGACCTGAAAGATGCTTACTTGCAAATCCTGTAGAGGAGAGAGCCAGAAGTGTTAGTGATTATACCCACAAGGAGTTATTTAAGTATAAAAGACTTCCTTTTGGACTCTCCTCGTTTCTCCAGCAATTTCAGAGATTCATGTCCCTGTTGTTAGTTAACATGAAGGCGTGGCTAGTTTTTTAATGACATTATTGTATGCGGAGACAATGAGGAGTGCATGATGCTAGATTAGAACAAGTTTTGAATCTTTTGCAAAAGCACAATGTGAAGATCAATAAGGGAAAAACAACGTTGAAGACCAAGGCCATTGAATACCTGGGGTACCATATTTCAGGTAAGGGCTTTACTCCTTCTCACAAAAATGTAGCGGCAATAGTAAATGCCCCAGCCCCAACATCAGTTGGGGAAGTACAGTCTTTTGTTGGGATGGTTACATATTTTTGTAAGTTCGTGAAGAACTTTTCAACAAAATTAGCACCNGCCCCCACACACACAATAACAGAGATGTCAGCATACTCCCCGGCCCCACACACACAATAACAGAGATGTCAGCATACTCCCCGGCCCCCACACACACAATATCAGAGATGTCAGCATACTCCCCAGCCCCCACACACACAATAACAGAGATGTCAGCATACTCCCCGGCCCCCACACACACAATAACAGAGATGTCAGCATACTCCCAGGCCCTCACGCACACAATATCAGAGATGTCAGCATACTCCCCGGCCCTCACGCACACAATAACAGAGATGTCAGCATACTCCCCGGCCCTCACGCACACAATACGCATACAATTATAAATTCGTACAAATGAAACTCGACAAACATACTGAGTTGATAATTTAAGAAAAACTATAAGAAAGAAATAGAACAAAAGTCCCTAAAATAATGAAAACAAGTAGAATACATCTATGATTCTGAGTGAATGACGGAACATCTGTACTTAGTCACCTGCTGAAGAACAAAATAATGATGTGCAAATTAAATATCAACGCCAACAGAGCCGTACACACCTACCTGGTGGCAGGTACATCTCGCATTTCCCGCCATTTTTTCCTTCCTTCCTTTCATTCGCGACCAGTTTCCGAGCGAGGAGTCGCGTGACGTACGAGGCGCCGCCTGGCGGGAGGTCGGCCGGCCGCAACATTATCATAATCATTAATATAAACTTGACACATCTTCTCGCACCGTTTCTTGCTGCGAGGGAAGTTATCCGCGACGCTCAAGCTGTGGCTGGGTAATTATCCTAAGAATGACAGTGAGAGAGAGAGAGAGAGAGACTGCTTGCTGTCTCTCCTCTGGCGCCAAATTTTCCCGCCACCCGCGTGTGGACTTGATCAACTTGTCCTCCTACAAAGAACGTCGGTTTCCGCACGTATGCGTTACATAAGGCCAAACATTGTCATACTAGAAAACAGAAGCAGCTCGCGAAAGTGACGTACTGTCCCTTTTTCTCTTTTGGGTCTTCTGGTTGGTAAGGAGAGGACACTTTTAAATTGACCGTTTTGTTGACGTTGGGAAACTTTAGGAGGACGGGCTGGGCGATCACGTGAGAGATGATGGATTCACGTAAATCCTGGAGCCCCAGTCCTCTCCTGTGACCCCGGTGGCCCTCCTGTAGCTGCAGTCTCCTTCCTCTGGCTGCACTCTGCAGTCTGTGTGACTCACAGCAAGGGTTGCACCCGCCGGGGCCTCACGCCTGGCTGTGCTTGCAACAAGGAGCGGGGAACCATTAGCATACGGGGACGCCATCTTGTGTATTACGACCTCTGAAAGTACACATGCCTTTCTTCCCTCGGGGACTCGCTGAGAGGCTGTGTAAAATAATACTTTAAGTCTACGTTAATATGTAATAATACTTTAATGTCTCTCAAGGATGCCTTATGGGCATCGAGGAGAGGTGCATTAGGATGATAAGGATGTACCACTATAAGGATGTATCACCATAAGGATCACTATAAGTGTACCACTATAAGGATGTACCACTATAAGGATGTACCACCATAAGGATGTACCACCATAAGGATGTACCACTATAAGGATGTACCACTATAAGGATGTACCACCATAAGGATGTACCACCATAAGGGTGTACCACTATAAGGATGTACCACTATAAGGATGTACCACTATAAGGATGTACCACTATAAGGATGTACCACTATAAGGATGTACCACCACAAGGATGTACTACCATCCTTGTGGTGGTACAGTCGGGTCGTGTTCGACTCACAATCGAAAATTCCGGGGTTGGAATCGCGGTGCGGGACAGAAATGGTTGGGCACGTTTCCTATCACCTAATGCGTCTGTTCACCAAGCTGTATATAGGTACCCAGGAGTTATAGCTTGTTGTGAGAGTGTATCCTGAGGGGGGGGGGGGACCTCAACATAAGCCTAACGTATACGGACCTTGGCTCCCCCGCCCCGCCCGTCTCCCAAGCATCATGGAGTCGGGTTCGACCCCCGCTGGGACTATACAGCCCCGTGACTGAGCCCTCGTGGCCACACAACAGTAATGGGACACCTGGTTGTATAACGGTCGCCGGATCGTGTTCCAGGGAAAGTTAATATGGTAAGGCTTAAGGTGAGTCAAGGGAGGGGGGGGTCTGGGCCTGATGACGTCACACGCCCTCTTGGGCTCACCTGTGTACAATTGGGACCCGGATTCACGAAGCAGTTACGCAAGCATTTACGAACCTGTTCATCTTTTCTCAAGTTCAAGTATGTTTAATGAGACAAGAAAGAACTACATCTCAAAGGATAGAGTAGCTTAGGCTATTTCTACCCATCTTTTCTCAATTTTAGCGGCTTTGTTTACAATTATTAAACAGTTTATGAGCTCCGAAGCACCAGAAGGCTGTTTATAACAATAACAACAGTTTATTGGGAAGTTTTCATGCTTGTAAACTGTTTAATAAATGTAACCAAAGCCGTCAAAGATTGAGGAAAGATATACTCGTTCGGAAGTACTTGTGTAACTGCTTCGTGAATCCAGGTACTAGTTACTAACGCCAGGAAGCACAGTTTACCAACAGACATCAACATATAGGCCTACCCAGCCTCCAGACAAGACAGTACTCATACCAACTATTGGTCGAACGTACAAAAATGATCTGTTGCACCTCAATAAATTTAGTTTTGAACTACTGGAATATAACAAATTGCACGCTTTAAATTGCAACATTAACTAGGCAACCTAAGATAACCTATTCTAGGCTTAAATAAGAAATCCTGGGTATGATACATGCACATATGTACTATATTAGGCCTAGAGAAGTTCAGGTTTGGTTGGTGTCTTCTGCCCGGTACAAATTAATGGTAAAAAACGTGAACTTTTCTCATGTTCAGCCGTCCACTTTTGTCCGGCCGGCCAACGGCGTCTGTGACTACTATAAGTACAGTACTAACACTTACTTATGTAGTAACTTATAAATATTATGCGTTTTAGATAAGAGGATGAACAGGTACATAGACCTTGTTCTAAGACCAGGACAGGATATTCAAACCACACAAGGCGTGATAACGAGACCATGACCAACCACGCAAGGCTAGATAACGGGACCATGACCAACCACGCAAGGCTAGATAACGGGACCATGACCAACCACGCAAGGCTAGATAACGGGACCATGACCAACCACGCAAGGCTAGATAACGGGACCATGACCAACCACGCAAGGCTAGATAACGAGACCATGACCAACCACACAAGGCTAGATAACGAGACCATGACCAACCACACAAGGCTAGATAACGGGACCATGACCAACCACACAAGGCTAGATAACGGGACCATGACCAACCACACAAGGCTAGATAACGAGACCATGACCAACCACACAAGGCTAGATAACGAGACCATGACCAACCACACAAGGCTAGATAACGAGACCATGACCAACCACACAAGGCTAGATAACGGGACCATGACCAACCACGCAAGGCTAGATAACGAGACCATGACCAACCACACAAGGCTAGATAACGGGACCATGACCAACCACGCAAGGCTAGATAACGAGACCATGACCAACCACACAAGGCTAGATAACGGGACCATGACCAACCACACAAGGCTAGATAACGGGACCATGACCAACCACACAAGGCTAGATAACGAGACCATGACCAACCACGCAAGGCTAGATAACGAGACCATGACCAACCACAAGGCTAGATAACGGGACCATGACCAACCACGCAAGGCTAGATAACGGGACCATGACCAACCACGCAAGGCTAGATAACGGGACCATGACCAACCATGCAAGGCTAGATAACGGGACCATGACCAACCACGCAAGGCTAGATAACGGGACCATGACCAACCATGCAAGGCTAGATAACGGACCATGACCAACCATAAGGCTAGATAACGGGACCATGACCAACCATGCAAGGCTAGATAACGGGACCATGACCAACCACGCAAGGCTAGATAACGAGACCATGACCAACCACGCAAGGCTAGATAACGAGACCATGACCAACCACGCAAGGCTAGATAACGGGACCATGACCAACCACGCAAGGCTAGATAACGGGACCATGACCAACCACGCAAGGCTAGATAACGGGACCATGACCAACCACGCAAGGCTAGATAACGAGACCATGACCAACCACGCAAGGCTAGATAACGAGACCATGACCAACCACGCAAGGCTAGATAACGAGACCATGACCAACCACGCAAGGCTAGATAACGAGACCATGACCAACCACGCAAGGCTAGATAACGGGACCATGACCAACCACGCAAGGCTAGATAACGGGACCATGACCAACCACGCAAGGCTAGATAACGGGACCATGACCAACCACGCAAGGCTAGATAACGGGACCATGATCAACCACGCAAGGCTAGATAACGGGACCATGACCAACCACGCAAGGCTAGATAACGGGACCATGACCAACCACGCAAGGCTAGATAACGAGACCATGACCAACCACGCAAGGCTAGATAACGAGACCATGACCAACCACGCAAGGCTAGATAACGGGACCATGACCAACCACGCAAGGCTAGATAACGAGACCATGACCAACCACGCAAGGCTAGATAACGGGACCATGACCAACCACGCTGATCAACACAGGCAGGGAAACCACGAGCAATATATTCTTCAGAACCAGTTGTGAACAGTGTGGTAGACAGACAGGCAACTCTCCCACTACATGCCACCATCAACGGGGTTCTCTCACAGCTAAGAAAGACTGCCCATGAAATATGCTCTAAAATGCCTCTTCAAAATTAAAAACGAATATTTTCTTTCTAAACATTAAAGAATGTTGCCTCATCATAAGTTGAGAGTTCCAAGTTATGGGAACTTGTAATATTTAAATGTCACCTTTTAAGTCGGAGTAAAACACTAAGGAACCAGAACTGCAAGTTTGTATTTAATCTTCCTGTCCATCTTCGCATGAAACATTTACCCAACCTAAAAATTAAATATAGAGACTACGCTAATGAACAAATCCACAAAGGCCGTAACGAGGGTTCGAACCTACGTCCGAGAGGATCCCAGACGCTGCCTTAACCGACTGGGCTACGACATAATATGAGAATTGCAACTGGGAAATCATCCTGACCTACCACGGATCCTGCGGTAAATTAGCGTAGAGACTACGCTAATTTACAAAACTTTTTACACGTACGACAAATATAGTTGACACATTGAGGCCGCAGTTATTTTTTTTGTTTGCTTAGTTTATAATGAAGGCCGTAGTCCTTGTGTAAGTTGTGCCAGCGAGAGAGGTCAGTCACACAATGGACTAACGAACCAATGGTCTTTGATGTAAGCAATTTACATGTGTATTTAACTGCTTACAGGCAGTTTTAATGTGACTCAAACTTGTGATTAGGCTGCCAAGACAATTGAAGCTTTCTAGAATACTTGTAGGGCACTAGGACAGTTGCAGCACTAGGACAGTTGCAGCACTAGGACAGTTGCAGCACTAGGACAGTTGCAGCACTGGGACAGTTGCAGCACTGGGACAGTTGCAGCACTGGGACAGTTGCAGCACTGGGACAGTTGCAGCACTGGGACAGTTGCAGCACTGGGACAGTTGCAGCACTAGGACAGTTGCAGCACTAGGACAGTTGCAGCACTGGGACAGTTGCAGCACTAGGACAGTTGCAGCACTGGGACAGTTGCAGCACTGGGACAGTTGCAGCACTGGGACAGTTGCAGCACTGGGACAGTTGCAGCACTAGGACAGTTGCAGCACTAGGACAGCTGCAGCACTGGGACAGTTGCAGCACTAGGACAGTTGCAGCACTAGGACAGTTGCAGCACTAGGACAGCTGCAGCACTAGGACAGTTGCAGCACTAGGACAGTTGCAGCACTAGGACAGTTGCAGCACTAGGACAGTTGCAGCACTAGGACAGTTGCAGCACTAGGACAGTTGCAGCACTGGGACAGTTGCAGCACTGGGACAGTTGCAGCACTAGGACAGTTGCAGCACTAGGACAGTTGCAGCACTGGGACAGCTGCAGCACTGGGACAGTTGCAGCACTAGGACAGCTGCACCACTAGGACAGTTGCAGCACTAGGACAGTTGCAGCACTGGGACAGTTGCAGCACTGGGACAGTTGCAGCACTGGGACAGCTGCAGCACTAGGACAGTTGCAGCACTGGGACAGCTGCAGCACTAGGACAGTTGAGGTGAATGTGGTTTAGGGAGATGGTTCAGTTAACCCATAATAATGATGGTGAGGGAACAACTCGGGTGGAGGAGCAGCTGACTGTATATGACGACGTCAATATTGCCAACATGTTTACATGTTGCTCCAGTTGTTGTAAGTCCAGGATGTTGCAAAGGCCAGGAGTAACTACCCAAGTCTGTAATGCAAGGAACTATTTATTGCCAAATAGCACGGTCGGCCATGCCACGGTGTTCAGTATTTTGCTATATGGACTAATACCTTTAAAAGCCCTTCTCATCAGCCTTTTCCCTTGTGGCGGAGGGCGGGGGCGTGCTGGGGGCGGCACTCCGGTGATTGTGGCGTGAGGCGCGGGCGTTAACCCAGACACAACAACTGAGCTGATCACGTCTCCACGCCTCGCACAACCTCTGCCCTCAGCCTCGCCTCGTACTAAAAAATAATAGTGATTAGGAACAAAGTGAGTCGTTTGGTTTTATAATTACAAGAGGAAATGACAGTGATTAGGAGTGAAGAAACGAGATGGGGATTACATGACGGGACAGGAGATACCACTAATGGTGAGGGGGGGGAGGGCACGATGCGGCATCACGCCCACAGAGGGCACCACGGTACACGATGCTGCATCACGCCCACAGAGGGCACCACGGTACACGATGCGGCATCACGCCCACAGAGGGCACCACGGTACACGATGCGGCATCACGCCCACAGAGGGCACCACGGTACACGATGCGGCATCACGCCCACAGAGGGCACCACGGTACACGATGCGGCATCACGCCCACAGAGGGCACCACGAGCTGCTACTAACTTGACATTTTCTTTTGTTCTTGGAGTGGTGGGTAACTATAGTAAAATTATTACTAATACACTCAGTATAAACAAATTTCGCAGCTCGTGTTCACCACATGAAATGGGTAATGGCCAAATGAGAAACGTCAAATTTCTACGCTGTTCCTTTACACCAACCACCAGACCTTCACACCAACCACCAGACCTTCACACCAACCACCAGACCTTCACACCAACCACCAGACCTTCACACCAACCACCAGACCTTCACACCAACCCACCAGACCTTCACACCAACCACTAGACCTTCACACCAACCACCAGACCTTCACACCAACCACCAGACCTTCACACCAACCACCAGACCTTCACACCAACCCACCAGACCTTCACACCAACCACCAGACCTTCACACCAACCACCAGACCTTCACACCAACCACCAGACCTTCACACCAACCCACCAGACCTTCACACCAACCACCAGACCTTCACACCAACCACCAGACCTTCACACCAACCACCAGACCTTCACACCAACCCACCAGACCTTCACACCAACCACCAGACCTTCACACCAACCCACCAGACCTTCACACCAACCCACCAGACCTTCACACCAACCACCAGACCTTCACACCAACCACCAGACCTTGACGTCAACCACCAGACCTTCACGTCAACCCACCAGACCTTCACACCAACCCACCAGACCTTGACACCAACCACCAGACCTTCACACCAACCACCAGACCTTCACACCAACCCACCAGACCTTCACACCAACCCACCAGACCTTCACACCAACCCACCAGACCTTCACACCAACCACCAGACCTTCACACCAACCACCAGACCTTCACACCAACCACCAGACCTTCACACCAACCACCAGACCTTCACACCAACCCACCAGACCTTCACACCAACCACCAGACCTTCACACCAACCCACCAGACCTTCACACCAACCACCAGACCTTCACACCAACCCACCAGACCTTCACACCAACCCACCAGACCTTCACACCAACCACCAGACCTTCACACCAACCACCAGACCTTGACGTCAACCACCAGACCTTCACGTCAACCCACCAGACCTTCACACCAACCCACCAGACCTTCACGTCAACCCACCAGACCTTCACATCAACCCACCAGACCTTCACACCAACCACCAGACCTTCACACCAACCCACCAGACCTTCACACCAACCCACCAGACCTTCACACCAACCACCAGACCTTCACACCAACCCACCAGACCTTCACACCAACCCACCAGACCTTCACATCAACCACCAGACCTTGACGTCAACCACCAGACCTTCACACCAACCACCAGACCTTCACACCAACCACCAGACCTTCACACCAACCCACCAGACCTTCACACCAACCCACCAGACCTTCACATCAACCACCAGACCTTCACACCAACCCATCAGACCTTCACATCAACCACCAGACCTTCACATCAACCACCAGACCTTCACATCAACCACCAGACCTTCACATCAACCACCAGACCTTCACATCAACCACCAGACCTTCACGTCAACCCACCAGACCTTCACACCAACCCACCAGACCTTGACGTCAACCACCAGACCTTCACACCAACCACCAGACCTTCACACCAACCACCAGACCTTCACACCAACCACCAGACCTTCACACCAACCACCAGACCTTCACACCAACCACCAGACCTTCACACCAACCCACCAGACCTTCACACCAACCACCAGACCTTCACACCAACCACCAGACCTTCACATCAACCACCAGACCTTGACGTCAACCACCAGACCTTCACACCAACCACCAGACCTTCACACCAACCACCAGACCTTCACACCAACCACCAGACCTTCACACCAACCACCAGACCTTCACACCAACCCACCAGACCTTCACACCAACCACCAGACCTTCACACCAACCCACCAGACCTTCACACCAACCACCAGACCTTCACACCAACCACCAGACCTTCACACCAACCCACCAGACCTTCACACCAACCACCAGACCTTCACACCAACCACCAGACCTTCACACCAACCACCAGACCTTCACACCAACCCACCAGACCTTCACAGCAACCACCAGACCTTCACACCAACCACCAGACCTTCACACCAACCACCAGACCTTCACACCAACCCACCAGACCTTCACACCAACCACCAGACCTTCACACCACCACCAGACCTTCACACAACCACCAGACCTTCACACCAACCCACCAGACCTTCACACCAACCCACCAGACCTTCACACCAACCACCAGACCTTCACACCAACCACCAGACCTTCACACCAACCACCAGACCTTCACACCAACCACCAGACCTTCACACCAACCCACCAGACCTTCACACCAACCACCAGACCTTCACACCAACCCACCAGACCTTCACACCAACCACCAGACCTTCACACCAACCACCAGACCTTGACGTCAACCCACCAGACCTTCACGTCAACCCACCAGACCTTCACACCAACCACCAGACCTTCACACCAACCACCAGACCTTGACGTCAACCACCAGACCTTCACGTCAACCCACCAGACCTTCACACCAACCCACCAGACCTTCACACCAACCACCAGACCTTCACACCAACCACCAGACCTTCACACCAACCACCAGACCTTCACACCAACCACCAGACCTTCACACCAACCACCAGACCTTGACGTCAACCCACCAGACCTTCACACCAACCACCAGACCTTACACCAACCACCAGACCTTCACACCAACCCACCAGACCTTCACACCAACCCACCAGACCTTCACGTCAACCCACCAGACCTTCACATCAACCCACCAGACCTTCACGTCAACCCACCAGACCTTCACATCAACCCACCAGACCTTCACGTCAACCACCAGACCTTCACACCAACCACCAGACCTTCACACCAACCACCAGACCTTCACACCAACCACCAGACCTTCACACCAACCACCAGACCTTCACACCAACCACCAGACCTTCACACCAACCACCAGACCTTCACACCAACCACAGACCTTGACGTCAACCACCAGACCTTCACACCAACCACCAGACCTTCACATCAACCACCAGACCTTCACACCAACCACCAGACCTTGACGTCAACCACCAGACCTTCACACCAACCACCAGACCTTCACACCAACCACCAGACCTTCACACCAACCACCAGACCTTCACACCAACCACCAGACCTTCACACCAACCACCAGACCTTCACACCAACCACCAGACCTTCACACCAACCACCAGACCTTGACGTCAACCCACCAGACCTTCACACAACCACCAGACCTTCACACCAACCACCAGACCTTCACACCAACCCACCAGACCTTCACACCAACCCACCAGACCTTCACGTCAACCCACAGACCTTCACATCAACCCACCAGACCTTCACGTCAACCCACCAGACCTTCACATCAACCCACCAGACCTTCACGTCAACCACCAGACCTTCACACCAACCACCAGACCTTCACACCAACCACCAGACCTTCACACCAACCACCAGACCTTCACACCAACCACCAGACCTTCACACCAACCACCAGACCTTCACACCAACCACCAGACCTTCACACCAACCACCAGACCTTCACATCAACCACCAGACCTTCACACCAACCACCAGACCTTCACACCAACCACCAGACCTTCACACCAACCACCAGACCTTCACACCAACCACCAGACCTTCACATCAACCACCAGACCTTCACACCAACCCACCAGACCTTCACACCAACCACCAGACCTTCACACCAACCCACCAGACCTTCACGTCAACCCACCAGACCTTCACATCAACCACCAGACCTTCACATCAACCCACCAGACCTTCACATCAACCCACCAGACCTTGAAAAAAACATGCTNTAACCACCAATAATGGTACCATAACCACCAATAATGGCACCACAGCCACCAACAACGGCACCATAACCACCAATAATGGCACCATAACCACCAATATGGCACTATAGCCACCAATAATGGCACCAAACCTTGTCGGGAAGGCTTGGTGCATTCTTTTGATAACTACTTACTAGCCATTCACGTTTTCTGTACGTGGGTCGCTCGGTAAGGTTAGGTTAGGATAGTTTGAGCTAGGTTATGATAGGCTAGGTTAGGTTAGTTTGGGCTAGGTTAGGATAGGCTAGGCTAGGTTAGGTTGTTTGGTACCACATTTTCTAACCATTGTGGCAACAGGAGACGACCGGCTGGATCATAATTATATATTGTAGTTGAGATGTTGTTCAGTTCACTCCAATTACACTTTGTGTGTCGCCTTGAATTATGTGACGTTTTGAGTGTGAAGTTCTTTGGTGAGGGAAAGATGTGCGGGCGACTCCCAGCGTGACGGAGCGTCACCACCCGCGCCCACCATGGCACTAATACACCGCGCTGGTCCAACTCTTATCCAAACACCTGCCGGCAAGGTGGCGGCTCCAGCATGTTGTGTGGTGGAAGGTGGTGGCCTCCAGCATGTTGTGTGGTGGAAGGTGGCGGCCTCCAGCATGTGTGGTGGAAGGTGGCGGCCTCCAGCATGTTGTGTGGTGGAAGGTGGCGGCCTCCAGCATGTTGTGTGGTGGAAGGTGGCGGCCTCCAGCATGTTGTGTGGTGGAAGGTGGCGGCCTCCAGCATGTTGTGTGGTGGAAGGTGGTGGCCTCCAGCATGTTGTGTGGTGGAAGGTGGTGGCCTCCAGCATGTTGTGTGGTGGAAGGTGGTGGCCTCCAGCATGTTGTGTGGTGGAAGGTGGTGGCCTCCAGCATGTTGTGTGGTGGAAGGTGGTGGCCTCCAGCATGTTGTGTGGTGGAAGGTGGTGGCCTCCAGCATGTTGTGTGGGGGAAGGTGGCGGCCTCCAGCATGTTGTGTGGTGGAAGGTGGTGGCCTCCAGCATGTTGTGTGGGGGAAGGTGGCGGCCTCCAGCATGTTGTGTGGTGGAAGGTGGCGGCCTCCAGCATGTTGTGTGGTGATGTACCACACGCCAGACCTGGAGCCTTGCCACATCACCACTTAGCTCACAGAATAAATTTGCACAATTAGCCGAGGTGTTTTGTTAGCGGGGGGGGGGGAGGGGGGGCTAGGTGAGGGGGGGGCGGGGTGAGGGAGGCTCTGTGAGTGGCTAGAAGAGGACGCAAGGAGGGGGGGGGCTAGTATAGGGGGTTAGTGGTGAGGGAGGGAGGGAGGGGCTTGGTGTGCAGAGTGGGGGTAGGTTGCAAGGTCCGGGGGGGGGGGTTAAGAGAGGTGTCGCACAGAGGTGCTTGATCACCCACTTTGCTAAATACGTGTAAGGAATTACTCTTGCAAGATTTCAGATAAGTTTATACACTCAGACAAGCCTCTGGGTGAGCGCACGCATGCGCACCACCAGACCAAGACACTGACAGTAATGCCTTCAGCTCTACCAGAAAATGGCTTCCCATTCCTTCCTTTGAATTAAATCTTAGTCGTCCCTACTGTAGGCTGTAACAGGGTTACATCCTGTTACAACCCTGTTACATCCTTTCACCAGGGACAGCCTGTAACAGAGCATACAAAAATGACTGTGTTCGACCACATATTCTTTCGTCTAGTCGAGGGCGCTAACCACTACGCCACGGAACACCCCAACAATACCTGTGTATTACGGTACACGATGAAAGTGCACATGTTGACTATGTAGCGTGTGGGCAGCTCCAGAGGACGTGCGGGACCAACACTCAAGATACCAGTCACGACTGTGTCTCTCTCAGGGCCGGACACGGCGTGAGGGCCGGACACGACGTGAGGGCCGGACACGGCGTGAGGGGCCGGACACGACGTGAGGGCCGGACACGATGTGAGGGCCGGACACGGCGTGAGGGGCCGGACACGGCGTGAGGGGCCGGACACGGCGTGAGGGGCCGGACATGACGTGAGGGGCCGGACACGACGTGAGGGCCGGACACGACGTGAGGGGCCGGACACGACGTGAGGGGCCGGACACGACGTGAGGGGCCGGACACGACGTGAGGGGCCGGACACGATGTGAGGGCCGGACACGGCGTGAGGGGCCGGACACGGCGTGAGGGGCCGGACACGGCGTGAGGGGCCGGACATGACGTGAGGGCCGGACACGACGTGAGGGGCCGGACACGACGTGAGGGCCGGACACGGCGTGAGAGGCCGGACACGACGTGAGGGGCCGGACACGACGTGAGGGGCCGGACACGACGTGAGGGGCCGGACACGGCGTGAGGGGCGGACACGGCGTGAGGGCCGGACACGGCGTGAGGGCCGGACACGGCGTGAGAGGCCGGACACGACGTGAGGGGCCGGACACGACGTGAGGGGCGGACACGGCGTGAGGGGCGGACACGGCGTGAGGGGCGGACACGACGTGAGGGGCGGACACGACGTGAGGGGCGGACACGGCGTGAGGGGCGGACACGGCGTGAGGGGCGGACACGACGTGAGGGGCGGACACGGCGTGAGGGGCGGACACGGCGTGAGGGGCGGACACGGCGTGAGGGGCGGACACCCACCCGATGTCCTAAGATTTCCCAACGTCAAGAAACAGTCGTACTAATGTGCCTTATCCTAACCTACCAGAGGACCCAAAACAGAAAACGGGTAATATGTCAATTTTGCGAGCCGCTGTTAATGTTCTAGTACGACGACTTTTGGCCATAGGGAAAGTATACGTCAAAATGCGACGCTGTGTTAGGATGGGTTGCTCACCAACCTGTGGTGCTGCTCACCCTCCTGGGCGGTCTAAACGTCATTTAACTGTCGTAAATTGCCCGAGGATCCAAGAACGGAAAACGGGACAGACGGATGCGTTTGGGCAACGTTTCGACTTTTTCTTGATGCTTTGGTTCACTTATTTAATAAATTGGTACCTGGGAGTTAGGCAGTTGTTAGGAAACTTCCTGGCTAAGGTGAGGCGTTGTTCAAGGGTTGGGGGGTAGTGGGGGGCCTAATAGGTCTCTCATCCCCTGAGTAGTGAAACAATGAGGTGTGAGGCAGACACGGTGGGCGGCCACTTGCAGCTCCAGCCTCTCAAACACAAGTCGCCTTCACAATACAGTAAAGCTTGTCCTCCTAACCTAGCCTTACCTAACCTAGCCTAGCCTAACCTAGCCTAATCTAGCTTAGCCTAATCTAGCTTAGCCTAACTTAGTTTAGCCCAACCTAATCTAAACTAGGTTAACCTAATGTAACCCAGCCTAGCCTAATCCAACTAAAGCTAACCTAGCCTAGCCTAGGTTAAAATAACCACACCTAGCCTATGGTAACCTAAAATAAAACCCCAACAATGGTGAGAAATGCTGGACAGATTTTGAGGCCTCTCCCGCTATGAGCGTCAATTAACAACTCACAATTAAAAGGCCTAAAAATATCAGAATGTCAGCATACTCCCCGGCCCTCACGCACACTTTTTTTTTATTAATACATGAGGTACATCTGCATTAGTGCAGCTACCCTAGACTATATGAAGTGGAGTACTGTGTGTCAAAAAAGCTAACTAGTTGATGCTAGAAAATCCCCATCACACAGGATGGTTAGCCATACAGAGGCATGTGATGGGCAATCTGCACTGGCAGATTCCAGAAGCATTTTGAGGATATCATCAACACAAGAGTGAATAAGGCAGCAGTGGTAATAAAAGTCCCCATCTCGCAGGATGGTTAGTCATACAGGGCCATATGTTTAGTAGCCTGCACTGGCAAATTTTGGGTACACTGTGAGGATATCTTCAAGAATACGAGAATGAATAAAGTAATTGCAAAGCTCCAGGTACCTCATGCCAACTGGTCTGAAAAGTCTAATAATTGAGGACATTCAGTGATGTAGTGCGGGAGATCATGCCGTAGTTCCTGCTCACAGAGTTTGCAACTGGAGTGCTCAGGATTGGGAGATCCGTCACCTGCAGCCACCTGCCACAGGTAACGGTAACCCAACCTGATCCTTGCAACCACTGTGTCGCACAGTCTAGTGGACGTTTTGTGCTGCCCATAGATGTAGGTTTCAGATCTGAACAAATCATAGCTTTTTATACTAGTACTTTCAGGTCGTTGGGAGTCAGTAATTTATTTCCTATCAGATCTGAATGTTTGGACCAATACAGTTTTGACAGCAGAGATGGGGATACCTAGATCTAAGTCAACTTCATCCTTGTTACACGCTAATTTGGCTGCAATATCTGTCTCATTATGATGGGTTATATTTATGTGTGAAGGTATCCATACAAAGGAGATTCGAGACCCTTTACTCTGTGCAGCAATTAGATCATTTATAATTGGTAGTATGAGGTTCTTGCTGTCGATCTTCCAAGAGAAGTTTTCGATTGCTTGAAGAGCTAGACTTTGAATCACAAAATATTATTCCTCCTCCAATGTTTTTTAATGTACTGGTAGCTAAGTGTAATGCTGCTAGTTCTGCTTGTGTGGAGGTCAGCCAGTTGTTTAACCTGACACTGACAGTCTTTGTGCAAATATTATTTCTATAAAACCTACATGCTGCTCCAGTCCGTCCGTCCAGTAGAGGATTGGACTGAGCCGTCGGTGTAGACACTGTGCTCGTGAGATCTTAAACTCTCGATGGAGGAGGCAATTTTTTTTTGTTTCAAGTGTGACACTCGCGCACACAATATCAGAGATGTCAGCATACTCTCCGGCCCCCACACACACAATATCAGAGATGTCAGCATACTCCCCGGCCCCCACACACACAATATCAGAGATGTCAGCATACTCCCCGGCCCCCACACACACAATATCAGAGATGTCAGCATACTCCCCGGCCCTCACGCACACAATATCAGGGACGTCAGCATACTCCCCGGCCCCCACACACACAATAACAGAGATGTCAGCATACTCCCCGGCCCCCATACACACAATATCAGAGACGTCAGCATACTCCCCGGCCCCCACACACACAATAACAGAGATGTCAGCATACTCCCCGGCCCCCACACACACAATAACAGAGATGTCAGCATACTCCCAGGCCCTCACGCACACAATAACAGAGATATCAACATACTCCTCGGCCCCCACACACACAATAACAGAGATGTCAGCATACTCCCAGGCCCTCACGCACACAATATCAGAGATGTCAGCATACTCCCCGGCCCCCACACACACAATAACAGAGATGTCAGCATACTCCCCGGCCCTCACGCACACAATAACAGAGATGTCAGCATACTCCCCGGCCCTCACGCACACAATACGCATACAATTATAAATTCGTACAAATGAAACTCGACAAACATACTGAGTTGATAATTTAAGAAAAACTATAAGAAAGAAATAGAACAAAAGTCCCTAAAATAATGAAAACAAGTAGAATACATCTACGATTCTGAGTGAATGACGGAACATCTGTACTTAGTCACCTGCTGAAGAACAAAATAATGATGTGCAAATTAAATATCAACGCCAACAGAGCCGTACACACCTACCTGGTGGCAGGTACATCTCGCATTTCCCGCCATTTTTTCCTTCCTTTCATTCGCGACCAGTTTCCGAGCGAGGAGTCGCGTGACGTACGAGGCGCCGCCTGGCGGGAGGTCGGCCGGCCGCAACATTATCATAATCATTAATATAAACTTGACACATCTTCTCGCACCGTTTCTTGCTGCGAGGGAAGTTATCCGCGACGCTCAAGCTGTGGCTGGGTAATTATCCTAAGAATGACAGTGAGAGAGAGAAAGAGAGAGAGAGACTGCTTGCTGTCTCTCCTCTGGCGCCAAATTTTCCCGCCACCCGCGTGTGGACTTGATCAACTTGTCCTCCTACAAAGAACGTCGGTTTCCGCACGTATGCGTTACATAAGGCCAAACATTGTCGTACTAGAAAACAGAAGCGGCTCGCGAAAGTGACGTACTGTCCATTTTTCTCTTTTGGGTCCTCTGGTTGGTAAGGAGAGGACACTTTTAAATTGACCGTTTTGTTGACGTTGGGAAACTTTAGGAGGACGGGCTGGGCGATCACGTGAGAGATGATGGATTCACGTAAATCCTGGAGCCGCAGTCCTCTCCTGTGACCCCGGTGGCCCTCCTGTAGCTGCAGTCTCCTTCCTCTGGCTGCACTCTGCAGTCTGTGTGACTCACAGCAAGGGTTGCACCCGCCGGGGCCTCACGCCTGGCTGTGCTTGCAACAAGGAGCGAGGAACCATTAGCATACGGGGACGCCATCTTGTGTATTACGACCTCTGAAAGTACACATGCCTTTCTTCCCTCGGGGACTCGCTGAGAGGCTGTGCAAAATAATACTTTAAGTCTACGTTAATATGTAATAATACTTAATATGTCTCTCAAGGATGCCTTATGGGCATCCAGGAGAGGTGCATTAGGATGATAAGGATGTACCACTATAAGGATGTACCACCATAAGGATGTACCACCATAAGGATGTACCACTATAAGGATGTACCACCATAAGGATGTACCACTATAAGGATGTACCACCACAAGGATGTACTACCATCCTTGTGGTGGTACAATCGGGTCGTGTTCGACTCACAATCGAAAATTCCGGGGTTGGAATCGCGGTGCGGGACAGAAATGGTTGGGCACGTTTCCTATCACCTAATGCATCTGTTCACCAAACTGTATATAGGTACCCAGGAGTTATAGCTTGTTGTGAGAGTGTATCCTGAGGGGGGAGAGGGAGGGGGGGACCTCAACATAAGCCTAACGTATACGGACCTTGGCTCCCCCGCCCCGCCCGTCTCCCCAGCATCATGGAGTCGGGTTCGACCCCCGCTGGGACTATACAGCCCCGTGACTGAGCCCTCGTGGCCACACAACAGTAATGGGACACCTGGTTGTATAACGGTCGCCGGATCGTGTTCCAGGGAAAGTTAATATGGTAAGGCTTAAGGTGAGTCAAGGGAGGGGGGGTCTGGGCCTGATGACGTCACACGCCCTCTTGGGCTCACCTGTGCACAATTGGGACCCGGATTCACGAAGCAGTTACGCAAGCATTTACGAACCTGTTCATCTTTTCTCAAGTTCAAGTATGTTTAATGAGACAAGAAAGAACTACATCTCAAAGGATAGAGTAGTTTAGGCATTTCTACCCATCTTTTCTCAATTTTTAGCGGGTTTACAATATTAAACAGTTAATGAGCTAGAAGCACCAGGAGGCTATTTATAACAATAACAACAGTTTATTGGGAAGTTTTCATGTTTGTAAACTGTTAATATATGTAACCAAAGCCGTCAAAGATTGAGGAAAGATTACTCGTTCGGAAGTACTTGTGNAGGTCCTGTACACCACCACAGGAAGGGTCCTGTACACCACCACAGGCAGGGTCCTGTACACCACCACAGGCAAGGTCCTGTACACCACCACAGGCAGGGTCCTGTACACCACCACAGGCAGGGTCCTGTACACCACCATAGGCAGGGTCCTGTACACCACCACAGGCAGGGTCCTGTACACCACCACAGGCAGGGTCCTGTACACCACCACAGGGAGGGTCCTGTACACCACCACAGGCAGGGGTCCTGTACACCACCACAGGGAGGGTCCTGTACACAATCACAGGGAGGGATCCTGTACACCACCACAGGGAGGGTCTTGTACACCAACACAGGGAGGGTCCTGTACACCATCACAGGGAGGGTCCTGTACACCACCACAGGGAGGGTCTTGTACACCACCACAGGGAGGGTCCTGTACACCATCACAGGCAGGGTCCTGTACACCATCACAGGCAGGGGTCCTGTACACAATCACAGGCAGGGGTCCTGTACACCATCACAGGCAGGGGTCCTGTACTCCATCACAGGCAGGGTCCTGTACACCACCACAGGCAGGGTCCTGTACACCATCACAGGCAGGGGTCCTGTACACCACCACAGGCAGGGGTCCTGTACGCCACCACAGGCAGGGGTCCTGTACACCATCACAGACAGGGGTCCTGTACACCATCACAGGCAAGGTCCTGTACACCATCACAGGCAGGGGTCCTGTACACCATCACAGGGAGGGGTCCTGTACACCATCACAGGCAGGGTCCTGTACACCACCACAGGCAGGGGTCCTGTACACCATCACAGGCAGGGGTCCTGTACACCATCACAGACAGGGGTCCTGTACACCATGACAGGGAGTGTCCTGTACACCACCACATGGAGGGTCCTGTACACCACCACAGGGAGGGTTCTGTACACCACCACAGGGAGGGTCCTGTACACCACATGCAGGGGTCCTGTACACCACCACAGGGAGGGTCCTGTACACCACCACAGGGATGGTCCTGTACACCACCACAGGGAAGGTCCTGTACACCACCACAGGGAGGGTCCTGTACACCACCACAGGGAGGGTCCTGTACACCACCACAGGGAGGGTCCTGTACACCACCACAGGGAGGGTCCTGTACACCACATGCAGGGGTCCTGTACACCACCACAGGGAGGGTCCTGTACACCACCACAGGGAGGGTCCTGTACACCACCACAGGGAGGGTCCTGCACACCACAGGCAGGGGTCCTGTACACCATGAGAAGGCAGGGTCCTGCACAATACGTGCAGGGTCCTGTACACCATCACAGGGAGGGTCCTGTACACCATCACAGGCAGGGTCCTGTACACCATCACAGGGAGGGTCCTGTACACCATCACAGGCAGGGGTCCTGTACAACACCCCGCTCCCTACTCTCACTTCACTACACGTCCTATTAATTTAAATCATAAGCACATTTTGAAAATTACATTGATATAATACATGAGTTTTACAATATAATTATTACTTTTAATTACCCTCAACCACTTGGTCGGTTCATCGACGACCTTCTTCCCCCTTGTTGCAATTCGGTGCTCGATTCCCGATGATCCAAGATGTCGGATCCCGTCCCTTCCCTGCGTCCTATCCCAGCTCCTCGTCCTCGTCCCCGTCCCAGTGCTATGTACTGGCTTAGCACTGTCTTCTCATAATTATCTTGACTTAGTTTTAATTATTATATTTAGTAGCTACAAGACAAAGAAAACGGAATGCGCGTCCTGTATTCTTTGTAATATATAATCTATTACATGGTCAATCTTGGGTACAAGTCCAATATATCATCAAGTGTTCCAGTACTCATATATAGTAATTACACAGTTCAGCATACCTCAGCCCAGGGGGGCGAAAGTCAGCCAGTATGGGACATTCTACAATATAATGTTCAAGAGAGTGCATGTTTTCTCTTTCACAAAGTTGACACATTGTGTACTCGACATTTGGGTTTTGAGAAAGCTGCCAGATACGTCTATATCCCAGGCGTATTCTGGCCTCTATAACATCACATTGCCGGGTTCTTGTTCTATTAGTCCCATATGTGAATGTTTCCTCACGATATCTATCATAATATTTAATGCTACAGCTTTCAGGTGTTTGTGAATTTGTTAGGTCGGTGAGGTCTTCATTAGATATTTGTTTAAGTATTCTCTTTGTCACTGCTAATGAAATACCCATATCAATTTCTACCACTGGTTTTCTACAGGCTGTCTTTGCAAGCATATCAACAGTGTCATGCCTTGAGATTCCAACATGTGATGGTATCCATAGGAATTTAATTTCAAATCTGTTTTCTTTAGCAGCTAAAACATTCATTCGAATATCACTGACTATTTTCTGGGTGTCACTAATATGTGCGTTCAATGCCAGGAGTGCACTCTGCGAGTCACAGTTTGTAAGTCCACTGCCTTTGTCTTTTAAAAATTCAGTGGTAAGGTATATGCCTGCAAGTTCGGTTTGAGTTGTTGATGTTGGAAATAACCAACAGTTTTTATACATCATTGTATTTATACAACCAAAGTAGTTACTAAAATTACTAACTTATAGATTTAATCATTATCATGATTTATTCATTGCCAAATTCTTCCTAGTACGTGAGGAACAACAGGCAACAACATGAATTTTCTCCACATTTAGTTGGATTTATAACAAGAATCCACTTTATCATTTCATTTACTAAAAATAGTTAACTTTGATTTCGTAGTATACTATTACTTACTGGAGCTCCCTTATTTAACTAACATTTAAGTATTCTAGAGGAAATTACTTTGATGCAAATGATTTACTTTAATTTCCTCGATTGGCTGCACAACTTTTAGTAAGCCAATTTATGCTACCAGAAATTCTATTTTATCACAGAAGAATTTAATGTGATATTAATACTTGTTATTACCTCTTCCTTCCTTAGTCAATTGCGATAAATATATATTAATTTATGCTCGAAAGCCGCGCATGCGCAATAAGGAGCAGGAGGAAGAGGGAGAGCGTCACTTGACACGTGAACGAAAGCACGGACGCCATTAAGAGCGTGCAGCAGAATTGTGCTTGACCTATTATTTTCGCTCCCACGATCAATTGAGTGGTGCCACGTTATCTGGCACAACACGGCCGTGTCATAGACTATCATATTAGCATCTCCAGAGTCAACGTCTTTCAAGCAGCAGCTGGAGGACGAAGAGTTGCTCAAGTCTTCACATCAACGACTCGAGGCTCGGCTGCTAAGTTTACCCTTTTTGTTATTATGTGGCCACTATTAACATTTAGGCTAGCCGTCGTTAGGCCGAATGCAAACCAACAAAAGCTAGTACGTGTCCTAATTAAATTTACCATCTAATCAGATGATTATCAGTTTATTTCTATAATACAAATTGTTAAGACATTAGCTGATAATTTACTACCATCATCTTCATGATTTAAGATGTAAATGTAATTACCTATTGTGTAGAAGATATCTACAATGTAATTGCCTTTCAGTACCAAGGCGACTTCAACCGAGGTGCTAGGCTTCCCCACCGTTCTGTGCAACAATTTGCCCTATGCAACACGTCGTCGGTGGAGTGTAGCAACCGATTACACCTCACTAGCTCCACAGCTAAGCTGTCCATTTTTCCATCAGTAGCAATAACTCCATAGTTACAGTAGTGATCTCCTAAAGAGATCAATTATACTAACCCTTTGATTTACTGATGCTGTTCAACATTTCAGTAGTATATTGAGGTGTATTTACCTCCATCAATATTATATTCTACATTTATTGATTTTCACATTTGATTTACTCTGGTGAAGAACCAGCACCAGAATAATGCTAGGGATGTATTAATCTTTTAGCATGTAACCCCCAATTTTGTGTAGTTAATTTGACTCCATTCATATAAGCATTACAGTTTTACCAAGATCCATAGGACACTAGTTCCTAGGATCAGTTTTTTCCATTGTCTCTTTGTTTTCCACTTTTTCTCAAAAAGTGGTGGTCCTTCATAGCTATCGAAGTATATATATACATTTATTTAATTATTAGTTACTGGGTCTCAGAACCCAAAACAAGTTATTAGTTATTGGAGTCAGGTTTTCCCCACAGTTGACGCTCGGCCCAGTCATTGACGCGCTTCATTGCTGTATGTACGAGAGAAGATTGTTCAAATACATTACATGCACATCCGGTACATCGTCCACCTTCTTCTACAGAGCCGTCGGTATAACACTGATACACATCGTTGCCCAAACTCTGAGTACTTTCAGTGATGCCTTTCAGTGTTAACTGTTTTAATAATGTAGAGTGCACACTATCTTTCTTGGGCGCATTTACAAAATCAACTGATAGATCCCAGTTATCCCATGGAGTAATTGGTTGATTAATCATTAGTTGAGTTGGGTACATATTTAATATTTTGATGGAGTTGGCTACCTTGTAGAACCAATATACATAATCAGATTTCGTTCTTCTTCTATAGACCTCAGGTGAGTGCAGCATATTAGAAAGTTTAGCTTGAAATTTCATGTGTTATCTCACCCTGTCAGAGTAATTGAGATAAATGTCTGTGAATGCATGTGTGTATATATGTATATGTGTGTGTATGTGTATGTATGGGTATAATGTATATATGGAAGCTGATCAGAAGTACATTTCACCTATGTAAATGTACATTAATGACACTGTGTAGATGACACATCGAACACTTTATGTAAGGCATACATAAATCTGTGTATCTATGTATTTACGTATATAGGTTAGCTTAGCATTTTTAAAGCACCGACTCACCTTCAGTGGTTGATTGTTCAATAAACCCTTAAAATATATGTTTAACACATCTCTAACCCTGTCCATGGAGGACAGAAGAAAATGTATATATGCTGGTTAGCATTGTTAATGTGTGGCCACGTCTGTGGTAGAAAACAATAAAAAAAAAAAAAAAAAAAAAATAATAAATACATCCCCCCCCCAACATACCGTCCCTGGGTTGATATAGTGAGTGTGGTGACGGCCACACCTGGCCCCTGGTGGCAGGTCCGGCCGCACCTGGCCCTGGTGGCAGGTCCGGCCGCACCTGGGCCTCTGGTGGCAGGTCCGGCCGCACTTGGCCCCTGGTGACAGGTGTAGCCACACCTGGCCCCTGGTGGCAGGTCCGGCCGCACTTGGCCCCTGGTGACAGGTGTGGCCACACCTGGCCCCTGGTGGCAGGTCCGGTCGCACCTGGGCCTCTGGTGGCAGGGGCCCAGGTGTGATTTTAAAGTTTTTTTTTCGATTTTAATTAATTTTAATTAAATAATTTTAAATAAATTAAATATGGGTATGTATAGCTAAGGTACGCCCTTAGCTATACTTATTGCTAGGTGAACAGGGGTATTTGGTGATAGTAAATGCTCCCACCAGCAACCTTCTCTCATATTTCATGTTCACCAGTGTTTATTTACTTAATAACTACTGGTATAATATCTTGCTATTATAAAACTAATTCTAATATCATAAAAGACATATTTACTACAAGTATCAAGCAGAGAATGCATATATAGCTGACACGAAGGTCGCCGTCTTGATGAAATTCGCCAACTGAAATGTTTTGTTTATAATAAAATCGATCCTTCGTGTTGTGTAGTAGAGAAAATTGAGTTATATCCAGTTTTCGTAAAACCGAGCGAGTCTGCTTTACCTCGGCCTAAAGACGAGTAGTCGAGCCCGTCCTTAAATCGAGGCGGTGTACTTACGAAGATTTTCCTTCTTAAATGCGTACCTAAGTACCGACGTAGCCACTGCGAAGATGCTAAGAAGAAAAACGTTCGTAAGTACGTACGTAACTGCTTCGTGAATCCCAGTTTCCACGCACCACTAGCGGAGAGGAAGAAAGTTTCCTCCTCCTTTAGGAGTTTCCTCCTAAGTGAAATAATAATTTAATATAAGGCTGTGGTACAATAACCAACTACATTAATACTGAGAAAGATAATGTATAATAATCTATCAAACTTGCTACAGTTGGCCCACCTGATACACAGCTGACTATCACACTACACGGGCCAGAACCGAACCCGTCCAATACCTGAACCACCGTCTCTTGACCACCTCAAGCTGGTAAAACAGAAATACAACAGTTGTATGATATCCACCTAATACAAATATAATGACATACTATAACCATACATGGTAACTGAATCTCATTTAATGCATGATAATGATAATAAATAATATAAAATCAAGTTAACAAAATCACTGAGAGGGCAAAAGATAGAATCCAGGTTAATTCCAGAGTCAAAACATCCCTCCATCTCTGGAGAAAAAAAATTGAATTAACTGAAGATTAATTACATCTTTGCTTATTTAAGTACAGAATTTAGTACTGATGGTACAAGGATATCATATAATAAATATTGACAATGAACTTCAAAATTACACAACAGTAATGTCATAAACTGGTGAAGTGTATGAAGTATACAAATCTTAAATTTACAAGGAAATCAAAACAATTTAATTGCATCAGATAATGCTCGAGATAAGAATAATATGCACAATAGTAATAATATGAATAATAATACATGCACAGGTTGACAATACATAATGAAAAAGCAATATGACGAGTAATATACATGACAAAACGTTCACATAGGAATATAATACATAATAATCACAAATAATATTACAATAACATGACAAGATGAAACTCAAGTGGAAATTCTCATGTATAAAACAAAATTATTTATCGAGTCCACTTACTTCAGGGTACTTATGTTGGAAGTCTTCCAGACAAAGCATTTATAATAACATTCTGCCTTCCAGGGATATGATGAATTTCTAAATTAAATTAATGACCACCGTAAAATTATCTGATTATTAAATTTCCACTCATTAGTGAATACTAAAAGATTATGATCTTTAAATACTACAGCTTATTACCTAATAGACTAGTTTCAAATTTATTATGGCTAAACAAAGTGCTTCTTTCCCAAAACAGAGTAATTCCTCGGCGCTTTATTAAATGTGCGGAAAAAATATTACACTGTGAGTTCCACAGTATCAGATCCCACTTGAAAAAGCACTGCTCCATTCCCTTGGTCAGAAGTATTAATATGAATAAGAAATGGTCTGTCATATTGGGGACTGGTTAACACAAGTGAGGTTGAAAGAATCTCCTTCAAACTCTGAAAAGATGTTTGATACTCTGGGTCCACATAAATTTTGCTGCTTTATGCCACTTTGTGTAAAAGATTTTTCAAAGGTGCAGCTACTAATGAGAATTTTTTTACAGTATCTGTGATGGTTGGCACACATTCTTATATGCCTCTGGACCTCCATTTTGCTCGTCAGTACTGGATACACCATTATGGCTTGATCTTATCCTGTAGCGGTAGTTTTTCCCCCTTGTGTTATCTGATGACTCAGAGAGCCTATAGCACCCTCGGCCCAGCTACATGGTGAGAATACCCCTTTTTAATACCTGAATTTTTTTTCTTAACCGAGACACAGGGTCTTCCCAACACTTACTGCAAACCACAATTTCAAACAGATATGCGCTGCAATTAGGAACATCCATTAACACAGAATTCATTAATTTCTGAAAAGTAGCAGGGACATTTTTCAGGCCAAACGGCCTGAATATTAAACTGATAAGCCCCGGCTGTGTTATAAAAGCAGTTACTTCTATCTTACGTTCTGTCAGTGGTACTTGAAGTTAACTCTTGGAGAGGTCACGTTTGGACCCAAATTGGGCATGGCCAATCTGCTCGATGCACTCTTCCAAAAAAGAACAAAGGTAAGGTACACTTCAACCAACGTTACCTTGTTTTGTCTTAGATATCGATGCAGAGCCGCCACCTACCACTAGACTTTGGTAGCAGCACACACGAGGAGCTCCAAGAGCTCTGACTGGGACGAATAAACCCACGTTGTAGTAGAAGTTCTTCTTCCCGTTGAATGACAACCCACTCCTCTGGGGTCACCCTATAAGGATGAGGACGCATAGGGGTAGAGTCGAGGCGTTGTACATCATGGCTGATGAGATAGTTTGGGTAGGTCCGTCCCCACACATGCTGACATGCGCCTCTAACACCACCTCCAACTCATCACGTTGGTCGTCCTGCAAATACCATAACACACTCTGCTCGGCAACTGGAATTAGGAGGAGGAACTAGCAACTTCCTCTATACCGGAATGTATACCATAACCACCAATAATGGCACCATAACCATCATAATGGCACCATAACCACCAATAATGGCACCATAACCACCAATAATGGCACCATAACCACCAATAATGGCACCATAACCACCAATAATGGCACCATAACCACCAATAATGGCACCACAGCCACCAATAATGGCACCATAACCACCAATAATGGCACCATAACCACCCATAATGGCACCATAACCACCAACAATGGCACCATAACCAACAATGGCACCATAACCACCAACAATGGCACCATAGCCACCATAATGGCACCACAGCCACCAACAATGGCACCATAACCACCAACAATGGCACCATAACCACCAACAATGGCACCATAACCACCATAATGGCACCATAACATCAATAATGGCACCCTAACCACCAATAATGGCACCATAACCATCAATAATGGCACCATAACCACACCAACAATGGCACCATAACCACCAACAATGGCACCATAACCACCAACAATGGCACCATAAACCACCAACAATGGCACCATAACCACCAATAATGGCACCATAACCAATAATGGCACCATAACCACCAACAATGGCACCATAACCACCAACAATGGCACCATAACCCCCAATAATGGCACCATAACCACCACTAATGGCACCATAACCACCAATAATTGCACCATACACCAACAATGGCACCATAACCACAATAATGGCACCATAACCACCAACAATGGCACCATAACCACCAACAATGGCACCATAACCACCAATAATGGCACCATAACCACCAACAATGGCACCATANGTATGAGCATGTAGGGTGGTCGTGGACGGGTGTATGAGCATGTAGGGTGGTCGTGGATGGGTGTATGAGCATGTAGGATGGTCGTGGACGGGTGTATGAGCATGTAGGGTGGTCGTGGACGGGTGTATGAGCATGTAGGGTGGTCGTGGACGGGTGTATGAGCATGTAGGGTGGTCGTGGACGGGTGTATGAGCATGTAGGGTGGTCGTGGACGGGTGTATGAGCATGTAGGGTGGTCGTGGACGGGTGTATGAGCATGTAGGGTGGTCGTGGATGGGTGTATGAGCATGTAGGATGGTCGTGGACGGGTGTATGAGCATGTAGGGTGGTCGTGGACGGGTGTATGAGCATGTTGATGGTCGTGGACGGGTGTATGAGCATGTAGGGTGTCGTGGACGGGTGTATGAGCATGTAGGGTGGTCGTGGACGGGTGTATGAGCATGTTGATGGTCGTGGACGGGTGTATGAACATGTAGGGTGGTCGTGGACAGGTGTATGAGCATGTAGGGTGGTCGTGGACGGGTGTATGAGCATGTAGGGTGGTCGTGGACGGGTGTATGAGCATGTTGATGGTCGTGGACGGGTGTATGAACATGTAGGGTGGTCGTGGACGGGTGTATGAACATGTAGGGTGGTCGTGGACGGGTGTATGAGCATGTAGGGTGGTCGTGGACGGGTGCATGAGCATGTAGGGTGGTCGTGGACGGGTGTATGAGCATGTTGATGGTCCTGGACGGGTGTATGAACATGTAGGGTGGTCGTGGACGGGTGTATGAACATGTAGGGTGGTCGTGGACGGGTGTATGAACATGTAGGGTGGTCGTTGACGGGTGTATGAACATGTAGGGTGGTCGTGGACGGGTGTATGAGCATGTAGGGTGGTCGTGGACGGGTGCATGAGCATGTAGGGTGGTCGTGGACGGGTGTATGAGCATGCAGGGTGGTCGTGGACGGGTGTATGAGCATGTAGGGTGGTCGTGGACGGGTGTATGAGCATGTAGGGTGGTCGTAGACGGGTGTATGAGTCCACCCCAGTCCCTGGGGGTGGCGGGGAGGCTACCCCAGTCCCCGGGGGTGGCGGGGAGGCTACTCCAGTCCCCGGGGGTGGCGGGGAGGCTACCCCAGTCCCCGGGGGTGGCGGGGGAGGCTACTCCAGTCCCCGGGGGTGGCGGGGAGGCTACCCCAGTCCCCGGGGTGGCGGGGGAGGCTACCCCAGTCCCCGGGGGTGGCGGGGAGGCTACCCCAGTCCCCGGGGGTGGCGGGGAGGCTACCCCAGTCCCCGGGGGTGGCGGGGAGGCTACCCCAGTCCCCGGGGGTGGCGGGGGAGGCTACCCCAGTCCCCGGGGGTGGCGGGGGAGGCTACCCCAGTCCCCGGGGGTGGCGGGGAGGCTACCCCAGTCCCCGGGGGTGGCGGGGGAGGCTACCCCAGTCCCCGGGGGTGGCGGGGAGGCTACCCCAGTCCCCGGGGGTGGCGGGGAGGCTACCCCAGTCCCCGGGGTGGCGGGGAGGCTACCCCAGACCCCGGGGGTGGCGGGGAGGCTACCCCAGACCCCGGGGGTGGCGGGGAGGCTACCCCAGACCCCGGGGGTGGCGGGGAGGCTACCCCAGACCCCGGGGGTGGCGGGGAGGCTACCCCAGACCCCGGGGGGGGTGGCGGTGTGTACACAGCTCATCCGTCTTCAGTGACGCGGCAGGAAAGTGTTGAGCGGGAACACTCACAACACCAGGCACTGTCCCTACACCACCACACTACACCACCACCCTACACCACCACACTACACCACCACACTACACCACCACCCTACACCACCACCCTACACCACCACCCTACACCACCACACTACACCACCACACTACACCACCACACTACACCACCACACTACACCACCACCCTACACCACCACCCTACACCACCACCCTACACCACCACACTACACCACCACCCTACACCACCACACTACACCACCACACTACACCACCACCCTACACCACCACACTACACCACCACACTACACCACCACCCTACACCACCACCCTACACCACCACCCTACACCACCACACTACACCACCACACTACACCACCACACTACACCACCACCCTACACCCACACTACACCACCACACTACACCACCACCCTACACCACCACCCTACACCACCACCCTACACCACCACACTACACCACCACACTACACCACCACACTACACCACCACACTACACCACCACCCTACACCACCACCCTACACCACCACCCTACACCACCACACTACACCACCACACTACACCACCACACTACACCACCACACTACACCACCACCCTACACCACCACCCTACACCACCACCCTACACCACCACACTACACCACCACACTACACCACCACACTACACCACCACACTACACCACCACACTACACCACCACACTACACCACACTACACCACCCACTACACCACCACACTACACCACCCACTACACCACCACCCTACACCACCACACTACACCACCACACTACACCACCACACTACACCACCACACTACACCACCACACTACACCACCACACTACACCACCACACTACACCACCACCCTACGGCTAGTGACAGACCATCACCATGCCTGGCTAGTGACAGACCATCACCATGCCTGGCTAGTGACAGACCATCACCAACCCTGGCTAGTGACAGACCATCACCAACCCTGGCTAGTGACAGACCATCACCAAGCCTGGTTAGTGACAGACCATCACCAACCCTGGCTAGTGACAGACCATCACCAAGCCTTGCTAGTGACAGACCATCACCAAGCCTGGTTAGTGACAGACCATCACCAACCCTGGCTAGTGACAGACCACCACCATGCCTGGCTAGTGACCCACACCAAGCCTGGCGAGTGTCAGACCATCACCAAGCCTGGTTAGTGACAGACCATCACCAACCCTGGCTAGTGACAGACCACCAACAAGCCTGGCTAGTGACCCGATCACCAAGCCTGGCTATGTCAGACCCATCACCAAGCCTGGCTAGGGACAGACCATCACCAAGCCTGGTTAGTGACAGACCATCACCAAGCCTGGCTAGTAACAGACCATCACCAAGCCTGGTTAGTGACAGACCATCACCAACCCTGGCTAGTGACAGACCATCACCAAGCCGGCTATTGGACAGACCATCACCAAGCCTGGCTAGTGACAGACCATCACAAAGCCTGGCTAGTGACAGACCATCACCAAGCCTGGATAGGTCAGACCCATCACCAAGCCTTGCTAGTGTCAGACCATCCCCAAGCCTGGCTGGTGACAGACCATCACCAAGCCTGGCTACGTGACAGACCCACCAACTGTAGATGCCCACTCAACCGCCTGGCTAGTTGCTCCAACCATCACCAACCCTCGGCTAGTGTTCAGACCATCCCAACCCTGGCTAGTGACCCACACCAACGGTACGACCACACACCTGGCTAGGGACAGACCATCACCAAGCCTTCTAGTGACATGCCATCACCATAGCCTGGCTAGTGACAGACCCCCACCACCAGCTGCTAGGCCATCCAGCTGCTATGACACCATCACCAAAGCCTGCTAGTGACAGACCATCACCAGCCCTGGCTAGTGTCAGACCACACCAAGCTGGCTAGTGACAGACCATCACCATGCCTGGCTAGTGTCAGACCATCACCAGCCTGGCAGTGGACGGCCCATCACCAAGCTTGCTAGCGCCAACCCTGCTATGTGACCAGACCTCACACCAACGAATCACCCACTCTGAAAAGCCTACGTGCCACCCGCCCTATGTGATCAGCCCACTGGACTCCACCAAGCCGTACGTGACACCAAGCTGACTAGGACCATCACCAAGCCCGGCTATGACAGACCACCACCAGCCCTGGCTAGTGACAGGACCACTCACCATGCCCTGGCTAGTGCTCATGACCATCACCAGCCTCGGCTAGGACACGACCATCACCAGCCCTGCTCTAAGTGACAGACCATCACCAGCCTGCTAGTGACAGACCTCACCAACCTGGCTA
This sequence comes from Procambarus virginalis, assembly GCA_020271785.1. NCBI lineage: Eukaryota > Metazoa > Arthropoda > Malacostraca > Decapoda > Cambaridae > Procambarus > Procambarus virginalis. The sequence continues at coordinate 13,195,521 of WNGS01164858.1, forward strand.
TGCACAGCCATCACCAAACCTCGCTAGTGACAGACCACTCACCAAGCCTAGGCTTAGTGACAGACCACTCACCAGCCTGGCGAGTGATCAGACCATCACCAAGCCTGGCTAGATGTCAGACCATCACCAAGCCGGTGTGAGACACCACCGGTAGTGACACCCACCACCAACCCTAGGCATACCACCAGCCTGGCCCCACTAGACAGCAATCACCAACCTGGCTAGTGACACCATCACCAACCTTGGCTAGTGACAGACCATCACCATGCCTGGCTAGTGTCAGACCACACCATGCCTGGCTAGTGACAGACCACCACGGCTAGACCCATGAGAGGCTAGTGAACAGACCACCACCAGCTGGCTAGGACAGACCATCACCAACCTCTGCTAGTGACAGACCATCACCATGACCTGGCTAGTGACAGACACCACCACTCTAGTACATCACAACCATGGCTGTGACAGACCATCACCAAGCCTGGTTAGTGACAGACCATCACCAACCCTGGCTAGTGCACCCAACCTCAGTGCCCACCAATGCCTGGCTATGACAGACCATCACCATGCCTGGCTAGTGACAGACCCACCAACAACCTGGCTAGTGACGACCATCACCAAGCTGGCTATGTAGACCCATCACCAAGCCTTGGCTAGTGACAGACCATCACCCAGCCTCTATACCATACAGCCTGGCTAGTGCCAGACCACACCAACCCTGGCTAGTACAGACCATCCACCAAGCCTGCTTTAGTGACAGACCATCACCAAGCCTGGTCTAGTGACAGACCATAACCTTCCGCCACCAACCCTGGCTAGATGACAGACCATCAACAGCCTTGCTGGTGACCCACCACAATGCCTGGCTAGTGTCAGACCATCACCAAGCCTGGTTAGTGACAGACCTGGAGGCAACAGGTTTGTAATTTCAGCCCATTTAAAACGCCTCACGTCTTTAAAAAAAAATGCTTACTACTACAGTTTCAGATAGCCTCATCCCCAGCGAGAATCCGCGATCCGAGTTATGTCCCCAATCCTCGTGGCTTGAAGGCCCAGGCTGTTAAAGCAGGTGTACTAACGAGTCTGCCGTGGCCGGGCCTGGCCGGGCGCTGGCCGCTTAAGGCTTGCCCCGGGCTGAACCAGGCTCCGGCAGCTGGTAATAAGGTGAAGATGAATGCTAAATTTTATTGTGGCGATCACAACGATAACAGCCCCCGGGCCACCGCGTTCTCTGGGAGGGGGGGGGGGTTCAGGCTAGTATGGCGTGGGAGGGGGGGGTCGTGGACCAGATTCAGGAGGGGTCGTGGTCCACCGGTTCAGGAGCGCGGGTGTGACCGTGATACAGGACGTGCGGGCGGTAACCGTGATACAGGGGGTGACGATACGGGAGAGTCAGGGGGTGCGGATACAGACGGGGGACCGGATACAGGAATGGGTGGGTCGTCAGGACGGTGTGGACCGGATACAGGAGTGGTTGTGACCGGATACATGGGACGGAAGTCAGAAGGGGGGGGTGACCGGATACAGGAGGGTGCGGGTGGACCGATACAGGAGAGGGTGACCGGATACAGAGGGGTGGAGGATCAGGAGGGGTTGAACCGGATACAGGAGTGGGTGGACGGATACCAGAAGTGGGGGTGGCGATGGATCGCGTCTGATACAGGAGGGGGCCGCGCGGCACAGGAGTCAGGATGGGTGGACGGATACAGAGGGGGAGAGAGGAGTTGTACCGACACAGGAGTGGGTGGGTGGACCGGATACAGGAGTGGGTGGGTGGACCGGATACAGGAGTGGGTGGGTGGACCGGATACAGGAGTGGGTGGGTGGACCGGATACAGGAGTGGGTGTGTGGACCGAATACAGGAGTGGGTGGACCGGATACAGGAGGGGTGGGTGTGGG
>WNGS01164858.1:13211480-13220623 GCA_020271785.1 Procambarus virginalis
ACCCTTCTAGTCGTACGCAGACAGGCGCGATTGAGACCTGACCCTTCTAGTCGTACGCAGACAGGCGCGATTGAGTCCCGTCCCTTCTAGTCGTACGCAGACAGGCGCGATTGAGTCCCGTCCCTTCTAGCCGTACGCAGACAGGCGCGATTGAGACCTGACCCTTCTAGTCGTACGCAGACAGGCGCGATTGAGTCCCGTCCCTTCTAGTCGTACGCAGACAGGCGCGATTGAGACCTGTCCCTTCTAGTCGTACGCAGACAGGCGCCATTGAGACCCGTCCCTTCTAGTCGTATGCAGACAGGCGCGATTGAGACCTGTCCCTTCTAATCTTACGCAGACAGGCGGGATTGAGACCCGTCCCTTCTAGTCGTACGCAGACAGACGGGATTGAGACCCGTCCCTTCTAGTCGTACGCAGACAGGCGCCATTGAGACCCGTCCCTTCTAGTCGTACGCAGACAGGCGCCATTGAGACCTGTCCCTTCTAGTCGTACGCAGACAGGCGGGACTGAGACCCGTCCCTTCTAGTCGTACGCAGACAGTCGGGACTGAAACCCGTCCCTTCTAGTCGTACGCAGACAGGCGGAATTGAGACCCGTCCCTTCTAGTCGTACGCAAACAGGCGCGATTGAGACCCGTCCCTTCTAGTCGTACACAGACAGGCGCGATTGAGACCCGTCCCTTCTAGTCGTACGCAGACAGGCGCCATTGAGACCCGTCCCTTTTAGTCGTACGCAGACAGGCACGAATGAGACCTGAGTCAGACGGCAATGGGTCCTGTTCATTTCTAATTACTTTTGTCCTAAAATAACCCAAAGACTTATTTGGTAAAGTCATTAAACTGGAATTCGTTAAGTTTTTAATGTTCACTATTGTAATGAAAAGCAGGAAAATTGAGAATCAAATAATTGGGCTCCTTTCTGACTACATATTTTGTATATGGATTGGAGTAAGAGAGGAATATTCAGTTGAAGTAGCATTACATTTTGAAACCAAGACTATGTTCTGGCGTTTACAATATATGCTAACATATGATACACCACAATACTTCAACATTAAGTTAAATTAACTATAAATATTTAAATGCTTCCTTTGTAAATATAATGTATAAAGGGTAAATATCAGGGGAAAAGTGCCTATTACGACTTTATAGCATATAATGTGTAAGTGGTTACATATAGTACAAACTTAAAAACTTAAAAGTACGTTAATGCAAAGTTTAAAATAAAAAGCTACTCTCGCTGTGTAATTACGTTCGGTCCTCGTATAAAATTTTTAAACTATATGCCATCCACTGCCAGTAGGCCTATAGTTGTGGTCTATCAACGTCAGGAGAAATATTAGACCCCAGTTGACGAATAGTTTCATAGGCCTGAACGACATTTCTAGCCCAGCTGTTTAGTTTGGGCGGCTTGAACATGTTTTTACTATTTTTCGGGACTAAAACAATTTAATTATTTTATGTTTTGATAATTTGTGTTTCTGAGCAAAATATTTTAAAAACAGTCAAACATTTCCAAGTCTAATAACTGATATACCCTTACTAGGTATAACGGATATAAGCCTATCTTTTTTTTAACCTAATAACTATATCCAGTTTTCGTAAGCATAAGATTTCTAAGCCTAAACTAAAGGAGCTTTAAACCTCTTCCAATTAAATTCTTTTTGCAAGTATCAACACGTTTATACTACTATACTTGAACTCTTAAAACTGGACCTCCAAAAAGCTATATTTATGGCCAAGGTATACTGGTAAACAACTTTCAAAGACCCCCCACTTTTGGCTTATGAGTTCAGCAAGACACGCGCTTACTCCTCCTGGCAAGGTATACCTCTGCTATACCTATACGTAAGAATATTCCTTAAATTCGAAAGATTTATATCATAATTGGCTTATAATACTATAAGCCAAGCATAGCTTCATAATACTAAAATATCGTCAATTTCCTTCCTTCGTCGTTGACAGGAGCCAGGTGATGAAGGTTATGAACGAGGAAAACTTAATCCCCCCCTTCCCCCAAAAAGTAATACTTAAACTCTTAAGTCTATTTACCTGAGCAGAAGCGCGAAGACAATCTGGAGTGAGGCAGACGTCCATCTTCAGGTGATGGAGGTCCCTGGGCCAGAGGGCTGCCATCACCAGCAGGGCCACCAGCAGCAGCACACACAGGCACACCGTCAGCATCAGCAGGAGGAGGCCCTTCCTGGTGAGACCGTGCCTGTGTGCCACCTTCTGCAGCTTGCCGGGCTTGCTCTTGGTGAGGTCGTCGTCGTCGTCGTCGTCGTCGTGGGGGAGCGGGTACTTGGCGTGGTGGACGAGCATGGTGTCGGTGGCGGCGGCCGACTCGGCGTCGTGGTCGTGGTGGTGATGGTCGTGGAGGGACCCTCTCTTGTTACCGTTGGGACCCTTGTTAACGTCCCCGTTAAGTGACAACGGGAAGTCCACGTTGGTTTCCAGCACCCTCACTGGAGACTCGCCCGCTCGCCTCATGCTGATCGCCGTGTCTTCACTTAACAAACTATTTTCTAGAATCCAAAGATTGGGCAATTTACGCGACATTCACCATTATGTACGCACTATTCTTCACTCTACACGCATGTGCATAATAAACCTAAGGGTGTCGTCAAGCGCTCGAAGACTACTGAACTAGTGTTTCAGTCGTGATCCACTATCGCCACGGACAAATTCTTGCCTGATCAACCTTGGCAAACTTAAGCCACCAGCTCGTCACTATCTGTAACCCCTCCAAGATAACATCAAGTAAACTCTTTGCCACGCTATTTACCATAAATCACTGCATGGGATACACCTTTCCGATGTCTAAGAGTCGAAAATACACCTAGTTTAAGACGAAAAGTTATCTCAGAGACACGAAATAATGGCAGGAGCGCATGGAGAGAAGATAGCGGAGCGGGAGCGACACAGCCGCCCGACACGAGGGTTGAAGATAGACTGTCTTGCGTAGTGTCATTATGGGGGAGGCCACAGACCCGCTGCCACACGCCAACATTTAACATTCTGGTATTTATAATGTTCACAGTTAATGGCGTTCTTTAAAGTAGTTTTATTTATGTATTTCTTTTATTAAGTATGTAATGGTGAAACACGATGTGGATGGGTGTTTGGTTGACATAAACGGTTATTTGTGTTCGGACGGCGCAACTATGGACAGAACTAACACTTCCAAGTCAACATCACTCAATGTCTCAATGTACAACAACCATACTGTACTTTCGGATTTTAAAATAAAACTTTTATTTACATGAATTTCGTCGATATAAATAGAGGAAATTAATGTATAAAATAAAAAAAATATATAAATTCTATAAAGTTAGGATTGCTGCTCATAGGCTACTCCAAACTCCATAACATGTTGTGAAAATGATTATCAATCATACATAATAACCAAGTGCTCATAACCACATCTGACGTGCAATTGCCACATCTGACGTGCACTGCCGCTCATTCATACTAAAATATCCATGGGTATATACACATATATGCCTCTTGCTATGTGGTAAACCACGTCTCCCATCTGTACATTAACCCCCCCTTCCCCCAAGGTATTCTTCCATAACTAGTGTGAAAATATCGGTGTGGTGACCCCGGGGGCGTCGGCGGGCGTCAGTAGTGTGGGTGGGACGGTGAGAGGGGGAGCTCCGCCCCCTGCTCCTTCTGCGCCTGCCTCGCTCTCCTCCCCGCCATGACGAAGGCAAGGGGGGGGGGAGAAGGAGGTCGTCTTACGGGAATGGAGGGGGGGGGGGGGGGAGGAAAGTAGGGCGAATGGGAACTTGGGCATTTACAGATCTCGTGAAACGAGCTTAAAATGAGAATCTTGCAGAGGGTAAAGCCTAGTCTTGAATCCGAAGCTGCGATTTGCAATCATTTAGATACGAATGAGTTAATTACTTGTTAGGGACTCCTCGTTGGTAAGCTTGACACGTACTGGAAATAAATGACACGCCCGTATCCAAACAAATACATTAGCACTCACATAGTCTTTATTTACCCGGATATTGAAGCCTAATACTGATGAGTTTCTGTAATTTGAGGCTTTATTTGAGGATAACGGTACACGTTGATAGTGAGCACCCACAACAACCATTAAACAATGTGTCCTAGCGGCCTCCTTCACCCCTTGAAGGGTTAACAGGATCGTTCATGCCAACTCCCAGCTCTATTGTCGTATGTGTGCAAGATTGCATCTTCCCTCGTAAAGTATGGGGCTGAGTTACCCTTTGTCACTGACGGTCTCAGGTTGTCACTGACGGTCTCAGGTTGTCACTGACCGACTCAGGTTATCACTGACGGTCTCAGGTTGTCACTGACGAACTCAGGTTATCACTGACGGTCTCAGGTTGTCACTGACGAACTCAGGCTATCACTGACGGACTCAGGTTATCACTGACGGACTCAGGTTATTAATGACGGTCTCAGGTTGTCATTGACGGGCTCAGGTTATCACTGACGGACTCAGGTTGTCACTGACGGTCTCAGGTTGTCACTGACGGACTCAGGTTATCACTGACGGTCTCAGGTTGTCATTGACGGACTCAGGTTATCACTGACGGACTCAGGTTGTCACTGACGGTCTCAGGTTATCACTGACGGACTCAGGTTATCACTGACGGACTCAGGTTATCAATGACGGTCTCAGGTTGTCATTGACGGGCTCAGGTTATCACTGACGGACTCAGGTTGTCACTGACGGTCTCAGGTTATCACTGACGGACTCAGGTTGTCACTGACGGGCTCACGTTATTACTGACGGACTCAGGTTATCAATGACGGTCTCAGGTTGTCACTGACGGACTCAGGTTGTCACTGACGGGCTCAGGTTGTCACTGACTGTCTCAGGTTGTCACTGACGGACTCAAGTTATCACTGACGGTCTCAGGTTGTCAATGACAAACTCAGGTTGTCACTGACGGACTCAGGTTGTCACTGACGGTCTCAGGTTGTCACTGACGGGCTCAGGTCATCACTGACGGACTCAGGTCATCACTGACGGACTCAGGTTATCACTGACGGACTCAGGTTATCACTGACGGACTCAGGTTATCATTGACGGGCTCAATAATCACGAATTCATACGTACTTAGCTTTTAAATATAAGAATACTGACTAGTAACAAATTCTTTAAAAATACATGAAGCTAAAAAACAAACTTAGATATTCCTAAGCCTAATAGCACACATATATACTAAATTAGGCCTCAGATATAGCACACATATATACTATATATATATACTATATATACATACATATATACTAATATAGCACACATATATATACTAAATTAGGCCTTAGATATCGTGTATAAGGTCTAGGAAGGTTGTGTTAGGCTACTTCAGTTTTCGTTGAAATTTCGTAGGTCGGTATATATATATATATATATATATATATATATATATATATATATATATATATATATATATATATATATATATATACTGTATATACCAACACAGGCGGATGGGCTTAGTACGGATTTATCTGTATTGTAACTACACAATTCCAAATAATCCTGTACACCATCACAGGGAGGGTCCTGTACACCATCACAGGGAGGGTCCTGTACACCATCACAGGGAGGGGTCCTGTACACCATCACAGGCAGGGTCCTGTACACCATCACAGGGAGGGTCCTGTACACTATCACAGGCAGGGGTCCTGTACACCATCACAGGCAGGGGTCCTGTACACCATCACAGGGAGGGTCCTGTACACTATCACAGGCAGGGGTCCTGTACACCATCACAGGCAGGGGTCCTGTACACCATCACAGGCAGGGGTCCTGTACACCACCACAGGCTGGGGTCCTGTACACCATCACAGGCAGGGGTCCTGTACACCATCACAGGCAGGGGTCCTGTACACCATCACAGGCAGGGTCCTGTACACCATCACAGGGAGGGTCCTGTACACCATCACAGGGAGGGTCCTGTACACCACCACAGGCAGGGGTCCTGTACACCATCACAGGGAGGGTCCTGTACACCACCACAGGCAGGGGTCCTGTACACCACCACAGGCAGGGGTCCTGTACACCATCACAGGGAGGGTCCTGTACACCACCACAGGCAGGGGTCCTGTACACCACCACAGGCAGGGTCCTGTACACCACCACAGGCAGGGGTCCTGTACACCACCACAGGCAGGGTCCTGTACACCACCACAGGCAGGGGTCCTGTACACCACCACAGGCAGGGGTCCTGTACACCACCACAGGCAGGGTCCTGTACACCATCACAGGCAGGGGTCCTGTACACCATCACAGGCAGGGTCCTGTACACCACCACAGGCAGGGGTCCTGTACACCACCACAGGCAGGGGTCCTGTACACCACCACAGGCAGGGTCCTGTACACCACCACAGGCAGGGTCCTGTACACCACCACAGGCAGGGGTCCAGTACATCACCACAGGCAGGGGTCCTGTACACCATCACAGGCAGGGTCCTGTACACCATCACAGGTAGGGTCCTGTACACCTTCACAAGGAGGGTCCTGTACACCACCACAGGCAGGGGTCCTGTACACCATCACAGGGAGGGTCCTGTACACCACCACAGGCAGGGGTCCTGTACACCACCACAGGCAGAGGTCCTGTACACCACCACAGGCAGGGTCCTGTACACCATCACAGGCAGGGTCCTGTACACCATCACAGGCAGGGTCCTGTACACCACCACAGGCAGGAATCCTGTACACCATCACAGGCAGGGGTCCTGTACACCACCACAGGCAGGGTCCTGTACACCACCACAGGCAGGGTCCTGTACACCACCACAGGCAGGGGTCCTGTACACCATCACAGGCAGGGTCCTGTACACCATCACAGGGAGGGTCCTGTACACCATCACAGGCAGGGGTCCTGTATACCATCACAGGCAGGGGTCCTGTATACCATCACAGGCAGGGGTCCTGTACACCATCACAGGCAGGGTCCTGTACACCATCACAGGAAGGGTCCTGTACACCATCACAGGCAGGGGTCCTGTATACCACCACAGGCAGGGGTCCTGTACACCACCACAGGCAGGGGTCCTGTACACCACCACAGGCAGGGGTCCTGTACACCACCACAGGGAGGGTCTTGTACACCACCACAAGGAGGGTCCTGTACACCACCACAGGCAGGGGTCCTGTACACCACCACAGGGAGGGTCCTGTACACCACCACAGGCAGGGGTCCTGTACACCACCACAGGCAGGGTCCTGTACACCACCACAGGCAGGGTCCTGTACACCACCACAGGCAGGGTCCTGTACACCACCACAGGCAGGGTCCTGTACACCACCACAGGCAGGGTCCTGTACACCACCACAGGCAGGGTCCTGTACACCACCACAGGCAGGGTCCTGTACACCACCACAGGCAGGGTCCTGTACACCACCACAGGCAGGGTCCTGTACACCACCACAGGCAGGGTCCTGTACACCACCACAGGCGGGGTCCTGTACACCACCACAGGCAGGGTCCTGTACACCACCACAGGCAGGGTCCTGTACACCATCACAGGCAGGGTCCTGTACACCACCACAGGGAGGGTCCTGTACACCACCACAGGCAGGGTCCTGTACACCACCACAGGCAGGGTCCTGTACACCACCACAGGCAGGGTCCTGTACACCCCCACAGGCAGGGTCCTGTACACCACCACAGGCAGGGTCCTGTACACCACCACAGGCAGGGTCCTGTACACCACCACAGCAGGGTCCTGTACACCACCACAGGGAGGGTCCTGTACACCACCACAGGCAGGGTCCTGTACACCACCACAGGCAGGGTCCTGTACACCACCACAGGCAGGGTCCTGTACACCACCACAGGCAGGGGTCCTGTACACCACCACAGCGGGGTCCTGTACACCACCACAGGGAGGGTCCTGTACACCATCACAGGCAGGGGTCCTGTACACCACCACAGGGAGGGTCCTGTACACCACACAGGCAGGGTCCTGTACACCATCACAGGGAGGGTCCTGTACACCACCACAGGGAGGGTCCTGTACACCACCACAGGAGGGTCCTGTACACCACCACAGGCAGGGTCCTGTACACCATCACAGGCAGGGTCCTGTACACCACCACAGGCAGGGGTCCTGTACACCATCACAGCAGGGGTCCTGTACACCATCACAGGCAGGGTCCTGTACACCACCACAGGCAGGGTCCTGTACACCATCACAGGCAGGGGTCCTGTACACCACCACAGGCAGGGTCCTGTACACCACCACAGCAGGGGTCCTGTACACCATCACAGGCAGGGGTCGTACACCATCACAGGCAGGGTCCTGTACACCATCCCAGGCAGGGGTCCTGTACACCATCACAGGGAGGGTCCTGTACACCATCACAGGCAGGGTCCTGTACACCACCACAGGCAGGGTCCTGTACACCATCACAGGCAGGGTCCTGTACACCATCACAGACAGGGTCCTGTACACCATCACAGGAGGTCCTGTACACCACCACAGGAGGGTCCTGTACACCACCACAGGGAGGGTTCCTGTACACCACCACAGGGAGGGTCCTGTACACCAACAGGCAGGGGTCCTGTACACCACCACAGGCAGGGTCCTGTACACCACCACAGGGAGGGTCCTGTACCACCACAGGGAGGGTCCTGTACACCACCACAGGGAGGGTCCTGCACACCACAGGCAGGGGTCCTGTACACCATCACAAGGCAGGGTCCTGTACACCACGTGCAGGGTCCTGTACACCATCACAGGGAGGGTCCTGTACACCATCACAGGCAGGGGTCCTGTACACCATCACAGGCAGGGTCCTGTACAACACCCCGCTCCCTCTCTCACTCACTTCACTACACGTCCTATTAATTTAAATCATAAGCACATTTTGAAAATTACATTGATATAATACATGAGTTTTACAATATAATTATTACTTTTAATTACCCTCAACCACTTGGTCGGTTCATCGACGACCTTCTTCCCCCTTGTTGCAATCGGTGCTCGATTCCCGATGATCCAAGAGGTCGGATCCCGTCCCTTCCCTGCGTCCTATCCCAGCTCCTCGTCCTCGTCCCCGTCCCAGTGCTATGTACTGGCTTAGCACTGTCTTCTCATAATTATCTTGACTTAGTTTTAATTATTATATTTAGTAGCTACAA
>WNGS01164858.1:13249696-13274696 GCA_020271785.1 Procambarus virginalis
TCACCTTCGCAAATAGAGTGGTAGACGGTTGGAACAAGTTAAGTGAGAAGGTGGTGGAGGCCAAAACCGTCAGTAGTTTCAAAGCGTTATATGACAACGAGTGCTGGGATTGACGGGACACCACGAGCGTAGCTCTCATCCTGTAACTACACTTAGGTAATTACACTTAGGTAATTACACCACACACACACACACACACACACACACACACACACACACACAAATTGGGCCCTCGTAGCCTGGTGGATAGCACGCAGGACTCGTAATTCTGTGGCGCGGTTCGATTCCCGCACGAGGCAGAAACAAATGGGCAAAGTTTCTTTCCCCTGAATGCCCCTGTTACCTAGCAGTAAATAGGTACCTGAAGTTAGTCAGCTGTCACGGGCTGCTTCCGGGGTGTGTGTGTTGTGTGGTGTGGGAAAAAAAAGTAGTTAGTAAAAGTTGATTGACAGTTGAGAGGCGGCCGAAAGAGCAAAGCTCAACCCCCGCAAAACACAACTAGTAAAAACAGAACCGCCCCCTTAAGGGGTGACGTAATGAGTGAGGCAATATTACAGAAGTGCTTTGGAATGCCAAAATTGCAATGTGACGAAGGTGGCAACTTTGGTCATAAGACAAGACCTCTCAAAGGAGGACAGAGAAAGCTGAAAATGAACCTCACTGAAGCAAAACATCTAAATGGGGATAGAAATGATAATACATAAGAGTTGTTGTTCGGAAACTGGAAAATATTGGAGGAATGACAGGTAAGCTTCTAACATAGATGAAAAATTTTCTGACAGAAAATGAGGGCAATAATCAGAGGTAATGTATCGGATTGAAGAAATGTCACAAGTGGAATACCATAGGGTTTCAGTTCTTGCACCGGTGATGTTCATTGTCTACATAAATGATCTACCAGTTGGAATACAGAATTATATGAACATGTTTGCAGATGATGCTAAGATAATAGGAAGGATAAGAAACTTAGATGATTGTCATACCCTTCAAGATGACCTGGACAAAATAAGTATATGGAGCGCCACTTGGCAAATGGAATTTAAGGTGAATAAATGCCATGTTATGGAATGTGGAATAGGTGAACATAGGCCCCATACAACCTATAAATAATGTGATAAATCCTTAGAGAATTCTGATAAAGAAAGAGATCTAGGGGTGGTTCTAGATAGAAAACTATCTCCTGAGGACCACATAAAGAACGTTGTGTGAGAAGCCTATGCCATGCTTTCTAACTTCAGAATTGCTTTTAAATACATGGAGGGCGATATACTAAAGAAATTGTTCATGACTTTTGTTAGGCCAAAGCTAGAATATGCAGCGGTTGTGTGGTGCCCATATCTTAAGAAGCACATCAACAAACTGGAAAAGGTGCAAAAACATGCTACTAAGTGGCTCCCAGAACTGAAGGGCAAGAGCTACGAGGAGAGGATAGAGGCATTAAATATGCCAAAACTAAAAGACAAAAGAAAAAGAGATCATATGATCACTACGTACAAAATAGTAACCGGAATTGATAAAATCGACAGGGAAGATTTCCTGAGACCTGGAATTTTCAGAACAAGAGGTCATAGATTTAAACTAATTAACAAAGATGCAGAAGAAATATAAGAAAATTCACTTTCGCAAACAGAGTGGTAGACGGTTGGAACAAGTTAGGTGAGAAGGTGGAGGAGGCCAAAACCGTCAGTAGTTTCAAAGCGTTATATGACAAAGAGTGCTGGGAAGACGGGACACCACGAGCGTAGCTCTCATCCTGTAACTACACTTAGGTCATTACACACCCAGAACAGAATAGGAGATGAAGTACTTAATGAAACGGACAGAGAGAATGATCTAGGTGTTGATCACACCAAACCTGTCTCCTGAATCACACACAAAAAGAATTACATCTGCGGCATATGCTAGGCTGGCTAACATCAGAACAGCCTTCAGGAACCTGTGTAAGGAATCATTCAGAATCTTGTACACCACATATGTAAGACCAATCCGGAAGTATGCGGCCCCAGCATGGAGCCCGTACCTTGTCAAGTACAAGACGAAGCTGGAAAAAGTTCGGAGGTATGCCACTAGACTAGTTCCAGAACTAAGAGGCATGATTTAAGAGGAAAGGCTGCAGGAAATGCACCTTACGACACAAGAAAACAGAAGAGTAAGGGGGAGACATGATCACTACCTACAAAATCCTCAGGGGAATTGACAGGGTAGACAAGGATAAACTATTCAACACTGGTGGTACGCGAACAAAAGGACACAGGTGGAAACTGAGTACCCAAATGAGCCACAGGGACGTTAGAAAGAACTTTTTTCAGTGTCAGAGTAGTTAACAGGTGAAATGCATTAGGCAGTGATGTGTTGGAGGCTGACTCCATACACAGTTTAAATGTAAATATGATAGAGCCCAGTAGGCTTAGGAATCTGTACACCAGTTGATTGACAGTTGAGAGGCGGGGCCAAAGAGCCAAAGCTCAACCCCCGCAAGCACAAATAGGTGAGTACACACAAAACACACAGTTGAGAGGCGGAACCAAAGAGCCAGACCTCAACCCCCGCAAGCACAACTAGGTAAGTACACACACACACACACACACACACACACACACACACACACACACACACACACACACACACACACACACACACACACACACGCGCGCGCGCGCGGGCGCAATGTGATGTCATAGTGGCCAGAATACGCCTGGGATATAGACGTATCTGGCAGCTTTCTCAAAACCCAAATGTCGAGTACACAATGTGTCAACTTTGTGAAAGAGAAAACATGCATTCACTTGAACATTATATTATAGAATGTCCCATATTATCTGACTTTCGCCCTCCTGGGCTGAGGTATGCTGAACTCTGTAACTACTATATGAGTACTGGAACACTTGATGATATATTGGACTTGTACCCTAGATTAACCATGTAATGTAACTATATAACCTGAGCTTGTAAAAGCATCTTAATCACCTTCAGTGGTTAAGTTCTTAATTGCACACTAGTTTCTCTTGTCAGCTATCTCACCCTGTCAGAGTAAATGAGACAAATATATGTGTATGTGTATATAGTATGTATATGTGTGTGTATATATGTATGTATATATGTGTGTGTATGTATGTGTATAAAGTATAAAGATGATCAGAATTATATTTCACCATTATAAATTCACATTAATGCATTCATAAATCTATGTACCTATGTATTTAGGTATGTAGCTTAGCCTAACATTTTAAAAGCACTACGATCACCTTCTGTGGTTGTTCAATAAATCTCTGAACTGTATGTTTGACAAATCTTTCACCCTGTCCATGGAGGACAGAAGAAAATGTATATATGCTAGTTAGCATTGTAAATGTGTGGCCACGTCTGTGGTAGAAAATAATAATAATAAAAACACAAACACACACACACACACTGCAGGAATGGTCGAACAAATGGCTGTTAGAGTTTAACCCAAGCAAATGTAATGTAATGAAGATAGGGGTAGGAAGCAGGAGACCAGATACAAGGTATCATTTGGGAGATGAAATACTTCAAGAGTCAGAGAGAGAGACCTGGGGGTTGATATCACGCCAGACCTGTCCCCTGAAGCTCATATCAAGAGGATAACATCAGCAGCATATGCCAGGTTGGCTAACATAAGAACGGCCTTTAGAAACTTGTGTAAGGAATCTTTCAGAACATTATATACCACATATGTCAGACCAATCCTGGAGTATGCGGCTCCAGCATGGAGTCCCTATCTAGTCAAGCATAAGACTAAACTGGAAAAGGTTCAAAGGTTTGCCACCAGACTAGTACCCGAGCTGAGAGGTATGAGCTACGAGGAGCGACTGCAGGAGTTAAACCTCACTTCGTTGGAAGACAGAAGAGTTAGGGGGGACATGATCACCACATTCAAGATTCTCAGGGGAATCGACAGGGTTGATAAAGACAGGCTGTTTAACACAAGGGGCACACGCACTAGGGGACACAGGTGGAAACTGAGTGCCCAAATGAGCCACAGAGATATTAGAAAGAACTTTTTTAGTGTCAGAGTGGTTGACAAATGGAATGCATTAGGAAGCGATGTGGTGGAGGCTGACTCCATACACAGTTTCAAGTGTAGATATGATAGAGCCCATTAAACTCAGGAAACTGTACACCTGTTGATTGACGGTTGAGAGGCGGGACCAAAGAGCCAGAGCTCAACCCCCGCAAGCACAACTAGGTGAGTACAACTAGGTGAGTACACACACACACACACACACACACACACACACACACACACACACACACACACACACACACACACACACACACACACAAAACACCTCATTTCCCCCCACCACATCTAACTTCCACCACCACACACAATACCTCACTGGTACCATATACATTCTTCACGAGATTCGGCAAGCTCGACGAGGCGCCAACCAAAGGTACTCAAGGGGAAACCCTGGAGTTTACAGGGAGGACGGCGAGGTTGCAGGAAGGAGTCGCTTTAACCCTAAACAATATATGCAAATGAGGAATGGAAACGGAAACGTGAGAATGGGCGAGCTGAATCTTCCGAGCCGAGACAAATCTTGACTTCCTGGAGATGAGGTTGAGAAGTGTGACAAACGGACGATAGTGTAGCGAGTGCTGAGAACAGCTGAAGGAGAGAGAGGGAGGTGTTCTTGCGACCCCAATATGTATGTCGTATTGAGCGTTCCAGGATCCACACGTAACTCCCATCCCTTCAAAAGTCGGGGAAATGATGCAATACCGATAGAAGGAAAATAATTTAGCGTGGAAGAGGCTGTATAGTCCAACTGCATTAACGTGAAAGCCTAAATCAGAATTGCCAATGTGTGCTTGGGTCTCTGGTAGACTTTGAGAAATGAGGCTGTTGCACTCCTTACTCAGCCTGTCCTGTCGAGCGTTCACACCACCACTAAACTATTGTACTAAATTGCCCGAACCTAACGAGAAGACCCATGAATAAAAAACGGGACGCCACGTCAATTTTGTGAGCCGCTATAAATTTTAGCACTTCAGTTTTTGGCCTTAGAGGATTTATACGTCAAAATGCGATGTACTTTTGGAGGACAAGATGAAAAATGGGTTCAGATTCTCTGAAAGTCTGAAACTATTCAAATACCAAGTCTCTTATTTAAAAATGTAAGGTAGCCAAGTTTTACATAGGCCTAAAGATAACAATCTAGACTTAGCCTTATCGGTGGGTTATCAGTAATGCAATTCTATTACGGATTGCGCTACTGATACTTGAAAACAAGTTTGTTTAGGCTATACTGGAATTAGCAGAGATCCTACAATTGCCAGCCAAAAAAGGGACATCGTTGATGTAATAGTAAAATGTGAAAATGCTAAGCAGCTAGTTAACAATTAACCAGATATTTTCATATATTAACCTTATAATATCTGTGGCTGCCCTAGATAGCATTAGACCTTGTGATCTGTGTGTAGGCCAGCGAGTCGCAGATGTTTTACATTCACATCTGCCAAGATATTCCTTCATACTGCGAGCCCAAAATTAAAGCTTTATATAATTATTTGGGCCTTGTTCTAGACATTGATGATACTTGCAATCAGCTCTTTTAGTCTGAGATATGAAATGGATAGTTAGTTGAAAGATATGTAACAACCACCAAATTATATACTGAAGTCTCATCAGTACCCGCACTGCACCACTGTTTTGAGGGTATCAAGTGAACCCGCACTGGACCAGTGCTTTGAGGGGATCAAGTGTACCCGCACTGGACCGGTGCTTTGAGGGGATCAAGGGTACCCGCACTGGACTGGTGCTTTGAGGGGATCAAGTGTACCCGCACTGGACCGGTGCTTTGAGGGGATCAAGTGTACCCGCACTGGACCGGTGCTTTGAGAGGATCAAGTGTACCCGCACTGGACCGGTGCTTTGAGAGGATCAAGTGTACCCGCACTGGACTGGTGCTTTGAGGGGATCAAGTGTACCCGCACTGGACTGGTGCTTTGAGGGGATCAAGTGTACCCGCACTGGACTGGTGCTTTGAGGGGATCAAGTGTACCCGCACTGGACCGGTGCTTTGAGGGGGCCAAGTCGTTACCTCCTCGTGGTGCTCCTAGTCATAGCAACTATTGGTTAAACGTACAAAAAGAGATTGTTGCACCTAAAACCCGTTCACGTTTTGTACTATTAATGTTATTATAAGACACGAGAAAGTAGGCAAACCCAAAACCTAAGCTTTCCTAGGCTTAGAAAAATGTATACAAGTATTGAAAAAGTTATATGATGACATTTGGCTTAGGATGCCTTATTTAGGCCTAGGCCAGGTTACCGTTCCCTTTTTTGGGAAGCCATTTTGGGTATTCGAATAGTACAGAAAGTAATTGTGTAAGTCCATTTTTGTACATTTGACCAATGATTGCTATAAGTACTGTCATTTTTAAAGGACGGGCTGGCCTAACGAGAGCCATACACCTAAACAAATAATACACAGCGCTGATCCAGGTAAAATTACAACAAATATTTATAATCACCAAGAACGCTAACCATTGTTAATATCTGAATCAAGGACTAAATTCCACCACAACATAACTACTGACGGTTAAGACCAATTTGTTATCTGCGCACTAATACCGGCAGGCAGCTTTGTGTAGCTGGCGTGGGCTAGGCTAGAACACGCAGGCAGACCGGCTACCAGCTGGGGACCTAACAGCCTACCAAGCCACACTGCCAATGCACTAAGTTTAGAGCTGACCAAATTCTTTTCTAAATAAAACCAATAAGCCTAAAGACAAAATATGATGGTGATAGAATTCAGTGAAGATCTAGAAAAAAATATAATTATAGAAACGATGTTTTAGGCAAAACAAATTGCTTATACTTATAACTAGCCTGAGTAATTTGTTAAATACTCAGTTTAAATTTGCATTAAATCTCTGTAAACAATTGATCTTCGATCATTATAATTTCTGATCACCAGGATACTATGATACCAAGAAGTACTAAATTACAATTATTAGCACATAAGCCAGTTAATATAGTTTATATTACTGATCATCGTATAGAACGTAAGGTCTGCATCTAATCTGGGTGTTGTTTAAGCCATGTTAGAACTAGAGGTGGTGACACCCGCCACTGCTGTCGCTACACATCCCATGCTGACATGCTGACACGACGCCCAGCACCACTCGACGCGTTAGAACCAAGGCTGACAGCTGAAAACCTTGCTCTGGGTGTGATGGTGGGCCACGCATTGACATCATCGAGGATGGCGTCCTGTTCGCTAAGTCGGCAGTCTGGTCACAGTGCTGCTCACAGCCGGCAAAATTTACCTCCTCGTCAGCTTACCACACTGGCGGATCATTGGGTAGGTTCCGCCTTTCATTTGAATATCTAGCCTAAGCTAGGCCTGCTGTCTGTCTGTTGTAGGCTTAACCGTGGTGGTAAAACAGAGGTCCCAGTATTGTTAAAAGGTAAAAATTGTGACAAATGTGAGTCACGACTTTCGTACCTGTCAGTTTCATAGTAAAATCCTGCAGCCATCACCAAGGTCTTTATCACACTACAGAGTCTGCTTATTGTTTGTATCAATACTACGCTAGCTCTAATTTAGTACCATTTATACCACTATCTTAACACAAGTCCCACCAGACAAGAAAACACATTCAAAATACCAGCTTGTTGACAGTTAATGAGAGCCATCTGGTGGCAGTGTATGTAGTAATGCACGAGGTGTACACACCAGCTGGCTCAGTGAGGGCTGACATGCCCGCTTCACGCGTTATCTCCTGCCTACTGCCACCAACACCACTATCTCCATTACTACTACTGCTCATTAATAACATTACAAGTACTACTATTATTGTTACAACCATTATTATTTGCCATTGTAACTAATATTGAAATTATTATCGCTTATTATTATCTGGTANACGCCATCTGTTGCATGTAAGAGCAACTACACATGCTGTATTAAATATGTTACAATTCTATTTCAATGTTTCTGATTGCTTTGATAATTGAATTTTCATAGATTTTGATTTATTTTCATTTGATTTATTATTTTGTGTTAATTGCATTGGAATCGAGCTGTTGTTTATCATACCGTTCATTTCGTAAGTATAAAGTTTATTTTTATATTTTTTCATATTTTCATTTTATTTTTAACTGTTTTTCTTATATTTCAGTGATGGAAACATCAAACCATTTGGGAAGACATCAGACGAGGGGATGGGGGAATGGTGGGGATGACGAGGGGACGGGGGAGTTTGGATGGTGAGGACGAGGGATGGGGAATGGTGGGGATGACGAGGGGACGGGGGAGTTTGGGATGGTGAGGACGAGGGGATGGGGGAATGGAGAATGGTGGGGAGGACTGGGGACAAGGAAGGTTGCTGTGGTCAGGTACTGCTAGTAGGAAATATATACTTTCTCTGAAGTACACAATTTACCAGGAAATACAAACTTTAGAGAAAACACTTTAACAGAAAGTATTACCATAATAACTTCCTGTCTAGGCCCTAAGGAGGAATACAAAACTTAGCGTGAAATATAAAGTATAAATTAGCAGAAACACACTGGCTTAGCAAGACATTGCCTGAAAACCAGACCTTCGCGGAGAGGCTTACTCATGTACCCGGGCCAGGATCATGAACGGTTAAGCTATATTATAACTCGAACCACAGTCACGTTCTGGAAAGTGAAAACATTTAAGTGTTCAAAAGGAAAAGGAAAGACAATGTGGGCACAAGGCTGATAATACTGAGCATCTCTGAAACAAAAATACTGAAACAAATTTCAACAAATTACCTGGAGTTCTTCTACTCTCCAAACCAAGTGCTTGACTTGGTCCAACAGGCTGTTGTTTTGGACCTGGTTTTGTTTCCACCACAAATTATCATTACATGTGAACTCAAGCTTAAGCACTACATATTAAACAGACGCAACCGTCAACAGCCAACTAAGACACTGTTACATTCAAGACCTAGACAGAATATCCAGCATACTGCCGCAGCCATCATTAGAACATAGGCAGCAAGGACGCTACAGTGGGCCTATGGCCCATCCGACACTTTACTTCACCTCACTCTCGGTTATATAATCTGTTGCTCCAGCTAAATTGTCGACGGGAGACATATCCTGTCCACGAGGCTAACCATAGCCCGTGCTTCTTGCCCAGCTCCTGTGCCAGGTAAGTTACGGGCTCACCATAGCCCGTGCTACTTGGAACTTGTTCCGAGTAGCTGAATCTATAACAACAACTAAATTGTCCACGGGAGACATCTCCCGTCACGCAGGGTGCAGTCGCACCTCCACAGACCTCCAGTATCAGCTCTTGATACTGGTAATGCCTCAAGTGGGCCACCACTTACGGGCTATTCATGCCCGTGCCACCTTTTGGGTGGCTTAATCTTCATCAATCAATCAGTCTAAATTGTCATTACGGGCTCTTCATGCCTGTGCCACCTCTTGGGGTGGTTTAATCTTCATCAATCAATCTAAATTGTCAGTTACAGCCCCGCTCCTGTGTCAGGTAAGTCCATTACGGGCTCACCATAGATCGTGCTACTTGAAACTTTTTTGTGCCAAGTAGCTGAATCTAAAACAACAGCCAAGTTTATTCACTTCTGCAGGCTCAATGTTGAGCTTGTAGAAATATTGACAGGCTCAACGAAACGCATCTCTCAAGTGTCGGGCTATAATAAAATTATAACTAGTTAATTTTCAACTTCCTTCTCAAGTGTAAAAGAATCTCCCATTCTTCTAAAACGAAAATACTTATAATATTGGATTCATTTATTAAAAAAAATATACAGTATTAGTAAGACAAAATGAAAGTAATAACCGAAATAGAAACTTCCTGCAACACCACCACAAAAACATTCCACTATAACCGATGTCACATCTTCACCAACCCAATTACCTTCACAACAACCTCCAAACTTAACTATCACAAAACAACAAAAGCAGAAACCATGACCACAGTCTCTGCTACCACCAACAACCACCCACCTCAACTGTCAAGACCGCCACTTTTCTCTGCTACCTGCTAAGCCAATTTTAGACTTCACACACTAATGCAATGTAATCTGCCTAGGATCGCAGGATTTAAAGGATTTTTTTTTTTAAATTTCCAGGCCAGTTTGCAACTCGCTTTTCCTCCTTCCACAAGGAATTGGGAAGCCTCTTTGCAATTCATCAGGATACTCTGATTTCCCCGCCCAAGACGCACAAGGTTCTCCCGTTAAGATGTGTGTCCGATCTCCGGTAGTTTTGTACTGGGTAGTTTTGCAGCGTAGTTGCTCACGTGGGACAGATGAGACAAGTGCCTTTCCGCCAAGCGGTTAAGTAACAAACGCCAGGGATGGAATTCCATTTAAGCGTTGCAGGACGCTGTGTCGCCAACAGTTTGCTAACGACTTCTGGTTCCGTCGCCATAAAGATCACCAAAGATAAATTTCCTCCCATCCCCACTCTGGATGTAAAAAAGTATTATCGGCTTTAAACAATAATAATTAGAATACTAATCAAATACATCTGCAAGAATATAAAAAAAAACTTTTTTTAACGAAGAGATTAATAAAAGCCTATGAAATATATAATTGGTTTGGAAACTTTTAAAAGGGAGGCAGAGTTATATTCGAAGTTGCCGCGGCTTGAAAGGCAAAATAATCTGAAGGTCATCCCTACGAGCTATTTTGTGTTATGTACACATAAATAATAATAATAATAATATAATAATAATAATAATAATTTAATAATGATAATAATAATTCTTTCAGCAGACTCATCCTTAAATATAGTTTTTTCCGAAGACTACTCAAATATTGTTGTATTTACACTGGTCAATTTTCGAAAGTTGCCGGATTGAGATGAATAGATGTTATCATGCATTTTGACGTGCTGAATTAAACTAAAATATCAAAATGACTAATTAGCTTTTGTTTCTAAGATAAAAGGGTTATAATTTTATATTCTACCGAGCATGTACAGGGTGTACATAGCAGATTTTCAATCATATAATGCAAAACTCCTTTTTCATGCGTTCATGGTTATTCCTCTAAATACTGCAGAATCATTCAGCACCGCTCCTGTGCCAGGTAAGTCCACTTCGGGCTCATTATAGCCCGTGCTACTTGCCCCGCTCCTGTGCCAGGTAAGTTACGGGCTCACCATAGCCCGTGCTACTTGGAACTTGTTCCGAGTAACTGAATCTATAACAATATCTAAATACTAGGTCACCTACCCTGTTTTATATAACACTAAGAATTACTCCATAGTTCAGTCCTTAATCGGTGTCTATACGATTTTTTGGCTTGTAACTTCTAGAGATTAAATGGAGCATCTATTGTCTGTCCAGGAGTAGTCTGCTAACATTGTACTCCAATTTGCCTTGATACCGTTTCAGCATGAAAGAAATATCTTGGTTAATCATCGCTTTTGCTCCGCAACTCTTTTTTTTTTTATTATTTTTATATTATTATTTTCTACCACAGACGTGGCCACACATTTACAATGCTAACCAGCATATATACATTTTCTTCTGTCCTCCATGGACAGGGTGAGAGATTTGTCAAACATACAGTTCAGGGATTTATTGAACAATCAACCACAGAAGGTGGTTGTAGTGCTTTTAAAATGCTAGGCTAAGCTACATACGTACTGGATGGAAAGAAAATCCAGATGAGAGAAGTGCAAAATAATTTATCTTTGAGTGACAGCTTACATCCTAGGCATTTATATGCCTTTATGAGGTTTTCCACTAACTCCTCCTCCTCTGCCTTCTTTCCAAAAAACTTTGTTGCCACTAACTTTAATGTTTTAATTAACGACCATCTTTCCCTTCCCACTCAGTGCACAAAGTCACTACCGCGAAATTGTTTTAGAATTTGAGGACCAATAAAACCACCTTCCTTTATCTTAGCATCACTTAATCTTTAAAATTTTTGTAGCGAGATACTTGAAAGCTATTCCTGTTTTGTCAATGGCTTTAGCAAAGTTCATCAGGCCCAGATTTGTGCACAAGGCTGGTAAAAAAAATTGTGTTTGATAACAAGTAGTAGATGACGAACGTTATTCTCCCCAGGTTCCAGTGATG
Organism: Procambarus virginalis; assembly: GCA_020271785.1. Taxonomy (NCBI): domain Eukaryota; kingdom Metazoa; phylum Arthropoda; class Malacostraca; order Decapoda; family Cambaridae; genus Procambarus; species Procambarus virginalis. The sequence goes on from WNGS01164858.1 coordinate 13,261,762, forward strand.
GACGGAGTGGTCAGCCTCTCATAACATAGTGGGAATCTCTCGCATGACCATCCCACTCACAAAGAAAACTGCAGTACGTTGTTTATCCACCTTGCAGACCCATCACAAGAGCAACACTCTTCAAGTCACCACAGAGCTGCCAGTGATGTTGGTCATCGTTAATCACCTCAAAAGTTGCTTCATGATGTCATAAATATAAATTTTGAAGACAAGAAGTAACAATACTTGATACCTCAATAAGTAGGCTTAATACAAAATATAGTGTTAGTATTATGCCTATATACACTATATATCTGCGACAAATATACGGTTTAAATTATAGAATATTTTTAGAATATTAAAATATCTTACTCAAAAGAAAATTACATCACTCAACCGTCTCCTCCTACGGCTGAAACAAAAAGTGAACGAGTGTGATGTACGTGCTGTATACATTAGCATGTTCGTGTTTGTAGTGACAGAACTACGTGTCTAAAACCATTTTAATCATTTCCATTCTCAGTGACCCACAATTAGTAAAGATTTACTTAATTTATGTCAGCATCATTTTGGCTGCAGACCAGTATAACGTTACACTCGGAACGACCTAAACACTAGGCAAGTCTATATAGTGTAGAGGCACGTCATTGTGTGGTGTTTCGGCAAAGACAAACATTACAGAAGAGACGAAACATTACATATTTCGACGATTCTTCTCAAAGGTGGACAAACATTATGGCCACAAGACTTTACCTTGTATTGTGTTTCCCTTCACAAGCTTGGAGCCAACCCTTGTGCTATGTCCACACTCATCTTAAACTACAATGCAGCAGTGTTTTGACCGGCAGTCGGTCCTGGCTACGTAATACTGGTGTCGGTGCATACGCCGACCCGACGCAATTTCTTCCTGGCCTTGCATGCTGACTCGAGAGATCGGCTTATCGTCTCTCATCGTGGTCTACATCTTGTATTATCTATTAAGATAAGAACACCCGCATGTACACCACTACCGTAGACTTCATGAAAGGTTACATAGTTTGTGTCAAGAGTGAGCTATGCGATACTAAAATCCCCATCTCGCAGAATGTTTAGCATATAGTGGCATTTAATCATTTTACAAGCACTTACAAATATTGGATGCATTATGAGGTCATCTTCAAAACCATGACGGGAAACTGCAATCACACTTTTATATGGCAACGTTAAGTGTCTTAAATTTCGTGTTTTCATTAGATTAAACCAGATTTTTAGGAGGAAGGCTTACCTAGGTCTCTTAACTTCCTTTTTATTAAATGATTATTTATCTGAAATGTCTGTCTCACCATGATGGCTTATATTTGTGAGAGCTGGTATCCATACAAGAGAGATTCTGAACTTGTTACTCTATGCAACAAGCACAGTATTTATAATTGTTGTTTATCTTCTAGGGAAAGTCAAGTGCTTTAAGTACAGATCTTGAATCATATGGAATTACTCCTTTGTTTATGAGTGTACTGCAAGCTATCCTAACAGCAGTGGAGTTAGTTATAATTGGTGTCAAGTTGAGCCAGTAGTTGAGGCTAACCTTACACTGATGTGTGTGTGTGTGTGTGCGTGTTGATCTATGAACCCTGCAGGCTAGTGCATCCTGTTCACGGCTGCACTGCGCAATTAGTGTAAGCAACGCTCGTCAGACAATAGCCTAGGTTTTGTTTATTTTATTTTGTTTACAGAGGTGATAGTTCTAAGCACGACTGCTATTGGAAGAGCAAGAATCTCATTATTTTTTTTATTAAGATATGAGGTACATCTGCATTAGTGCAGCTACCCTAGACTATATGAAGTGGAGTACATTAGGGACTTTTTAGCATCACCTAGTTAGTTTTTTTGACATACTGTACTCCACTTCATATAGTCTAGGGTAGCTGCACTAATGCAGATGTACCTCATAATTTAATTAAAAAAAAATACTAACCTTAACTATTAATCTAAGGTACCCACAACCCAGGTTTCAATTCAACTATGGCAGAAAACAAAATGGAAATACAACGGACATTAGAATCATACGCGGATGGACAAACGACATGTTTTAAAAAACGGAACACAAGCGGGTAACAGCTCAACCATACCCTTACAAAGGCCTGAATTTGATTTACACTTGTCTGCTATACCGTTCTCAAAGTTCCTCTCTTCCTCTCTCCTTAACCTGACGTGTAGTTGTTTCTCGCATCTTTGTATCGCTGATATGTTTGAGGGTTTGGCCTCTTCCTATATGATTCCATGCTTGTGTCTTTTGATCTCTGGCCCTCTCGCAATTTCTGTTGAACCAATCCTGTTTCCTAGGTCTGCATCTCTGTTTTGGTATGAATGTTTGTGTGCCTTCATCGTATATTTTGCAAAATATGGCATACCTCTCATTTACTTCCTTACCTAGCAACAAATCTGTCCAATTATACCCAAGAAAAAAATTCTAAGTTCCCCATAGCGTCCTCTCTAGAAATCGAGTTTAACAACTGTTTCATTGTCCCCATTCTCTACTAGATTATATCGCAAAGCGTATTTAATGTCCAAAAGGACGTGATCACTCTTTTCCCAAGGGAGGAAGGTACTGGATGTCAAATACTACTACTACTTTCCTGGTGAATATTAGATCCAGTACTGACGAAACATCCCCCTTTCCCTCATGCTTGTGGCCTGCTTGACGTGTTGATACATAAATGTCTCCAAGATGAGGTTTACAAATCTGCCTGTCCAAATGTTCTCTGTTCTTGCCTCGTAGGCCTCACAGTCTATTGCCTTAAAGTTGAAGTCCCCCAGTACCAACAATCGGGATTTATCTTTATCAGCTCTTACCATAATCTCTCTCATGACCATTATGAGGCCCTCACATTTGTCATCCAGTTCTTCCTTTGTCCATGTGTTGCTTGCTGGTGGGCTGTAGGCATTTAAAATTATCAGCTTATCATCTTGATTCCAGATCTGCAATGCCATTATGTCAATATCTCGAGGGTTTTCAATTATTAACTCTCTTACCTTCATTTATTCTTTCACCTGCACAACCACTCCTCCTCCCTTCCTAGTTTTCCTGTCACGTCTCCAAACTGAGAAGCCCCTTGGGAATACGACCTCATTTAAAATATTTTCTTCAAGGTTTCGTCTCTGTTAATGCAACAATTTCTGGGACTTTGAGCTTAATTATATCCTTTAACTTCAATATTTTCGATCTCACTCCATTCCTGTTGGTATATACTATTTTCAGGAACATGTTTCCCCTTCCCTTTGTTCTTTACACCCCCCTTCCTTTAATGATTTTGTAGCTTTGTCTTTATGTACCATTTCACAAGCTTCCCAGTCCCTGACACTTTGTAGGAAAAAGAATTCCGTTCTTCTTCATTTCTATCCCCATTTAGACGTTTCGCTTCAATGAGGTTCATTTTCAGCTTTTCTCTGTCCTCCTTTGAGAGGACTTGTCTTATTGACCAAAGTTTGCCATCTTCGTCACATTGCAATTTTCTGGCATTCCAAAGCACTTCTGTCATATGCTTCACTCCATTGAACCTCACCCTTAAGGGGCGGTTCTTGTCTGTCTCATATTTACCTATCCTCCTAAAATCACTAACATGCTCCTTTGAATTTAGGCCTTCTCCTAAACATACTATTTTTTCTATGATTTTCACCTCTTCTGCTGCTCTGTCTACCCTAGAGGAAATTTCCTTCTGTAAACATCCAAAAATTATTATGGACTTACTTCTATCTGCAGTGTTTTGTACCAGTTTACTGTTGGTAACCAGTTCTTTCCTAATTGCTTGCCTAAGATCCGCTTCTTGTTTGTCATTTCTGGTTTTGACTTCCAAACACACTTCCTTAATTGTCTCTTTCTCTTTTACAACTTGCGCATACGTCTCTTTTATTTCTTCCTTATACTTTTCTATTTCTTTATTAGCCTCCTCAATTTGTATTGGCAATGAAGTTTCTCGTTGCATCTCCTTGCCTAACTCCATGTTAACCCTCAGGCTCCCTTGGAGTTGTTCACCATATGAGCCTATTTTCTTGTTAATTTCTTCAAATTCCCTACTCTTCACTTTCCATGCCTCATTATCTTTTACTAGTTCCTTGATGTGTTCCTCCTGTATCCTTACCTTATCAGTCAAGCTAGAAATTTCCTTTCATTGCTGGAAAATACTTCCTTTTTAAATTACAAACTCAATCTTGAGACCTTCATTTTCTTGTTCTAAATTAATTACCTTTTCTTCATATTTCTTAAGCATGTCCTCAATAATCACTAACCTGCCAAGAAAACCACCTAGAGTGTGTGTGTGTGTGTGTGTGTGTGTGTTTTGTGTGTGAAAATTTTTTGTTAGTAGTTAGTAACAGTTGATTGATTGACAGTTGAGAGCGGGCAAAAAGAGCAGAGCTCAACCCCCGCAAGCACAACTAGATGAATACAACTAGGTGAATACACACACACACACACACACACACACACACACACACAACACACACACAAACACACACACACACACACACACACAAATTGGGGCCCTCGTAGCCTGGTGGATAGCGCGCAGGACTCGTAATTCTGTGGCGCGGTTCGATTCCCGCACGAGGCAGAAACAAATGGGCAAAGTTTCTTTCACCCTGAATGCCCCTGTTACCTAGCAGTAAATAGGTACCTGAGAGTTAGTCAGCTGTCACGGGCTGCTTCCTGGGGTGTGTGTGTGTGTGTGTGGTGTGGGAAAAAAAAGTAGTTAGTAAACAGTTGATTGACAGTTGAGAGGCGGGCCGAAAGAGCAAAGCTCAACCCCCGCAAAACACAACTAGGTAAAAACAGAACCGCCCCTTAAGGGGTGACGTTTAATGGAGTGAGGCATATTACAGAAGTGCTTTGGAATGCCAAAAAATTGCAATGTGACGAAGGTGGCAAACTTTGGTCAATAAGACAAGACCTCTCAAAGGAGGACAGAGAAAAGCTGAAAATGAACCTCACTGAAGCAAAACATCTAAATGGGGATAGAAATGATAATACATAAGAGGTTGTTCTGGAAACTGGAAAATATTGGAGGAATGACAGGTAAGCTTCTAACATGGATGAAAACTTTTCTGACAGAAAAATGAGGGCAATAATCAGAGGTAATGTATCGGATTGAAGAAATGTCACAAGTGGAATACCACAGGGTTCAGTTCTTGCACCGGTGATGTTCATTGTCTACATAAATGATCTACCAGTTGGAATACAGATTATATGAACATGTTTGCAGATGATGCTAAGATAATAGGAAGGATAAGAAACTTAGATGATTGTCATACCCTTCAAGATGACCTGGACAAAATAAGTATATGGAGCGCCACTTGGCAAATGGAATTTAAGGTGAATAAATGCCATGTTATGGAATGTGGAATAGGTGAACATAGGCCCCATACAACCTATAAATAATGTGATAAATCCTTAGAGAATTCTGATAAAGAAAGAGATCTAGGGGTGGTTCTAGATAGAAAACTATCTCCTGAGGACCACATAAAGAACGTTGTGTGAGAAGCCTATGCCATGCTTTCTAACTTCAGAATTGCTTTTAAATACATGGATGGCGATATACTAAAGAAATTGTTCATGACTTTTGTTAGGCCAAAGCTAGAATATGCAGCGGTTGTGTGGTGCCCATATCTTAAGAAGCACATCAACAAACTGGAAAAGGTGCAAAAACATGCTACTAAGTGGCTCCCAGAACTGAAGAGCAAGAGTTACGAGGAGAGGATAGAGGCATAAATATGCCAAAACTAAAAGACAAAAGAAAAAGAGATCATATGATCACTACGTACAAAATAGTAACCGGAATTGATAAAATCGACAGGGAAGATTTCCTGAGACCTGGAATTTTCAGAACAAGAGGTCATAGATTTAAACTAATTAAACAAAGATGCAGAAGAAATATAAGAAAATTCACTTTCGCAAACAGAGTGGTAGACGGTTGGAACAAGTTAGGTGAGAAGGTGGTGGAGGCCAAAACCATCAGTAGTTTCAAAGCGTTATATGACAAAGAGTACTGGGTAGACGGGACACCAAGAGCGTAGCTCTCATCCTGTAACTACACTTAGGTAATTACACACCCAGAACAGAATAGAATACAGAATAGGAGATGAAGTACTTAATGAAACGGACAGAGAGAATGATCTAGGTGTTGATCACACCAAACCTGTCTCCTGAAGCACACACAAAAAGAATTACATCTGCGGCATATGCTAGGCTGGCTAACATCAGAACAGCCTTCAGGAACCTGTGTAAGGAATCATTCAGAATCTTGTACACCACATATGTAAGACCAATCCGGAAGTATGCGGCCCCAGCATGGAGCCCGTACCTTGTCAAGTACAAGACGAAGCTGGAAAAAGTTCGGAGGTATGCCACTAGACTAGTTCCAGAACTAAGAGGCATGATTTAAGAGGAAAGGCTGCAGGAAATGCACCTTACGACACAAGAAAACAGAAGAGTAAGGGGGAGATATGATCACTACCTACAAAATCCTCAGGGGAATTGACAGGGTAGACAAGGATAAACTATTCAACACTGGTGGTACGCGAACAAGGGGACACATGTGGAAACTGAGTACCCAAATGAGCCACAGGGACGTTAGAAAGAACTTTTTCAGTGTCAGAGTAGTTAACAGGTGAAATGCATTAGGCAGTGATGTGTTGGAGGCTGACTCCATACACAGTTTAAATGTAAATATGATAGAGCCCAGTAGGCTCAGGAATCTGTACACCAGTTGATTGACAGTTGAGAGGCGGGACCAAAGAGCCAAAGCTCAACCCCCGCAAGCACAAATAGGTGAGTACACACAAAACACACAGTTGAGAGGCGGAACCAAAGAGCCAGACCTCAACCCCCGCAAGCACAACTAGGTAAGTACACACACACACACACCACACACACACACACACACACACACACACACACACACACACACACACACACACACACACACAAAACACCTCATTTCCCCCCACCACATCTAACTTCCACCACCACACACAATACCTCACTGGTACCATATACATTCTTCACGAGATTCGGCAAGCTCGACGAGGCGCCAACCAAAGGTACTCAAGGGGAAACCCTGGAGTTTACAGGGAGGACGGCGAGGTTGCAGGAAGGAGTCGCTTTAACCCTAAACAATATATGCAAATGAGGAATGGAAACGGAAACGTGAGAATGGGCGAGCTGAATCTTCCGAGCCGAGACAAATCTTGACTTCCTGGAGATGAGGTTGAGAAGTGTGACAAACGGACGATAGTGTAGCGAGTGTTGAGAACAGCTGAAGGAGAGAGAGGGGAGGTGTTCTTGCGACCCCAATATGTATGTCGTATTGAGCGTTCCAGGATCCACACGTAACTCCCATCCCTTCAAAAGTCGGGGAAATGATGCAATACCGATAGAAGGAAAATAATTTAGCGTGGAAGAGGCTGTATAGTCCAACTGCATTAACGTGAAAGCCTAAATCAGAATTGCCAATGTGTGTGCTTGGGTCTCTGGTAGACTTTGAGAAATGGGGCTGTTGCACTCCTTACTCAGCCTGTCCTGTCGAGCGTTCACACCACCACTAAACTATTGTACTAAATTGCCCGAACCTAACGCAAAGACCCATGAATAAAAAACGGGACGCCACGTCAATTTTGTGAGCCGCTATAAATTTTAGCACTTCAGTTTTTGGCCTTAGAGGATTTATACGTCAAAATGCGATGTACTTTTGGAGGACAAGATGAAAAATGGGTTCAGATTCTCTGAAAGTCTGAAACTATTCAAATACCAAGTCTCTTATTTAAAAATGTAAGGTAGCCAAGTTTTACATAGGCCTAAAGATAACAATCTAGACTTAGCCTTATCGGTGGGTTATCAGTAATGTAATTCTATTACGGATTGCTCTACTGATACTTGAAAACAAGTTTGTTTAGGCTATACTGGAATTAGCAGAGATCCTACAATTGCCAGCCAAAAAAGGGACATCGTTGATGTAATAGTAAAATGTGAAAATGCTAAGCAGCTAGTTAACAATTAACCAGATATTTTCATATTTTAACCTTACAATATCTGTGGCTGCCCTAGATAGCATTAGACCTTGTGATCTGTGTGTAGGCCAGCGAGTCGCAGATGTTTTACATTCACATCTGCCAAGATATTCCTTCATACTGCGAGCCCAAAATTAAAGCTTTATATAATTATTTGGGCCTTGTTCTAGACATTGATGATACTTGCAATCGGCTCTTTTAGTCTGAGATATGAAATGGATAGTTAGTTGAAAGATATGTAACAACCACCAAATTATATACTGAAGTCTCATCAGTACCCGCACTGCACCACTGTTTTGAGGGTATCAAGTGAACCCGCACTGGACCAGTGCTTTGAGGGGATCAAGTGTACCCGCACTGGACCGGTGCTTTGAGGGGATCAAGGGTACCCGCACTGGACTGGTGCTTTGAGGGGGTCAAGGGTACCCGCACTGGACCGGTGCTTTGAGGGGATCAAGTGTACCCGCACTGGACCGGTGCTTTGAGGGGATCAAGGGTACCCGCACTGGACTGGTGCTTTGAGGGGATCAAGTGTACCCGCACTGGACCGGTGCTTTGAGGGGATCAAGTGTACCCGCACTGGACCGGTGCTTTGAGGGGATCAAGGGTACCCGCACTGGACCGGTGCTTTGAGGGGATCAAGGGTACCCGCACTGGACCGGTGCTTTGAGGGGATCAAGTGTACCCGCACTGGACCGGTGCTTTGAGGGGATCAAGTGTACCCGCACTGGACCGGTGCTTTGAGGGGATCAAGTGTACCCGCACTGGACCGGTGCTTTGAGGGGATCAAGTGTACCCGCACTGGACCGGTGCTTTGAGGGGGCCAAGTCGTTACCTCCTCGTGGTGCTCTTAGTCATAGCAACTATTGGTTAAACGTACAAAAAGAGATTGTTGCACCTAAAACCCGTTCACGTTTTGTACTATTAATGTTATTATAAGACACGAGAAAGTAGGCAAACCCGAAACCTAAGCTTTCCTAGGCTTAGAAAAATGTATACAAGTATTGAAAAAGTTATATGATGACATTTGGCTTAGGATGCCTTATTTAGGCCTAGGCCAGGTTACCGTTCCCTTTTTTGGGAAGCCATTTTGGGTATTCGAATAGTACAGAAAGTAATTGTGTAAGTCCATTTTTGTACATTTGACCAATGATTGCTATAAGTACTGTCATTTTTAAAGGACGGGCTGGCCTAACGAGAGCCATACACCTAAACAAATAATACACAGCGCTGATCCAGGTAAAATTACAACAAATATTTATAATCACCAAGAACGCTAACCATTGTTAATATCTGAATCAAGGACTAAATTCCACCACAACATAACTACTGACGGTTAAGACCAATTTGTTATCTGCGCACTAATACCGGCAGGCAGCTTTGTGTAGCTGGCGTGGGCTAGGCTAGAACACGCAGGCAGACCGGCTACCAGCTGGGGACCTAACAGCCTACCAAGCCACACTGCCAATGCACTAAGTTTAGAGCTGCCAAATTCTTTTCTAAATAAAACCAATAAGCCTAAAGACAAAATATGATGGTGATAGAATTCAGTGAAGATCTAGAAAAAAATATAATTATAGAAACGATGTTTTAAGCAAAACAAATTGCTTATACTTATAACTAGCCTGAGTAATTTGTTAAATACTCAGTTTAAATTTGCATTAAATCTCTGTAAACAATTGATCTTCAATCATTATAATTTCTGATCACCAGGATACTATGATACCAAGAAGTACTAAATTACAATTATTAGCACATAAGCCAGTTAATATAGTTTATATTACTGATCATCGTATAGAACGTAAGGTCTGCATCTAATCTGGGTGTTGTTTAAGCCATGTTAGAACTAGAGGTGGTGACACCCGCCACTGCTGTCGCTACACATCCCATGCTGACATGCTGACACGACGCCCAGCACCACTCGACGCGTTAGAACCAAGGCTGACAGCTGAAAACCTTGCTCTGGGTGTGATGGTGGGCCACGCATTGACATCATCGAGGATGGCGTCCTGTTCGCTAAGTCGGCAGTCTGGTCACAGTGCTGCTCACAGCCGGCAAAATTTACCTCCTCGTCAGCTTACCACACTGGCGGATCATTGGGTAGGTTCCGCCTTTCATTTGAATATCTAGCCTAAGCTAGGCCTGCTGTCTGTCTGTTGTAGGCTTAACCGTGGTGGTAAAACAGAGGTCCCAGTATTGTTAAAAGGTAAAATTGTGACAAATGTGAGTCACGACTTTCGTACCTGTCAGTTTCATAGTAAAATCCTGCAGCCATCACCAAGGTCTTTATCACACTACAGTCTGCTTATTGTTTGTATCAATACTACGCTAGCTCTAATTTAGTACCATTTATACCACTATCTTAACACAAGTCCCACCAGACAAGAAAACACATTCAAAATACCAGCTTCTTGACAGTTAATGAGAGCCATCTGGTGGCAGTGTATGTAGTAAGGTGTACACACCAGCACGAGGTGTACACACCAGCTGGCTCAGTGAGTGCTGGCATGCCCGCTTCACGCGTTATCTGCTGCCTACTGCCACCAACACCACTATCTCCATTACTACTACTGCTCATTAATAACATTACAAGTACTACTATTATTGTTACAACCATTATTATTGCCATTGTAACTAATATTGAAATTATTATCGCTTATTATTATCTGGTAGGTATTAGAACAATAAATAGGAAACTAATTACACCGGAAAAAAGTGATGTAAATTAAATTTTGAACACTCAAACATGGGGATGGGGTGTATGAAAACGAGAGTGAGAGAGAGAGAGAGAGAGAGAGAGAGAGAGAGAGAGAGAGAGAGAAGAGAGAGAGAGAGAGAGAGAGAGAGAGAGAGAGAGAGAGAGAGAGACAGACAGACAGAGAGAGACAGACAGACAGACAGACAGACAGACAGACAGACAGACAGACAGACAGACAGAGAGAGAGAGAGAGAGAGAGAGAGAGAGAGAGAGAGAACGCTACTGATCTCTCCTGTGAGTGTCATCAATCACTGGACAAATCAAGATCAGCTGTGGTGTTGCTCTGGACATGGCAGGTGCTTGTGATCACGTCTGGCACTACATTAGTAGCGAAGCTTCAACCACTACGCAGCTCAGGCTCCATCTTAGAACTAATAAAGTCCTACCTACAAGAACGGACTAAGAGAAGTCCTCAATGGAGCAGAATCCGAAAGTCACTCAATTGGTGCCAGTGTACCACAAGGTAATGTGCTTGGGCCTCTGCTGTGGAATGTTTATTTCAACGATCTACTTCACCTCTTGCCTACACTAACGACAGCACGGTAACCTTCACGTTTAGAAAAGAAGAAATGCCAAGTGCTACAAGACTCATCAATTACAAACTTTCAGTGACTTCTACCTGGAGAAGGAAATAGCAGGTGACATTTGCGGCTAAGAAAACTCGGGCGATGATAACTTGACTGCACATGACAAATCAGACTTGCAAATGAGTGGTTAAAATTAAAGTGTTTAGAGATGAAATTGACACATCGAGAATGAAGTTCGACTTTGATAATGAAGAGTCACGTGTTTAACCTAGCCCAAAAGGCAGCCAGGAATCTTACAGCCCTATAACGGCGCATCTCACCTTCTTGACAGCAAGGGCTGCAAAAACCTTGTATGAAGCACATGGTCGCTCGCATCTTTAGTACGCACGCCTCTCCTGGATTGCCTGCCCTCCATCATTCATCAAAATTTTGGATAAAGTGGAGAACCCTGCAAGAAGTCTTGTAATCTAACGTTAAGTAACCTCTAGTCTTGACACAGTGTGATGATCAAAGCCTCCAACACCATGGTGATGTTGATGGATTATGTACAAGACAACATTCTCAAAGTTGCGCACCTGACTCACCAGCATCGTGGACAACCAGTAGTTGGCCACGCTCTACGTGACACAAGGCTCTCAATCATCAACACACACTTGCAGGAACTCTCTTTCTTAAGAACATCAGCAATCATTCATTCTTAGGCTGTCTCGCATCTGCAACTTGTTCGCTTAACAGGTTGATACATGGGAGAGCAGGTCAACCGATAGCATGAAGGCTCTGGCACAATGATGGCTACTGGCTAATCCTGATCCATACGTGATTGTCACAGAAGAGACGGGAGACGGGAGAAGAGAGGAGACGGGAGAAGAGAGGGAGACGGGAGAAGAGAGGGAGACAGGAGAAGAGAGAGAGAGGGAGANAAAAATTTCCGTCAAAAAGTATTTGAACAAAAAAGACCCCAACTTAATGAGAAATACATTTCAATCTCGATAAAATACTGAACACAAATATTTAAGACTGAAATTACCTGTGGCTTTTATGACATATTCACTCACATACTAAGAATAATCCATCCGTTAATATTATACATCAGCTATTACTTTCAGATATACCTTAGGATATGTACTATGTACTTGAGAGCAACCCATCCTCCTGTTCAGACTACTTTTTGTAACTGCACCACCGTACATATACTGACGTAATAAGACAATTTGAATTAGGTACTATTCATTTGATATGGCCCGGAAAAAATATAGCTAAAAAACCAAACTTAAACATTCCTAGGCCTCGTACACATATATATATATATATATATATATATATATATATATATATATATATATATATATATATATATATATATATATATATATATATATCTGAAAACTCACACCCCAGAAGTGACTCGAACCCATACTTCCAGGAGCAACGCAACGGGTATGTACAGGGATGCCTTAAACCACTTGACCATCACGACCGGACATAAGGAAGTGATAGCCGAGGCTATATGAACCACTTCCCCGCCGGCACCTGGATGGTTAAGGGAAGGGAATATATGTTCCTTAATGGAACCCTGTTGCTTATGCATCGTTAAACGCCTGGAAAGAGATGTTGTTGTCTTGCCTATATAC
>WNGS01164858.1:13277196-13292196 GCA_020271785.1 Procambarus virginalis
TGATATCGCAATTGGGTTCGCTGGGGTCATGAAAGGCTTAAACATCTTTAAATTATTCAAGTGGCGGATTTATCACCACCAGAGGGACCGCTTGCCTGACAATAACGGCGACGCGGACACGTGGTCCGAATTTAAGGATCAACTCAATTACAATTTCTCAAGAAAAGAAAAGGATACAGTGATGTCAGGAAATATTTGTGTTTCTCTGGAGATTCCAAAAAAATTCAAATAAATATTTAAAAAATTAAACATTCTTAGCAAAATAATTATTACTGTGAATTTTAATGTGATTATATTAATATAATTTTGTCAATTTAAAATGACTTTCAGCTCCCGCCTATAAGGAATAGGGTTCATTGCGTCTAGTATATTTTTTATGTATAGTTTACTTCAGTCTCAGACTCTTCTGGCCTTCATAATCCTATAAATCTTTAGGAGAGGCTTGTTCACAAGACTGTTGCTTTTGGCAGCAGGCTGAAACGGCTCCATATTATGCTTTAAAAACTCAATGACGCAAAATTCACAACTTCCAACCATCCACAAATTTATACACGTGTTACCAGCATGATGATCCACCTTGGTTCACGGATGTTGACATCGTGCTAAGAAGCGTTCATAACACACTGAAAACTCCCAGGCTCCCATTAATGTTATTATACAACATTCCGCAAACTCAGCCGCTCGGCCGGGTGTGGCAAGGTTCAATTTAATTAATTTTGCAGACAGTTGGTCACTGTTCGTAAGGGTGTGTGGGAGGCACGGAACAAGAAGGAAAGAGGGCTTTGCGGGACCGTCACCAGTTTATATGGCTACCTGCCATATAAATGATCACTGGGAAGCAGCACAACGCTGTTATCTTACACACACACTTTGACTACATACCCAACTCTTACTATTACACAACTTGGCCTAAGAGGTCACATTATAAGACCACACCAACCAGGAATCTATGACCACGCCAGCCATGAAACTATGACCACGCCAACCATGAAACTATGACCACGCCAGCCATGAAACTATGACCACGCCAACCATGAAACTATGACCACGCCAACCATGAAACTATGACCACGCCAACCATGAAACTATGACCACGCCAACCATGAAACTATGACCACACCAACCATGAAACTATGACCACACCAACCATGAAACTAGACCACACCAACCATGAAACTATGACCACACAACCATGAAACTATGACCACGCCAATCATGAAACTATGACCACACCAACCATGAAACTATCACCACGCCAACCATGAAACTATGACCACACCAACCATGAAACTATGACCACACCAACCATGAAACTATGACCACACCAACCATGAAACTAAGACCACGCCAACCATGAAACTATGACCACGCCAACCATGAAACTATGACCACACCAACCATGAAACTATGACCACACCAACCATGAAACTAAGACCACACCAACCATGAAACTATGACCACACCAACCATGAAACTAAGACCACGCCAACCATGAAACTATGACCACACCAACCATGAAACTATGATCACACCAACCATGAAACTAAGACCACGCCAACCATGAAACTATGACCACACCAACCATGAAACTATGACCACACCAACCATGAAACTATGACCACACCAACCATGAACTAAGACCACGCCAACCATGAAACTATGACCACGCCAACCATGAAACTATGACCACACCAACCATGAAACTATGACCACACTAACCATGAAACTATGACCACGCCAACCATGAAACTATGACCACACCAACCATGAAACTATGACCACGCCAACCATGAAACTAAGACCACGCCAACCATGAAACTATGACCACACCAACCATGAAACTATGACCACGCCAACCATGAAACTAAGACCACGCCAACCATGAGCCAAAACCATGACAGTTATGACCTGCATTAGCCAATCATGGTTCAATGGTGCTTGTCGCATTTGTTAAGTTTATCTTCAACGGGAGTTACTGTTTAACGATTTTTATTTTATAACCAACGGCCTGAAAGCCTAGTGGCGGGAAAGACAGCCTGACCTGGGAATAAAGATCCTCCGCGGTGTGTTAGCCCTTGTAGTAATTTTTATAATTTCCTACTGGGGCCCTGTTGGCCCCGTAGGAAATATGCGCCCAGTGGGAAGTAAAGATTTGAGCGGACACGTGCACATTTTAAACTAGTAGTTTAATGATGTCCATTTTAGCGGTAACATAAACAAGTACGAAAATCAAACTATAATCTATATAAATAAAAATGGATACTATGACCACAACTACAACTACGGTCATGCACAACTACATATTTGTGCATGACCGCTAATCTCCGAAAGTTCTTCACCGATTGCTTTGAAATTTTCACACAACGTTCCATTCGCATCCGAGCAAGGTTTTAATATACATACTATATAGATGTCACGTCTGTGACGGTAAAAAACATGCTTTTTCTGAAAAATTGTTTTTTATGCGAGAGAAATCTTCGAAACCTCTTTACCGATTACTTTGAANGGGAGGGAGAGCAAGAGCAAAGAGGCAGAGAAAGCAGCGTGGAGGAGGGGTGGTACTAGACACTACAAGCAGCAAAATCCAATAACGAGATCCATGCGAACAAACCCTACGGCAATCGGCTGGGAGAAAATCCTCTCATATTGAATGTCGACCATTCGTCGACAGTATGGTTACAGTAATCGGTGAGGGTTGGCAACCCAGCCCACCTGCACTGCATTCCCATCACTGGTCTAACAAACCTGAAAGATCACCCACTGACTAATTACTCTAATGTTAGAAATATTTGTAAAACATGCGACACAATCTGAGGTCCCTGTAGTTATCTTTAATGCATAAGTTTAACAGCTACCAGACGACTCGATCGATATATCGTAATTCTGGTTTCAGATTATTTAACAAAACTTTTCAAGGCAGTATATATTCCAAAATCTAAAAAGTTCAAACACCAGGAAATTCCCGCCTCGTATCTCTACCTGAAACAACGGACAAACACTGAGACAATCTTGCATTATGCAATCCAAGAGATTCAACTAGGCCTGCGATATGGAGAAATATACAGAAGCCGTCACTAACATAAGTTATGCCGCAGTGTCTCACGAGACAAGTTTTTTTTATAACTTTGTATATATTGGTTATGGGAGGTTAACAATGACAACTTTACCCAGTCCGGTAATGACGTAGTCCGGGTAGTTACATCTATCCTAGAGGACACAACCAGCAAGCCAGCTGGGGACGACCAGTGGACGTTCACCACAATCCACACAAACTACCAACTCATCCTCCTGTTTAGATAGTACTTTTTGTAACTATGTGCACCATTGTACATACATTAACGTAAAGTGCAATTAGTAGAATATTCACTTCAGTACGAAAAAAAATAAAATTAAAAACAAACTTAAATATGCCTAGGCCTAGTATAACATATATATATATATATATATATATATATATATATATATATATATATATATATATATATATATATATATATATATATATATATATATATGAATGAAAACTCACACCCCAGAAGTGACTCGAACCCATACTCCCAGGAGCAGCGCAACTGGTATGTACAAGACGCCTTAAACCACTTGACCATCACGACCGGACATAATGAGGTGATAGCCGAAGCTATTTGAACCACCTCACCGCCGGCACTCGGATGGTTATCTTGGGCATAAAGTGCCCATCCGAGTGCCGGCGGTGAGGTGGTTCAAATAGCTTCGGCTATCACCTCATTATGTCCGGTCGTGATGGTCAAGTGGTTTAAGGCGTCTTGTACATACCAGTTGCGTTGCTCCTGGGAGTATGGGTTCGAGTCACTTCTGGGGTGTGAGTTTTCATTCGCATATAGTCCTGGGGACCATTCAGGCGTGTTCGCATATATATATATATATATATATATATATATTATATATATATATATATATTATATTCTACCCACTTCAAGACTCCGCTCCAATATATATATATATATATACACTGTATATATATATATATATATATATATATATATATATATATATATATATATATATATATATATATATATATATCATGTATTACAGTATATTAGGCCTCAGACAGCGTGTATTAGGTCGAAGGGGGTTAGGTTAGTTTAGTTTAGGTTGTCTTTGCAACAAATACAAAAACCTTTTTCTGTTTTTTTACAAATTCAATAGTAACGATTTCTACTTTCTAATTGACCATTGCATCATATGTGTACCATGGTACCATGGTCTTCATCGTTACTACAGGGTACTAACTTAACAGGAAAAGTGGTTGAACACACAGACCAGCACTATCAGATGCTACCGGTACAAGATAAAGAGAACGAGGTGGAATCAGAATTAGAAGGAAGCCTACGTCACCTAGAGCTCCCAATCAGAAAGAATACTAGGCAGTGTAATAACTAGTAATGCAATAACTACTAGTGTAGTAATGTTAAGCTATACTAGGCTAAATACATTAATAACAAGTTGTGGATGGCCATATGCAGCCTAGCACACTTGCATAGATTACAATTTGAGCAGATCAAGTGTATACGTTATTTACCTTCCTGGCCGTGAACAGATGCCTCCACTCTCTCCAAGCAAGCAACACATTCTCTTCTTTAGACAGTATTTTTTTGTAACTTGTGCACCATAGTACAAAGATTGCCGCTCTAAGCAATTAGATAAAACTTTGTACTATTCCCTTTATAGTCGGAAAAAACTGAACCTAAAAAACACTTAAAAATTCCTAGGCCTAGTATAGCATACACACATATACTAAATTAAGCCTCGAATATCGTGCATTAGGCCTAGGAAGGTTAGGTTAGTTCAGTTTGTCTTTGCAACAAAGGGAGAAAATAGTTTTCCGGTTTTGTCCAACTCAAAAGTGCCGATTTCTACTTTCTAATTGCCTTGTACGTCGGTATATATACTATGGTCCTCATCGTTACTATAAGTACTACCAAAACAGGAGGATGGGCAGATGCAAGTCTACAGAAGGGCGGCAATGTACATCACTGATTCTCCGCACCTACAAAAAAAATCAGCATTGATAAACTTAAAGAATCCCTCACAGAACCAGAAGGCAGTCAGAAAAACGTTCACAAACTCTATTTCCAAATACCATGATTCCTTAGCGACCTCCACGAAGACCCTGGATAATAAGACTCCCCAAATCAAATCTTCACTAAGGCCTAATGTCCGGATACAGGCAGTTTTAGCTGACGCAATCAGCTATATACTTGCAACGTAGCCCCAATGAAGATTATATCTGAGACAGCATGTAAAACGTGAAGGGTTAAAATTTATATGCAATCAACGTTGATATTTGTGAAATTTGCTCCCATCGAGCAAATAGGTTATACAGTATTTCCTGTGATGGATTCATAACTCTTACATCTGTCTTCATAATGCCATATAAAACTAAGCATTATTAGCGAATCTCCTAATAATAGGATATATTGGAGAGTGTGTAGGGCATGGTGCTATTTGGGCGGAGACACTGATAACATTTAGCAAGTTACTCTATACTGTGTATATATATTTTCGCTAAAACGTGAGATATTTTGGTGGCAAGGGATTCAAAATGTAGCTTGTACTTCTTTTCCTCTTGGGACATAAAATATTAAAGTTGTTTACATATCTAGGACAAATTTTTAAAATATATACAATGATTATGGTGTAAAGCCATTGTCATCTTTAATGACAATTCAGTATAAAAAATTGTGTATATACTACTTAAGAATTGCAACATGTTCTAATGTACAGTATATTGAATTGTAGAAATTAAAATTGTTATTATTATATTCACCCGATATCATCCTTACTAAATCAATTATTATTTCGGACTTCTCAATGTTTATAATATTGTCAAGGTATAAATATTATTGGTAAATGTGGGAACTACAAAACATAAGTACAATAATGTACTTTATATTAATGTTTTGAAGATCCCACATTTACCAATAATATTTGTACCTTGACAATATAATAAATACTGGGAAGCCCGATTTACTAATTTAATAAGGATGATACCGGTAAATATAACAATAATAGTTTTCATTTCTACAATGCTTTTACAGTTTTATGTAAAAAAAAAATGATCATATAACAAGAGTACCCTTTGCTGGATAATTGACATTATTAAGTAATTGTATGTATTATATGACATTTATCTTTCCTATTTTATGCATCTTAAAAATTTTCTTTATTTGCTAATGCGTATCTATTTGAAGCACTGTTAGTATATTTACGATTCTCTTAGAAAAGAGCTTCAGAATAAGCTATATATCACCAGGGAGGGAGATTACTATATATTGTCTCTTGTCTTTTGTAATGTTTTATTAATGTCAACATTAGAACTGCACCTCTTGCTGCCGTTTGCTTCGTCTCTCTTCACTTACTGAGTATTATGTCATATGAGCACTGGCATTTTATATATATAATACACAATTAGAAATGGCAATATTACTTTACACTTTTTTCCTTGTTAATTAAGAATCTACTTAATTTTATAAAGTCAATTATAAAGGAACAACCATTTACGAATAAAGTTAAAGAATGACTATGTTAATTTCTTAAAATACAATGACAAATATTTATAATGAGTTATGAATAACATATTTTATAGATTTTAATTTTCTAGGCTTACCAAGTCATTCAGTTGGATCAACTTTTGATCAAAGTTAAAGAAATGTTAATAAATAAACAGGGGTATATTTATTTACTCCGACCTTCTCTCACCATATTAACAACTCTAAATAATCCTTTATTAGATCACCTACACTTCTACCGGGATGTTTCTTGTTGAATTTAAGGCCCATCACCTACACGATGGTTGCCCAGCCACTTGCGCTGGACGGTAGAGCGACGGTCTCCCTTCATGCAGGTCGGCGTTCAATCCCCTACCGTCCAAGTGAGTTATAAATCCATCACAGGCAATATAACCTATTTTCTTGATTAGAGCAAATTTCACAAATGTCAATGTTGATTACATATAGATTCGTTATTAACTCTATCCGTACCCCACCATTCAAGTATCATACACACCCGTCACCAAGAAAGGTAATGAGAATCTTGCTCTTCTCAAGGCAGTCACACTTGAAACAATTGCCTCCTCCATTGAATATTTAAGATCTCACGAGAACTGTGTCTACACCGACGGCTCAGTCCAATATTCTACTGGACGGACGGACTGCAGCAGCATGTAGGTTTTATATAAATAATATTTGCACAAAGACTGTCAGTGTCAGGTTAAACAACTGGCTGACCTCCACACAAGCAGAACTAGCGACACTACAACTAACTACCAGTACATTCAAAAACATTATAGGAGTAATATCTTGTGATTCAAAGTCTGCTCTTCAAGCAATAGAAAAACTTCTTCTGGAAGATCGACAGCAAGAACCTCATACTACCAATTATAAATGACCTAATTGCTGCACAGAGTAATAGGTTCGAATCTCCTTTGTATGGATACTATCACACAAATATAACCCATCATAATGACACAGACATTACAGCCAAATTCGCGTGTAACAAAGTTGAAGTTGAATTAGACTTAGGTATCCCCATTTCTGCTGTCAAAGCTATATTGTACCAAACACTCAGGTCTGATAGAGAAAACACTGACTACCAACGACTTTTAAGCACCAGTATAATAAACTATGATGTGTTCAGATCTGAAACCTATGTTTATGGACAGCACAAAACGTCCACCAGACTGTGCGACACAGTGGTTACCAGGATCAGGTTGGGTTACCGTTACCTGTGGCAGGTGGCTACAGGTGACGGATCTCCCAATACTGAGCACTCCAGGTGCAGACTCTGTGAGCAGGAACTGGGCATGATCTCCCACACTACATCGCCGAATGCCCAGTTATCAGACCATTCAGACCCGTTGCCATGAGGTACCTGGCGCTTTCCAATTACTGTATTCACTCTCGTGTTCTTGAAGATATCCTCATATTGCACCCAAAATTTGCCAGTGCAGGTACTGAACGTATGGCCTTGTATGACTAACCATCCTGCGAGATGGGGACTTTTAGTATCACTGCTAACTTATTCACTATTGTGTTGATGATATCCTCATAATGCACCTCTGAGTCTGCCAGTGCAGACTACTTATCACATGCCTCTGTATGACTAACCATTCTGTGTGATGGGGATTTTTAGCATCACATAGCTAGCTTTTTGACACCATGTACTTCCCTTCATATAGTCTAGGGCAGCTGCACAAACGCACATGTACCTAAATGTGTTAATAAAAAAATCCTTCTTGCCCCCCTCCCCCACGTCCCATCTCAAATTTTGACCCCTACCAAGTGCTGTATAGCCTTAACGGCTTGGCGCTTTCTCCTGATAATTCCCTCCCTGCTCGATGGTTAAGGCCGTTTAAGTAAGAACCAACCAGCAAGTATACTTTATTCCTGAACATACTCCAAGATTAAAGTAAACTCTGTGTGTATACTGTACATTGATAAATGGGGTACACATTTCGGTGTATGTCATCTTGCAGCTCACCTTCCTGTTTTGGTAGTACTTATAGTAAAAATGGCAACCATAGCACATATACCCACCTACAACACAATAAGTAGAAATCGGTACTATTGAATTTGAACAAACCGGAAAAGATTATATATTTATGTTGCAAAGACAAACTAAACCAATCTAACCTACTCTGCCTATGCTTAATACAAGCTATCTGAGGACTAATATAGTCAAATGTGTGCTATACTAGGCCTACGAATACGTTTGTTTTTAGCTTCATTTTTGTTGGACTCTTATAAAGTGAATAGAACAAAGTTTTACTATCTAATTGTAAGCTGCTTAGTACGTCAATGTTCGTAATATGGTGTACATAGTTACAAAAACTACTATCTAAACAGGAAGATGGGTTGCATCTTAGAACACCACCACTAGTCCTTCAACGCGATTCTCTCTCCCCAACAGTATTTAAACCACTGGAGAGTAATATAAGGCTTCCACAATAGTTTATTGCCCAACCAGCAAGTATATTTTACTCCTGATTATAAATTAGGGATAAAATAAACTATATTACGGGTACACCAAGAAGTGGGGTAAACCTCTCTGTATATTTTTGAACTCGTTTTGTTGAGAAACATCAGCTGATATAAAACGTATGTGATCGGTCAGTTGTTCAGCTGAGCCGCCTGAATCGTTCAGCCAATCAGCCGTACAGCTGATTGGCTGAACGATATGATGAACAATGTTACCTTCACTCTGATTGGTCAAACGAAAAGTAGCCTTCTTTATCGAGAGGCGGGTGAACTAGGACCAAACCCCCAAATAACTCTGCAAGAACACCTTGTTGAATTGTGCAATGAGGTCTTTTATTTACCTTCGCAATACTGCCACTTAATTAAGAAATAAATGATGCGTCGTGAATCCGGGTCAAGGTCACCAACATGGGTCTTTCATCGGCCCTCCTAGAGCAGATCACCATCTTCGGCCGGCCCTCCTAGAGCAGGTCACCATCATCGGCCAGGTGGAGAGGGTCAGCGACATAGACCTAAAGCGTCATAACTTTGAGAAACTTGCTGGTAAATCAAGGCCATGCAGGAGCCCACTGAGCCAACACACACACACCGCAATAACAGTACCAACTACAGAACCCTAGTGGACGGGCCACTAAACTCTACCTTCCCCCCTCTTCCTTTTACCCTAAACTTAAAATGCCAATTCCCCGCCTCCCATCACTCTTCCACCGCCAACCTCACCCTTACCAAACCCTTTAGTCAAAAACGTACAAAATAGTGGGGAGGAGCGAGAAAGATAAGAAAAGGATTTGGAACAATGGGATGGCGAGGAAAAAAAGTGTGGAGAGAGGGTGAAGAGAAGGACAAGAGTGCAAGGAAATAAAACAAAATATCATTGAACACATTTTTGGGAAAAAAGTATACATACATGTACATGCTCCAACAAGAAACTGAAAATATATACGGACACACAAGCTGAAATATATATACAGACTTGCGAAGTTGAAAAATATATACGGACATACAAGAAGCTGAAAAAATCTGCATAGGTACGCACACTGAGACAACAGAGAGAGGAGATAAAAAGAGGAAGGAAGGAATGAATGTATACAATGTTGTGTGGGGAGTGAGGCAGGTGAGGGAACACTGACTAGGTCAAATCTGCACAATCGCCCTCTTCAGCTATATCTCTTCTGCATCTTAGTTCAAACTCCCCTCCCCACAATTTTTCAGACAAGGTCAAGGCATTCTGCCCTTACCCTTCAGCCAAACCCTTAACCTCCTGATCAAACAGTGCCTATTACCTGCTCCCCTCAGCCCCCATTTCTCCCCTCAGTATCCAGGCCTAAGCCCCCTTTATCCCCCTCCAACCTCGCTCATCCGCCAAATAAAGCCCATGTTAACTTGGCCACGATCCCAAACATGACAAACCAATTAGGATTATGCTCCTAATTTGCATGTGACGAACGCTGATACTGCCCAAGCAAATGTTCCGCATCCAGACCATCCAGATTTTTCCAGACCAAATTCCACAGTACAATAACTAGGCTAGGGGGGAATAACGTTAGCGACTTTGCTGGACGGAGCTGCGGAAACGAGAGTAGGGAGGAGGAAAAGGAAAAATTGTAGCAGAGGGAGAAAAAGAAGAGGGAAGAGGAGCAGAGGGAGAAAAAAGTTAGGGGAAGAGGAGCACAGTGGATAAAGAAATGTTGGACAGGATCGTGAATAGAATAAATGGGTTGTTAGGCAAAGTAAGGGAGGAGGCCTCGCGATACTTGCAAGCCTAGTAACGCTGTGCTGACAATCGCCGTTAAATGTTAACATGAACATTTCCCTCGCAACAAGCACAAAAATTATCGCCACAGACGTCACTAAAGTTTATCCCGTCTCGCCAAATTCGTATATTTATTTGACCACAAACTTGAAGAAAAGATGGCGAACAAATCAGCACAATCGCTTCTACAAATAAAACACAATAAGGATCAAAATAATGTATCTTCGTCTGCACATTTATGCCAGGAAATTTTTCTGGGCAGTTTCTGGACGACTAACATCCAGCTGGGGGCTTCAGATAAAGGTTTGCATAGATGCTTCCGAAAAAAGTTTGAATGGAAGCTTCAGAGAACAGTTCAAATTACGGAGGGTCTTGCGGCGAGGGTCTAGACGATTTGGATGAAGGCTTCCAAGGAAGGTTCGATTGGAGGAACGTTTAGATGAAGGCTTCTAATGAAGGCTCGGGTGCAGGCTTACGAGATTTGATGAGGATTTTGGAAGCTATTTCAAACACGTATAAATGGCAGTTGTGACATTTCAGGAGTTTAGGATTCTGGTGAGTTTCTGAAAGACCTTGCGCAATAATATATGGCTAAGGAAATTCCATATTTTTCTCCTAAATGGGGAAGGTTTCCGAGGAATACTGTTCGTTCAAATTGTTCAAGGTTTACTGGAGTGTTCAGGCGAACACTTAACACTTGCTTGATATATACAAGATTTAAACGTCGGCTTTATTCATTATCCAATAATAAATATGAAATGAATATTTTAATGCAAAAGCACCTCAAGGTATGCATAATACAATGAATGCAGCACGTCAATTCACTTGTTGTATTAAATATTTTCTTAATACACACACATTTGGGGCGTATCCTAGTCTGACCGTTACCTAACCATGTATCCTTTGTCGGAATGGTTTTGGCACGCGTGTAGGGCGTGCCTGACCGTTCGGCACGTGTGGGGCGTGCCCGACCGTTCGGCACGTGTGGGGCGTGCCCGACCGTTCGGCACGTGGGGCGTGCCCGACCGTTCGGCACGTGTGGGGCGTGCCCGACCGTTCGGCACGTGGGGCGTGCCCGACCGTTCGGCACGTGTGGGGCGTGCCCGACCGTTCGGCACGTGTGGGGCGTGCCCGACCGTTCGGCACGTGTGGGGCGTGCCCGACCGTTCGGCACGTTTGGGGCGTGCCCCACCGTTCGGCACGTGTGGGGCGTGCCCGACCGTTCGGCACGTGGGGCGTGCCCGACCGTTCGGCACGTGTGGGGCGTGCCCGACCGTTCGGCACGTGTGGGGCGTGCCCGACCGTTCGGCACGTGTGGGGCGTGCCCGACCGTTCGGCACGTGTGGGGCGTGCCCGACCGTTCGGCACGTGTGGGGCGTGCCAGACGGTTCAGCACGTGTGGGGCGTGCCCCCGTTCGGCATGTTTGTGGCGTGCGTGACTGTATGGTAAGTTTGTGGTGACTATTTTGAATTAATAATTTTGATAAAAGACTGTCACTGTCATGTATTTAGAACTAGTGTGGCATGTGTGTAAATATATTTGTGATATGTGTGGTATGTATGCGTGTTTGGCATGCGTGTACGAACGTCGAGCCTGTGTACGACTGTCTTCATTCTTACCTACGCATTCGTTAGCGGGCCAGATCGAGGAAAGCTGTAACCAAATATGTAAGCCTAAGCACAACTTGGTTATAGGCCTAACGAATAATATTTTGTCATACACTACCGCATCGTAGGAAGGGACAATTGTGTACAGTATTTGAACCTGTACGCATCAAGTTGGAAGATAATGTGTACATATATTAAAGGTACTAAATACTAGTTATTTAACACGTTTGTGATTGGCCTAAACTGACCATAATGCGAAAAGATCGCTGTCGAAAATTCAGGACATCTAGAATTTTGTGAAAATGCATCACTAAGCTTACTCAGACACAAACATTAGCTCAACACAATTTCTGTTATAAAATATGAACTGTTAATATGTATCGCAATTTAAAAGCTATTTAATACTGAGCAATTATTTCGAATAGTTACCCGAGGATTAAACAAAATTAAAATAATAATTTCAGCTAAAATATCGAATAGTTAAGATTTCATAATTTATAACTGACGAGTTTGTTTAATTCAAAACAAAACGTATAATATCAACCTCTGAATTATAAAAAGACAATTATTTTTGGAAAGACAAAGGTATTGTTAAGTCCAAACAAATCAAATATTAACTAATTCATTTTGATTTAAATATAATTTCTAAATAATTAATGTTTTCCTAAGCTTTAATCAAACTACCAATATGAATATAACACTACAATTATCCAGTAAATAATAGCAGCCTAATATTTTACAATATTCGAGCAAATAATTATAATAAATATTCAAGATAATTCTAATATAATTATCAAATACAGATATTTAATTACCATAACTATCAAGATTATGTTAGTAATTCAGGAACAGTTATTAACCTAAGTCCAAACGTGTAGTTCTGGAACCTTTAAAAAGTCCACACAATTAAGCGCAAGAGTTCATTATCAGGTCAAAACAATTCCATTAAAGTTTGCATCTTAACCTCGTGACCAAGAGAGGGAAATGAGATTCCGCAAGAAACAAACATTTGCTTAGAATCGCCA
The DNA here is from genome assembly GCA_020271785.1 of Procambarus virginalis. Taxonomy (NCBI): domain Eukaryota; kingdom Metazoa; phylum Arthropoda; class Malacostraca; order Decapoda; family Cambaridae; genus Procambarus; species Procambarus virginalis. The sequence continues at coordinate 13,290,603 of WNGS01164858.1, forward strand.
AAACACGAGTCCGTCCGACAGTAAGAGTTGATCAATAACCGCACTTCACACGTTTTAACGAACTAAAACCCCAAACGTTATTAAACTATGAAAATGCCTCCAAAATAGTGATGTTAGCGAAGGCAGGCCCGCCACCACAAAGATGGGGTAAGCCCGCGGCCCTGCGAATATATTCCCGCCATTAGCGTCTGTATCAGTGGTCTGGACTTGCCCGGGAGGCTAGTCACGTTCACACAACTGGCAACATTCCCGGTCCCTCCAAGCCAGCCAGTTGGCCCCTCGTTGCTGCTGGCGGAGGACGGGCACGTACAGCATCTCCATAACATGCTCTCCACTGTTTTTATTACATGTATAGCAATCCTTTAGTTTATTCAAAAAATTTCCGTCAAAAAGTATTTGAACAAAAAAGACCCCAACTTAATGAGAAATACATTTCAATCTTGATAAAGATACTGAACACAAATATTTAAGACTGAAATTACCTGTGGCTTTTATGACATATTCACTCACATACTAAGAATAATCCATCCGTTAATAATATACATCAGCTATTACTTTCAGATATACCTTAGGATATGTACTATGTACTTGAGAGCAACCCATCCTCCTGTTCAGACTACTTTTGTAACTGCACCACCGTACATATACTGACGTAATAAGACAATTTGAATTAGGTACTATTCATTTGATATGGCCCGGAAAAAATATAGCTAAAAAACCAAACTTAAACATTCCTAGGCCTCGTACACTATATTATATATATATATATATATATCTGAAACTCACACCCCAGAAGTGACTCGAACCCATACTTCCAGGAGCAACGCAACTGGTATGTACAGGGATGCCTTAAACCACTTGACCATCACGACCGGACATAAGGAAGTGATAGCCGAGGCTATATGAACCACTTCCCCGCCGGCACCTGGATGGTTAAGGGAAGGAATATATGTTCCTTAATGGAACCCTGTTGCTTATGCATCGTTAAACGCCTGGAAAGAGATGTTGTTGTCTTGCCTATATACTGAGTTTTTTTTTAATAGGCAAGACAACAACATCTCTTTCCAGGCGTTTAACGATGCATAAGCAACAGGGCTCCATTAAGGAACATATATTCTCTTCCCACAACCAAACCATCACCAGAGAAATCTTAGCAAACAACACAGAAATCATTGATAGATACAGCGACAGCAGGCGGCTTGACATCTGCGAGGCACTACACATCAAGAAGTCAACACCAGCAATCAACAGCCAATTAACGCACAACTATATTCTACCACTTCAACTCCGCTCCAATATAGAACATCAAGAATATATGCCAATAGGCTGAATTGATAAGATTAAGCCATGCACGGGCATGAATAGCCCGTAAGTGGCCAATAGGCCTTCTGCAGTTCTATTTGTACCCAACTTCTGCAAATCTATACCCATTTCACCCCACTATTGTATTACATCACCTCACCCAATGCAGGTATAAGAGCCAATGCTGTTTCAGGCATAAGTTGTGTGGATAAACTAAAGTCTTTGAAAATGTAATAAGTTTTACAAACGCGCTCAAGTGTCGCGTCAGACTAGAAATAAAAATGAATTTTGG
>WNGS01164858.1:13307439-13322457 GCA_020271785.1 Procambarus virginalis
ACAGTGGCGACCACAGCATTGTCATGCTGCATTACACAGTGGTGACCACAGCATTGTCATGCTGCATTACACAGTGGTGACCACAGCATTGTCATGCTGCATTACACAGTGGCGACCACAGCATTGTCATGCTGCATTACACAGTGGCGACCACAGCATTGTCATGCTGCATTACACAGTGGCGACCACAGCATTGTCATGCTGCATTACACAGTGGCGACCACAGCATTGTCATGCTGCATTACACAGTGGCGTTGAAGGAACTGATTACACAAAGAACCCCGTTGAAGAAGAGATTAAAGACGCGGCACTACAACAGCACGAGGGACATTCTGCAGGAAATCCAGTGGAAAAGATAAAGGGAAGAGAAGACAGCAAATGAGACGATGAAAATCATTGGTGGGAAATGTGCCAGTGCAATGGAACTTATCATCACTCAAGCAGGTGGACGAAAAAGGTAAACTCCTGATTCAATAAACAATGCAGGGATGTTAAAGAAAACAAAATGGGGCACTAGAGAGACCCAGAAATGAATACACCCGAACTAGGAGAGAAGTTGAGAGGGCAATTTGAAAATGACATTGTTGCAAAAGCTAAGAATCAACCAAAGGTGTTCTATAGCCATATAAGGAGCAAAGAAACAGTGCGAGACCATGTACTCAACATTAGGGAATTCTTAAAGAAAATGATGAGGCAGGTGAGGAATTCAACGCGAAGGATTTAAGGTGTGCTTTACATTAGAACCAGCACGGAGCCCAAGGTTACAAGATCAAAGGCCGGAAGGAATATTGGATGACATAGTCACTGTGGAAGAGGTAAGAAAACACCTGGAGGAACTACATGTGACAAAATCAATGGTACCAGACCTAATCTCATCATGGCTGCTGAAGAAGGCTACCCTCTTCAGATTGAGAGAAAGCAGGACAAGAAGACACAAGTGGAAGCTGGAAACGCAAATGAGCCGAAGGAACGTAAGTAGTCCTCTTGCCCTTTACGGGTTGATAATAAGTGGAATGATCTAAAAGTTGTGGAAGCCTCCTATATCCACAACTTTAAGGCCAGATTTGACAAAAGTATTTAAACGTCAGAATTGAAACGACCGGCTAAATTGAAAGGCAAGAGGTGCAAGGGTAGAAGGCGGGGCACAATAAGCCTCACTCCCCCGTAGACCCAGATAGGTAGGTACACTCACGTACTATGTGGAGAGTCGCCAGGAAAACTTCAGCGTAAAAATCCCAAGTAAATGGAAAGGGTTACAGGAGATCGTCGAGCCAAAATCAATAGGGCCAATGCAGCTTCAAAATTAAATACAAGAAAAGGGGAATGAAGGTAATTGTATTATCCAAACCCAGTCACATATCTTTTACAAGCCAGCTGATCCGGCACTTTCTGTAGGAACTAGTTTATAACCTAGGCCCAGCTCCCTTTTGAAAACCTTCACCTTAGTTCCAGCAATATTCCGAATACTTGGTGATAAAAGGTTGAATTAGTGTGTGTTCCTCCGAGGTCCACACCGTGTTCTTTTGCTGTGCGTAGGCAACTTTGCTCTTTACTATCTTGAGGTTATCTTGAGATGATTTCGGGGCTTAGCGTCCCCACGGCCCGGTCCTCGACCAGGCCTCCTTTTTGTTACACATCCCAAGAAGCAGTCCGTAGCAGCTGTCTAACTCCCTGGTACCTATTTACTGCTAGACAAACAGGCGCATCAGGGTGAGAGAAACTCTGCCTATTTGTTTATGCCTCCACCGGGGATCGAACCCGGAACCTCAGGACTACGAATCCGAAGCGCTGTCCACTCACCTATCAGGCCTTACAAGCCAAAATCTAGTAAGGCCATGCAGGCCTAACTAGATTTAATCTACAATTCTTTTTGTATCTCTAACTTCATTCAGTTAACCCAGTGGCTGCTCGTCCAGCAGATACTCAGCAGTTGGCATTCCACCGTGGTGTCCAGTGTTGTGGGTTACCCCGTTACCCCCACCACCACCGACTCCCCTGGCGGAACTTGCTCCACTCACGTGACCGAAGGCATCCCCCACAGCTGGGTGGACAGCGCTTCGGATTCGTAGTCCTGAGGTTCCGGGTTCGATCCCCGGTGGAGGCGGAGACAAATGGCCAAAATGTTTCTTTCACCCTGATGCCCCTATTACCTAGCAGTAAATAGGTCCCTGGGAGTTAGACAGCTGCTACGGGCTGCTTCCTGGGGGGTGAGTAACAAAAAGGAGGCCTGGTCGAGGACCGGGCCGCGGGGACGCTAAGCCCCGAAAGCATCTCAAGATAACCTCAAGATAACCCACCTTCCCCCCCCCCCCACCACCCAACCCCATACATGGCCATGTTCCTCCTCACTATACACCAGCGGTTCCCAGTCTTTTTCGTATGGAGGAACACTTGAAATATTCCGTGACAACTCTGGGAGTCGCTCCCTGGCTCACATACACCAGGTTCGTCACCGACAAATCACAAGATTGTCGTATAAAGCAGTTGGGTTAATAGATAATAATCAACTCATGCATTTGAATAAAACATTACAAGTGTATTTACTGCCTATTTATATGTACTAGTTACTGGTAATATAAAAGTGACAACACTTTCATTTTACATCTGACTTATTGGTTACAGTGTATTTTGTAGTACAGTGTATATTTTGTCATGATTGTGTAATAGTTATTTTTATAAAGTTTTTAACGAAAAAAGTTATTTAATTGTTTTATAATAATACATTCACAATTGAAATTAATACGTTTCAAGAGAATAACAATGGTACGAATTATCTCCAAATTTAATGTGACCCTTAGGTTTGCTTCTTTGAACACGTCAACTAAATTAATTCGTGGTCGGGTCTTTGATCAACCAGTCCTAACTGACCGTTGCATTTTGACATATACTCTATTTAAGGCCAAAAATCGTACTAGAACATGGTAGCGGCTCGCGAAATTGACATACTGTCCCGTTTTCTCTCTTGGGCCCTCTGGTAGGTTAGGATAAGAGCTCTTTAGTACGACAGTTTCTTGACGTTGGAAAACCCTAGGAGGCCGGGATGCTTTGACAGGCAAACAGTTCTTCTTCCACAGACATTAGTATATTCCTCAGTTAGATTCATGTATTTGTTAAACACAAAATGCGGCTCACAAAAGTTCGACGTTGAGAAGTGTAGCAAGATATTTACAGCTTTCTGTGAGGAAGCTAGAAACTGTTTTCACCGCCCTCCAGAGAACATGTAATGACAGTTCATTATATTTAATTGTTAAGTGTGTGATCAAACTTCAGTTCAAAAGTTGGCAAGTTTTGCTTTTTCGTAAGCTTTTGCAAATGTTCAAATAATCCCTTTATCCTTCGGAATTTTGGTTTGGAATTACTGCTATACACTCTTAACTATACACTTCCTTCCCTGTGTATATACTCACACGAAAATTAATACTACAGCAGTTCATGTTATGCAATTAATCTATAATCTGGTAATCAATTAATCAATTAATCTATAATGTGGCTAAATGGTGCAATGATAGAAAAAGTCCAGGGGCCAGATTCACGAAATAGTTACGCACGCACTTACGAACCTGTACATCTTTTCTCAATCTTTGGTGGTTTTTATTAACAATTATTAAAGTTAATGAGCTCCGAAGCACCAGGAGGCTGTTTATAACAATAACAACAGTTGATTGGGAAGTTTTCATACGTGTAAACTGTTTAATAAATGTAACCAAAGCCGTCAAAGATTGAGGAAAGATGTACACGTTCGTAAGTGCTTGCGTAACTGCTTCGTGAATCTGTCCCCAGATCTTTGTCACTAGACTGAAAAAAAAGGTGAGGGAATAAGTATTCCGTGCATGAGAAAAGAAGAGACAGGTGGTACAAGATGGTAACATAGAATTCATGGACATACTGACATGGTACAGCAACACAATGATGGAAGTAGGCGAACACAGACATTGTCGCACCTGTCCATAAAACACTTGTGTATCAATATTATCCTTTTGCACTGTAGACCATTAGCCTGGACCAATCAAATCATCCAAATGCACAAGTACTTCATCCTCATTTCCCCTTATTTTACCTCAAAAGAAGCTTAAACTAAATTTTACTAAAAAGATACAATTTAGTAAAAATTACTAAATAAATTTAAGTTACAAAGTTAGTAACTTTTTTCTTAATTCACAAATGTATGCAAGGTCATATGCGCTCAAACATTAAGCCTCGTTTTAATCCTGTATTATATACACTTATTTGTCTTCTGCTAAAATTAACGAAATCACAAGCAAAACTAAATTGTACAGCGTATAGCCTTAAATGCGCGTTTACTGCTCTGTCAAGAAGCGTGATGTTTACATTTCCCTCATACTGCCTCACTAATACCAATGACTCGTGACATACTTATGTCAACATTAAGCCAGTAATTGCCAACACAATTATCAAGCAAGACACTGCGCCTCGGCAAACACCACCTGACTTAACTGGGAACAATGCGTGTTACAATGCGTCTACCCGAGAGGTGTAGGCTACAACACTACACTTACTAAGGTAAGTGGATTTTGCAGGTGTACTACTATTATTATTTTTGCAGGATACACAGTAGTGTATCCATTCCCGCCTACAAGATCGGCTGTGGGTTCAGACACAGCCTGGAACAAGCCTATAAAACCAATATGTCTATTGCAAAGTGACAACGAAGCCTAACCTAACCAAAATATAACCGTGTGGAAAAAAGAGGAACATTATTTAAAATTTTACCAATTAAACTATCAAAAATTAAACTAGTGTGTTTTATAAGAAAAACTAATAAAACAGTTTGTTGGCGGAAACATCAGTAATTTGTGATGTTGAGCTGATCTCAAGACAATCTCGCAGCATGTGCAAATTCAAACCACTTGGAAAACTCATCACTAGGCTACTAAAAAAAATCTATACAGTGTTATCAACACTAAAACTACTTTTTACTAAAAACTTATTTCTGTAATATCACAAGAAAATTATTTGTATAGCATATGACATTTAAACTTAAAAATATGCTTAAATGTTATAACATTTTCAAAGGTCAGGATATAAAGGGCACCAACAACACCACACAGGATAGGAAAGGACTTTGAAAGAGCCATTAAATCTTTTACAAATTACACTAAAACATTACAGACAAAATACTTAAGAAAAAGACTGAACCAAGAATGAATGATTATACTGTGACCGGCCGGTAAAGTTATACTACAGCAGTTTCCAAGTTTACTCGAGTACTCTTCGAACAAATAAAATCCCACAAAAATTTATTTCAAAGGCCTAAAGGCAAAAAATATCGTAACATCATTTAAGCAAATTAATATAGTGTAACCTATTGTTTAACATAATTATGCAACGTAACCTAATTATCTTAACATGATCTATTGTTTTACTTTATTAACTTGTTTTGAATTCTTCATAAATGTTTTACCAACATGGAACCATTTATCAGATGTCACCCTAACCCGACTGGACTCTGAAGTAGCCATAAACTGCACGCCCATGCACTCAGCATCAGACTCTGATCTCTGGAATTTTATATTCATCCAAAATTGCATAAAATCACAATAACAGGCCTTAATTATCATTTGGAAGCGGAGCGTAGATAATGGTGTCATTCCCGACGCACTTAAAACGGACATCATGCCACTCCACTAAGGAGGTAGTAAAGTAGACGATAAAAATATACACTGATTGCATTAACATCATACACAATAATTTTTGAGTGCTAAGAAGAAAGATCCCAAAACCCTGGGCAACATGGGTTCAGAAGAGGACGTTCCTGCTTCACAATTGCTGGACCACCAAAAGACATGCCTTAGATGCCACGGAAGACAAGCAAAACGCTCATGTAATACTTTATACCCAAATATCGGAAAGCTTTCGACAAATGTGACTATGGTGTTACTGCACACAAAAGGAGTTACTAGCAAAGCAAGGAGATTTTTAACTTCCTACCGAACAGAACCCATAGTCAAAGTGAAAGCAGAGTCCCCAGAGTACTGTGCTTGCTCCGGTACTTTTTTCTCATCCTCATATCTGACGTAGACAATGACACAAACTGTAGTACTGTATCATCCTATGCAGCCAAAACTAGGATCTTCACGAGTAGACAATATAAAGGACACGGAAACCCTCCAATCTGATGTTAATCAGGTTTTTTAATGAGCCACAGAAAATAATATGTTTAATAAGGATTACTTCCAGCTACTGCGCTATGAAAATGAAAATGTAAAAAAAGTGAAACCACATACAAATCACACTACTGAAAAAAGTGCAATATAAAATATCTGGGTGTAATCATGTCGGAAGACCCTTTTAGGAACACAATGAAGTGAATGTCAACAGTAAGAAAATGATAGGTTGGATAACGAGAACCTTCCAAACGAGATGCCATGATACTCGTTAAGTATCATCAGATAATGATACTCTTCAGTGCTTCCTTGGGTGGAATATTGTTGCACAAGAATAGCCCCATTCAAAGATGGAGAAATTGCTGACCTAGAGAATGTGCAAATGTGTTTTGCTGCCCGAATCCACTCAATAAAACATTATTGGGACCGTTTACAAATTGTAAACCCGTATTCTCTAGAACACAGTCGAGAAACTTAACGGGGGGGGGGGGCATAATGCCTAGATATGCAATAATGGAAAACGGGTTTGATTTCAATCAAATTTTTTGACTAGTTGTATATGAATTTGGGTTCAAGTGGTCCAAGCCTCAGCATCGTAGCATAAATAGGAAGGGAGAAAAAAAATATTGAATTATGTGACAAAAATTTTCCAAAATGATCAAAAATTAACTTCAAACACAAGTGTCAACCGAAATCATGTCTATGACTCTAAGCTATCACAATAGCATATAATAAGTATTTTAATATTTATTTTTATGCCAAGAAAATTGTAAAAAAAATATTAAGATTTTTTTTTTCTCGATTTTTTTCTCATTTTTTATCGGGTAATTTGCATGAAACGTATACACCTTACTGAACATAAGCCTATCTGTAAGGGTGTCAATTTTGGAGGAAATTGTTTTATGTCAACCTCAGTTTTTTTTTCAACCACAGACGTGGCCACACATTTACAATGCTAATCAGCATATATACATTTTCTTCTGTCCTCCATGGACAGGGTGAAAGATTTGTCAAACATACAGTTCAGAGATTTATTGAACAACCACAGAAGGTGATCGTAGTGCTTTTAAAATGTTAGGCTAAACTACATACCTAAGTACATAGGTACATAGATTTATGAATGCATTAATGTGAATTTATAATGGTGAAATATAATTCTGATCAGTTTATACACATACATACATACACACACATACATACATACACACATACATATATACACATACATACACATATATTTGTCTCTTTTACTCTGACAGGGTGAGATAGCTGACAAGAGAAACTAGTATGCAATTAAGACCTTAACCACTGAAGGTGATTCAGATGCTTTTAATCTTAATCTTTAATGATCAGGTTATATAGTTACATTACATGGTTAATCTAGGGTACAAGTCCAATATATCATCAAGTGTTCCAGTACTCATATAGTAGTTACAGAGTTCAGCATACCTCAGCCCAGGAGGGCGAAAGTCAGATAATATGGAACATTCTATAATATAATGTTCAAGTGAGTGCATGTTTTCTCTTTCACAAAGTTGACACATTGTGTACTCGACATTTGGGTTTTGAGAAAGCTGCCAGATACGTCTATATCCCAGGCGTATTCTGGCCACTATGACATCATATTGCCGGGTTCTTGTTCTATTAGTCCCATATGTGAATGTCTCCTCACGATATCTATCATAATATTTAATACTGCAACTTTCAGGTCTTTGTGAATTTGATAGGTCGGTGAGATCTTCATTAGATATTTGTTTAAGTATTCTCTTTGTCACTGCTAGTGAAACACCCATATTAATTTCTACTGCTGGTTTCCTACAAGCTGTCTTTGCAAGCATATCAACAGTGTCATGCCTTGAGATGCCAACATGTGATGGTATCCATAGGAATTTAATTTCAAATCTGTTTTCTTTAGCAGTTAAAACATTCATTCGAATATCACTGACTATTTTGTGGGTGTCACTACTATGTGCATTCAGTGCCAGGAGTGCACTCTGCGAGTCACAGTATATAAGTCCACTGCCTTTGTCTTTTAAAAATTCAGTGGCAAGGTATATGCGCATCCGGTACATCATCCACCTTCTTCTACAGAACCGTCGGTATAGAACTGATACACAGCGTTACCCATACCCTGAGTACTCTCAATGATGCTTTTCAGTGTTATCTGTTTTAATACTGTAGAGTGTACACTCTCTTTCTTGGGTGCATTTACAAAATCAACTGATAGATCCCAGTTATCTGTCAACCTCAGTCACAGGTGGCAGAACCTTTGACTTCATTTATTGTCAAGTAACATAAAAATTTCTGTACGCTTTCATTTTTTATTCAATTTACATGAAACTTATACCTTATATGTTGAGTTCGTGTTTCTACAATCTCTAAAAGAAACTTTATCCAAGTTCATTTATTGATTTTATAAATTTTTATATACATGAAATATTTGCATAATTTTTGGAGGAACTTTGAATATTTGTATTAGTAAAATTAAACATATTTTGGATAATTCGTTTTATAGAAATCCGTTATTATATGTTAATGTGATAGATGAGCGTCATAGAAATGATTTCATTTGAAACTTGTGGTTGTACAGAATTACTGAAAATATGTAAAATTCGTGACTTTTTTTTCTCTCTTTCTATTTAGGCTGCGATACTGAAACATGAAAGAGTTGCAGCACTTTTCAAATACAACTAGTTAAAAAATATTGGTTGACATTGAACAACATTTAATTGTAGGCATTAGGCCCCCCCTTAACTTTCACTTGGAAAAAAGAGGGACTGGTTAAAAATCTGCACTTAGAGCAGATTTGGAACCAGAGCAGTTGCTCCAGGCGGTGCGCAGCTGCGATGACCACACTACCAAGAGACCTTGTCAGAGACCTGGTCAGAGACCGTGCCACGGAGACGTTGATCCCAGGACACCAACGACACAGTCAACACGCTTGTAGTCATCGTGTTATTGCACACGAAAAGAATTACTACAAAACAGCAAGATGGTTCTTCAATTTCCTAATGAACAGAACCCAAAAAGTAATCTATGTTTATTAGAGAGAATGATTTCTTCGAAGTTGGGGGCCAGACGCTTGGGGTTGGCCTCACAAAATTTTGCAGGGTTATTTGTGTTTGTATGGCGAATGTCAAAGGGTGGTTTGGGGTCGACCCTCCATGTTCCTCTTTAATAAGGATCGGCTTATATTTTGAATCACAGAGACGCCTAAGAATTGTTGTCCATAGTGAGTTAAAACATTTTAAGGCTGTTATCGACGCTACATTATCGTCGAAAACGTTGACTGAACGTTACTCGAGCATCTGTTGCACTCTGGGAGAGAGAACTGCAAGGAGGGAGATGTGAAGTTAAGAGGAAATGAGAGGGAGGAGGCACAGAGAGAATGGTACAGAGAGAGGGGATAAATAAGTGTTCTTTATTTACTCTGTTCTTTTTTTTATTTATATATAAAATTGAGAATAAGCAAGCTTTAAGCCCTTCTTTATCCGGCTCATTCAGCTTATTTAACATTACAAAGAAGTTATTTTTTACATCTCTGTGAGTATATGTGAGTGGGGACGAGGACAGGTTGACTAGTTTAGCAGTTACCAGGGAGGATGTAAGTAAACAAATAGTAAAACTAAAACCAAACAAATCCCAGGGCCGGACGAAGTGTTTGTCAGGGTACTTAAAGAATACAAAGAGGAGCTTTGCGAGCCCTTGTCTACCATATGTAATGAATCATTAGAGTCAGGCAGAGCGCCAGACTCGTGGAAGGTTGCTAATGTGGTACCAATTTTTTAAGAAGGAGATAGATCACTTGCGTCAAACTATCGGCCAATTAGCGTAACGTCTATTGTGGGAAAGTNGTGTGGTTGCCCTCCCCTCTGGTGTTACTTGGTATCTGGTTGTGGGTTCCCTCCTCACCTCTGGGGATGTTGTGTTGGGAGCTGCGAGTTCCTGGTTTTCTCCTCTCGCCCTGCGCTTCTTCCTTCTTCTGCCCCATGGCTCTCTCCTCTCTCGTCATGTCCCTCTGGAGGAATACTATTTTTAATTCTCCCACATGTTGCAGGTGGCTTTTCTTTGTGAGAATCATCTCCTTTGTGTTCTCGTTTTTGCAAACACTATCTTTAACACACACGGTCTCGGTCTTTGTTGTACCCGCCTAGCCTGAAAACCTTCTCAATTCTATGCTCAGCCCCTCCATCTCTTGTGCCTTTAGTATTTCATTCACTGCTGCTTGTCCTTACCATTCCACTCTGTCCTGTTGGAGTGTGTGTGCGCGCGTGTGTACTCACCTAGTTCTCACCTAGTTGTGTTTCCGGGGATGAGCTCTTTGGTCCCGCCTCTCAACCGTCAATCAACAGGTGTACAGGTTCCTGAGCCTACTGGGCTCTATCATATCTACACTTGAAACTGTGTATGGAGTCAGCCTCCACCACATCACTTCCTAAGGCATTCCATTTGTCAACCACTGACACTAAAAAAGTTCTTTCTAATATCTGTGTGTGTGTGTGTGGTGTGTGTGTGTGTTGTGTGTGTGTGTGTGTGGTGTGTGTGTGTGTGTGTGTGTGTGGTGTGTGTGTGTATTCACCTAGCTGTGCTTGCGGGGTTTGAGCTTTGCTCTTTTGGCCCGCCTCTCAACTGTCAATCAACTGTTTACTAACTACTTTTTTTTTTACACACCACACCACACACACACACACACACACCACACACAGCAGCCCGTAACAGCTGACTAACTCCCAGGTACCTATTTACTGTTAGGTAACAGGGGCATTCAGGGTGAAAGAAACTTTGCCCATTTGTTTCTGCCTCGTGCGGGAATCGAACCCGCGTCACAGAATTATGAGTCCTGCGCGCTATCCACCAGGCTACGAGGCCCCCCTAGGTGTGTGTGTGTGTGTGTGTGTGTGTGTGTGTGTGTGTGTGTGTGTGTGTGTGTGTGTGTGTGTGTGTGTGTGTGTGTGTGTGTGTGTGTGTGTGTGTGTGTGTGTGTGTGTGTGTGTGTGTGTGAGAAAAATTGTTAGAAGTTAATAACAGTTGATTGATTGACAGTTGAGAGGCGGGCCGAAAGAGTAGAGCTCAACCCCTGCAAGCACAACTAGGTGCATACGGGAATATCCCCATGTTTTAATCAGAGATGTAAGCTAACAAAGCAACTAAGTACAAGGGCGTGGAGAAACTATAATAATAACAACAGGATACTAAAGAGCAGAGAAAGATTCCAGAGTGCCAGAAATGAATACGTCACGGTGAGAAGAGAGGCAGAAGGGCAATACAAAAATGACATAGCAAGCAAGAAAGACTCAACCTAAATTGCTGCACAGCCACGTCACGAGAAAACTTTAGTGAAGGAACAGATAATGAAACCGAGGATAGGGGAAGAAAGATTCACTACAAAGAACAAGGAACGAGGAACTCAATAAGAAATCCTAGAAGGCCTTCTCAATAGAGCAAGAGAAGTTCCAGAGATAAGATAAGGAATAGCTAACCATACATTACTAGATGAGTTTGTAATTACCAGTGGGGAGGTGAGGAGGCATCTGCTAGAGTTGGATGTGACAAAGGCTGTAGGGCCGAATGGACTATCACCATTGATACTGATGGAAGGAGCAGAAGCACTGTGCCTGCCACTCTCCATGGTGTATAACAAATCACTAGTAACAGGTGAGCTGCCAAAAAAGTGGATGACGGCTAATGTAGTCCCAATATACAAGAAGAGGGATCGACAGGAGGCACTGAACTACAGGCCAGTGTCCCTAACTTGCATACTATGCAAGTTGATGGAGAAGATTGTGCGAAAAAGCTAGTGGAACATCTGGAGCAAAAGAACTTTGTAACACAACATCAGCATGAGTTCAGGGATGGCAAATCATGCCTCACAGAATTAATTAGATTCTACGAACAGGCAACAAATATCAGGCAAGAGAGGGTTGGGCAAACTGCATATTTTTGGATTGCCAAAAAGCCTTTGACACAGTACCACATAAGAGACTAGTGCACAAGCTGGAGATGAAGGCAGAAGTGAAAAGGAAGGTACTCCACTGGATAAGGGAGCAACAAAAGCAGCGGAAGATAGCGATGCATTGTGAGGGGTGAGGTCTTGGAGTGGCGAGACGTCACCAGTGGAGTCCCTCAGGAATCAATCATTGGACCTACACTGTTTCTGATGTATGTAAATGATCTCCCAGAGATAAAATCGTTCCTCTCTTTGTTTGCTGATGATGCAAAAATCATGAGGCGGATTAAGACAGAACAAGATACTATGAGGTTACAAGATGACCTGGACAAACTGAGGGAATGGTCCAACAAATGGCCACTAAAATTCAACGGAAGTAAATGTAAGGTAATGAAACTAGGTGGAGGAATTAGGAGGCCAGACACTGGATACATAATGGGAGATGAAATCCTTCACGACAGAGAGAAAGATCTAGGAGTTGACATCACGCCAAATCTGTCTCCTGAAGCCCACATCAAAAGAATAACATCGGTGGCGTATGCAAGGCTTGCTAACATCAGAACTGCCTTCAGAAACCTTAGTATGGAATCATTCAGAACCTTGTATACTACATATGTAAGGCCAATCTTGGAGCATGCGGCCCCAGCATGGAGCCCGTACATTGTCAAGCACAAGACGAAGCTGGAAAAAGTTCAGAGGTATGACACTAGGTTATTCCCAGAACTAAGAGGCATAAGTTACGAGGAAAGGCCGAGTGAACTGCACCTCACGTCGCTGGAAGATAGAAGAGCTCGGGAAGACATTATCACCACATACAAAATTTTCAGGGGAATTGACAGGGTAGACTAGGATGGATTATTAAGGTGGTACACGCACATGGGGATACAAGTGGGAGCTAAGTACTTAAATGAGCCACAGAGACATTTAGAAACAACTTTTTCAGTATCAGAGTAGTTAGAATATGGAATGCACTAGGAAGTGATGTGGTGGAGGCTGACTCCATACATAGTTTCAAATGAACATATGATTAGAGCTCGAGAAGCTCAGGAACCTGTACACCAGTAGATTGATGGTTGAGAGATGGGACCAAATCTCAAAGAGCCAAATCTCAACCCCCGCAAACACAACTAGGTGAGTACACGCACACACAAGGTAAGAGTTAATAATCGACAACCATCGAGAAGTTGACATAATGACATTGCAGGTTTGGAATCAGGATGATAAACTGATAGCCGTAAATGCCTACAGCCCACCAGCAAGCAACACATGGACAAAGGAGGAGCTGGATCACAAACGAGACGGCCTCGTAATGGTCATGCAAGAGATTGTAGTAAGGACACAGAGATAAATCCCGATTGTTGGTACTGGGGGACTTCAACTTTAAGGCAATAGACTGGGAGGCCTACGAGGCAAGAATGAAGGACATCCGGACGTGCAGATTTGTAAACCTCATCTTGGAGACATTCATGTATCAACACGTCAAGCAGGCCACAAGCATGAGGGAAGGGGATGTTCCGGCAGTACTGGATCTAATATTCACCAGGGAAGAAGAAGAAATATTTGACATCCAGTACCTTCGTTCATTGGGAAAGACTGATCATGTCCTGTGGACATTACATATGCTTAGATATAATCTAGAAGAAAATTGGGACATTGAAACAGTGATAAACTTGATTTCAAGAGAGGACACTATGGAGAACTTAAGAAAATTATTGAATGAATTTAATTGGTCAGACTTGTTTCTAGGCAAGGAAGTAAAGGAGTTTATGTCGAATTGTGAAATATACGATGAAGGAACACAATCATTCATTCAAAAACATAGATGACCAAAGAGCCAAAGCTCAACCCGGCAAACACAACTAGGCGAGTAGAGATGCAGGACCAGACAACAGGATTGGTTCAACATAAATTGTGAGAGGACCAGAGAGGAAACGACAACAAAATGTGTACAATATAGGAAGAGGCCTAACCACAAACACACAGCACTACAAGCAAGCAAGAAACAATACACAGCAGCGAGGAGAGAGGCAGAAAGGAACTTTGATAAAGGTATAGAGGACAAATGTAAAATAGATCCAGACCTTTTCTATAAATTCATTAAAAGCAAGCTGCATATAAAGGGTAATATCCAGAGATTGACAAAGGGGAACTGGATTACTGAGAATGAAAAAGAAAGTGTGAAACGCTAAATAAATTATTCAAAGTGTGTTTGTACAAAATGAGGATTTAAGAGAGCTGGACCCAATGCCAGTTCCAGAACACGCCATAAAATACATAGAGGTATCTCACGACGAAGTGGTAAAGTTACTCAAGGGGCTGGGAAGAAATACAGCAGTTGGACCTGATGGAGTCTCACCTTAAGCGCTGCGAGAATGTGCAACTGAGCTGAGCTACACTACAATTAATATTCCAGACAACCTTGTGAACAGGAATAATAGCAGATATATGGAGAAAGTCAAACATAGTACCAATCTATAAAAATTGTAGTCGAGAGGAACCTCTAAATTATAGACCCGTATCATTAACAAGCGTGGTAGTCAAAACACTAGAAACAATGCTGAAGGGTGACAGGGAGACTTCTGACATGGATGAATAATGTTTTAACTGACAGACAGATGAGGGCAGTAATCAGAGACAATGTATCTGACTGGAGGAGTGTTACTAGCGGAGTACCACAGGGTTCAGTTCTGGCACCAGTAATGTTCATCATCTACATAAACCATCTACCAAAGAAATACAGAATTATATGAACATGTTTGCGGATGATGCTAAGATACTGGGGAAGATAGGAGACCCAACCACCAAACACACACCGAAACTACGACGTTGGTACAACGTTCGAACAAGTTTTAACGCCACCTAACCAGTTATAACAACCAATATAGCAAGTGTAACAACGTTCTAATACGTCATAAAAACGTTAAGCCAAGATGTAACAACTTTATT
>WNGS01164858.1:13367675-13387675 GCA_020271785.1 Procambarus virginalis
TCACCAGCCCCCCACGGTCCACCACCCCCCCACTGTCTCACCAGCCCTCCCACTGTCTCACCACCCCATGCCATCCCCCACTGTCCTCATGGCCAGCCCCCCCACTTTGTCTCACCAGCCCCCCTACTAGTCTCACCACCCCCACTGTCGCACCAGTCCCCCCACGTCCCTCACCAGCCCCCACTGCTCACCAGTCCCCCCACTGTCTCACCAGCCCCCCCACTGTTCTCACCAGCCCCCACTGTCCTCACCAGCCCCCCCCCCCACTGTCTCACAGCCCCCCGCGTCTCACCGCCCCCACTGTCTCACCATGCCCCCACTGTCTCACCAGCCCGTCCACCTCCCACTGCTCACCAGTCCCCCCACTGTTCTCACAGCCTGCCACCTCTGCCACACCCCACAGTCTCACCACCTCGTATCACCACGTATCTTCACACGTCCCCCACTGTCTCACCCAGCCCCCCCACATGTCTCACCCAGCCATCCCCTCACTTGTCTCACCAGCCCCCCCTGTCTCACCAGCCCCCCCCACTGATCACCAGCCCACACTGTCTCCCAGCCCCCACTGTCTCACCAGCCCCCCACTGCCTCACCAGTCCCCACTGTCTCACCAGCCCCCCACTGTCTCACCACCCCCTCCATCTGTTTTTCACTACAAGCTCCCCCGACTTGCTTACTATCACCCCCCCCATGCTCCCTATCCCCACTCCACTGCTCTCATGCCCCCACTGCTCACCACCCCATGTTCCACCAGTCCCCCACTGTCTCACCAGTCCCCCACGTCTCACAGTCCCCCACTGTCTCACCCCATGTCCCCCACTGTCTCACCAGCCCCCCACTGTCTCACCACCCCCACTGTCTCACCAGTCACCCCCACCTTGTCTCACCAGTCCCCCACTGTCTCACCAGGCCCCCCACTGTCTCACCAGCCCCCCACTGTCTCACCAGCCCCCCACTGTCCTCACCAGCCCCACTGTCTCACCAGTCCCCACTGTCTCACCAGCCCCCCCACTGTCTCACCAGTCCCCCACTGTCTCACCAGCCCCCCACTGGTCTCACCAGTCCCCACTGTCTCACCAGTCCCCCACTTCTCACCACCCCCCACTGTCTCACCAGCCCCCCACTGTCTCACCAGCCCCCCACTGTCTGCACCAGTCCCCACTGTCTCACCAGTCCCCCACTGTCTCACCAGTCCCCCACTGTCTCACCAGCCCCCCACTGTCTCACCAGCCCTCCACTGTCTCACCAGCCCCCCACTGTCTCACCAGCCCCCACTGTCTCACCAGCCCCCCACTGTCTCATCAGCCTCTGGTGTAAGTCCCGCACCATTACATCACAGATTTGGTCCGAGTTCAGGTCCAGATCATAGAGGATTGATTGGGCGCCAATCCCTAACTCTAGCTCCGTTCACTCTACAGTAATTAGTACTGTTGTTAACTTATTTGGCGGGTCGTGCTCTAGGGCGGGAAACAGTTGCGTAAAGCCTCTATAAGAGGTATAGGAAGGGGTAAGCTTGAGTCAGCTCTAGGAGTCATAGCTGTCTACTGCGTATGCACCATGTTAACAAGAGGGAGGATAAGCTACACACTGTGTAAGAGGGTGAGTGGCTTTTTTGTCTTTTAGTTCTCTGCAACAGACGTGGCCCACACATTTACCATGTTAACCAGCATATAAATTTTCTTCTGTCCTCCATAAACAGACTTGGATATCTGTTAGACAGTAATATGCAGATAGCAAACAATTTTATACCAGACAATCTATCTGAAATAACCAGGAACTACCTAGATTGTGGCAAGTTTTGTGTCAACCGTCGAAAACAGAGCCAACTAGGAATGAAAATATTCTAGACAAGTGTTTACAAACAAGAAGAAACGAAAGGGACATGACTTCTCAATACCATATACTCGGACTAACTCATTGACGTGCAAACTAACATCAATACTCGTCATCAATACCCTATACCAAACTGTTAAGCAGACATGACTATCTCTACAAAGAATGAATATTTTAATCGGGAGATTGCTTTAGCTTTGTCACAGAGCCCCAGGAAGACGACACAGAGCCCCAGGAAGACGACACAAGCCCCAGGAAGACGCATAGAGCCCCAGGAAGACGACACAAGAGCCCCAGGAAGACGACATAGAGCCCCAGGAAGACGACACAGAGCCCCAGGAAGACGACACAGAGCCCCAGGAAGACGACACAGAGCCCCAGGAAGACGACACAGAGCCCCAGAAGACGACACACAGCCCAGGAAGACGACACACAGCCCCAGGAAGACGACACACAGCCCCAGGAAGACGACACAGAGCCCCAGGAAGACGACACAAGAGCTCCAGGAAGACGACACACAGCCCCAGGAAGACGACACAAGAGCCCCAGGAAGACGACACAAGAGCCCCAGGAAGACGACACACAGCCCCAGGAAGACGACACAGAGCCCCAGGAAGACGACACAAGAGCCCCAGGAAGACGACATAGAGCCCCAGGAAGACGACACAAGAGCCCCAGGAAGACGACACAAGAGCTCCAGGAAGACGACACACAGCCCCAGGAAGACGACACAAGAGCCCCAGGAAGACGACACAAGAGCCCCAGGAAGACGACACACAGCCCCAGGAAGACGACACAGAGCCCCAGGAAGACGACACAAGAGCCCCAGGAAGACGACATAGAGCCCCAGGAAGACGACACAAGAGCCTTAGGAAGACGACACAAGAGCCCCAGGAAGACGACATAGAGCCCCAGGAAGACGACACAAGAGCCCCAGGAAGACGACATAAAGCCCCAGGAAGACGACATAGAGCCCCAGGAAGACGACACAGAGCCCCAGGAAGATGACACAGAGCCCCAGGAAGACGACATAGAGCCCCAGGAAGAGGACACACAGCCCCAGGAAGACGACACAAGAGCCCCAGGAAGACGACACAAGAGCCCCAGGAAGACGACACAGAGCCCCAGGAAGACGACACAGAGCCCCAGGAAGAGGACACAGAGCCCCAGGAAGACGACACGGGAGCCCCAGGAAGAAGACACAAGAGCCCAGGAAGAAGACACAGAGCCCCAGGAAGACGACACAAGAGCCCCAGGAAGACGACACAAGAGCCCCAGGAA
Source organism: Procambarus virginalis (assembly GCA_020271785.1). Classification (NCBI taxonomy): domain Eukaryota; kingdom Metazoa; phylum Arthropoda; class Malacostraca; order Decapoda; family Cambaridae; genus Procambarus; species Procambarus virginalis. Next base: position 13,370,790 of record WNGS01164858.1, read on the forward strand.
GACGACACAAGAGCCCCAGGAAGACAACACAAGAGCCCCAGGAAGACGACACAAGAGCCCCAGGAAGAGGACACAGAGCCCCAGGAAGACGACACAAGAGCCCCAGGAAGACGACACAGAGCCCCAGGAAGACGACACAAGAGCCCCAGGAAGACGACACACAGCCCCAGGAAGACGACACAAGAGCCCCAGGAAGACGACACACAGCCCCAGGAAGACGACACACAGCCCCAGGAAGACGACACAGAGCCCCAGGAAGACGACACAAGAGCCCCAGGAAGACGACACACAGCCCCAGGAAGACGACACAGAGCCCCAGGAAGACGACACACAGCCCCAGGAAGACGACACAGAGCCCCAGGAAGACGACACAGAGCCCCAGGAAGACGACACACACCCCAGGAAGACGACACACAGCCCCAGGAAGACGACACAAGAGCCCCAGGAAGACGACACAAGAGCCCCAGGAAGACGACACAGAGCCCCAGGAAGACGTCACAGAGCCCCAGGAAGACGACACAAGAGCCCCTGGAAGACGACACACAGCCCCAGGAAGACGACACAAGAGCCCCAGGAAGACGACACAAGAGCCCAGGAAGACGACACAGAGCCCCAGGAAGACGACACAAGAGCCCCAGGAAGACGACACAGAGCCCCAGGAAGACGACACAGAGCCCCGGAAAGACGACATACAGCCCCAGGAAGACGACACACAGCCCCAGGAAGACGACACACAGCCCCAGGAAGACGACACAAGAGCCCCAGGAAGACGACACACAGCCCAGGAAGACGACACACAGCCCCAGGAAGACGACACAAGAGCCCCATGAAGACGACACAGAGCCCCAGGAAGACGACACAGAGCCCCAGAAAGACGACACAGAGCCCCAGGAAGACGACACAAGAGCCCCAGGAAGACGTCACAAGAGCCCCAGGAAGACGTCACAGAGCCCCAGGAAGACGACACACAGCCCCAGGAAGACGTCACAGAGCCCCAGGAAGACGACACACAGCCCCAGCAAGACGACACAAGAGCCCAGGAAGACGACACAAGAGCCCCAGGAAGACGACACAAGAGCCCCAGGAAGACGACACAGCCCCAGGAAGACAACACAAGAGCCCCAGGAAGACGACACACAGCCCCAGGAAGACGACACAAGAGACCCAGGAAGACGACACAAGAGCCCCAGAAAGACGTCACAGAGCCCCAGGAAGACGACACAAGAGCCCCAGGAAGACGACACAGAGCCCCAGCAAGACGTCACATAGCCCCAGGAAGACGTCACAGAGCCCCAGGAAGACGACACAAGAGCCCCAGGAAGACGTCACAGAGCCCCAGGAAGACGACACAAGAGCCCCCAGGAAGACGACACAAGAGCCCCAGGAAGACGACACAAGAGCCCCAGGAAGACGACACAAGAGCCCCAGGAAGACGACACAAGAGCCCCAGGAAGACGACACACAGCCCCAGGAAGACGACACAAGAGCCCCAGGAAGACGTCACCGAGCCCCAGAAAGACGACACAAGAGCCCCATAAAGACGTCACAGAGCCCAGGAAGACGACACAAGAGCCCCAGGAAGACGTCACCGAGCCCCAGGAAGACGACGACACAGGGCTCCAGTTAAAGATATAATCAAAAGATAAGATCAAGATGTGGCTAAAGATAGATAAGGTCTCAGTAAAATACGGAGACCCAAGACGTGGCTTGGCTCTTTCTCCCCCCCCCCCAGTCACCAGGGGAAAGATGACAGTCTAGATTCTCTAAGACTCTAGAGTAGCTTCTGAGGCAGTCAAGGACTGAGGATATCTGGAACAGTTTGGCTTCCAAGGCCGTATATGGGAGTTCGTACGGGTGCTGAAGAGTGGGATCGAAGCGGGCAACACTGGGAGCCAATAACATGGAAGGGTTTCAGGGATCTTGAGGTTATCTTGAGATGATTTCGGGGCTTAGTGTCCCCGCGGCCCGGTCCTCGACCAGGCCTCCACCCCAGGAAGCAGCCCGTGACAGCTGACTAACTCCAGGTACCTATTTACTGCTAGGTTACAGGGGCATCAGGGTGAAAGAAACTCTGCCCATTGTCTCTCTCCGGTGTTCGGGATCGAACCCGGGACCAGAGGATCACGCGTCCAGTGTTCTGTCCGCTCAGCCACCGGTTCCCCAATAGATAAATAGGATATGGTTCCAAGAACATAAATGAGGATGTCAGGATATAAAATGTTGCAGCGAAGAGAGTTGGTCTTCCAGGAGACAAAGATACGGGATCCAGGCAAGAGGTACAAAGAGGCTTTCACTTAAGAGATTGTGGGATAACACCGGGACGGAATTATCAGGAAAAAGTGCTAAGTCATCTGGTTGATAGGGTTCCGGGAGTTCTTCTACTCCCCAAGCCAGCTATATAGCACTGGAAAGGGGTCAGGATAAGGACTAGGGATGGGACGGGGGGAAGGAATGGTACCCCCCCAACGTGTTAGACGGTCGGGGGATTGAACGCCGACCTGCATGAAGCGAAACCGTCGCTCTACCGTCCACCCCAAAACACCGGGAACCGATGGAGAAACTTGAATTGTATTTAAGACATTAACAATTAGTATTATTATCTAACGATATCATTATTATATTATTATCTCTTAACATTTTTCTTGTAGCTGTGTTTGTACATCATTAATAATGGGCTGGTTACATGCACCTGTTGCAAGCTGGTCTTGCACTATTGCTGTGGCGTTATATGTGCATGTTATATGATATATGAGTGATATCATATGGTTATATGATCTCTTCACCAGGAGATCATCACACTGTTGTAGCCTCTACTCATACTAAGGTGGTCAACAACAATGAAAGTGAGTGAGTGAGTGAGTGAGTGAGTGAGTGAGTGAGTGAGTGAGTGAATGAGTGAGTGAGTGAGTGAGTGAGTGAGTGAGTGAGTGAGTGAGTGAGTGAGTAAGTGAGTGTGTGTGTTGTATGTGGCGCAATAGACTGTCAGAGTGACACTCGAGGTTCACGGGTTCTGTCCCTGTGGCAGGACTGAAGCATTTGGGAACCGTATCCTTTCACCTGGTGTTTCTCTTCACCTAGCAGTAAAAAAGTACCCGGGAGTCAGACAGCTGTTGTAGGCTACATCCTGGGGATGGTCAGTATGCACGCACGCGCGCACACACGCGCACGAGGACTACAGGAAGTTACAGGAGGACCTTAACAAATTCCAGGAGTGGTCAGGGAAGTGGTTGCTGGAATTCAATCCCAACAAGTGTAAGATAATGAAGATGGGAAAGGGAGAGAGGAGACCAGGAGGCAGCTAAAGGAATCAGAAAGAGAAGGATCAGTGAGTGGCTATAATTCAGACACTTACACCGGAGGCACACGTAAACAGGATAACATCGGCAGCATATGGGACGCTGGCAAATATAAGAACATTGTTTAGAAACCTGAATCAGGACTCTTTCAGGGCAATCTACACAACATTTGTTTGACCACCACTGGAATACGCATCACCAGTATGGAATCCGCACCTTGTGAAACATTAAAGTCAACACTTTAACAGTACAACAGAATAGAACCAGTGAAGAGCAGGGGTGCCATAGACACATTCAGAGAACACTGTATAAACATCAGAGGTCCGCGGTTGTTCAACGTCCTCCCAGCGAATATAAGAAATATTGCCGGAACAACCGTGGACATCTTCAAGATAAAACTAGATATTTTTTTCCAGGGAGGGCCGGACCAACCGGGCTGTGGTGGGTATGTGGGCCTGCGGGCCGCTCCAAGCAACAGCCTGGTGGACCAAGCTCTCACAAGTCAAGCCTGGCTTCGGGCCGGTCTTGAGGAGTAGACGAACTAACTCCCAGAACCTCATCAAGCAGATTGCAACAAGATTGGTGCGAGAGTTAAGAGGTCTAAGTTACGAAGATTGTCTAATGGAACTAAATTGCTCCACCCTATAGGATAGAAGAGGATAGAAGGAACAGAGGAGATATGATCATAACTTACAAAAAAATATTAAGGGGGAATAGATAAGGTGAACAAGGATAGCCTCTTCAGATTGAAAGAAAGCAGGAGGACACAGGTGGAGGCTGGATGAGCAAATGAGCCGAAGGGACGTAACAAGTTCTCTTACCCTGTACGGGAAGTTATCAAGTGGAATGCTCTAAAAGAGGAAGTTGTGGAAGCCACCTCCATCCACAACTTTAAGGCCCGACTTGACAAAGAATTTGAAAGAGTAGTTATGGTGACACGCAGCAGGTAACAAGGCTGGCAGACGTGACCTGTAACGCTAGACCCCACTCCCCCGTACACAGTGGCAGGTAAGTAGGGGGTCGCTGGGGGGGGGGGGTGACGATGAGGCGGAGAGAGGTAGAGGGGCGATGATGTGGTAATGGAGGAGAGATACAGATGATGGAGGAAGGGTAAGATGGCGACAGACAGGCGTCAACGTGGCACCCATCCGCACTTTTCACAAAGAGTTCGATGATTGGCTGCCACTCTGGCTGTTGGGGAAAAACGATCCCCAATCAACGTTACAAATCAGACCTAGCTTTATATATCCACTTTGATGATTGGCCCTCATGCTGGTCCCATCGGTACATGGCAGCCAATCAACATCACGAATCGGCCTTTGTTTACGCATCCCCTGTGATGACCAGCGGCTCGTGCTGCGTCCAAGTTGGACGACTGAGGGGCACCAGGGGCGTGAGGCACTCTGCCTGACACCTTACTCTCCTCTACCTTCACTCATCTCTTGAGCCACACTCACGCTCCTCCCTTGTACATGCACCATTCACTCAACACTGCCACTCATCTTAAAGATGAAGGTTAGTCTGCTTACAATGTCAGACAACCAATCACCGCTGAGAATCTGATCCTCATATATAAATCCTCAATTATGATGGACTATTCTGCCAATAAGTCGCTTATCTCAGCGACTGATCTCTTGAACATTTATCCGTCCTCATATTGCTACACACGACACGCTGGCGGAGTTGCTTCCCAGTGTGCGCTCACCCTTCCAATAATTTATATGTTTTACTGGGTGGATACTTGCATAAAATGATCACTGCAAGCTCTCCGGGTCAGCAATATCTACAGCGGTGAATGAGGCTGCTATTGTTTAACGATATTCCAACCTAGAGAGCATTAGTCTTGAAAATTAACATCACTGGTATAGCATTTCTTGTTTGAAAGGTTCTTGTTATCCAACCTGTCATTTTCTTGCAGTTGTGACGGCTACTTTATTGTGCTCTTAAAAGGTTTAAAAGGTAAGGTCTTCCGGCATGATTACACCCAGAACTTTCCCATTGCTTTTTTGTTATATATGACTGCGCTTTACATTTGGTTTCCGTTTTAAATATTTTATTTTTTTTTCATAGCGAAGGAGCTAGAACTAATATTCAATAAATATATTTTCTGTGGCTCATTGAAAGATCTAATTTACATCAGTTTGGAGGTTTGCTCTGCTGTCTACTCTAATAAAAATCCCAGTGTCATCTGCAAAGGATGATACGGTACTATAATTTGTGTCCTTGCACGATATGAGAATGATTAAAAGTACTTGAGCAAGCACAGTAGAGGTGCCATAGGCACAATCAGAGAACACTGTCTGAACATCAGAGATCCATAGTTGTTCCACACTCTCCCAGCATGCATTAGAAATATTGCCGGAACAAAGGTGGATGTATTCAAGAGGACCTTAGATAAGTTCTTGCAAGAAGTGCCGGACCAACCAGGCTGTAGTGGATATGTGGGCCTGCTGGCCGCTCGAAGCAAGAGCCTGTTGAACCAAGTTATCACAAGTCGAGCCTGGCCTCAAGCCGGGTTCGGGGAGTAGAAGAACTCCCAGGAACCTCTCCAGGTATTATTCAGTACCCTGGGAGACGTGCCTTTTCACAGTTGATGATGCGGATTTCACTGTGCTGACAATTACACACTGGGTTCTCTTAGGAAACTGAAGATTCGTCTTCCTATTTGTCCGGTGATTCCCTTTGAAGGCATTTTGTGTACAACACCACTATGGTCACATTTGTCGAAGGCTTTTGCGAAATCTGTATAAATTACATCAGTGTTTTCCTTACCTTTCATGACATCTGAGGCCATGTCATAGTGGTCCAGCAACTGTGACAGGCAAGAACGCCTCGTTCTGAACCCATGTTGTCCAGGGTTATGTAGACAATGATTCCATACGTTTTGTGATCTAACTTCTTGGCACTCATTCAAAGACTTGTGTATGATGGTAGTGCTATCGGTCTATCATTTTTTACCTCTGTTTTATTCCCTCCTTTATGTAATGGTGCTATCTCTGCAGTTTTCAGTATGTTAGGGATAACACCAGTATCTAGACTTCATCTCTAAAAAAAGAAAAATTTTAAAGACCTGCGATAGTGGTGTTTTTTTTACAAGTCTTGATGAATGTAGAGTTCCAAGAATCCGGGCCTGGTACAGAGTGCATAGGTATACTGTCTATGGCTACTTCAAAATCCAGTGGGGTTAGGCTGGTATCTGATATCATATGACGTTGGTATCACATTCATTAATTCGTTTGGGTTATCAATCTTCAGTGTGTTTTAGGGCTCACTGAAGCTGGAATCTTACTCAATTCAGTATTTCGCTCATTTCTTTGTTGGCATCTGTGAAAGGCCCCTTGCGCAGGCCCAATGCTAGATTTAGTTTTTATTCTAGATTTTGCATAGGGGAGAAAAAGTATTTAGGATCTCTTGGATTTTATATCATTCTTGTAGCTTTAATTGAATCGTTTCTTTATATCTTTATAACCTTCCTTGTCGTTCTTGAGATACGGTGGGACGTTCAAGTATTTCTACGATTTGTATTCTTTCCCAATAGAGAGAACGCCGTCCCCGTTCTAATCTGCATCTCTACCTCTCTTTTTGTTTTAAGGGTATGCGGCTTGAGCATATTTATAGTGCTGCCGAGCTTATTTTATCCTGGCACTGATTTAGGCTTGCATTTTCTAGCTGTTTTTCCCAGCATATTTCTGTGAGGTCTTGGTTGATATGTTCCCAGGTAATATGTTTATTATTAAAATTGAATTTGCAGAATTCTTCTCGTTTATAATTAGGGAGTGGCTGTGCTGTGGCTCTACTGCCCATGCTTGTCTGAACTTCAATTACGTTGTGATCCGAGTAACAGGTATTTGTAATCGTTATGTTCCTGATCAATTCATCGTTATTTGTGAAAATAAGGTCTAGTGTGGATTGTTTTCTAATTGGCTTTACTATTGGCTGGTTTAAGGCACATCTGTCACAAATAATTTGTGTGAGTGTGAGAGACTTGTTCATTTTGGCTACTTCCTGGAATTCTCTGATATAACTATTTGCTACATTCTTCCACTTTAGGTGCCGAAAGTTGAAGTCCCCAGGCAAGATGATGACTGGGGCTGGGTGTTGTCAAGTTTTCTAAGCGGTATTTCATTAGTTGGTCTTTAAACTGGTGAAGACTTGTCCTACCTTACGGAATATTATATTCTCTCCTACGTGCTTCACTTACTGTTGGGATGAAACACTATTCAGCCTCCTTGCACCTCTAACTTGGTCCATTATTTCTTTCACCATCTTTCCTCTTAAGCTCGTCCTCCCACTGCACATTTCTCAGATACTTTCTTATTCTCGTGTAATCCCTTATTCTATGGTCATCACTCCTTTCTTTGCACCTCGTTCCGTGGTCAGTTTTAAGTTCGATTATATAATCAAAAGACAAAGACAATGGTCACTGGCTCCTAGTGGCATTACATGTTCTAAGTTCTCAATATCTTCCTCATTCTGGGTGAAGATCAGGTTAACAGACTCGGTGCATCTCCTCTCTCTTGCGTCACGTTGTGTTGACGTCCTTGAGAGCGTCGCAGGGTGGCGGCGTGAGTCGACCCCCTTCTTGAGTCATTAAGGTCCCATCAAGTCTGAAATATAGGTTTGATTGTCCATAGTGTGTTTTGACAATTTGTCTCGCCTGTACGTGATGGGGATTTTTTAGCACCACGTAGCTAGCTTTTTGACACACACTGTACTCCCCTTCATATAGTCTAGGGTTGCTGCACAAATGCACATGTAACTAATAGATTTATAAAAAAACTGTACGTTGATTCACCGTCGACAACGTACATTCGTTCTAGACTCACAACTGGGATTACCGGGTTAGAATCCCGAGCGGAACAGAAATGGTTAGACACATTTCCTATCACCTAATGCCTCTGTTCACCTAGCAGTAAATAGGTATCCAGGAGTTGGTCGGCTTGTTGTGGGATTGCATCCTGGGGAGGGTCAGTAGTTTGACCTAGGGGGGGGGGAGGTAAATAAAAGCCTAATGTGTGCATTAAATTCCAGCATGTTCTTTATATCAGAAGAAAAAAGATGAAGGTTAAAAGTAGATGGAGAGAGGGAGGGAGAATGGTGGTAGAGGGAGAGGAGGTAGAATTGGAGGGAGTATGGGAGAGATAACCAGAGACCCGGACACCGCCGGGTACCCCCTCTCAAATGTACATATAAAAGAAACAAGACAGGTTCGGAAACCTACTGTGGGACTTTGCTAGTTACATCTCTCACCACGCTCAGACCTCCCCCCCCCCCTCATAGTGACTCGCTGTCTTCTGTTGCTTAGGTACTCCCTTACCCACCGGAACACCTTCCTTGTCATTCCTGTCTCTATCTCCAATTTATCCACTAGTTTATTATTGAGTACTGTTTTAAAGGCTTTCTGGCAGTCCACAAATATGCAGTCTGCTCACCCTTATCTTTCTTGCCTAGTTTTGTTGCCTGGTCATAGAATTCAACTGAACTTGTGAGACAAGATTTAACATTCCCGAATTCGTATTGGTGAAGTGTTACAAAGTTCCTTCTCTCCAGATGTTCTACAAGTCTTTCCTAACAACTTTCTCCCATCACCCTGTATGGTATGGAAGTTAGGGACAGAGCCTGTAGTTCAGTGCATTCCGTTTCTCTTTCCTTCTTGTATATTGCGATTACATTGGCCGTCTTCCAACTTTTTGGTAGTTCTGTTACCAGTGACCTATTATTCACCACAGAAAATGACAAGTACCGTGCTTCTGCTCCCTCTTTTGGGATTCATAGAGATATTTCATCTAACTTTTGTCAGGTCCAGTTCTTGCAAAACTTCCTTACTTGACCACTGGTAAACTCAAACTCCTCCAGTGGTACCCGGTGAAACGTCCCTTCTCTTAGTTCAGGAAATTCTGATTGTTCTATTGTGTGCTGACGTTTCTGAGTGCTGACGTGTGTGTGGTTATGCCACCCTCCCCCCTCCCCCCATCTACTAGTCATGCTCCCATCACTCCCCAATACCATCTAAGAGAACGACTTTCGGACAGCTTCAAGAGTCCCACAGGGTCAGGATTCAGAAAACTTTAGTGTCCTTTTACGCATTCAATAGATCTTACTTCCACCATGTGGGTGTTGTAACTAGGGATAATTATAACTAACATTTGCATACCGTCGTATGCCTATTAAGTACGGTTGCTTAGTTTTTAAATATACAGCAGGATTAGATATGCTAATTTCACCTTTAAACATTTTGATTTAATTTAGTGCTTCCATGAAAATAATTAGACGTATGCAAATTGATCTGTAGGTGATAAACGGAGTGTATTTATACGGAGAGTGAATGTTTTAGTCGATTCTCCTTTATGTCTACATGCATGTTGAAGTGTCAGTACTTAAGTTGAATAACATATGTAAGTTTTAACTGATGGTAACGTCTTTTAATATAATATAGGATAAAAACTCACACATGTATTTATATATAGATTTGAACTACACCAAGTCTTTCGTACTGTCCTGAGTGCACTAGCGAGCTCTCTACTATACTCAGACCTTTGATAATGCACTCTGGAGAGTACGATAGACGGTGTAGTTCACACCCTTGAGGTTACCTTGAGGTGCTTCCGGGGCTTAGCGTCCCCGCGGCCCGGTCGTCGACCAGGCCTCCTGGTTGCTGGACTGGTCAACCAGGCTGTTTGACGCGGCTGCTCGCAGCCTGAAGTACTAATCACATCCTGGTTGATCAGGTATCCTTTGGAGGTGTTTATCCAGTTCTCTCTTGAACACTGTGAAGGGTCGGCCAGTTATGTCCCTTATGTGTAGTGGAAGCGTGTTGAACAGTCTCGGGCCTCTGATGTTGATAGTTCTCTGAGTACCTGTTGCACCTCTGCTCTTCAACGGGGGTATTCTGCACATCCTGCCATGCCTTCTGGTCTCATGTGATGTTATTTTTGTGTGCAGGTTTGGGACCAGCCCCTCTACTATTTTCCATGTGTAAATTATTATGTATCTCTCCCGCCTGCGTTCAAGAGAATACAGATTTAGGCTCTTCAGTGGGTCCCAGTAGTTTAGATGTTTTATTGAGTGGATTCTAGCAGTAAAGGATCTCTGCTCGCTCTCCAGGTCAGCAATTTCTCCATCTTTGAAAGGTGCTGTCATTGTGCAGCAGTACTCCACTCTAGAGAGCACAAGCGTTTTGACAAGTATCATCATCGGTATAGCATCTCTAGTGTGAAAAGTTCTTGTTATCCAACCTGTTATTTTTCTTGCAGTTGTGACGGCTACTTTATTGTGTTCTTTAAAGGTAAGGTCTTCCGACATGAGTACACCCAAATCCTTTACAGTGCCTTTTCGTTCTATGTTATAATTTGACTGCGTTTTGTACATGGTTTCCGTTTTTATATTTTCATTTTTTCCGTAGCGCATGAGCTGGAACTTATCTTCGTTAAACACCATATTATTTTCTGTAGCCCATAGAAAGACCTGATCTACATCTGATTGGAGGTTTGCCGTGTCCTCTATGTTGTCTACTCTCATAAAAATCCTAGTGTCATCTGCAAAGGATGATACAGTACTATAGGTTGTGTCCTTGTCTATGTCCGATATGAGGATGAGAAAAAGTACTGGAGTAAGCACAGTACCCTGGGGGACTGAGCTCTTCACGGTTGATGGACCGGATTTTATTTTGTTGACTATTACACATTGGGTTCTGTTAGTCAGGAAATTGTAGATCCATCTACCTATTTTTCCGGTAATTCTTTTGAAACGCATTTTATGTGCAATAACACCATGGTCACATTTGTCAAAAGCTTTTGCGAAATCTTACATCAGCATTAAATTACATCAGCATTTTGTTTGTCTTCCATGGCATCTAATGCCATATCATAGTGGTCCAGCAACTGTGACAGGCAAGAGCGTCCTGTTCTGAAACCATGTTGTTCGGGGTTATGGAGATGTGATTCCATGTATTTTGTGATCTTATTCTTAGCACTCTCTCAAAGATTTGTATGATGTGCGATGTTAGTGCTATCGGTCTGTAATTTTTTGCCTCTGCCTTATTTCCTCCTTTATGGAGTGGTGCTATCTCTGCTGTTTATAATATGTCAGGGATAACGCCAGTATCTAGGCTTTGTCTCCTCAGAATGTGAAGGGCCTGTGATAGTGTTTTTTTTTACAGTTCTTGATGAATATAGAGTTCCAAGACTCAGGGCCTGGTGCAGAGTGCATAGGCATACTGTTTATGACTTCTTAAAAAATCCAGTGGGGATAGGGTGACGTCTGATATATGATTTGATGTTGGTATCATATCCATGAAAAATTCATTTGGGTTATCAATCTTTAGTGCGTTTAATGGCTCGCTGAAAACAGTCATACTGCTTCCTCAGTAACTCGCTCATTTCTTTGTTGTCATCGGTGAAAGTTCCATCTCCCTTTCGCAGGGGCCCGATACTAGATGTGGTTTTTTATCTTGATTTTGCATAGGAGAAAAAATATTTCAACTTGAATCGAAATAATGAGGTCACCGAGGGTTGACCGGTGGAGGTTGATCCTTAAGATAAAATACTGTACAAATATACAAGTGTGGAGTTTTTTATCATATATGTATATTATGTTACAGGTTATGTTCTAATGTATCAGGAACTTAGGCTATTAATGTTTTAACTTGCATATCCTGATTTATGGGCTACAGTTTATTATTTCCATACGTAAGGGGAATAGCTTATATGTAAACTGTACATATTTACCGTACATTAATAGTTATTAATTCAAGTATGGGGAGAGGGACATTTCTAGAGAATAACCGCTTCAACCCGTCCTCTTAAAAATAACGTCGCTTTTCGCCCGTATGCGCCGCTATAGCCAAAAATGGACGTAATTTTAAATGAAATCGGCTCACAAAAGTGATGTACTTTCCCGTTTTCTGTTTGAGTCCTCTGGCTTACTCGGAAAGATTAGGAGAGTTAACTTTCAAATAGCATTTTTCATGACGTTTTGAAACATAAGGAGAATTTCCTGCCCACCTAACCTATCAGAAGACTCTTAACATACTTTTTTGGAAAAAATAAATCCAAAATTTATTTTCAATTGTTTTCATTTTGAAATTAAGTCCATTATCTGATGGCGTCCAGACGTCAGCTGTAACAATGTTGCTCGTCTCCTCTAAGTTCCAACAATGAATGTATACCAGTGTTTTCAGGCAACTAGCATGTTTTAAATGTAGGATTATGTCTGATAACTGTAGATGCAGTGTTGATCAGTAATTATAATTTATTGGTTTTGCTGCCTGTTACTGAGCGTGGACAGTAAGAGTAGATGTGGCAACACCGTGGGGCAACAGGCAGCTCCCACCCGCGTACCGGTCAGTGCCGTGTGGGGACTAGTCGTGTATGGATGTACTGGCTTTTTTAAATTTAAATTTTGCTCCGAGGGGCGAGTTTATTGGGCAGCGCCACTCATACTGGCGTTCTCGGCTCTTCAATGGGGGCTAAGCAGATTAAATATTGTAGCGAGTTAATCTTATACTCGCTCCATTATCTCATTATCTTAATAGCATAACTAATTACAGAAGCTACAATCCTTTCCCCAATTACAGGTAATACTCTTCTCACCTTGTTGGAGGAAGCTGAGGTGTAATCACCATATAAGCAACGATTTGATGAATAGAAAACCAGTACAATCTCCAGTCAAGAATGTAGTACTCGGCGTGGGCAGTTCTAGTCGACCCAAGACGCTACAGCTTCGACACAGAGCAGACAGCAGACTACGACCGCATCCAGCTACAACGCTCTCGCTCCCCGAGTTCAGACACTCGCAATTCCCAATGGAGCCGCCACGCTCTCCCGCATAGAGCTCCACGACTCCGGCCTCACTCAGCTCTCTGCTCTGCTCCAGGCTTCGTCTTAACGTCTACGACACTGCTGTATCCAGGACTACTAAATAAATATGAAACTCACTAAAACACTGTGTATCTAATCAACCCAACAACGTAACATAAACGTACATTACAATATTATTAAGTGGTGGCCATAGAATCTCCAACCATAGTGCTTTATTCTAAACAGTTGTTTATCTGTATGAAGTATGTGGTGCCGGATGTTTACATGTTAAGTTCAGGTACAGTTTTAAGGTGAAGATCTTAATTAATTACTGGTGCCTCTCGTAACTCTTCGATCCTCTTAGACTGAAACCAAAACCTTGACACCTTAGAGATGATACTTATTACTTGCCAGACGTTTTCTTTGTATCTTTCTGTACCTATGTTGCATGAAAGCCCTGTTAGTGTTTTAATCCTCCCTGTATTACCTCTGGACACAGGCTGTAACATTATTTAACATTCAGTGCAAGACTCAACTGGAGTCTGAGACCAATTTGGGGGCTGGTTATTACTACTGGCGACTTACAGGCCATGACAGCGACTCTCGGTACTTATTAAACTGTTTACGAGCTCCAAAGCGCTACGAGGTCGCCCTAAACCAAGTTATTATTGTTGTGGACAACCTCGTAGCAGTTCCGAGAGTATATACTGTTTGGTATTTACCAACTTAACTGCCACGATCGAGGAAAAAGGCACATAATTCGCTACAGGAAGTGATGTGTAAACCCCTGGGCCAGTAGACGTATTCCTAGTGTACGTCCTGTCATCTAACCTCTTCCCTAGCTTGCCAGCACTTGGCTGAGGGACGTCTGTCAAAAGCAGCACACAGACATCTGCCTCTCGCCTTGGGCTCCCCACCCCTAGTCGAGACGTTATGAAGTGAGTCTTGTTTATTGTGTTATATACAAAAGTAACAGATGAACGTAACTACGTTAAACGCTAACATTAACCACAAGAAAACATTCACAGCCTTACATATAACAATGAACCGCGAAAACCTTATCTCAGTATAACTCTCCCACACAATTTTGTCCCACCATATTGGAAATTGCATAAGCTTGACTGATAAGCTTGATAAGCCTGACAAGTACTGTATGTATGTATAAACTGGCTGCCTGTTCCCAGACAATCAATTATAATTATTAATTCCTACTGAATACTGAAACTACCTTGCCAGTTCGTCTAGTCAAGTTGAGGGTAGCTGACAGCTTACTGCCAATGATATACCATTCCCGTGTTTACACCAGGTAAAAGATGGCAGCTCACACAGAACAATTACAATACACAACGTAAGTATTTATAAACATGTAAACAAAGGGGACAGCGTCAGGGAAGATGAGTGTGCTGAAGTACGCCACCACTGTCTATACTCACACACCTGTCAGGGAAGATGAGTGTGCTGAAGTACGCCACCACTGTCTATACTCACACACCTGTCAGGGAAGATGAGCGTGTTGAAGTACGCCACCACTGTCTATACTCACACACCTGTCAGGGAAGATGAGTGTGCTGAAGTACGCCACCACTGTCTATACTCACACACCTGTCAGGGAAGATGAGTGTGTTGAAGTACGCCACCACTGTCTATACTTACACACCTGTCAGGGAAGATGAGTGTGCTGAAGTACGCCACCACTGTCTATACTCACACACCTGTCAGGGAAGATGAGTGTGTTGAAGTACGCCACCACTGTCTATACTTACACACCTGTCAGGGAAGATGAGTGTGTTGAAGTACGCCACCACTGTCTATACTCACACACCTGTCAGGGAAGATGAGTGTACTGAAGTACGCCACCACTGTCTATACTCACACACCTGTCAGGAAAGATGAGTGTGCTGAAGTACGCCACCACTGTCTATACTTACACACACACCAGAGACACACACCTGAAAGAGAGAGAGAGAGAGCGTGTTCGTGAAAAATTCCACTTCAGAGAGATATTTAATTATGATTATAATTAATCTGAATAGGGATACAATTTATTTGCTTTAAAACAGATTAAAAATTAAGGTATTCTGGGCAGTCAAATATGCCAGCTGACCACAGGGGAAATCATACAGATGTACCAAAACACCGGAATATACCATATTTTATGGAGTCAGGAAACATGTACTTGTGAAAGTGGTTGACATGCTGGTCAGATGAGCATGTTCTTGGTAAGGTCAGACTATAGAGGGAAAGGGGAGGGGGTTGCTCAGGATACCTTAGTCTTGTATTTATGTAAGCAAATGTAAAATGTCCCCAATCAAAGCCTGGCCTTAAAAAAATAGATAAAAGAACTAGGAATTCTAGACGGTCAAAAAAACGGTTTTTGAACTATTGTAGATCAAAGGTGGCAGTAAATCATTCGGCGGTATTCCAGTCTTCAAGATGGCGCTGGGATACACATCATGTTAATTGACTTTTTTTTTCTAATTCCACTCCCTCCTCTCCCTCTAACCTATCCTTCCCTCCATTTTTCTCCAACAACCCGTGGACTATCCTATTTCAATCCATTCTTTTCTCGCTTCTTCGTCCTGCTTCCAACCATTCCCTCTGTCAACTCTGCCCTGGCTTCCTCCTCCTCCTCCTCCTCCCCCCCCCCCCGCCGTGAACCATCTAGAGCGTAGTGTTCATGGTGAGTTATCACGTGTCCAGCCAACAAAGGCGCCAAAATATCACCCGCTACTGGTCTGCCGCCGCTGGTGGCTTGGGGGGATTCCAGTGGCCTCGGGTCGGGCGCCGTTAGGCTAGCTCTCGTCAGGTCACAAGTCGTTAACCTCGTTTCCGCCAGGTCCTCGCGCACACCGCCATCCTTACTTTGAACAACTTTACACGACCACCTCCTGAACGCGGTGAGGGGCTTAATTATAAATTAACACCCTTACCGGGGGTTATGTAAGTAATTTATTTATAAATTAATTAAGGTTAATTATAAATTAATTAAACCTATTACACTACAAAAAAGGCACCCTCGCAGTAGTTGGGGCTTGTTCCGTCATCCTGGTTGTTTAGGATTTAGATGTTTTTATTAAAGTACATTCAGGTAATCTTCCCCGCCTTACTCTAGGTCTAGGAGGTAATCCTAAACACACTGTTTCTATTCAGCCCGTCCTCCAAAGGTTTCCCAACGTCAAGACACTGTCGTACTAAAGTGCCCTTATCCTAACCTACCAGAGGACCCAAAACAGAAAACGGGACAGTATGTCAACGAGCGGCTACCATTTTCTAGAGGACAATTTTTGGCCTCAAGTAGAGGGTACGTCAAAATGCGACGCTGTGTTAGGAGGACGGGTTGGTGGTCTATCACCTGCAAACTGGAACTATATAATTATGCCCAAATTTGAAGACTTATCACATTAGCCTCGCGCACACTGCACACCAATGAATAAGCTATCGACTACAGCCATGCACCCAGCAACACTTGTCGCAACAGCACGTACAGTAACACGTGTGAACATAATAACACGTGTGAACATAACAATAACACGTGTGAACATAATAACACGTGTGAACATAACAATAACACGTGTGAACAAAATAACAAGTATGAATATAACAATAACACGTGTGAACATAATAACACGTGTGAACATAACAATAACACGTGTGAACATAATAACACGTGTGAACATAACAATAACACGTGTGAACAAAATAACAAGTATGAATATAACAATAACGCGTGTGAACATAATAATAACACACATAGCGCATCTGATGACAACCTCAAAAATGGATAATGACATTT
>WNGS01164858.1:13426789-13437101 GCA_020271785.1 Procambarus virginalis
TTGTCACAGAGTCCATCTTCTCGGCCGTCGTTCAGAGAGGCTGTTGATGTTACTCCTATCTGTCTATTATCTTCAGCCGCTTCTTCACTTTCTCCTTTATGGAGAGGTGGAGTCAACGCTGTATTAAGTGTGCTGGGGATAACACCAGTATCTACACTTCCTCTATAATAATGTTAAGGCCATGTGACATTTTTTTTAATTCTTAATTCTTCAAAATGAAACAATTAAGAGCAGAGGTGCAATAGGCACAATCAGAGAACACTGTATAAACATCCGCGGGTGTTTAACGTCCTCCCAGCGAGCATAAGAAATATTGCCGGAACAACCGTGGACATCAAGAGAGAACTGGGACTGTTTTCTAAGAGAAGTTCCAGATCAGCCGGGCTGTGGTGGGTATGTGGGCCTGCGGGTCGCTCTAAGCAACAAGCCTGGTGGATCAAACTCTCACAAGTCGAGCCTGGCCTCGGGCCGGGCTTGGGGAGTAGAAGAACTCCCAGAACCCATCAACCAGGTGTCAACCAGGTTCATGAATATGGAATTCCAGAAGTCGGTGCGAAGTGCATGGACATGTTGTCTATTGTTGTGTCAAAGTCCAGAGTGGTTAGTGACATCTGATAATTGATTTGATGTTGGTATCAGATTCACGAAGAACTCCTTTGGGTTATCGATCTTGTGTGTGTTTAGTGCCTCACTGAAAACAATGTTACTGTAGCCTCAGTATTCCACCTCTTTGTCGTCATCTGTGAAAGTTGCCTCTCTCTCTCTCTCTCTCTCTCTCTCTCCACCAGGGACCCAATGTTACAGGAAGATTTTGTTCGACAATTGACACAGGAGAATGTATTTTAGAATCCTCCTCTTTTTCACTTAAGACTTTTTGCTCTCTGCCTCTCCCGGATTTTATGATACTTGTAGGTTTAGCTCAATCGTTTCTATGTCTCTACATAACTTTCACATCACTCTTAAGATAGAGTGGGGCGTTCAAGTTGTACTAGGAGCGGTTTCTTTGCCTATAGAGGGAACACCGTCCTCATTACAAGTTCCATCTTCTCTTTTTCTTGGTGGTATGCATCTTCAGCATATATCTAGGGCTAATAATCTTATGTTTTTTCCAGGCATCGATTTAGGTTTACATTGTTTGCAAAATTTAAGAAATTAAGACAAGTTTTTCCTCTCATTTCTATGAGCTTTTGTTTATTTGTTCCCAGTTAATCTGCTCATTATTAAAATTTATTTTGCTGAATTTTCCTCTTTGAATTGGACCGACTGTACTGGTCCATCGTCCTTGCTTGTCTGACCTTAATGACCCGAGTAACAGGTGTTTGTAAGCATCTTCCTAATTAAGTCATCATTATTTGCGTTATTGTGAAAATAAGATCATGCGTATATATTCTTCTCCTCTAGTTGGTTACTATTTCCTAATTAACGACATGTGTAGCATAACCGAATGATATATCACACCCCCCTCATCCTCACACCCCCTCATTCCTCTTACACCCCTCATACCTCTCACACCTACCTCTCACACACCCACAATCCCGCCCATCCTTATAACTCTCACCCCACCCCACGCCTACACCCCTCCCTAAAGAATACTCCCCGCCCCGCCCCGCCCCGCCCCCCCCCCTTCACACGGAAACAGTTTACAGCCGGTGAAGACCTCCACACGCAGCATTATAAACGACCGCCGTCGACCACGCCTGCAGGATAAATATTGACGATATCCCACATAAACTGCAGAGGAGATACCCCTCCCCCTCCCCCACCTCCCTCCCTCCCTCCCCGGCATCCTACAGCAGTGGCCCCGAGGGCTGGCCATGAGGGAGAGAGCCAGAGTAAACAAAGAGAATGCAGCGAGAGAGAGAGAGGACGGGTGGGGAACGTAAGGCAGGTCGGAGGGGGAAAAAATAAGTGTAGGGTGAGAGGACAGGTGAGAGGCTGGCACGTAGAACAGGGGGAGGAGAGCGAGGCAGGTGGGGAGGAGAGCGAGGCAGGTGGGGAGGAGAGCGAGGCAGGTGGGGAGGAGAGCGAGGCAGGGTGGGGAGGAGAGCGAGGCAGGGTGGGAGGAGAGCGAGGCAGGGTGGGGAGGAGAGCGAGGCAGGGTGGGGAGGAGAGCGAGGCAGGGTGGGGAGGAGAGCGAGGCAGGGTGGGGAGGAGAGCGAGGCAGGGTGGGGAGGAGAGCGAGGCAGGGTGGGGA
The DNA here is from genome assembly GCA_020271785.1 of Procambarus virginalis. Classification (NCBI taxonomy): domain Eukaryota; kingdom Metazoa; phylum Arthropoda; class Malacostraca; order Decapoda; family Cambaridae; genus Procambarus; species Procambarus virginalis. The sequence continues at coordinate 13,428,984 of WNGS01164858.1, forward strand.
GGAGAGCGAGGCAGGGTGGGGAGGAGAGCGAGGCAGGTGGGGAGGAGAGCGAGGCAGGTGGGGAGGAGAGCGAGGCAGGTGGGGAGGAGAGCGAAGCAGGTGGGGAGGAGAGCGAGGCAGGTGGGGGAGGAGAGCGAGGCAGGTGGGGAGGAGAGCGAGGCAGGGTGGGGAGGCGGCCGGTTAGGAGACAGATGGGTGGGGGGAGGTTAGAGGGGACAGAAAAGGGAATGGGAATACCAGGGGGAAAGCGCCAAGCCAATACCACTATATAGCACTAGGATCAGGGTAAGGATTTCGGATGGGACGGGGGGAAGGAACTGTGCCCAACCACTTGGACGGTCGGGATTGAACGCCGACCTGCATGAAGCGAGACCGTCGCACTACAGTCCAGCCCAAGTGGGTGGACAAGAGACAGGGAAGAAAAAACAAATGCAGACGCCCCCCCCCCCCTCCCCGTCTGCCCCGTCAACATGTGACCTGGAGACATTACCAGCAGGATAACTGTCAGTACTTCCCCTCCCATCCTTCCTCCATGATGGGGAGGGGGGCAGGTAGACGACAGCTGTGGAGGAGGGGGGGGGGGCAGGTAGACCACAGCTGTGGAGGAGGGAGGGCAGGTAGACCACAGCTGTGGAGGAGGGGGGGAGGTAGACCACAGCTGTGGAGGAGGGGGGGGCAGGTAGACCACAGCTGTGGAGGGGGGGGGCAGGTAGACCACAGCTGTGGAGGAGGGGAGGGGGGCAGGTAGACCACAGCTGTGGAGGAGGGAGGGCAGGTAGACACAGCTGTGGAGGAGGGAGGGCAGGTAGACCACAGCTGTGGAGGAGGGAGGGCAGGTAGACCACAGCTGTGGAGGAGGGGGAGGGCAGTAGACCACAGCTGTGGAGGAGGGGGGGGGCAGGTAGACCACAGCTGTGGAGGAGGGGGGGCAGGTAGACCACAGCTGTGGAGGAGGGGGGGCAGGTAGACTACAGCTGTGGAGGAGGGGGGGCAGGTAGACTACAGCTGTGGAGGAGGGGGGGCAGGTAGACACAGCTGTGGAGGAGGGGGGCAGGTAGACCACAGCTGTGGAGGAGGGGGGGCAGGTAGACCACAGCTGTGGAGGAGGGGGGGCAGGTAGACCACAGCTGTGGAGGAGGGAGGGCAGGTAGACCACAGCTGTGGAGGAGCGGGGGCAGGTAGACCACAGCTGTGGAGGAGGGGGGGGGGCAGGGTAGACCACAGCTGTGGAGGAGGGGGGGCAGGTAGACCACAGCTGTGGAGGAGGGGGGGGCAGGTAGACCTCAGCTGTGGAGGAGGGGGGGCAGGTAGACCTCAGCTGTGGAGGAGGGGGGGCAGGTGGACCTCAGCTGTGGAGGAGGGGGGGGCAGGTAGACCACAGCTGTGGAGGAGGGGGGGCAGGTAGACCACAGCTGTGGAGGAGGGGGGGCAGGTAGACCACAGCTGTGGAGGAGGGGGGGCAGGTAGACCACAGCTGTGGAGGGGGGAGGGCAGGTAGACCACAGCTGTGGAGGAGGGGGGGCAGGTAGACCACAGCTGTGGAGGAGGGGGGGCAGGTAGACCACAGCTGTGGAGGAGGGGGGGCAGGTAGACCACAGCTGTGGAGGAGGGGGGGCAGGTAGACCACAGCTGTGGAGGAGGGGGGGGCAGGTAGACCACAGCTGTGGAGGAGGGGGGGCAGGTAGACCACAGCTGTGGAGGAGGGGGGGCAGGTAGACCACAGCTGTGGAGGAGGGGGGGGGGCAGGTAGACCACAGCTGTGGAGGAGGGGGGGAGGTAGACCACAGCTGTGGAGGAGGGGGGGCAGGTAGACCACAGCTGTGGAGGAGGGGGCAGGTAGACCACAGCTGTGGAGGAGGGGGGCAGGTAGACACAGCTGTGGAGGAGGGGGGCAGGTAGACCACAGCTGTGGAGGAGGGGGGGCAGGTAGACCACAGCTGTGGAGGAGGGGGGCAGGTAGACCACAGCTGTGGAGGAGGGGGGGCAGGTAGACCACAGCTGTGGAGGAGGGGGGGGGGGGGCAGGTAGACCACAGCTGTGGAGGAGGGGGGGCAGGTAGACCACAGCTGTGGAGGAGGGGGGCAGGTAGAGACCACAGCTGTGGAGGAGGGGGGGCAGGTAGACCACAGCTGTGGAGGGGGGGGGGCAGGTAGACCACAGCTGTGGAGGAGGGGGGGGCAGGTAGACCACAGCTGTGGAGGAGGGGGGGCAGGTAGACCAGCAGGGGGGGGCAGGTAGACCACAGCAGGGGGGGGGGCAGGTAGACCACAGCTGTGGAGGAGGGAGGGCAGGTAGACCCAGCTGTGGAGGAGGGGGGGCAGGTAGACCACAGCTGTGGAGGAGGGGGTCAGGTAGACCACAGCTGTGGAGGAGGGGGGGCAGGTAGACCACAGCTGTGGAGGGGGGGGGGGCAGGTAGACCACAGCTGTGGAGGAGGGGGGGCAGGTAGACCACAGCTGTGGAGGGGGGGGGGTAGACCACAGCTGTGGAGGGGGGGGCAGGTAGACCACAGCTGTGGAGGGGGGGGGGCAGGTAGACCACAGCTGTGGAGGGGGGGGCAGGTAGACCAACAGCTGTGGAGGAGGGGGGGGTAGGTAGACCACAGCTGTGGAGGAGGGGGGGCAGGTAGACCATAGCTGTGGAGGAGGGGGGGGCAGGTAGACCCAGCTGTGGAGGGGGGGGGGCCGGTAGACCACAGCGTGGAGAGAGGGGGGGGTAGGTAGACACAGCTGTGGAGGAGGGGGGGTAGGTAGACCACAGCTGTGGAGGAGGGGGGGCAGGTAGACACAGCTGTGGAGGAGGGGGGGCAGGTAGACCACAGCTGTGGAGGAGGGGGGGCAGGTAGACCACAGCTGTGGAGGAGGGGGGGCAGGTAGACCACAGCTGTGGAGGGGGGGGGCAGTAGACCACAGCTGTGGAGGGGGGGGCAGGTAGACATAGCTGTGGAGGAGGGGGGGGGCAGGTAGACCACAGCTGTGGCAAGGAGGTGGAGGGAGGGAAGGGGGGGGGGTATATAGGATGGGGTGAGGTAGAAGAGGTGGAGAGTGAGGGTAAAGGTAAGGGAATAAGGAACAAAGAAAAAGAAACACAAGTGTGGCAGGTAATGAGGAGACATTTATTAATGAACTTCAAAGCAACAGCTTAATTTTTGGAAGCAAATGATTTATAAAGACAAATGGTTATGAGTGTTGATGCATCTGCCAGTGATAGTATCACGTACGTTTTCTTAGCCTGGAATTGATTGCCCCTGACCAAGATGAGGTCTAGTTAATGTCCATTTTATTGTAACACAATATCTGTACTTCAGTGGTATTATTTTCTTACAGTACTGTAAAACATTATGTACTGATATTGGGAAACTTAACACCTATTTTAATCATACTTTGCCTGTAACAGTGAAAAGACTTAACCTAATTTTAATATATTAAGGAACTGTGCGGATACCGTGGGATCAACTTCACAGTACTTCTCATACTACGGACATCACATCCCTGATTTCATCCTGGATTCAGATTAGGCCTACCCGACCAGCCTGTGTCCGTCCCACACCCTACACACTGGGGTGCGGCTAGATAGGCAAACAACTGGTCCGAGAACTCGTCAACAATGCTGCATTTTCCCGCATCACATTAGTGACAAGACGCCAGTTACATGTTAACAGTGACAAAGTAGAGCAAAAAATTGTTGACTTTGAAAAGCTAGATGACTACAAAGAAGCATTTGAAGGTGCACAGTTTGTTTCTGCTGCTTCGGAACTACAAGCGGGAAGGCTGATGCTAAAGGGTTTTTTTCATGTAGACAGACTACGTGTCATGCAGCCCGACTATTGAAGGAAGCAAACTGCCCTCACTTCCATCTGGTTACCTCGAATGGTGCTAATAAGAATTCATTTTTCTCGACACTAAAACCAAAGGTGAAGTGGAGGAACTGGTTAAAGATTTAAACTTCCCCCATCTCACGATATACCGGCCCTCATTACTTCTGTGCGACCGTGAGGAGTCCAGACCTTTAGAGAAGGTTACACAGATTGTAGTTCGAGGTTTTGACTGGCGAAACAAGATCAGTGTTGAAACTGACACAGTTGCTAGTGCAATGATTGCCAACACCTTAGAATCCCAAACATCTGCCAAGTCTGAGGAACCCAAGTGGAATTTTGGAGAATACAGACATATTACGCCTAGGAATTGACTAGAATTATTTTGCAATTAACAAGCGTTGTGATTTTTATGCATTCTAGTACTAAGTCATATTGCTGTTCATAAATGTATTGAATATATTTTTTTTTTTTTAGTATTTGCAATATATATTTTCTCTAAAAATGCGGTCTCAAACACATTAAGGTTAGTACAGTAGTTTGAAAATGCGGCTAGCTCTAATCCCCTAGCCTCCATCTTTGCCTCCATTTTTGGACTAAACTCGCATATTTGTATATACTTGTAATTTCCACGTTGTGTTCTTCACTCCTACTTACATTTGCTTGGGATGAAATCAAGCAGCCATCTCTCGTACCGCGCGTGCCAGTGAGTGAGTGAGTACTCACCTAATTGTTGTACTCACCTAATTGTGCTTGCGGGGGTTGAGCTTTGGCTCTTTGGTCCCGCCTCTCAACTGTCAATCAACAGGTGTACAGATTCCTGAGCCTACTGGGCTCTATCATATCTACACTTGAAACTGTGTATGGAGTCAGCCTCCACCACATCACTTCCTAGTGCATTCCATTTATTAACTACTCTGACACTGAAAAAATTCTTTCTAACGTCTCTGTGGCTCATCTGGGTACTAAGTTTCCACCTGTGTCCCCTTGTTCGTGTCCCACCCGTGGTGAAGAGTTTCTCTTTGTCCGCCTGTCAATTCCCCTGAGAATTTTGTAGGTGGTTATCATGTCTCCCCTTACTCTTCTGTTTTCCAGGGATGTGAGGTTCAGCTCCTTTAGCCTTTCCTCGTAGCTCAATCCTCTCAGTTCCGGGACGAGCCTGGTGGCATACCGCTGAATCTTCTCTAACTTTGTCTTGTGTTTAACTAGGTATGGACTCCAGGCTGGAGCTGCATACTCCAGGATTGGTCTTACATAAGTGGTATACAGGGTTCTGAAAGATTCCTTACACAAATTTCTAAAGGCAGTCTTATGTTGGCCAGTCTAGCATATGCCGCTGATGATATTCTTTGATGTGGGCTTCTGGGGACAGGTTCGGTGTGATATCAACCCCCAGATCTTTCTCTCTATTTGACTCTTGTAGGATTTCCCCTCCCAATGATACCTTGTGTTCAGCCTCCTGCTCCCTTCTCCTAATTTCATCACCTTACACTTTCCCGAGTTGAACTTTAGCAGCCATTTTCTAGACCATTCCTCCAGTTTATCCAGGTCATCCTGTAGTCTCTGTCTATCTTCATCCGTCTTGATTCTTCTCATAATTTTTGCATCATCAGCACACATTGAGAGGAATGAGTCTATACCCTCCGGAAGATCGTTCACATATATTAGAAACAGGATGGGTCCAAGTACTGAGCCCTGTGGGACTCCGCTGGTGACATCTCGCCACTCTGAGTCTCCCCCCTCACCGTTACTCGCTGTTTCCTGTTGCTTAAGTACTCCCTTATCCACTGGAGCACCTTCCCTTTTACTCCTGCCTGTTGCTCCAACTTTTTTAACAGCCTTTGTGTCACTACTTGAGTGAGTGAGTGAGTGAGTGAGTGTGAGTGAGTGAGTGAGTGAGTGAGTGAGTGAGTGAGTGAGTGAGTGAGTGAGTGAGTGAGTGAGTGAGAGAGAGAGACCAGGACAGAGGGGGGGGGGGGTTGCAAGGCAGACACGCTAGTGGTCTTTGTGTACACACACAGTCGTTACCAGCTTCTAATGCAGAGCCAAGACCCTTAATGCCAACATACCTGGCGCGCGCGCACACAAACACACACACAGGCCGAAAAAGCAAAGCTCAACCCCCGCAGAAAACAGAACTAGGTGAACACAACTAGGTGAAAATACACACACATTGGCGGCTGAATGGACAGCACGCTGGACACGTAAACCTATGGTCCGGGGTTCAATTCCCGGCGCCTGCGAGAAACAATGGGCAGTTTCCTTCACCCTGATGCCCTTGTTACCTAGCAATAAATAGGCACCAGCAGCTGTTACTGGCTGCTTCCAGGGGGGGGGGTGAAGAAAAAATATAGTAGTTGGTAACAGTTGATTGAATTACAGTTGAGAGGCGGGCTGAAAGAGCAGAGCTCAACCCTCGCAAGCGCAACTAGATGAATACAACTAGGTACCTTGAGGTTACCTTGAGCTGATTTCGGGGCTCAGTGTCCCCGTGGCCCGGTCGTCGACCAGACGCCTCGGCCTCCATACCATACCCCACTAACACCATCCTCGACTTATACCAGTACTCTTCAACGTTGTACTTCAATATTGGTTCAATAATTTAGGCAAAAAGTACACACGAAAGGTCGGAGGGTAAGTTACGTACAGTAACATCTGGTAGATGACCCAGTACACCCACCCGGTACAGTGACATCTGGTAGATGACCCAGTACACCCACCCGGTACAGTGACATCTGGTAGATGACCCAGTACACCCACCCGGTACAGTGACATCTGGTAGATGACCCAGTACACCCACCCGGTACAGTGACATCTGGTAGATGACCCAGTACACCCACCCGGTACAGTGACATCTGGTAGATGACCCAGTACACCCACCCGGTACAGTGACATCTGGTAGATGACCCAGTACACCCACCCGGTACAGTGACATCTGGTACTTGACCCAGTACACCCACCCGGTACAGTAACGTCTGGTACTTGACCCAGTACACCCACCCGGTACAGTAACATCTGGTACTTGACCCAGTACACCCACCCGGTACAGTGACATCTGGTACTTGACCCAGTACACCCACCCGGTACAGTGATATCTGGTACTTGACCCAGTACACCCACCCGGTACAGTAACGTCTGGTACTTGACCCAGTACACCCACCCGGTACAGTGATATCTGGTACTTGACCCAGTAACATGAGGCCGGGTGAAGACAAATCAAGACCCTCCACTGTCTTAAACTAATAACTTTACCTTGAGATACGATATTGCAATGGAATGGCAACAATTCCCCCCCCCCCTCTTTTGTCCCATAACCCCACCCACCCCCTCTCTCCGTCTCTCAACCCCTCCGCTGGGAGCTGGACGGTCGCAGGGGGGGGGAGGTGTGGACGGTCGCGGGGGGGGGGGTGGAGGTATGGACGGTCGCAGGGGGGGGGGAGGTGTGGACGGTCGCGGGGGGGGGGAGGAGGAGGTGTGGACGGTCGCGGGGGGGGGAGGAGGAGGTGTGGACGGTCGCGGGGGGGGGGGGAGGAGGAGGTGTGGACGGTCGCGGGGGGGGGGTGGTGTGGACGGTCGCGGGGGGGGGGTGGAGGTGTGGACGGTCGCGGGGGGGGGTGGAGGTGTGGACGGTCACAGGGGGGGGAAGGTGTGGACGGTCGCAGGGGGGGGAAGGTGTGGACGGTCGCAGGGGGGGGGAAGGTGTGGACGGTCGCAGGGGGGGGGGAAGGTGTGGACGGTCGCAGGGGGGGGAAGGTGTGGACGGTCGCAGGGGGGGGGGAAGGTGTGGACGGTCGCAGGGGGGGGGGAAGGTGTGGACGGTCGCAGGGGAGGGGGGGGGAAGGTGTGGACGGTCGCAGGGGAGGGGGGGGGGGAAGGTGTGGACGGTCGCAGGGGGGGGGAAGGTGTGGACGGTCGCAGGGCGGGGGGAAGGTGTGGACGGTCGCAGGGGGGGGGGGAAGGTGTGGACGGTCGCAGGGGGGGGGAAGGTGTGGACGGTCGCAGGGGGGGGGGAAGGTGTGGACGGTCACAGGGCGGGGGGGGGGAAGGTGTGGACGGTCGCAGGGGGGGGGGAAGGGGTGGACGGTCACAGGGCGGGGGGGGGGAAGGTGTGGACGGTCGCAGGGGGGGGGGGAAGGGGTAGACGGTCACAGGGCGGGGGGGGGGAAGGTGTGGACGGTCGCAGTGGGGGGGGAAGGGGTAGACGGTCACAGGGCGGGGGGGGGAAGGGGTAGACGGTCACAGGGCGGGGGGGGAAGGTGTGGACGGTCGCAGGGGGGGGGAAGGGGTGGACGGTCACAGGGCGG
>WNGS01164858.1:13438101-13460323 GCA_020271785.1 Procambarus virginalis
TTTGATAGTCCCACATAAGAGACTGTTCTGGAAACTGGAAGATGCTGGAGGGGTGACAGGGAGACTTCTGACATGGATGAATTATTTTCTGACAGACAAATGAGGGGAGTAATCAGAGACAATGTATCTGGAGGAGTGTTACTAGCGGAGTACCACAGGGTTCAGTTCTGGCACCAGTAATGTTCATCTGGTTCATTCCTTCTTGTACATAAGCGATGTACCAGAAGGAATACAGAATTATATGAACATGTTTGCTGATGATGCTAAGATACTGGGGATGATAAGCGACGCAGACCATTGTAATGCTCTTCACATCATTGATCTAGGTAAAATATGTGCTTGGAACGTCAGGTGGCAAATGGAATTCAATGTGAATAAATGTCATGTTATGGAATGTTGAATCGGAGAAAATAGACCACACACAACTTACAAATTATGTGGAAAGGAATTAAAGAACTCTAATAGAGAAAGAGACCAAGGGGGGGGGGGGGTTGGATAGTAAGCTGTCGCCAGAGGAACACAAAAAGAACATTGTGAGAGGAGCGTCTGCGTCGCTTTCCTTATTGAAAATTAAAAGACTTGCTTTTAATTGTATGGATGGTTAAATACTGAAGAAACTGTTCATGACTTTTGTGAGACCAAAAATGGAATATGCAGCAGGTGTATGATGCCCAAATCTGAAGAAGCACATTATGAAACTGGAAAAGGTGCAGCGCCATGCTACAATATGGCTTCCCGAACTTAAAAAAAAAATTACGAGAAGTGTCTCGAGGCGTTAAACATGCTAAAACTAGAAGATAGAAGAAAAATAGGTGATATGATCATCACTTACAAAACAATAATAGGAGTCGACCAAATTGACAAAGAGGAATTCCTGAAACCAGCAACCTCAAGAACAAGAGGACGGATTTAAGCTATTCAGCCTCAAGAACAAGAGGACGGATTTAAGCTATTCAGCCTCAAGAACAAGAGGACGGATTCAAGCTATTCAGCCTCAAGAACAAGAGGACGGATTCAAGCTATTCAGCCTCAAGAACAAGAGGACGGATTCAAGCTATTCAGCCTCAAGAACAAGAGGACGGATTCAAGCTATTCAGCCTCAAGAACAAGAGGACGGATTTAAGCTATTCAGCCTCAAGAACAAGAGGACGGATTTAAGCTATTCAGCCTCAAGAACAAGAGGACGGATTCAAACTATTCAGCCTCAAGAACAAGAGGACGGATTTAAGCTATTCAGCCTCAAGAACAAGAGGACGGATTCAAGCTATTCAGCCTCAAGAACAAGAGGACGGATTCAAGCTATTCAGCCTCAAGAACAAGAGGACGGATTTAAACTATTCAGCCTCAAGAACAAGAGGACGGATTTAAGCTATTCAGCCTCAAGAACAAGAGGACGGATTCAAGCTATTCAGCCTCAAGAACAAGAGGACGGATTCAAACTATTCAGCCTCAAGAACAAGAGGACGGATTTAAGCTATTCAGCCTCAAGAACAAGAGGAAGGATTCAAACTATTCAGCCTCAAGAACAAGAGGAAGGATTCAAACTATTCAGCCTCAAGAACAAGAGGACGGATTCAAGCTATTCAGCCTCAAGAACAAGAGGAAGGATTCAAACTATTCAGCCTCAAGAACAAGAGGACGGATTTAAACTATTCAGCCTCAAGAACAAGAGGACGGATTTAAGCTATTCAGCCTCAAGAACAAGAGGACGGATTTAAGCTATTCAGCCTCAAGAACAAGAGGACGGATTCAAGCTATTCAGCCTCAAGAACAAGAGGACGGATTCAAACTATTCAGCCTCAAGAACAAGAGGACGGATTTAAGCTATTCAGCCTCAAGAACAAGAGGAAGGATTCAAACTATTCAGCCTCAAGAACAAGAGGACGGATTTAAGCTATTCAGCCTCAAGAACAAGAGGAAGGATTCAAACTATTCAGCCTCAAGAACAAGAGGACGGATTTAAGCTATTCAGCCTCAAGAACAAGAGGAAGGATTCAAACTATTCAGCCTCAAGAACAAGAGGACGGATTTAAACTATTCAGCCTCAAGAACAAGAGGACGGATTTAAGCTATTCAGCCTCAAGAACAAGAGGACGGATTTAAGCTATTCAGCCTCAAGAACAAGAGGACGGATTTAAGCTATTCAGCCTCAAGAACAAGAGGAAGGATTCAACAAAGATGATGAAAAAATATTTGAAAGTTTTCTTTAGCAAACCGAGTGGTAAACGGTTGGAACAAGCTAAATCGGAAAGTGGTGGAGGCCAAAACCGTCAGTAGTATCAAAGCGTTATTCGACGAAGAGTACTGGGAAGACGGGACACCACGAGCATAGCTCTCATCCTGTACCTACATTTAGATAATTACACACACCTTCCCCAGGATGCAACCTCATAAAAGCTGACTAACTCCCAGATACCTATTTACCATTAGGTACTAGGTGAAAGGAAAGGAGTCCAACCATTATTATCCCGTACCAACATTAAGATAGGAACGCCATCACGTCCATATTTGTACGATCGAGCACATCGTCACTATAAGTACTTTCATTTTAGGAGGATGCGCTGGACACTGAGGCAGACTCCAGGTCCATGGGCAAGGTGGCCGTCTGGGGTGATCCAGGTTGCCGGTTTGATCTAGCCGTCCTGCTCCAAACATTTCTTGTAGATATATCAGGTTATTTTGAGTTCATTTTGAATTTGACGTTTGGGGGAAAACACTTGCACCAGAGTGTATGCAGGTTACATGTAACAATTATGCTAGGAACCTGCTCAGTGCCTCCAAATTCCAAGTGCGTTTGGTCGACTCCAGGTTCTTGACCTTTTGATAATACCGTGAGGTCCATGAGTCTTGTGTGTGTGTCTGGGGTGACCCAAGATGCTGATATGATCTTGCCCTCCTGATCCAAGAGTTTCTCAATACGTTCGAGTGACATCAAGCACCTCGCACACAGTATATGTAAGAAACATCAATATCTCTGATATTTGCCTTTAGGTTATGTTATAACAGGTTAGGTATGGATAGTTTTATGAGTATGTGACCAACAAGGAAATTCAACAGACACAAACTCGACTGACAAGGGACGCCATAGGTACGAGGGACATTAAACTGGATGGACAGAGGGACACACAGGCAGGAGAGGGCAGGGCACAAGGTCCATCAGTGATTGGCACCCGTTGGCATGATCCTGCCAACTTTACTGCCCATCGATTGGCACTGATGAAAAGTCAATAGTTCGTGCATAGCTTACACGCCCACGCCATGTTTCCCTCTCAAGAGCTCGCCCACACACCCTTGTCCTAATTGTGAATGCATAAGGAAGCCCAAGCGTCTCCAAGACATTTGCACCCACAGTGAACATGCTATCACACTGTCGTCTGTCATCCCAACATGCCTTGTTGCAACCTGCTCTCGCACAAGACAGCACGTATATGACTTATTGCTTATAGTCACTATTTCGCTTATAAATAAGTACATATGTGACATATTCTAGGCCATATTTTATTTTCAAGGCACTAACTTTTTATCTCAGTTTTATTAAACAATAGAGATTTTATGCAAAATTTGACAATATCCTGAGTTACTTTACAATTATTTTTAAAATATTTTAGTTTAGTTTTAGTTTTTTAATATTTTAATATATTTTAGTTTACATTAAATATTTTAGTTTTCTTTTATTATTTTCATAAAACTGTAATACCAATATAGGTTCAGTACTAATTGTAATATCTTAACATACTAAGAAGGTTAGGTTAGGTTGTGGTTTTCTATTCAGCTTTTCAAGGTAAACTCAAATATTCACAATAAATTAGTATGTCACATATGCACTTATTCATAAGCAAGATATTGACTATGAGCAAGTGCGAGAACGGGTTGCTTGGTTACCTAGCCTGTGATCACCCCCACACCTGTTTACCTCTGATCACCTGCCCCCTCCCTGCGTACCTAACTGTTCATAACTAAAGGGAGCCGGTCGGCCGAGCGGAAAGCACGCTGGACTATGATCCTGTGGTCCCGGGTTCGATCCCGGGCACCAGCGAGAAACAATGGGCAGAGTTTCTTCCACCCTATGCCCCTGTTACCTAGCAGTAAAATAGGTACCTGGGTGTTAGTCAGCTGTCACGAGCTGCTTCCTGGGGGTGGAGGCCTGGTCGAGGACCGGGCCGCGGGGACACTAAAGCCCCGAAATCATCTCAAGGTAACCTCAAGATAACTCCTCACCAGCCTTGTGTGACAAGTCTTCTGACCAGCCATGATCTGGTTATCGATGCCGGGCGGCTGCAGACAAAGGCGGAGAAGACATAATAGCCATCCTTCGGCTCACAACAGGAACATTTACAGACGAGCTGGTCATCTAATAATAGATATTTAACACCGAGCTATCTCCAGATGGGATCAGAAACAAAGAACAAAACTTTCCTCAGGAAGAATTTGATCCAAAGTCTTGTGGTCTCTGGTCAAAGACTCAAGAATTCTCATCGGCGGACGGAATCCCGTCACTAAACAAAGAAGTTGGGACCGTGACAACCAAAAACGCAGGAAATACTGATCTACTGACAGAACATTTTGCTGCTAAGATGCAGGTCCCAGAACCTGAGCGACAACCTCAACACCTTGACCAAAACACGGTTAAGAGAGCAACCGTCTCAAAACAAAACACTGCTCGAGTTTGAACAAAATTCTGTCCATATTTGTGTTGGAAAAACTGTTGTTTGTATAGTGAAAATGTGTGCCTAAAATTGTGTGAAAAAAGTGTACCAGAGATTGAAATATGAGCTATTAAGGTAGTGTTATGAGACGATATTTGGATGGTCTACAGGTGCTGACCTATTTGGATACAGGATAATGCACTGCTCTGACCTAACCCTAACGTAAGATAACGTGTTAGTTCTGACCAATGCTGACGAACATTGCTGACGTTTCCTACACCGACAACCTCATAGTTGGGTACGTTTCTAGGAATATAAGTTACACCAACCCATCCTCCTGCTTAAGACAGTACTTGTAGTGGTACTTGTTGTGGTACTTGTAGTGGTACTTGTAGTGGTACTTGTAGTAGTACTTGTAGTGGTACTTGTAGTAGTACTTGTAGTGGTACTTGTAGTAGTACTTGTAGTGGTACTTGTAGTGGTACTTGTAGTAGTACTTGTAGTGGTACTTGTAGTAGTACTTGTAGTGGTACTTGTAGTGGTACTTGTAGTAGTACTTGTAGTAGTACTTGTAGTGGTACTTGTAGTAGTACTTGTAGTGGTACTTGTAGTGGTACTTGTAGTGGTACTTGTAGTAGTACTTGTAGTGGTACTTGTAGTGGTACTTGTAGTGGTACTTGTAGTAGTACTTGTAGTAGTACTTGTAGTGGTACTTGTAGTAGTACTTGTAGTGGTACTTGTAGTGGTACTTGTAGTAGTACTTGTAGTAGTACTTGTAGTGGTACTTGTAGTGGTACTTGTAGTGGTACTTGTAGAGGTACTTGTAGTGGTACTTGTAGTAGTACTTGTAGTGGTACTTGTAGTGGTACTTGTAGTGGTACTTGTAGTAGTACTTGTAGTAGTACTTGTAGTGGTACTTGTAGTAGTACTTGTAGTGGTACTTGTAGTGGTACTTGTAGTAGTACTTGTAGTGGTACTTGTAGTGGTACTTGTAGTGGTACTTGTAGAGGTACTTGTAGTGGTACTTGTAGTAGTACTTGTAGTAGTACTTGTAGTGGTACTTGTAGTGGTACTTGTAGTAGTACTTGTAGTGGTACTTGTAGTGGTACTTGTAGTAGTACTTGTAGTGGTACTTGTAGTGGTACTTGTAGTAGTACTTGTAGTAGTACTTGTAGTGGTACTTGTAGTAGTACTTGTAGTGGTACTTGTAGTAGTACTTGTAGTGGTACTTGTAGTAGTACTTGTAGTGGTACTTGTAGTAGTACTTGTAGTGGTACTTGTAGTAGTACTTGTAGTGGTACTTGTAGTAGTACTTGTAGTGGTACTTGTAGTAGTACTTGTAGTAGTACTTGTAGTAGTACTTGTAGTAGTACTTGTAGTGGTACTTGTAGTAGTACTTGTAGTAGTACTTGTAGTAGTACTTGTAGTGGTACTTGTAGTAGTACTTGTAGTGGTACTTGTAGTAGTACTTGTAGTAGTACTTGTAGTGGTACTTGTAGTAGTACTTGTAGTAGTACTTGTAGTGGTACTTGTAGTAGTACTTGTAGTGGTACTTGTAGTCGTACTTGTAGTAGTACTTGTAGTGGTACTTGTAGTGGTACTTGTAGTGGTACTTGTAGTAGTACTTGTAGTGGTACTTGTAGTGGTACTTGTAGTGGTACTTATAGTAGTACTTGTAGTAGTACTTGTAGTGGTACTTGTAGTAGTACTTGTAGTAGTACTTGTAGTAGTACTTGTAGTAGTACTTGTAGTGGTACTTGTAGTAGTACTTGTAGTAGTACTTGTAGTGGTACTTGTAGTAGTACTTGTAGTAGTACTTGTAGTGGTACTTGTAGTAGTACTTGTAGTGGTACTTGTAGTCGTACTTGTAGTAGTACTTGTAGTGGTACTTGTAGTGGTACTTGTAGTGGTACTTGTAGTAGTACTTGTAGTGGTACTTGTAGTGGTACTTGTAGTGGTACTTGTAGTAGTACTTGTAGTGGTACTTGTAGTAGTACTTGTAGTGGTACTTGTAGTGGTACTTGTAGTAGTACTTGTAGTGGTACTTGTAGTGGTACTTGTAGTGGTACTTGTAGTAGTACTTGTAGTAGTACTTGTAGTGGTACTTGTAGTTGTACTTGTAGTAGTACTTGTAGTGGTACTTGTAGTAGTACTTGTAGTGGTACTTGTAGTGGTACTTGTAGTGGTACTTGTAGTAGTACTTGTAGTAGTACTTGTAGTGGTACTTGTAGTAGTACTTGTAGTAGTACTTGTAGTGGTACTTGTAGTAGTACTTGTAGTGGTACTTGTAGTGGTACTTGTAGTGGTACTTGTAGTAGTACTTGTAGTGGTACTTGTAGTGGTACTTGTAGAGGTACTTGTAGTGGTACTTGTAGTGGTACTTGTAGTAGTACTTGTAGTAGTACTTGTAGTGGTACTTGTAGTACTTGTAGTAGTACTTGTAGTGGTACTTGTAGTAGTACTTGTAGTAGTACTTGTAGTAGTACTTGTAGTGGTACTTGTAGTAGTACTTGTAGTAGTACTTGTAGTAGTACTTGTAGTAGTACTTGTAGTGGTACTTGTAGTAGTACTTGTAGTAGTACTTGTAGTGGTACTTGTAGTAGTACTTGTAGTAGTACTTGTAGTGGTACTTGTAGTAGTACTTGTAGTGGTACTTGTAGTGGTACTTGTAGTAGTACTTGTAGTAGTACTTGTAGTCGTACTTGTAGTAGTACTTGTAGTGGTACTTGTAGTAGTACTTGTAGTAGTACTTGTAGTCGTACTTGTAGTGGTACTTGTAGTAGTACTTGTAGTAGTACTTGTAGTGGTACTTGTAGTAGTACTTGTAGTGGTACTTGTAGTGGTACTTGTAGTGGTACTTGTAGTGGTACTTGTAGTAGTACTTGTAGTAGTACTTGTAGTGGTACTTGTAGTGGTACTTGTAGTGGTACTTGTAGTGGTACTTGTAGAGGTACTTGTAGTGGTACTTGTAGTAGTACTTGTAGTGGTACTTGTAGTACTTGTAGTAGTACTTGTAGTGGTACTTGTAGTGGTACTTGTAGAGGTACTTGTAGAGGTACTTGTAGTGGTACTTGTAGTGGTACTTGTAGTGGTACTTGTAGTAGTACTTGTAGTGGTACTTGTAGTGGTACTTGTAGTGGTACTTGTAGTAGTACTTGTAGTGGTACTTGTAGTGGTACTTGTAGTGGTACTTGTAGAGGTACTTGTAGTAGTACTTGTAGAGGTACTTGTAGAGGTACTTGTAGTGGTACTTGTAGTGGTACTTGTAGTGGTACTTGTAGTAGTACTTGTAGAGGTACTTGTAGAGGTACTTGTAGTGGTACTTGTAGTGGTACTTGTAGTGGTACTTGTAGTGGTACTTGTAGTGGTACTTGTAGTAGTACTTGTAGTGGTACTTGTAGAGGTACTTGTAGTGTCTTGTTGGTACTTGTAGTGGTACTTGTAGTAGTACTTGTAGTGGTACTTGTAGTAGTACTTGTAGTGGTACTTGTGTGTACTTGTAGAGGTACTTGTAGTGGTACTGTAGTGGTACTTGTAAGGTACTTGTAGTGGTACTTGTAGTAGTACTTGTAGTGGTACTTGTAGTAGTACTTGTAGAGGTACTTGTAGAGGTACTTGTAGTGGTACTTGTAGTAGTACTTGTAGTGGTACTTGTAGTGGTACTTGTAGTGGTACTTGTAGTAGTACTTGTAGTGGTACTTGTAGTGGTACTTGTAGTGGTACTTGTAGTGGTACTTGTAGTAGTACTTGTAGTAGTACTTGTAGAGGTACTTGTAGTAGTACTTGTAGTAGTACTTGTAGTGGTACTTGTAGTAGTACTTGTAGTGGTACTTGTAGTGGTACTTGTAGTGGTACTTGTAGAGGTACTTGTAGTAGGTACTTGTAGTAGTACTTGTAGTGGTACTTGTAGTGGTACTTGTAGTGGTACTTGTAGTAGTACTTGTAGTGTACTTGTAGTGGTACTTGTAGTGGTACTTGTAGTGGTACTTGTAGAGGTACTTGTAGTGGTACTTGTAGTGGTACTTGTAGTAGTACTTGTAGTGGTACTTGTAGTAGTACTTGTAGTAGTACTTGTAGTGGTACTTGTAGTAGTACTTGTAGTGGTACTTGTAGTGGTACTTGTAGTGGTACTTGTAGAGGTACTTGTAGTAGTACTTGTAGTAGTACTTGTAGTGGTACTTGTAGTGGTACTTGTAGTGGTACTTGTAGTAGTACTGTAGTGTGTACTTGTAGTGGTACTTGTAGTGGTACTTGTAGTGGTACTTGTAGAGGTACTTGTAGTGGTACTTGTAGTGGTACTTGTAGTAGTACTTGTAGTGGTACTTGTAGTAGTACTTGTAGTGGTACTTGTAGTGGTACTTGTAGTGGTACTTGTAGAGTACTTGTAGTGGTACTTGTAGTGGTACTTGTAGTGGTACTTGTAGTGGTACTTGTAGTGGTACTTGTAGTGGTACTTGTAGTAGTACTTGTAGTAGTACTTGTAGTGGTACTTGTAGAGGTACTTGTAGTGGTACTTGTAGTGGTACTTGTAGTGGTACTTGTAGTGGTACTTGTAGAGGTACTTGTAGTGGTACTTGTAGAGGTACTTGTAGTGGTACTTGTAGTGGTACTTGTAGAGGTACTTGTAGTAGTACTTGTAGTAGTACTTGTAGAGGTACTTGTAGTGGTACTTGTAGTAGTACTTGTAGAGGTACTTGTAGTGGTACTTGTAGTAGTACTTGTAGTGGTACTTGTAGTGGTACTTGTAGTGGTACTTGTAGAGCAGTGCCTCCACTGGTCCCCCACCTACACTCCCCCACAACAATAGCGAGTATGAAGGAATTCTCGCCAAGGAGAATCTATGAAAATAATTACCATAAGATCGTCAGGAAATAGATAAAATGTTAAAGTAATAAAAAGGACGATGGAGGGAGGGAGGGAGAGGAGGCGATGAGTGAGGAGACAGGCGTAAGAAAGGAGGGGTTAGGGAAGGGTGGAAGGGGGAGTGTGTGAAGGTGTCGATGGAGCGCTAAAGATGGAAGAGACTACTGGAAGGGGTAGAAGGGGCAAGAGGGGGGGGGGGGAGTGAAACTGGTGAGGGACCGTTGAAGACCATCCGGAAGTTTAGGTGAGAGATGTAAGGAGGGAAGATAAGGAGTTTATTGGTCCGAGAAGTTTTACGGTACGGCGGGGGGAGGGGGGGGGTGTGAAGACGGTTTTCAGGCAAGAAATGAGTCCCACGACACACAGCCCCAGGAAGACGTCACAGAGCCCCAGGAAGACGTCACAGAGCCCCAGGAAGACGACACAGAGCCCCAGGAAGACGTCACAGAGCCCCAGGAAGACGTCACAGAGCCCCAGGAAGACGTCACAGAGCCCCAGGAAGACGTCACAGAGCCCCCAGGAAGACGTCACAGAGCCCCAGGAAGACGTCACAGAGCCCCAGGAAGACGTCACAGAGCCCAGGAAGACGTCACAGAGCCCCAGGAAGACTCACAGAGCCCCAGGAAGACGTCACAGAGCCCCAGGAAGACGTCCACAGAGCCCAGGAAGACATCACAGAGCCCCGGAAGACGTCACAGAGCCCCAGTAAGACGTCACAGAGCCCCAGAAAACGACACAGAGCCCCAGGAAGACTTCACAGAGCCCCAGGAAGACGTCACAGAGCCCCAGGAAGACGACACAGAGCCCNATCTCTTGAGACACAGGAGTACCGACGTCACGGAGCTTCTTGTGATCTGTCATGTTCCAGCTGTCTAAATCCTCCTCTGGAGTTGACCAGTAGGTCCTCTATGTTGCCTCTCGAGTACAGCTTAGAGTAATGTCCCTTCTGGTGGCTTAAACCTCACCTATGTGGGACCCTCGTGAGACGCGACCTGTCACGTCCTTCCTCAGGTGGCTAGTGTCACCGGGCGGGGTTCCCGCTAAACAGCTCTGGCGCCGACGTCCACTACGTCACGCCATGGGCGCTCCCTGATTGGTCAAACTGGACACACCTCCACATCCCACCAATCAGACTTTCTTAAAACTAGGAGAAGCCATGTCGCCGCTTCTGGTGTATTTGGCGGGAATCCCTGAGCTGACCCGCCATATTGCTCCAGTGCTCACTCTTTCACCTCCCAACAAACTTAACAATTTAGATAATTCATATCTTTGATATCTCGCCTCCTCTCTAAACATTATTAAAATAAATTAGGTGACTCCTTGGTTGTTTACATGGGGGAGTATTACTCTTTCTGGTCGGGTGAACTGCGCATTCAGGCGGTCCACGCAACAATATACACTGTAGTTAGGCATACGTTATAATTCCAGCCCATCCTCCTGTTTTGGTAGTACTAATGTCAGCGATGAGAACCAAAGTACATATACCGACATACAAAGAAATTAGAACGTAGAAATCGGCACTACTGAGTGGGACAAACCGGAAAACTTTCTTACTTGTGTTGCTTTAACAAACTAACCTAAACCTAACCTAACCTAACCTAACCTAACCTAACCTTCCTAGATCTAATACACGATATCTGATGCCTAATATAGTACATATGTGTGCTATATTAGGCCTAGGAATATTTACGTTTTTTACCTTAATTTATTTTAAAAGATTTTCTTACTAGTCAGTATAGTACTATCTAAGAGCTAAGAACGTACGAATACTGACTATTGACGATCGTCACAATAGGTACTATCTAAACAGAAGGATGGGTTGTATAATTAATATTCCTTTACCAATCTAACCAAATTGAACTTTACAAATGTATGTAAGGGTTAGATTCGATTCATTGAGCACTATATTCGAATCAAGATATATTTTTCACTCTTTTCAGTCAACTTGTCAATATTTACAATTAAATGATCATGAATTTCTAGATTGCCATTTGTATACATTTGATTGGTCATAACTCCCATATGTGAATTTTCAAACTCTGGATTAACCTTGGTGGTTGCATTTTCCTTTAAAAACTACAAATTGCCATAATCTTTTTCTACGCAAATTTTAAGTGTTCCTTATAAAATTAGTATCTTTCCATTTAATAGATTTCCTGTTGAATGCACTTTGAATCATTCTCCTAGCTCAATTAGCAGCTGATAAAGATGAAATTGAGAACTTAGTATTTTTGGGACCTCCCCCTTTTGCAAAAAAAATTAAATAATAATAATAATAATAATAATAATAATAATAATAATAATAATAAAAATAGTAATAATTATTATTACTATTATTTGTTTGTTTTTTCAATAAAGCCCCAACTGAGTAAAGCTATAGACCATCTTACATTAAACTAAATTGACAGAGGTCTGGTGTTAGGCACTTCATACAGTCGTTTTTTTGTATTAACACATTCAGGTACATGTGCATGTGTGCAGCTGCCCTAGACTATATGAAGGGAAGTACATAAGTGTCAAAAAGCTAGCTACGTGATGCTAACCATCCCCATCACACAGGATGGTTAGTCATACAGGGCCACGTGACCAGTAGTCTACACTGGTAAACTTTGCAGACTACTGATCACACGCCTCTCTATGTGATAACCATCCCGTGCAATACGGATCTTTCATCAATAAAAAAAATCTATAAAATGTAATGGGAAAAAACCATATTAAAGATTTTTGGGGTTCCAAGGGAGTGTATTATGATTAGGTTGTATTAAACTTTGGTGTGATCATCATATAAAGTTTATATGATAAAAATAATATAATAAATCAGGGTCAAGTCATATGGTTTTGCAAGTGATGTGGGAGTCACGTTAACAGTCAACTGGCACTTTTCTTTACCGCTAACCCCGCACATGTTGAGCACGTACCCAATCGTAATTACTGGGAAAATCCTGATGAAGCTACAAGCCCCAAGCGTCTGACCTTCAACCTCGAAAAGACATTTCCCATATAGATATATATGTACGAGTGTGTCCGACTGTACGTGTGTAGGTGTGAGTTTATGAGTGTGCGCGGGCGTGGGTTAAGATATAAGCGTGCAGGCGTGGGTTGAGCTGTAAGCGTGCAGGCGTGGGTTAAGCTGTAAGCGTGCGGGCGTGGGTTAAGCTGTAAGCGTCCGGGCGTGGGTTAAGCTGTAAGCGTGCGGGCGTGTGTCAAGCTGAAAGCGTCCGGGCGTGTGTCAAGCTGTAAGCGTGTGGGCGTGTGTCAAGCTGTAAGCGTGCGGGCGTGTGTCAAGCTGTAAGCGTGCGGGCGTGTGTTAAGCTGTAAGCGTGCGGGCGTGGGTTAAGCTGTAAGCGTGCGGGCGTGGGTTAAGCTGTAAGCGTCCGGGCGTGGGTTAAGCTGTAAGCGTGCGGGCGTGGGTTAAGCTGTAAGCGTGCGGGCGTGTGTCAAGCTGTAAGCGTGTGGGCGTGTGTCAAGCTGTAAGCGTGCGGGCGTGTGTCAAGCTGTAAGCGTGTGGGCGTGTGTCAAGCTGTAAGCGTGTGGGCGTGTGTCAAGCTGTAAGCGTGTGGGCGTGTGTCAAGCTGTAAGCGTGTGGGCGTGTGTCAAGCTGTAAGCGTGCGGGCGTGTGTCAAGCTGTAAGCGTGCGGGCGTGTGTTAAGCTGTAAGCGTGCGGGCGTGTGTCAAGCTGTAAGCGTCCGGGCGTGGGTTAAGCTGTAAGCGTGCGGGCGTGGGTTAAGCTGTAAGCGTCCGGGCGTGGGTTAAGCTGTAAGCGTGCGGGCGTGTGTCAAGCTGTAAGCGTCCGGGCGTGGGTTAAGCTGTAAGCGTGCGGGCGTGGGTTAAGCTGTAAGCGTCCGGGCGTGGGTTAAGCTGTAAGCGTGCGGGCGTGTGTCAAGCTGTAAGCGTCCGGGCGTGGGTTAAGCTGTAAGCGTGCGGGCGTGGGTTAAGCTGTAAGCGTCCGGGCGTGGGTTAAGCTGTAAGCGTGCGGGCGTGTGTCAAGCTGAAAGCGTCCGGGCGTGTGTCAAGCTGTAAGCGTGCGGGCGTGTGTTAAGCTGTAAGCGTGCGGGCGTGGGTTAAGCTGTAAGCGTGCGGGCGTGGGTTAAGCTGTAAGCGTGCGGGCGTGTGTCAAGCTGTAAGCGTGTGGGCGTGTGTCAAGCTGTAAGCGTGCGGGCGTGTGTCAAGCTGTAAGCGTGTGGGCGTGTGTCAAGCTGTAAGCGTGCGGGCGTGTGTCAAGCTGTAAGCGTGCGGGCGTGTGTCAAGCTGTAAGCGTGTGGGCGTGTGTCAAGCTGTAAGCGTGCGGGCGTGTGTCAAGCTGTAAGCGTGTGGGCGTGTGTCAAGCTGTAAGCGTGCGGGCGTGTGTCAAGCCGTAAGCGTGCGGGCGTGTGTCAAGCTGTAAGCGTGTGGGCGTGTGTCAAGCTGTAAGCGTGCCTCATCAACTGGCTTCCCTTCTATAATTGTGGGAGCGCATCATTAAACAAAATGATGTTGAGGTGTAGATGGCGGGACGCTACAGTGCTCATTACCATTATGTGGTCGTTACCACCGCCACCCTCTTTACTTCCCTCTCTTCTTCCCTCCTCTCCTCCTCTTCCTTCTACTGCTACCTCCTCTTTCTCATTTTTCTTATTTTTCTTTCTCTTTCTCTTCCTCCACCTCCTCTTCCATTATGCCTAAATCTTTTTATTTCCTATTCTTGTAATGTCTTTTCCCCCTTCCCATATGGAAAGGCAAATGCAGGTCTGGGAAAGAGAAGATGGAGAGGAGAGGGTTCACTAACACATGCACACACACACACAAACGGTATCATCGGCGCCATATGCCACGCTGGTAACTTAAGTACTCATTAAAGACAGTCCAAACAACCCATGTTAGTCCCATATCTTAGTACTTAGCACCGGCATGGAAGTTGCACCTCGTGAACGAAAACTAAGCTAGAAAAAGCGAAATAATTTCCGACAAGATCAGGAGAGTTGAGGTTAGTAGAGAAAGGAGTGGGAGACATGATCACCAAATACAAGATACTGTTGGGAACAGCTAAGGAAACTCACTTTTCCATACAGGTGGTCAGCAAGTGGAACGACAGAGTCGCGGAGGAACTAGATACCAAACGAGAGGGTTTTATAATTATCAGGAGAGAGATCATAGTAAAAGCAGATAAAGATAAATCCCAATTGTTGGTACTGGGGGACTTCAACTTTAAGGCAATAGACTGGGAGGCCTACGAGGCAAGAACAGAGGACATCCGGAGAGGCAGGTTTGTAAATCTCATCTTGGAGACATTCATGTATCAACACATCAAGCAGGCCACAAGCATGAGGGAAGGAGATGTTCCGGCAGTACTGGATCTAATATTCACCAGGGAAGAAGAAGAGATATTTGACATCCAGTACCTTCCTCCCTTGGGAAAGACTGATCATGTCCTGTTGGACATTACATATGCTTAAAGATATAATCTAGAAGAAAATGGGGGTCATTAAAACAGTTGATAAACTTGACTTCAAGAGAGGACACTATGGAGAACTTAAGAAAATTATTGAATGAATTCAATTGGTCAGACTTGTTTCTAGGCAAGGAAGTAAAGGAGATTATCTCAAATTGTGAAACATACGATGAAGGAACACAATCATTCATTCCAAAACATAGATGACCAAAGAGCCAAAGCTCAACCCCGGCAAACACAATTTGGTGAGTAGAGATGCAGGACCAGAAAGCAGGATTGGTTCAACATAAATTGTGAGAGGGCCAGAGAGGAAAAGACAACAAAATGTGTACAATATAGGAAGAGGCCTAACCCACAAACACACCAGCACTACAAGCAAGCAAGAAACAACTACACAGCAGCGAGGAGAGAGGAAAAGATCCAAACCTTTTCTATAAATTCATTAAAAGCGAGCTGCATATAAAGGATCAAATCCAGAGATTATGACTGGGAAACATGTTTACTGAGAATGAAAAAGAAATGTGTGAAATGCTAAATAAACAGTTCCAAAGTGTGTTTGTACAAAATGAGGATTTAAGAGAGCTGGACCCAATGCCAATTCCAGAACACGCCATAGAATACATAGAGGTATCTCACGACGAAGTGGTAAAGTTACTCAAGAGCTGGGAAGAAATAAAGCAGTTGGACCTGATGTAGTCTCACCTTGGGTGCTCCGAGAATGTGTAACTGAACTGTGCATTCCACTACAATTAATATTCCAGACATCCTTGTGCACAGGAATCTTAGCAAACATATCGAAAAAAATATATATAGTACCAATCAATAAAAATGGTTGTTGAGAGGAACCTCTAAATTATAGACCCGTATCATTAACAAGCGTAATGGTCAAAACACTAGAAACAATATTTAAAGCCAAATAGGTTGAACACCTGGAAAGTAATGACATAATAGCGGACAGACAGTATTGTTTTCTAACACGAAGATCCTGAGTAACAAATCAACTTAGTTGTTATGATAGAGCCACAGAGATACTACAGGAAAGAGGTGGTTGGGTTAACTGTCTATCTGGACCTAAAAAAGGCTTTTGATAGTCCCACATAAGAGACTGTTCTGGAAACTGGAAGATGCTGGAGGGGTGACAGGGAGACTTCTGACATGGATGAATTATTTTCTGACAGACAAATGAGGGGAGTAATCAGAGACAATGTATCTGGAGGAGTGTTACTAGCGGAGTACCACAGGGTTCAGTTCTGGCACCAGTAATGTTCATCTGGTTCATTCCTTCTTGTACATAAGCGATGTACCAGAAGGAATACAGAATTATATGAACATGTTTGCTGATGATGCTAAGATAATGGGGATGATAAGCGACGCAGACCATTGTAATGCTCTTCACATCATTGATCTAGGTAAAATATGTGCTTGGAACGTCAGGTGGCAAATGGAATTCAATGTGAATAAATGTCATGTTATGGAATGTTGAATCGGAGAAAATAGACCACACACAACTTACAAATTATGTGGAAAGGAATTAAAGAACTCTAATAGAGAAAGAGACCAAGGGGGGGGGGGTTGGATAGTAAGCTGTCGCCAGAGGAACACAAAAAGAACATTGTGAGAGGAGCGTCTGCGTCGCTTTCCTTATTGAAAATTAAAAGACTTGCTTTTAATTGTATGGATGGTTAAATACTGAAGAAACTGTTCATGACTTTTGTGAGACCAAAATGGAATATGCAGCAGGTGTATGATGCCCAAATCTGAAGAAGCACATTATGAAACTGGAAAAGGTGCAGCGCCATGCTACAATATGGCTTCCCGAACTTAAAAAAAAAATTACGAGAAGTGTCTCGAGGCGTTAAACATGCTAAAACTAGAAGATAGAAGAAAAATAGGTGATATGATCATCACTTACAAAACAATAATAGGAGTCGACCAAATTGACAAAGAGGAATTCCTGAAACCAGCAACCTCAAGAACAAGAGGACGGATTTAAGCTATTCAGCCTCAAGAACAAGAGGACGGATTCAAGCTATTCAGCCTCAAGAACAAGAGGACGGATTCAAGCTATTCAGCCTCAAGAACAAGAGGACGGATTCAAGCTATTCAGCCTCAAGAACAAGAGGACGGATTTAAGCTATTCAGCCTCAAGAACAAGAGGACGGATTTAAGCTATTCAGCCTCAAGAACAAGAGGACGGATTCAAACTATTCAGCCTCAAGAACAAGAGGACGGATTTAAGCTATTCAGCCTCAAGAACAAGAGGACGGATTCAAGCTATTCAGCCTCAAGAACAAGAGGACGGATTCAAGCTATTCAGCCTCAAGAACAAGAGGACGGATTTAAACTATTCAGCCTCAAGAACAAGAGGACGGATTTAAGCTATTCAGCCTCAAGAACAAGAGGACGGATTCAAGCTATTCAGCCTCAAGAACAAGAGGACGGATTCAAACTATTCAGCCTCAAGAACAAGAGGACGGATTTAAGCTATTCAGCCTCAAGAACAAGAGGAAGGATTCAAACTATTCAGCCTCAAGAACAAGAGGAAGGATTCAAACTATTCAGCCTCAAGAACAAGAGGACGGATTCAAGCTATTCAGCCTCAAGAACAAGAGGAAGGATTCAAACTATTCAGCCTCAAGAACAAGAGGACGGATTTAAACTATTCAGCCTCAAGAACAAGAGGACGGATTTAAGCTATTCAGCCTCAAGAACAAGAGGACGGATTTAAGCTATTCAGCCTCAAGAACAAGAGGACGGATTCAAGCTATTCAGCCTCAAGAACAAGAGGACGGATTCAAACTATTCAGCCTCAAGAACAAGAGGACGGATTTAAGCTATTCAGCCTCAAGAACAAGAGGAAGGATTCAAACTATTCAGCCTCAAGAACAAGAGGACGGATTTAAGCTATTCAGCCTCAAGAACAAGAGGAAGGATTCAAACTATTCAGCCTCAAGAACAAGAGGACGGATTTAAGCTATTCAGCCTCAAGAACAAGAGGAAGGATTCAAACTATTCAGCCTCAAGAACAAGAGACGGATTTAAACTATTCAGCCTCAAGAACAAGAGGACGGATTTAAGCTATTCAGCCTCAAGAACAAGAGGACGGATTTAAGCTATTCAGCCTCAAGAACAAGAGGAAGGATTCAACAAAGATGATGAAAAAATATTTGAAAGTTTTCTTTAGCAAACCGAGTGGTAAACGGTTGGAACAAGCTAAATCGGAAAGTGGTGGAGGCCAAAACCGTCAGTAGTATCAAAGCGTTATTCGACGAAGAGTACTGGGAAGACGGGACACCACGAGCATAGCTCTCATCCTGTACCTACATTTAGATAATTACACACACCTTCCCCAGGATGCAACCTCATAAAAGCTGACTAACTCCCAGATACCTATTTACCATTAGGTACTAGGTGAAAGGAAAGGAGTCCAACCATTATTATCCCGTACCAACATTAAGATAGGAACGCCATCACGTCCATATTTGTACGATCGAGCACATCGTCACTATAAGTACTTTCATTTTAGGAGGATGCGCTGGACACTGAGGCAGACTCCAGGTCCATGGGCAAGGTGGCCGTCTGGGGTGATCCAGGTTGCCGGTTTGATCTAGCCGTCCTGCTCCAACATTTCTTGTAGATATATCAGGTTATTTTGAGTTCATTTTGAATTTGACGTTTGGGGGAAACACTTGCACCAGAGTGTATGCAGGTTACATGTAACAATTATGCTAGGAACCTGCTCAGTGCCTCCAAATTCCAAGTGCGTTTGGTCGACTCCAGGTTCTTGACCTTTTGATAATACCGTGAGGTCCATGAGTCTTGTGTGTGTGTCTGGGGTGACCCAAGATGCTCCACCACTACTGGCA
The DNA here is from genome assembly GCA_020271785.1 of Procambarus virginalis. NCBI lineage: Eukaryota > Metazoa > Arthropoda > Malacostraca > Decapoda > Cambaridae > Procambarus > Procambarus virginalis. Next base: position 13,456,905 of record WNGS01164858.1, read on the forward strand.
CAATAACCATGCTCCCGCCACTACTGGTACAATAACCAGGCTCCAGACACTACTGGTACAATAACCAGGCTCCTGCCACTACTGGTGCACTAACCAGGCTCCAGACACTACTGGTGCACTAACCAGGCTCCAGCCACTACTGGTACACTAACAAGGCTCCAGCCACTACTGGTACACTAACCAGGATCCAGACACTACTGGTGCACTAACCAGGCTCCCGCCACTACTGGTGCACTAACCAGGCTCCAGCCACTACTGGTACAATAACCAGGCTCCCGCCACTACTGGTACAATAACCAGGCTCCAGACACTACTGGTACAATAACCAGGCTCCCGCCACTACTGGTACAATAACCAGGCTCCAGCCACTACTGGTGCAATAACCAGGCTCCCGCCACTACTGGTACAATAACCAGGCTCCAGACACTACTGGTGCACTAACCAGGCTCCTGCCACTACTGGTACAATAACCAGGCTCCAAACACTACTGGTGCACTAACCAGGCTCCAGCCACTACTGGTACAATAACCAGGCTCCAGACACTACTGGTACACTAACCAGGCTCCTGCCACTACTGGTACACTAACCAGGCTCCAGCCACTACTGGTGCACTAACCAGGCTCCTGCCACTACTGGTGCACTAACCAGGCTCCAGCCACTACTGGTGCACTAACCAGGCTCCAGACACTACTGGTGCACTAACCAGGCTCCTGCCACTACTGGTGCACTAACCAGGCTTCAGCCACTACTGGTGCACTAACCAGGCTCCAGACACTACTGGTGCACTAACCAGGCTCCAGACACTACTGGTGCACTAACCAGGCTCCTGCCACTACTGGTGCACTAACCAGGCTCCAGCCACTACTGGTGCACTAACCAGGCTCCAGACACTACTGGTGCACTAACCAGGCTCCCGCCACTACTGGTACACTAACCAGGCTCCAGACACTACTGGTGCACTAACCAGGCTCCTGCCACAACTGGTGCACTAACCAGGCTCCAGCCACTACTGGTGCACTAACCAGGCTCCAGACACTACTGGTGCACTAACCAGGCTCCCGCCACTACTGGTGCACTAACCAGGCTCCAGACACTACTGGTACACTAACCAGGCTCCAGACACTACTGGTGCACTAACCAGGCTCCAGCCACTACTGGTACAATAACCAGACTCCAGACACTACTGGTGCACTAACCAGGCTCCAGCCACTACTGGTACAATAACCAGGCTCCAAACACTACTGGTGCACTAACCAGGCTCCAGCCACTACTGGTACAATAACCAGGCTCCAGACACTACTGGTACACTAACCAGGCTCCTGCCACTACTGGTACACTAACCAGGCTCCAGCCACTACTGGTGCACTAACCAGGCTCCTGCCACTACTGGTGCACTAACCAGGCTCCAGCCACTACTGGTGCACTAACCAGGCTCCAGACACTACTGGTGCACTAACCAGGCTCCTGCCACTACTGGTGCACTAACCAGGCTTCAGCCACTACTGGTGCACTAACCAGGCTCCAGACGCTACTGGTGCACTAACCAGGCTCCTGCCACTACTGGTGCACTAACCAGGCTCCAGCCACTACTGGTGCACTAACCAGGCTCCAGACACTACTGGTGCACTAACCAGGCTCCCGCCACTACTGGTACACTAACCAGGCTCCAGACACTACTGGTGCACTAACCAGGCTCCTGCCACAACTGGTGCACTAACCAGGCTCCAGCCACTACTGGTGCACTAACCAGGCTCCAGACACTACTGGTGCACTAACCAGGCTCCCGCCACTACTGGTGCACTAACCAGGCTCCAGACACTACTGGTACAATAGCCAGGCTCCAGACACTACTGGTGCACTAACCAGGCTCCGCCACTACTGGTGCACTAACCAGGCTCCCACACTACTGGTGCACTACCAGGCTCCAGCCACTACTGGTGCACTAACCAGGCTCCCACCACTACTGGTGCACTAACCAGGCTCCTGCCACTACTGGTGCACTAACCAGGCTCCAGCCACTACTGGTGCACTAACCAGGCTCCTGCCACTACTGGTGCACTAACCAGGCTCCTGCCACTACTGGTGCACTAACCAGGCTCCAGCCACTACTGGTGCACTAACCAGGCTCCTGCCACTACTGGTGCACTAACAGGCTCCAGCCACTACTGGTGCACTAACCAGGCTCCAGCCACTACTGGCCACTAACCAGGCTCCGCCACTACTGGTGCACTAACAGGCTCCAGCCACTACTGGTGCACTAACCAGGCTCCAGCCACTACTGGTGCACTAACCAGGCTCCAGCCATACTGGTGCACTAACCAGGCTCCAGCCACTACTGGTGCACTAACCAGGCTCCAGCCACTACTGGTGCACTAACCAGGCTCCAGCCACTACTGGTGCACTAACCAGGCTCCGCCACTACTGGTGCACTAACCAGGCTCCAGCCACTACTGGTGCAATAACCAGGCTCCTGCCACTACTGGTGCACTAACCAGGCTCCAGCCACTACTGGTGCACTAACCAGGCTCCGCCACTACTGGTGCACTAACCAGGCTCCAGCCACTACTGGTGCACTAACCAGGCTCCAGCCACTACTGGTGCACTAACCAGGCTCCAGCCACTACTGGTGCACTAACCAGGCTCCTGCCACTACTGGTGCACTAACCAGGCTCCAGCCACTACTGGTGCACTAACCAGGCTCCAGCCACTACTGGTGCACTAACCAGGCTCCAGCCACTACTGGTGCACTAACCAGGCTCCAGCCCACTACTGGTGCACTAACCAGGCTCCAGCCATCTGGTGCACTAACCAGGCTCCTGCCACTACTGGTGCACTAACCAGGCTCCAGCCACTACTGGTGCACTAACCAGGCTCCAGCCACTACTGGTGCACTAACCAGGCTCCAGCCACTACTGGTGCACTAACCAGGCTCCAGCCACTACTGGTGCACTAACCAGGCTCCAGCCACTACTGGTGCACTAACCAGGCTCCTGCCACTACTGGTGCACTAACCAGGCTCCTGCCACTACTGGTGCACTAACCAGGCTCCAGCCACTACTGGTGCACTAACCAGGCTCCAGCCACTACTGGGCACTAACCAGGCTCCAGCCACTACTGGTGCACTAACCAGGCTCCAGCCACTACTGGTGCACTAACCAGGCTCCTGCCACCACTACTGGTGCACTAACCAGGCTCCAGCCACTACTGGTGCACTAACCAGGCTCCAGCCACTACTGGTGCACTAACCAGGCTCGCCACTACTGGTGCACTAACCAGGCTCCAGCCACTACTGGTGCACTAACCAGGTCCAGCCACTACTGGTGCACTAACCAGGCTCCAGCCACTACTGTGCAATAACCAGGCTCCTGCCACTACTGGTGCACTAACCAGGCTCCTGCCACTACTGGTGCACTAACCAG
>WNGS01164858.1:13471754-13482917 GCA_020271785.1 Procambarus virginalis
ACTAATACAAATTAATTACAGTTAACGACTTTCCACGTGACTTAGCCGAAACTTATCCCAAAATACTTAGAAATATTCCACGAGTTCTATCAAACACTTACACGAAAATACTGAACACTTGGAAAAATTTTTAACCGGGGATTGAATTTAGGGAAAAAATCGTTAATCTCTAGAAAACGCAATTAAACGGGATTACTTTATAAATTTAAATATACTTAATTTAAAGATACACTCGACTTAATACTATAATTGCTCCTACCGGCTCGCCGTCCCGCGCCTAGCCTAGGGGTCTCGACCGTCTAGATTCTAACAGAGCGACACGCAGCTTTCAGCAACAATTAGACTAGAGGCGACTCAACCTCCACTAAGTGTGCGATCACTTAGTCGTTGAATCGTTGCTAGGTAGTATACTAGTCCGTCCCTCGGAGGCCGCAACGCCCTTCACGGATTTACGTTTTTCCTTAGCGTTTTGGGTCGTCTAACAACGCCCTCGGACCTATCTCCTGGCGTCCCACAGATAAATCCGCCCAGACAGCCCACAAGGAACTGCTGTTGAGAGTATGATGGCTCCCAACACCTCTGAATCTATTGCAATGGGTCGAGTATGGTACCCAGTCCAATAAACTCGGAGCGGTCTCCTTAACCAATAAAACTGAACAGAAATTACTTACTAACTAATCCTTAATAGTATCAGCCCGCATGAACGCAAGATTCGCCAATCCCCACTCAAACGCACTGTTGTGGGGCGCACTGCTAATCCTGGCCCGCGGCTGTCCTCCCTAGCCTCCACGCACGTGTCCGAATGGCGAGACGCGTGAGCCTTTCAACAATTCAAACAAAATTGTTGAAACCACCGCTGTGCACCATTGTAACACGGGACGGGTTCTCTCTCCTTCTACCCTCTTTTTCTCTCTTTACCCGTGTTCTTTACTTTAGTTCTTAACCAAGGGACCCCACGACTTTTACTCGAGCCGACTCCACGCCACGTGGTCTCAAGACGATTTACCGACTTGAGATTCTACAACCCGTATGACGTGAAAATAGACTTCTAGCAAAGTTCTAGGATCTCCTTTCCGCCGCCACCACCAGATCAGTAACCAAATGAGCAATGATCGAGATCTGGATCGACCACGCTAAACAATCAACCTTGGGGCTTGATTCCCCACTAGTACAAATAAACCCTGGATCTTACGTGTGTAGTTAATTAAAATCAACAGGGATGATAATCCTGATTGGATGTGAATGATATACTCAGATTCGAGGAGCATAGGCGTCCACCTCAACTCGACCACGTGGGGACCACGTGACAAGGACCATTAATACAAAGAAAATGGAAATAATAAAAATACACATTAAGCTAATTAATTTATTCAAAAATTAAGCAAAATCTAAATAATTGTTCACTCCCTAACTGAATATTAACGGCAATGAGTGACCTATCCCTAAGAAACTCCAAGCAACTTTTACCTTCTATAGACAGCTAGATGTTGTGTTGCCTTGGGGAAGAGGTGAGATGGATGACCTCTCCCAGTTGCTGCTGAAACCACACTGCCCTGTCCTCTCTCTCCTCTACCCAGAGGCCTAGATCTGTATTCTTCCGCTAGTATCTAAGTTACTTTGCCAGGCTTAAGTTATAACAATTAACCTCTGTCGTACTGAATTATCCGGATTGATTGATTTATTGTACTGAAGTTAAATTACACAAACATCTTAAGGAAGAGCTATTCCCAATTACAACATAGCTATTTGACCTTTGAGAAATAGAGGACATGGAACCTCGTGACCTATGACCTCCGGTCACTCCGCGTCACAACCTAGTTCTTGCTTGTGACGTCACTGATGGTGACTTAAACTCCTTCTAATAATGAGAATACTCTTGATATTATACAGTAATACTATACAGTACAATTTGAATGCAAAATGACTGAAGGTTAATTTCTCTAAGTAAGTGAATACTGTAGAAAGATTCATTATGAAGCTTGGGAACAAAGGCGTGGTTATTTCCACCGCTAAGTCCCTGGGGGATGCTCCCACGCGGGTCCAGCTTCCCATTCTCCCTTGTGTAGATAACCATTCTGGATAATTTTTACAACAAGCCTCGATTGTTACACACTAACCAGGCTCCTGCCACTACTGGTGCACTAACCAGGCTCTGCCACTACTGGTGCACTAACCAGGCTCCTGCCACTACTGGTGCACTAACCAGGCTCCTGCCACTACTGGTGCACTAACCAGGCTCCTGCCACTACTGGTGCACTAACCAGGCTCCTGCCACTACTGGTGCACTAACCAGGCTCCTGCCACTACTGGTGCACTAACCAGGCTCCTGCCACTACTGGTGCCTAACCAGGCTCCTGCCACTACTGTGCACTAACCAGGCTCCTGCCACTACTGGTGCACTAACCAGGCTCCTGCCACTACTGGTGCACTAACCAGGCTCCCGCCACTACTGGTGCACTAACCAGGCTCCTGCCACTACTGGTGCACTAACCAGGCTCCTGCCACTACTGGTGCACTAACCAGGCTCCTGCCACTACTGGTGCACTAACCAGGCTCCTGCCACTACTGGTGCACTAACCAGGCTCCTGCCACTACTGGTGCACTAACCAGGCTCCTGCCACTACTGGTGCACTAACCAGGCTCCTGCCACTACTGGTGCACTAACCAGGCTCCTGCCACTACTGGTGCACTAACCAGGCTCTGCCACTACTGGTGCACTAACCAGGCTCCTGCCACTACTGGTGCACTAACCAGGCTCCCGCCACTACTGGTGCACTAACCAGGCTCCTGCCACTACTGGTGCACTAACCAGGCTCCTGCCACTACTGGTGCACTAACCAGGCTCCTGCCACTACTGTTGCACTAACCAGGCTCCTGCCACTACTGGTGCACTAACCAGGCTCCTGCCACTACTGGTGCACTAACCAGGCTCCTGCCACTACTGGTGCACTAACCAGGCTCCTGCCACTACTGGTGCACTAACCAGGCTCCTGCCACTACTGGTGCACTAACCAGGCTCCTGCCACTACTGGTGCACTAACCAGGCTCCTGCCACTACTGGTGCACTAACCAGGCTCCTGCCACTACTGGTGCACTAACCAGGCTCCTGCCACTACTGGTGCACTAACCAGGCTCCTGCCACTACTGGTGCACTAACCAGGCTCCTGCCACTACTGGTGCACTAACCAGGCTCCTGCCACTACTGGTGCACTAACCAGGCTCCTGCCACTACTGGTGCACTAACCAGGCTCCCGCCACTACTGGTGCACTAACCAGGCTCCTGCCACTACTGGTGCACTAACCAGGCTCCAGCCACTACTGGTGCACTAACCAGGCTCCCGCCACTACTGGTGCACTAACCAGGCTCCGCCACTACTGGTGCACTAACCAGGCTCCTGCCACTACTGGTGCACTAACCAGGCTCCGCCACTACTGGTGCACTAACCAGGCTCCCGCCACTACTGGTGCACTAACCAGGCTCCTGCCACTACTGGTGCACTAACCAGGCTCCGCCACTACTGGTGCACTAACCAGGCTCCTGCCACTACTGGTGCACTAACCAGGCTCCGCCACTACTGGTGCACTAACCAGGCTCCTGCCACTACTGGTGCACTAACCAGGCTCCCGCCACTACTGGTGCACTAACCAGGCTCCGCCACTACTGGTGCACTAACCAGGCTCCTGCCACTACTGGTGCACTAACCAGGCTCCAGCCACTACTGGTGCACTAACCAGGCTCCGCCACTACTGGTGCACTAACCAGGCTCCAGCCACTACTGGTGCACTAACCAGGCTCCCGCCACTACTGGTGCACTAACCAGGCTCCTGCCACTACTGGTGCACTAACCAGGCTCCGCCACTACTGGTGCACTAACCAGGCTCCTGCCACTACTGGTGCACTAACCAGGCTCCTGCCACTACTGGTGCACTAACCAGGCTCCTGCCACTACTGGTGCACTAACCAGGCTCCTGCCACTACTGGTGCACTAACCAGGCTCCTGCCACTACTGGTGCACTAACCAGGCTCCTGCCACTACTGGTGCACTAACCAGGCTCCTGCCACTACTGGTGCACTAACCAGGCTCCTGCCACTACTGGTGCACTAACCAGGCTCCTGCCACTACTGGTGCACTAACCAGGCTCCTGCCACTACTGGTGCACTAACCAGGCTCCTGCCACTACTGGTGCACTAACCAGGCTCCTGCCACTACTGGTGCACTAACCAGGCTCCTGCCACTACTGGTGCACTAACCAGGCTCCTGCCACTACTGGTGCACTAACCAGGCTCCTGCCACTACTGGTGCACTAACCAGGCTCCGCCACTACTGGTGCACTAACCAGGCTCCTGCCACTACTGGTGCACTAACCAGGCTCCTGCCACTACTGGTGCACTAACCAGGCTCCTGCCACTACTGGTGCACTAACCAGGCTCCTGCCACTACTGGTGCACTAACCAGGCTCTGCCACTACTGGTGCACTAACCAGGCTCCTGCCACTACTGGTGCACTAACCAGGCTCCCGCCACTACTGGTGCACTAACCAGGCTCCTGCCACTACTGGTGCACTAACCAGGCTCCTGCCACTACTGGTGCACTAACCAGGCTCCCGCCACTATGGTGCACTAACCAGGCTCCTGCCACTACTGGTGCATAACCAGGCTCCTGCCACTACTGTGCACTAACCAGGCTCCGCCACTACTGGTGCACTAACCAGGCTCCTGCCACTACTGGTGCACTAACCAGGCTCCTGCACATGGTGCACTAACCAGGCTCCAGCCACTACTGGTGCACTAACCAGGCTCCTGCCACTACTGGTGCACTAACCAGGCTCCTGCCACTACTGGTGCACTAAGCAGGCTCCTGCCATTACTGGTGCACTAACCAGGCTCCTGCCACTACTGGTACAGTAACCAGGCTCCAGCCACTACTGGTGCACTAACCAGGCTCCTGCCACTACTGGTGCACTAACCAAGCTCCTGCCACTACTGGTGCACTAACCAGGCTCCTGCCACTACTGGTGCACTAACCAGGCTCCAGCCACTACTGGTTCACTAACCAGGCTCCTGCCACTACTGGTGCACTAACCTGGCTCCAGCCACTACTGGTGCACTAACCTGGCTCCAGCCACTACTGGTGCACTAACCTGGCTCCCGCCACTACTGGTGCACTAACCTGGCTCCAGCCACTACTGGTGCACTAACCAGGCCTCTGCCACTACTGGTGCACTAACCAGGCTCCTGCCACTACTGGTGCACTAACCAGGCTCCCGCCACTACTGGTGCACTAACCAGGCTCCAGCCACTACTGGTGCACTAACCAGGCTCCTGCCACTACTGGTGCACTAACCAGGCTCCAGCCACTACTGGTGCACTAACCAGGCTCCCGCCACTACTGGTGCACTAACCAGGCTCCAGCCACTACTGGTGCACTAACCAGGCTCCTGCCACTACTGGTGCACTAACCAGGCTCCAGCCACTACTGGTGCACTAACCAGGCTCCAGCCACTTCTGGTGCACTAAGCAGCTCCCGCCACTACTGGTGCACTAAGCAGGCTCCAGCCACTACTGGTGCACTAACCAGGCTCCCGCCACTACTGGTGCACTAACCAGGCTCCAGCCACTACTGGTGCACTAACCAGGCTCCCGCCACTACTGGTGCACGAATTATTTTTATTCTGAAATAATATAATTTTATTCCAAAATTTTTAATATTATATTATTCTTAATTATAGGGTAGTTAGATTTTAAAATTTAATTACCCAAAGCCTTAACAATGTCCCTTGGATTGTCTTCTTGTGGCGTCACCTGAACTTAGTTTCGTCTAATTTTGGTAAAAATTTTTTTTATTTCATATTAAAAAATAGTTTCCTCACGTCCTACACTCAGCACACTCATTATAGCGATTAAATATATCAAATGTTTTCATTACTGCTGGGAGGTTTGGCTAATTAGAGGGTCCAAGCCTAGCTGCTTCTCTCACCCGCCCTCGCCTCACCCTCCGTTCCTCCATCGCCTACTGATTCTTCCGTTTAAATACAGATCCGTGTCTGTAAATGTGCGTCTCCCCTGACATAACCTACGCTCGGTTACAACCATGTGTCATAACCAGCCCACACTCCTGGCTGGATCACAGGAAACAGTTTAATCGTCCGTAAATGGTTCATCATGTGTTTACTTGACTCCTTTACCTTAATTAAGTACTGATAACCAGATTCCGGGGAACAATTTCCTTCAGCACGTATGACTGCAAAAGGGTTTATTCCCCAATAAAACTCCCGGGATCATTTCTGCCACCATCGTTGATCACTTCAGTCCTCCCTGAATTCTTACAACCCAATAATTTATAAACAGGTATGTAACATGCTGGATTTTTTATCATACACTTGCATTAAGATACATAAATAATTATTATTTGTCATTGTTAAACCCCGTTTGACATACACCGTAAACCGGCGTCTTGATCACGGTGCGTCACACAGCTTCACTACACAGCGTCACACCGCCCTCAACACCACCACCACAGCTTCACACCACCCTCAACACCACCACACAGCGTCACACCACCCCTCAACACCACCACAGCGTCACACCACCCTCAACACCACCAAAGCGTCACACCACCCTCAACACCACCACACAGCGTCACACCACCCTCAACACCACCACAGCGTCACACCACCCTCAACACCACCACACGTCCCACACACACCGCCCTCAACACCAACACACAGCGTCACACCACCCTCAACACCACCACACAGCGTCACACCACCCTCAACACCACCACACAGCGTCACACGACCCTCAACACCACCACAGCGTCACACCACCCTCAACACCACCACAGCGTCACACACCGCCCTCAACACCACCACAGCGTCACACCACCCTCAACACCACCACAGCGTCACACCACCCTCAACACCACCAAAGCGTCACACCACCCTCAACACCACCACACAGCGTCACACCACCCTCAACACCACCACAGCGTCACACACCACCCTCAACACCACCACAGCGTCACACCGCCCTTAACACCACCACAGCGTCACACCACCCTCAACACCACCACAGCGTCACACCCACCCTCAACACCACCACAGCGTCACACCCCCTCAACACCACCACAGCGTCACACCACCCTCAACACCCACCACAGCGTCACACCACCCTCAACACCACCACAGCTTCACAACCGCCCTCAACACACCACACAGCGTCATACCACCCCCAACACCACCACAGCGTCACAATGCCCTCAACACCACCACAGCGTCACACCACCCTCAACACCACCACACAGCGTCACACCGCCCTCAACACCACCACACAGAGTCACACCACCCTCAACACCACCATAGCGTCACACCGCCCTCAACACCACACACGCGTCAACACACACCACCCTCAACACCAACACACAGCGTCACACCGCCCTCAACACCACCACCACAGCCGTCACACCGCCCTCAACACCACCACACAGCATCTCACCACCCTCAACACACCACCACAGCGTCACACCACCCTCAACACCAACACACAGCGTCACACCACCCTCAACACCACCACACAGCGTCGCACCGCCCTCAACACCAACACACAGCGTCACACCACCATCAGCACCACCACACAGCGTCACACCGCCCTCAACACCAACACACAGCGTCACACCACCCTCAACACCACCACAGCGTCACACCACCCTCAACACCACCACCAGCGTCACACCGCCCTCAACACCACCACACAGCGTCACACCACCCTCAACACCACCACAGCGTCACACCACCCTCAACACCACCACACAGCGTCACACCACCCTCAACACCACGACACCGTCACACCGCCCTCAACACCAACACACAGCGTCACACCACCGCCCTCAACACCAACACACAGCGTCACAGCACCCTCAACACCACCACACAGCGTCACACCACCCTCAACACCACCACACAGCGTCACACCACCCTCAACAACACCACACAGCGTAACACCGCCCACAACACCAGCACACAGCGTCACACCGCCCTCAACACCAACACACAGCGTCACACCGCCCTCAACACCACCACAGCCCTCACACCACCCTCAACACCACCACTGCGTCACACCGCCCTCAACACCACCACAGCGTCACACAACCCTCAACACCATCACACAGCGTCACAACACCCTCAACACCACCACACAGCGTCACACCGCCCTCAACACCACCACAGCGTCACACCGCCCTCAACACACCACAGCGTCACACCATCCTCAACACCACCACAGCGTCACACCCGCCCTCAACACCACCACAGGGTCACACCACCCTCAACACCATCACAGCGTCACACCACCTTCNGGGGGGCAGGTAGACCACAGCTGTGGAGGGGGGGGGGGCAGGTAGACCACAGCTGTGGAGGGGGGGGGCAGGTAGACCACAGCTGTGGAGGGGGGGGCAGGTAGACCATAGCTGTGGAGGAGGGGGGGGCAGGTAGACCACAGCTGTGGCAAGGAGGTGGAGGGAGGGAGGGGGGGGGTATATAGGATGGGGTTGAGGTAGAAGAGGTGGAGAGTGAGGGTAAAGGTAAGGGAATAAGGAACAAAGAAAAAGAACGCACAAGTGTGGCAGGTAATGAGGAGACATTTATTAATGAACTTCAAAGCAACAGCTTAATTTTTGGAAGCAATGATATTTATTAAAGACAAATGGTTATGAGTGTTGACTGCATCTGCCAGTGATAGTATCACGTACGTTTTTCTTAGCTCCTGGAATTGATTGCCCCTGACCAAGATGAGGTCTAGTTAATGTCCATTTTATTGTACACAATATCTGTACTTCAGTGGTATTATTTTCTTACAGTACTGTAAAACATTATGTACTGATATTGGGAAACTTAACACCTATTTTAATCATACTTTGCCTGTAACAGTGAAAAGACTTCACCTAATTTTAATATATTAAGGAACTGTGCGGATACCGTGTGATCAACTTCACAGTAACTTCTCATACTACGGACATCACATCCCTGATTTCATCCTGGATTCAGATTAGGCCTACCCCGACCAGCCTGTGTCCGTCCCACACCCTACACACTGGGGTGCGGCTAGATAGGCAAACAACTGGTCCGAGAACTCGTCAACAATGCTGCATTTTCCGCATCACAGTGACAAGACGCCAGTTAGATGTTAACAGTGACAAAGTAGAGCAAAAAATTGTTGACTTTGAAAAGCTAGATGACTACAAAGAAGCATTTGAAGGTGCACAGGTTGGTTTCTGCTGCTTCGGAACTACAAGCGGGAAGGCTGATGCTAAGGGTTTTTTCATGTAGACAGACTACGTGTCATGCAGCCCGACTATTGAAGGAAGCAAACTGCCCTCACTTCCATCTGGTTACCTCGAATGGTGCTAATAAGAATTCATTTTTTCTCTACACTAAAACCAAAGGTGAAGTGGAGGAACTGGTTAAAGATTTAAACTTCCCCCATCACGATATACCGGCCCTCATTACTTCTGTGCGACCGTGAGGAGTCCAGACCTTTAGAGAAGGTTGCACAGATTGTAGTTCGAGGTTTTGACTGGCGAAACAAAATCAGTGTTGAAACTGACACAGTTGCTAGTGCAATGATTGCCAACACCTTAGAATTCCAAACATCTGCCAAGTCTGAGGAACCCAAAGTGGAAATTTTGGAGAATACAGATATATTACGCCTAGGAATTAACTAGAATTATTTTGCAAATTAACAAGCGTTGTGATTTTTATGCATTTCTAGTACTAAGTCATATATTGCTGTTCATAAATGTATCAAGCAGCCATCTCTCGTACCCGCGCGTGCCCCCCCCCCCCCCCGAGAGAGAGAGAGAGAGAGAGAGAGAGAGAGAGAGAGAGAGAGAGAGAGAGAGAGAGAGAGAGAGAGAGAGAGAGAGAGAGAGAGAGACAGACCAGGACAGGAGGGGGGGGGGGGTTGCAAGGCAGACACGCTAGTGGTCTTTGTGTACACACACAGTCGTTACCAGCTTCTAATGCAGAGCCAAGACCCTTAATGCCAACATACCTGGCGCGCGCGCACACATGCGCGCGCACACACAAACACACACACAGGCCGAAAGAGCAAAGCTCAACCCCCGCAGAAAACAGAACTAGGTGAACACAACTAGGTGAAAATACACACACATTGGCGGCTGAATGGACAGCACGCTGGACACGTAAACCTATGGTCCGGGGTTCAATTCCCGGCGCCGGCGAGAAACAATGGGCAGTTTCCTTCACCCTGATGCCCTTGTTACCTAGCAGTAAATAGGCACCAGCCAGCTGTTACTGGCTGCTTCCAGGGGGGGGGGTGAAGAAAAAATATAGTAGTTGGTAACAGTTGATTGAATAACAGTTGAGAGGCGGGCTGAAAGAGCAGAGCTCAACCCTCGCAAGCACAACTAGATGAATACAACTAGGTACCTTGAGGTTACCTTGAGCTGATTTCGGGGCTCAGTGTCCCCGTGGCCCGGTCGTCGACCAGACGCCTCGCCCCCATACCATACCCCACTAACACCATCCTCCACTTATACCAGTACTCTTCAACGTTGCATTTCTATATTGGTTCAATAATTTAGGCAAAAAGTACACACGAAAGGTCGGAGGGTAAGTTAGGTACAGTAACATCTGGTAGATGACCCAGTACACCCACCCGGTACAGTAACATCTGGTACTTGACCCAGTACACCCACCCGGTACAGTGACATCTGGTACTTGACCCAGTACACCCACCGGTACAGTGACATCTGGTAGATGACCCAGTACACCCACCCGGTACAGTGACATCTGGTAGATGACCCAGTACACCCACCCGGTACAGTGACATCTGGTACTTGACCCAGTACACCCACCGGTACAGTAACGTCTGGTACTTGACCCAGTACACCCACCCGGTACAGTAACGTCTGGTAGATTGACCCAGTACACCCACCCGGTACAGTAACATCTGGTAGATGACCCAGTACACCCACCCGGTACATGACATCTGGTAGATGACCCAGTACACCCACCCGGTACACTGACATCTGGTACTTGACCCAGTACACCCACCCGGTACAGTGACATCTGGTACTTGACCCAGTACACCCACCCGGTACAGTGACATCTGGTACTTGACCCAGTACACCCACCCGGTACAGT
>WNGS01164858.1:13521276-13540545 GCA_020271785.1 Procambarus virginalis
CCCTCCTGTGTGTGTGTGTGTGTGTGGTTGTGTGTGTGTGTGTGTGTGTGTGTGTGTGTGTGTGTGGTGTGTGTGTGTGTGTGTGTGTGTGTGGTGTGTGTGTGTGTGTGTGTGTGTACTGCCTAGTTGTACTCACATAGTTGTGCTTGCGGGGGTTGAGCTCTGGCTCTTTGGTCCCGCCTCTCAACCGTCAATCAACAGGTGTACAGTTTCCTGAGCCTAATGGGCTCTATCATATCTACATTTGAAACTGTGTATGGCGTCAGCCTCCACCACTCGCTTCCTAATGCATTCCATTTGTCAACCACTCTGACACTAAAAAAGTTCTTTCTAATATCTCTGTGGCTCATTTGGCGCACTCAGCACTTCCACCTGTGTCCCCTAGTGCGTGTGCCCCTTGTGTTAAACAGCCTGTCTTTATCAACCCCTGTCGATTCCCCCTGATAATCTTGAATGTGGTGATCATGTCCCCCCTAACTCTTCTGGTCTTCCAACGAAGTGAGGTTCTTTTCCCGTCAGTCGCTCCTCGTAGCTCATACCTCTCACTCGGGTACTAGTCTGGTGGCAAACCTTTGAACCTTTTCCGTTTAGTCTTATGCTTGACTAGATAGGGACTCCATGCTGGAGCCGCATACCTCCAGGATGGTCTGACATATGTGGTATATAATGTTCTGAAAGTTCCTTACACAATTTCTTTCTAAAGGCCGTTCTTATGTTAGCCAACCTGTCATGGCTGCTGATGTATCCTCTTGATATGAGCTCAGGGGGACAGGTCTGGCGTGATATCAACAACCCCCAGGTCTTTCTCTCTTCTGACTCTTGAAGTATTTCATCTCCCAAATGATACCTTGTATCTGGTCTCCTGCTTCCTACCCCTATCTTCATTACATTACATTTTGCTTGGGTTAAACTCTAACAGCCATTTGTTCGACCATTCATGCACTTGTCCAGGTCTTCTTGAAGTCTCAAGCTGTCCTCCTCTGTCTTAATCCTCTTCTCATAATTTGGCCTTTGTGTGTGTGTGTGTGTGTGTGTGGTTGTGTGTGTGTGTGTGTTGTGTGTGTGTGTGTGTGTGTGTGTGTGTGTGTGTGTTTGTTTTGGGCGCTCCTGCTGGCCGCCTGAAACACCCAACTGCCCCGAAGACCTTCCTTCTTGAGGTTATCTTGAGATAATTTCGGGGTTTAATGTCCCCGCGGCCCAGTCCTCGACCAGGCCTCCACCCACAGGAAGCAGCCCGTGACAGCTGACTAACTCCAAGGCACCTATTTACTGCTAGGTAACAGGAGCATCAGGGTGAAAGAAACTCTGCCCATTGTTTCTCTCCGGCGCCCGGGTTCGAACCCGGGACCACAGGATCACGCGTCCAGTGTTCTGTTCGCTCAGCCACCGGCTCCCCACACTACCTTCACGTCTAAATTATTATAAGTCTACAAAGTCACGTGACAGGTGCAATAACTGGACCTGAAACGTGTTTCCAGATAAGTAATTTACACTTGGGTTGAGCCAGTTACTCTCTACAGTTTGTGTTCAGTCAGTATGGTTGACCAGACCATCAACCATTAGGCCGGGCCAGAGACCGGGTCGCGGGGATGTAGATCCTGACAGTGGGGCCCACAGCAGACAAACTTGCAGCGCCTCACTTGGAAGACATTAGGTGACTAAGACTCACGGTGATGACAAGTGCTTGTCTCATGACCACAGGTGCTCTACTACCACCACCTCCCTCCTATCTTCACCACGACGTTTGGGGCAAATTAAAACTGCTATGTAACTACTCACCTAGTTGTGCTTGCGGGGGTTGAACTTTGGCTCTTTGGTCCCGCCTCTCAACTGTCTTCATTTGAAACAGTGTATGGTGTCTGCCTCCACGACATCACTGCCTAATGCATTCCATCTCTTAACTACTCTCACCCTGAATTTTTTTTCTAATGTTACTGTGGTTCATTTGGGTACTACGTTTCCACCTGTGTTACCTTGTTTGGGATCCACCCGTGCTAAATAGTTTGTCTTTGTCCACCTTGTCAATTCCCCCGAGAATTTTGTAGGTGGTGAGCATGTCTCCCCCCATACTGTCTTCCAGGGACATATGGTGTAGCTCCCACAGCCTTTCATCGTAGCACACACCTCTCAGTTTTAGGACTAGTCAGGTGACATTATTAATTTCTTAACGTAAAGAACACGAAGTCCGGATCCTGAACAAGTCACGTGACTAACCTTCCCTTCCCCCCCCCCTCCCACGCAAATGGTACATGGGGCTTATGATAAAGTAAATAAATAGGGAGTAAAACGCACAGGATGGATCACTACCCGGAAAGTTGCCACACGAGCACAGCCCCCCTCCCCGCCTCCCTCCTAATATGTGAAGGATACGCTGAATGAGCAAAATGTGTGATGACTCAGACTATTGTTGCTGACTGACACGAGATGACACACACACACACACACCAGTTGATTGACAGTTGAGAGGCGGGACCAAAGAGCCAAAGCTCAACCCCCGCAAGCACAATTAGGCGAGTACAATTAGGTGAGTACACACACACACACACACACACACACACACACACACGAGGTATAGACTCATTCCTCTCAATGTTTGCAGACGACGCCAAAATTATGAGGATTAAGACAGAGGACAGCTTGAGGCTTCAAGTAGACCTGGACAAGCTGCAGGAATGGTCGAGCAAATGGTTGTTAGAGTTTAAACCAAGCAAATGTAATGAAGATAGGTGTAGGGAGCAGGAGACCAGATACAAGGTACCATTTGGGAGATGAAATACTTCAAGAGTCAGAGAGAGAAAGACCTGCGGGTTAATATCACGCCAGACCTGTCCCCTGAAGCTCATATCAAGAGGATAACATCAGCAGCATATGCCAGGCTGGCTAACATAAGAACGGCCTTTAGAAACTTGTGTAAGGAATCTTTCAGAACATTATATACCACATATGTCAGACCAATCCTGGAGTATGCGGCTCCAGCGTGGAGTCCATATCTAGTCAAGCATAAGACTAAACTGGAAAAGGTTCAAAGGTTTGCCACCAGACTAGTACCCGAACTGAGGGGTATGAGCTACGAGCAGAGACTACGGGAATTAAACCTCACGTCACTGGGAGACAGAAGAATTAGAGGGGACATGATCACCACACATAAGATTTTCAGAGGAATTGATAAGGTAGATAAAGACAGACTATTTGCCACAAGGGGCACACACACAGGGTCCTAAGACTGGCACATGAGACTGCTATTCAAATTTGAGAGGCAGGCAGGAGTAGGCGGAAAGGCCCTAGCATAGGTAAGGAACTACCTAACAGGAAGGAGCCAGAGGGTAATGGTAAGGGGCGAGAAGTCGGACTGGCGAACAGTAACGAGTGGTCCTCAAGGATCGGTGCTGGGGCCAATCCTATTTCTAATTTACGTAAATTATATGTTTACAGGAGTGGAATCCTACATGTCAATGTTCGCGGATGACGCAAAATTAATGAGAAGAGTTGTGACAGATGAGGATTGTAGGATCCTTCAAGAGGACCTGGACAGGTTGCAGAGATGGTCAGAGAAATGGTTACTAGAGTTCAACACGAGTAAATGTAAAGTTATGGAAATGGGATCAGGAGATAGGCGACCAAAGGGACAGTACACAATGAAGGGGAACTGCCTACCTGTAACGATTCAAGAAAGACCTGGGAGTGGACGTAACACCTAATCGAACTCCTGAGGCACATATAAACAGGATAACGACAGCAGCGTACTCTACACTGGCAAATGTTAGAACATCATTCAGAAACCTAAGTGAGGAGGCTTTTAGGGCGCTTAACGAATGCTTACGTGAGACCAGTCTTAGAGTATGCCGCGCCATCATGGAGTCCCCACCTGAAGAAACACATAAGGAAACTGGAAAAGGTTCAGAAATTTGCGACGAGGCTTGTCCCAGAGTTACGAGGGATGGGATATGAAGAGCGCCTGAAGGAACTGAACCTTACGACACTAAAAAAAAAAGGAGAGAGGGGATATGATAGGGACATATAAAATACTCAGGGAAATTGACAAAGTGGAAATAGATGACATGTTCACACGTAATAGTAACAGAACGAAGAGACATGGGTGGAAGCTGGAAACTGATGAGTCACAGAGATTAGGAAGTTTTCTTTTAGCGTGAGAGTAGTGGCAAAATGGAATGCACTTAAGGAACAGGTTGTGCAAGCAAATACTATTTATAATTTTAAAACTAGATAGGATTGCGAAATAGGACCGGAGTCATTGCTGTAAACAACCGATGGCTAGAAAGGCGGGATCTAAGAGTTAATGCTCGATCCTGCAAGCACAAATAGGTGAGTACACGTGTGTGTGTGTGTGTGTGTGTGTGTGTGTGTGTGTGTGTGTGTGTGTGTGTGTGTGTGTGTACCTGTGAATTAGACAGCTGTTACGGGCTGCTTCCTGGGAGGGAGGAGGGGTGGGGAATAAAAAAAAATTAGTAGTTAGCAGCAGTTGATTTAAGAGGCGGGCCGAAAGAGCAAAGCTCAACCCCTCGCAAGCACAACACGGTGAACACACACACACAGTTCTCAGCTGTTAAGTAAGAGCGCACATCCCCACCAACCAGCGGAGGTTTGGAGAGAATCTGGGACCGACAGGCCACCAAGCTGCTGCCCGGGTACACCACACAAGTCAAACTTTGCCAACTTGACACATTAACCCACATCTGGCAAGCAAGCACGAGTCTTGAGAGTAGGGTTGATTATATGTCTATAGAATACATCTGCAACTGCAGCCAGACTCTTATTTCTACTACTACAGCTGCGAGTGGTGCTACTGGTAATGCTATTAACAACAATTTATTATTATTATTACTACCTCAAATATTCTAAACAAACACTTTTTACGACCCCATAACACCATTAATATCAAAAAATAAATAAAAATTCATAACTTTAACATTTACAAGTACTCCTGCACACATTTCTGCTACATAACTACCATAACTACTACTACTACTACCTAAATACACATGAAGCAAAGATTATGCAACAAGTCCCAGAGCCGAGAGGTATAAGCTTAGAGAAAATAATTCAGGAATTAAACCTAAAGACACTGGGTGAAAGAAAAAACAGAAGGCATTATCCCAACAGACACATAGTAAATACAAATACTAAAAACACACCAGTTAGACTTGACCTGACATTCACTGTGAACGAGTCAGACATAAGGGAAATCAATTTGGAAGCCCAGAGGGCATGCGCTATTAGTGTACTGATGTTCGAATATCTAGTAGAGTTAGGGATACTAGGGATTAAGACAGACATAGGGATTAAGGAAGGGGCCAGAAAATAAAAGGGTGGTATACTGAAAGGCAAAACTATGAGGAGATAAGGAAATTCTTGATAGAAATACCATCGGTAACAGAGCTCAGAGAGGCAGCACAAGCCATGATGGACTACATCACCCAGAACAGCACGGAGGCAGCAGGCAAGTTTGCCCCGGTCCAAGAGGAAGAAAAACTAAATGCAAATAAGAAACCCATGGTTTAATGAGAAATGTAAGGTGGCAAAGCAACTAAGTACAAGGGGGTGGAGTAACTACAGAAATAACAGAACACCGGAGAACAGAGGAAGATACCAGTGGACCAGGAATAAGTACCTCAGAGTGAGAAGAGATCTAAAGAGAATATGACAATTACATGGCAAATAAAGCAAAGACCCAACCAAATTTGCTTCACAGCCACACGAGGACAACAACAGTAAAGGAACAGATAATTACACCGAACAAGGGCAGACAGGTTTGCCAAGAATGATAAGGAAGTGTGTGAGGAACACTCATGGAATAGATTCCAGGACTTCGCAACAGAGCAAGAAGTTGCTGAACTAAGAGAACATAAGAATAGAGGTAACTGCAGAAGGCCGATTGACCCATACGAGGCAGCTCCTATTTATAAGCACCTGATCCCACTCGTATACATTTCCAAACCACACTTGAAATCTCTCTTTGTTAAGAGAGGGGTGTTTAACAACGCACCACTGGAGGAATTTGATATTACCAGTGGTGAAGTAAGGAAGCTTTGCTGGAACTGTATGTGACAAAGGTTGTTGGCCAAGACGGAATTTCACCATGGAAACTAAAAGAGAGAACAGACGGGAACTATACCTACATGGTACACAATAAGTCACTGGAAACAGGTGAACTACCAAAAAGTTGGAAGAAACCTAATATAGACCCAACATAAAGGGAGAACACACAGAAGGCAGTGAACCACAGAGATGAAGGCACAGGAATTATAAAGGTAAGAGTGTAAGGTGAGGAGCAGGTAAGAAAAAGGCAAGACTAGGATGAATGTAAGAATAGAATAAATCCACAGAGTAATCACACTAACATGATGTCTCGATGAGAAAATGTGTATTGAAAGTCGAGTGTCAGAGATAGAACATTCATAAAAGACAGAGTGCATGGGGGGGGGGGGATTGTGGGAAAATCCTGTTCCAGCTTCAGTGGAAGCCTCAGGAAACCCTGGTGGGTTCAGTAGAAGTCCATAAGAAAATAAGAATAAAGGTAACTGCATAAGTCCTTTTGGCTTATACGAGGCAGCTCCTATTTGTAACCACCCAATCTCATTCATTTATATGTCCAACCAACGTTTGAAACAATCAAGGGACCTTACTTCCACCACGTTACGCGGTAATTGGTTCCACGAGTCAACAACCCTGTTACCAAACCAGTATTTACCCAGGTCTTTCCTAAATCTAAACTTATCCAATTTATACCCATTGTTTCGTGTTTTGTCTTGTGCCAATACTTTTAATACCCTATTAATATCCCCTTTGTTACGACCATTCATCCTCTTGTACACCTCTATCGTGTCACCCCTAATTCTTCTAATACAATTTAAGCCTTGTTAATCTCTCTCCATATGACAGGTTTCTAATTTGCGGGATTAACTTTGTCATCCTACGCTGGACGCGTTCTAGTGAATTCTATAGTACTTTTTATAGTATATAGTAGTATATACTACAGTATCCATTCTATAGTACACCGACCAAAACTGAACTGCATAATCTAAATGGGGCCTAACCAGAGCAAGATATAGCTGAAGACCACCACCAGGTGTCTTGTTAATAATGCTTCGATTAATAAATCCCAGTGTCCTATTTGCCTTATTTACAACATTTATGTATTGATTTTTTGGTTTTAAATTCTTATTAATCATAACTCCCAGATACCTTTCGCAATCCGACTTTGCAGTTTCAACACCATCTTGCTCGTATCTAATAACTATCATCATTATCGAGCCTCAAAACCTTACATTTATCAGCATTAATTAAACTGCATCTGCCAATCTTTTGACCATTTCAAAACCCTAATTAGATCATCTTTAAGTGATAGTGAGTCTTTTTCAGTGTTTATTTCCTTCACAATTTTTGTACCATCGGCAAATTTGCAAATGTTGCTGCTCAAACCTAAATCTAAATCATTTATATGTATTATGAATAACAGAGGTCCCAGGACAGAACCTTGAGGCACTCCACTTGCAGCATTTTCCAAGTCTGACTTAACCTCATTTATACTATGTTTCCTTTGGTATAGTGTCACGGGGGGTGGGCCGGGGCTCTGCTAGCACTCGGCTGCTAGGGGCTCGAAAGGCCGAATACTCGGCCCCTCCGACTCCGGGATTCACCGGAGTCTCCTTGGTCCCACAGGAGAGGACCAGCAATGCCCACCTCCGCAGGTCTTTGCTTCCACCACTGAAGGGGTGCCACTGACTCACCCTGGAAGCCCTTCAGTCAACCACGGGGAAACTGCTATCAGCAATTCCGGCCTAGACCCGTGGAGGAGTGAAGAAAGACTCTGGCTTACTTTGTAACAATGACCTCCCTGAGTCTTGCCTGCCGGACAAAGAGGTTGCAGGAACTCCTTTCCCGCCTGTCTTCTCTATCTTTTCCTCAACAAGGTCGCCAGCTGGGTTATTATATCTGCACCCCAGCGATGCAGTTCAGTGGGTGTATATATGTTGTCTGTTGCCTGAGTGTTGCTACTACCAAGACAATAAGAAATTCTATAGGGAACGTGATGTCCCCTAAATGGTACTATGATAACCCTCGTGTATGCTCAATAGAGAAATATAATAATAATAATAATGGAGGCACACTCAAACACAATAATAAAATGTGTGAATTTACTGATAGAATACATGATCACACATATATAAGTGACATAAGAAATGATAAAATAATAATAATAACTCTGGAGATTGTCAGCAACTCTTCTCTCACGTTCTCCAGGCTCCTTCAACTGGGCAGATAGACAGGAGTCACACACTCTCTCACAGAAGGGCCTCTTCACCACGTCGGCTCCTCTTCTTCACTGTCCTGCCATCCACACACACTGTCCTCTCTGACAGTCCTGGACATAAGCTGCCCTGCAGCCTATTCTGCTACTAAAGCATTAATATCCTATTTCCACATATATAAGTGAATATAATGGCCTATCTAGCCTACTCTCACAAAGGGGTAATGGGAGGGAAAATGATCTACCTTAACAATCCTTGGCTCACGACGCCTGTCCCTCGATGGTGTGAGGGTCCTATGCTTCCTGAGTCGATCCTCGGTGATCCAGGAACGTTCCCACAGGTCCTCAGGTGTCGTGAAGCCTCGCGTCTTCGCCGTTCCAATCCCTGGGGTTCAGCTATCCCAATCCTGGTCCATCGATGGGCGCTGAGCTTATCACCATATTCACCCACACGTTCCTTCCACGAGGCGTTGCTCCTCGCCCTAGGAACGGTGTCGTCCCTCTAACAACCTCAGTGGATGTGACCCGGTCACAGCTATGCCTGCCCGCCACACCTCTTCCAGGCCCTCACATCCAGCGTCGCCGCCCAGCGTCGTCACCGAATCTTTCCCAAGTTTGGCACTTCTCTGCTCAATCAACTTGGTTCCTTTTGCTTCCCAGAAGCGTGGGGTCTCCTATATATCAGGTGGGCTGCGATGGCTAGCTCTAATCCACTGAGAAAGGCCTGTTTAACCTCCAATCCTTGAGAGCTGACAGAGGAGCGTCCTCTCCCCTTCGCTGTCAGGTCCAATCTGACCATGGCGCCGCCCGGGTACTCGGTGACGTCACGGCGGGCTCTGATTGGTCGCCTGTGACCCGAGTCACCCAATCCGCACACGGCTTTGCGTCCATTCTAAAAGGTCATATCTGCAGTAGGGGATACTCTTTCATTTATATCCGGGCGCCTCTTTCCCCTTACCTACAGACTTATAATGTAAGTTTCTCCCTGCAGGGAGAGTCGATATGACTCTTATAGCAGGCAACGAAAGAGATAGGAGAGGGCACCGTAACAATAGGCATGTCCTAATCCAACTTAAAATAGCACCCCTCATACCATGAGTCTCTTTTTAATTAGTCTTTCATGTGGCACTGTATCAAAAGCTTTGCTAAAGTCAAGGAACACAACATCACAAACCTTACCACTATCAACTGCCTCAACTATGCTGGAGTAAAATGATAGCAAATTTGTTAAACATGAACGGCCATTTGTAAAACCATGTTGTGAATCATTTATTAATTCATGTTTTTCAAGATGAAGACGAATGTAGGTATTTGCAATTATTGATTCGAGTAACTTTCCACAATAGACGTTAGGCTAATAAGCAGATAGTTTGACGCAAGTGATTTATCATCTTAAAAATTGGTACCACATTAGCAACCTTCCACGACTCTGGCACTCTTCCTGACTAATGATTTATTAAATATGATAGACAGTGGCTCGCAAAGCTCCTCTTTGCATTCTTTAAGCACAATGACAAACACTTCGTCCGGCCCTGGGGATTTGTTTGGTTTGAGTTTCACTATTTGTTTAATTACATTCTCCCTTGTAACTTAAACTAGTCAACCTGTCCTCGTCACCATCCACAGACTTGTTCGGCTGAAGGCAGAGAGTTCAGTTCCTCTTTAGCAAATACAGAGATAAAATATTTATAAAAATACTACATTTCTTCGTCATTATCCGGTACAGTATTGGTACAATATTGTACCAATACTGTACTGTACTTTTCTACCTATAAGGTTCTTTAGACCCTTTGTTATCCATTTCGGGTCATTAGTATTCGATCTATTAAATTTGTATGGTATACTACGTTTCTGTGCTTGGCTTAGAATATTTTTTAATAGGTTGTTTTGAATCTACATCGAAATCCCTTTTACATCACCCATCGCTGGGTTCACGTTCGAAAATCTGGCACTTTAACAGAATTTTCTCCTACAGATTTATTCTGTCCTATGTTAAATCTGGTTTCCTTGTGATCACTGTTCCCTAACTCTCACCCTATTTCGATGTCATTAATTTGTGTTACTTCTTCGTTAACACCAAATCTAAAATATTATGTTCCAGCGTTGGTTCCTTAATGTGTTGCGTAAGAAAGCAATCATCAATTAATTCTAGAAAATCTTCTGCTTCAGTATTCCCTGTTCTATTAATCCAATTTATTCCACTAAAATTAAAGTCACCCATGACAAATATTGTTAGACCTAGATGCACTAGATATTTCATCCCAAAGATGCTCTATTTCTATTGTTTAAGTTTGGTGGCCTGTATATATCTCTTATTATAAGATTATTTGCCTTTTCATTTAATTCTAGCCAAATAGTTTCCCCCGTGTGGCTCAGTTTTGATTCCCTCCTTGAGATTACATTTCAAATTTTCCTTAACATGTACGGCTACTCCCCCTCCTCGTCTAATATGTGTGAAATAGTTGCATCTGGCGGTTTTATATTAGAATAATAATAGGGTTTATTTTGTCTACCTTGATTTCAAGTTCCTCTCCCACCTCATTGGTTGAGTTAGTAACCCTGTGCATACCAGTTCCACTTTAATTACAATGTATTGTAATTAAATGGCAAGACATAATCGCTACATACAAACTTCTATGGGGGGATTTATAGTGATCATAAAGATTATTAGTTAACACGAGTGGTACAAGCAGACACAGGAGAAACTGAGCACCCAAATGAACCACAGACATCAGAAAAAAAAATTCTCAGTGTATAGTTAACAGATGGAATGCATTAGGGAGTGATGTGGCGGAGGCTGACTCCATACACAGTTCAAATGTAGATATGATAAGAGCCCAGTAGGCTCAGGAACCTGTACACCAGGTGACAGTTAAGAGGCAGGCAGGACCAAAGAGCCAAAACTAAATCCCCGCAGGCACCAGTGAGTATTGCTTGAGGTTATCTGGAGATGATTTCGTGGCTTAAGCGTCCCCCAGGCCCGGTCCTCGACCAGGCCTCCTTTTTGTTACACATCCCCCAGGAAGCAGCCCGTATTAGCTGTCTAACCCCAGGTACCTATTTACTGCTAGGTGACCAGGCGCATCAGGTTGAAAGAAACTGCCCATTTGTTTCTGCCTCCACCGGAATCGAACCCAGAATCTCAGGACTACGAATCCCGAGCGCTGTCCACTCAGCTGTCAGGCCCCTGACATATAGGTCCCAACTGATAGGTGAGTACACACAACAGACCAACTGGCAGTGAGTAACATTCACGTGTTGCCTCGCTGCCACTACTCATCACTCACTCTGCCACACCACCAAAACCATAACAATAACTCACCTTCATCCAATTCCCTCTTACTGTCTCTCTTACCCTCTTGTACTCTCTCCAGGAGAGACGGGCAGAGGCGAGAGGTGTGTGTTTCTCACCTAATTGTGCTTGCAGGTGTTGAGCTTCGACTCTCTGTCCCGCCTCTCA
Source organism: Procambarus virginalis (assembly GCA_020271785.1). NCBI lineage: Eukaryota > Metazoa > Arthropoda > Malacostraca > Decapoda > Cambaridae > Procambarus > Procambarus virginalis. The sequence continues at coordinate 13,533,006 of WNGS01164858.1, forward strand.
ACGTCAATCAACTAGTGTACAGATTCCTGAGCCTACTGGGCTCTATCATATCTACTTTTGAAACTGTGTATGGAGTCACCCCACCACATCACTGCCTAATGTATTCCATTTGTTAACGACTCTGACACTGAAAACAATTCTTTCTAGTGTGTGTGTGACTCATTTGGGTACTCGTGTTTGCACTTGTGTCCCTTCTGCGAGTACCACCCGCGTTAATACTGTCTACCCTATCAACTCCTCTAAAATTTTGTATGTGGTGATCAGGTCTCCCTTAGCTCTTTCGGCAACGTGAGATTTAGTTCCCGTAGCCTCTTCCCGCAGCTCATACCCCACAGCTCGGGTACTCGGCTGGTGACATATCTTGAACCTTCTCCACTCTAGTCTTGTGCTCGACTAGATACGGACTCCACGCTGGAGCTGCATACTCCAGGATTGATCTGACATACGTGGTATACAAGGTGATAAATTATTCCTTACACAAGTTTCTAAAGGCAGTTCTTATTGGCCAATCTAGCACATAAAGGAGCAGGTTCCATGGCAGTGAGTGTGTTAAACTGTTCGTGTTTGCAATTATCGAGCTTCTAGCTCTTGGACTCCGCCTTACTAACTCTCGATTGTACAAAGTATTAGACCTAGTATATACATTATTCTGGAGCCCCACGGTCACGGCCCCACAGCTGGAGCCCCACGGTCACGCCCCCCCGCAGCTGGAGCCCCACGGTCACGCCCCCCCAGCTGGGAGCCCCACGGTCACGCCCCCACAGCTGGGAGCCCCACGGTCACGGCCCCACAGCTGGGAGCCCCACGGTCACGCCCCCCACAGCTGGGAGCCCCACGGTCACGCCCCCCACAGCTGGGAGCCCCACGGTCACGCCCCCCACAGCTGGAGCCCCACGGTCACGCCCCCCACAGCTGGGAGCCCCACGGTCACGCCCCCCACAGCTGGAGCCCCACGGTCACGCCCCCCCAGCTGGGAGCCCCACGGTCACGCCCCCCACAGCTGGGAGCCCCACGGTCACGGCCCCCACAGCTGAGCCCACGGTCACGGCCCCACAGCTGGAGCCCCACGGTCACGGCCCCCACAGCTGGAGCCCCACGGTCACGGCCCCCACAGCTGGAGCCCCACGGTCACGCCCCCCACAGCTGGAGCCCCACGGTCACGGCCCCCACAGCTGGAGCCCCACGGTCACGGCCCCCNCGGGTCGAACCAGGGTGTGAATGGAAACTGGCCACCATTACAGACTAGTTAAATATGGAATTTATATATTAGATACTTGTGAGCAGTAGTTGGTAATGGTTGTGTAGGGAATCCCTTGCCCAAACAAGGGACCCAAATTAATTACATGCAGTAATCATTTCCTCTGTTTATAGAATCAATTTACAGAACTTCAAACTGGTGACATTCAAATCTCTCTCTAAAATATATTCACAATATAAATATTGAAAGTACACTTCTCGAAATGATTCTCAATTTAGATATCTAATTATTCATCAAAGGTTAAGACCATCCCCCCCTAAGACCTAAGAACATGTCATAAGACATCTGAAACACATCCTAAGACACAGAGCTCGTATCCTTGACACATAGAACACATCCTACGACACTTAAAACATAAGATAACACGAACTAACACTCTACACGCTCTACAGAACGAATCCTTAACGCTTCTGAGCTAAGCAGTAGAGGAGGGCGAGTGAAGTAGTCACAGGACCATCTTGACAGGACTCTCCCTCTGGAGGTCAGAGGCATGAATTTCCCCCTCAGACTAAAAATGTCGAATCTCCGACAACGGACATTCCTCCTTTCAACGATTTATTTTTTCTGGCCTTCCCTGAAGACACTGTTTCTTGTGGCTGGCGGCTTTGAGGTACAGGAGTCTGGCATAGTTGCTGGCCAAGCTGAATGCAATATCTACACGTTTCTGAAATTGTGGTAGAGAGAGGGGGGGGGGGGGAGCCGAAGACAGAAAGGGAAATATATGAGGTCAGGGGGGGGGGGAAGGGAGGAGAGGAAAAGTGAGAAAGGCAAAAGAAGGCCAAAGGGAAGGGATCAATGAAGCGGGAACGGGATAAAGGGTGGAAAGACGAAAGCAAGCTACAGGGAAATGAAGAGGAGAAAGACTGAGGGGAAGGTGAAGAATGGGGGAGTAGAGACGGGAAAGGTAAGAGGGATGGTCCTATAAATAAGTGACAAAGGAAAAGGCAGTTTGAAGGATATTCAAGAAGGAAAGTATGGAAAACGAAGGGAAACTATCATTAAGAATAGAGAAGAAAGAGGGAACAAGGTGACAGAGGTGACCAGGAGGAGAAATCTTAAAGCTCTTGCTATTGGTTCAGTCTAATATCTAGTAATTGCCTCGTGGTTCAGACGCGGTATACCTCGCCCTCACTTGCTGGTTCAGACGCGGTATACCTCGTCCTCCTTGCTGGTTCAGACGCAGTATACCTCGCCCTCACTTGCTGGTTCAGACGCGTATACCTGGCCCTCACTTGCTGGTTCAGACGCGGTATACCTCGCCCTCACTTGCTGGTTCAGACACGGTATACCTCGCCCTCACTTGCTGGTTCAGACGCGGTATACCTCGCCCTCACTTGCTGGTTCAGACGCGGTATACCTCGCCCTCACTTGCTGGTTCAGACGCGGTATACCTCGCCCTCACTTGCTGGTTCAGACGCGGTATACCTCGCCCTCACTTGCTGGTTCAGACGCGGTATACCTCGCCCTCACTTGCTGGTTCAGACGCGGTATACCTCGCCCTCACTTGCTGGTTCAGACGCGGTATACCTCGCCCTCACTTGCTGGTTCAGACGCTGTATACCTCGCCCTCACTTGCTGGTTCAGACGCGGTATACCTCGCCCTCACTTGCTGGTTCAGACGCGGTATACCTCGCCCTCACTTGCTGGTTCAGACGCGGTATACCTCGCCCTCACTTGCTGGTTCAGACGCGGTATACCTCGCCCTCACTTGCTGGTTCAGACGTGGTATACCTCGCCCTCACTTGCTGGTTCAGATGCGGTATACCTCGCCCTCACTTGCTGGTTCAGACGCGGTATACCTCGCCCTCACTTGCTGGTTCAGACGCGGTATACCTCGCCCTCACTTGCTGGTTCAGACGCGGTATACCTCGCCCTCACTTGCTGGTTCAGACGCTGTATACCTCGCCCTCACTTGCTGGTTCAGACGCTGTATACCTCGCCCTCACTTGCTGGTTCAGACGCGGTATACCTCGCCCTCACTTGCTGGTTCAGACGCGGTATACCTCGCCCTCGCTTGCTGGTTCAGACGCGGTATACCTCGCCCTCACTTGCTGGTTCAGTGTTGCTGCAGCAGGTGGTGCTACTGCACCTGCAGCCGTGCAGCAGCCTGGTGCTGCGAGGGCGGAGTCGCCCCAGAAAGTCCTCAGATCGCTCTGCCCTCCGGAGCACGGATGAATGCTGCCCATTTCTCCAGCTTCACGTCCAGAAGGAAAACAAAATTGAGTGCTAAGGCCAGTCTTAATATTGCCAGAGTTTGAAAATATGCCTTTTTCCTTTTACAGTTCGCAAGCAAGACGAACAAGAGCGACAATACTGTCCGCGCCCCGATAGTACCCGTCCCCACCCTCCTGTAGAGGCTCTTGTAAGCCACTGAAGTCTCCAGATACTGAAGGAGGGGCCAGTCCCTTGCAAGGTCATATATAATCATAGTTAACTATCTTACCTCGTTCACTCTCGTGCAAACAGCAGAGATCAATGAGAGAGTGAAGCCAAAATGCATGATAATGGCAGACACAAATTACTGTGAATAACCAACACATTATTAACCCATTTATTCTCTACAACACAACCCAATGTTTATATCGGGTGATATCAAACTACATACCTGGAGACACGTCATAGGGGTCCTTCCTTAGTTATCTTCCGCTGATGTTTTGGCTATCTTGGTGAGGTGGGGCGTGGTGAGGAGAGAGAAGATACGTGAGGAAATGGGGAAGTGGTGAGGAGAATTGTCGGGATAATGAACAATGATGAATAATGACAAGAAATTGATGAGCGGTGAGATGATGGTGAGTGGTGAGAAGGGCGAGTAGTTAGCGTGGAGGAGACAGTGCTAAGTGAAACACAGGAGGAGAGAGGGTGAGGGAGGAGAGAAGATGATCAAGAGAGAAGAGAGGTTGGGTGCAGCTCCTGGTCCCCACACACCCACATACCTGCAACCACATAACATAGAGAATTAGTCACACGTGAACAACATTTCAACATGTCTTAAAAAGTCATAACATCAAAAGACAAAACCACTGATACAACAACAGCAACAACTACATCAAGCAGCAACGACAACCACAAACAAACAAACAAAGCAGCCTGCACAAAACACTGAAACCAGGAACAAATAGAGACAGGGCATTATGCTCCGTCCTGGGCCCCCAGGCGAGTCAGGGGAGGAAGAGGGGAAGGAGGGGGGGGGGAGTTAAGAGGAGAGGAAGAGGGGAGGGATAAAGATGGGGGAGTGGGGGGGGGGAGGGGGAAGGTGGGAGAAGAAAGACCATCTGGGACCGAGGACACACTGGGAATGCCAACGTAAACACTCGCAAAAGGCCCAAGAAACTAATTTTATTACAAACAGCGACCGAAAACGGGAGAGAGAGTAATAACTGCACATGATGATGTGTAGGCAGACGCTCTTGTGAGTAATTACCTAAGTGTAGGTACACGTTGAGTACCAAGAAAATGCAGAATAGAACCAGTGATGAGCAGGGGTGCCATAGGCACAATCAGAGAACACTGTATGAACATCAGAGGTCCGCGGTTGTTCAACATCCTCCCAGCGAGCATAAGAAATATTGCCGGAACAACCGTGGACATCTTCAAGAGAAAACTAGATCATTTTCTTCAAGGAGTGCCGGACTAACCGGGCTGTGGTGGGTATGTGGGCCTGCGGGCCGCTCCAAACAACAGCCTGGTGGACCAAACTCTCAAGTTAAGCCTAGACTCGGACCGGGGTTGGGCAGTAGAAGAACTCCCAGAACCCCATCTAGCAAGTATGAGTTACGCTCGTGGTGTCCCGTCTTCCCAGTACTCTTTGTCGTATAACGCGTTGAAACTTCTAACGATTTTGGCCTGCCCGGGGTCAGGCTTGACGGGAGAGCTTGGTCCAACAGGCTGTTACTTGGAGCGGAGACATATCCATCACAGCCCGGTTGATCCGGCACTTCTTTAAGAAAATTATCTAGTTTTCTCTAGATGTCCACGGTTGTTCCAACCTTCTCACTTGTTCCAACCGTCAAGAGAACTTTCTCATTTTTTTTGGGGGAGGGGGAGCCATCTTTGCTTCCTTAGCTTATATCTATGACCTTGTTCTCGAAGTTGCCAGTTTTAAGAATTGTTAATTTTGTTGATCCCTGTTACTAAATTGTATGTAGAGTGACACGTACGTGTGTACTCACCTAGTTGTGCTTGCAGGCACTGAGCTCTGGCTCTTTCGGCCCGCCTTTCAACTGTCAAACAATCAACCGATTTTTTTTCACACAAGCACACACACACACACACACACACACACACACACCACACACACACACACACACACACACACGAAGCAGCCTGTAGCAGCTGTAACTCCCTGGTACCTTGTTACGCAAATCCGTTTGCTTAGGCAAGTAGATTCTGCCTATTCCTTTACCGCCTATTCAACAGCATATCTGCATACTCCAGTGTAAGAAATTAACATCAAGAACAACAACAATACGTGCTCATGAGCCGTGTCTAGACAGACACCATCACTACCCTCCCCCCCCCCCCCCTCAAGTACCCGACACACCTGGACACCTGCTGTCTGGCGGCCCAGCTCCACTCGCTGGTCAACAAGCCTACTGCTTGTCTGAGACTGCCGGCTGGCAATTACCTGCACTTCAGCGCCACCTACATGGGCTCGCCCGTGTATGTAAGCAGCTCACCACCAGCTAGACTTTTTCACGGGAGACATCTCCCGTCACACAAGGTGCAGTCACATCTCCACAGATCTTTAGTATCAGCTCTTGATACTGGTAATTACTCAAAAGGGCTACCACTTACGGGCTATTCATGCCCGTGCCACCTTTTGGGTGGCTTAATCTTTAACAATCAGCTAGACTTCAGAATACTCTTCAGTGCTCCAAACTGCAAGATGTACTCTCGCTCCCCTGGGTGTTGGTAGTCTCTACCAGCTGTTGTATATATTTATTGTGTACCTTTGATTTTTCTATTTAACGTAACTGTTACATTAATATTTCTTTTGAACTGTTCTAGCCAAGTTCCATAGGGAATTGTTTTATTGTCAATATTTAATAACAAAAAATTACTAAGTTTTCCATTTTTTTAGATTTCATCCCGCAATTTTCACAATGTAAAGAGATTTATAAGCAGAAGCAGCAGTTTATTTATTTTTACTTTTTTGTATTATTAATGTTATTGGCATTTCACCTGCCAGAATAGCCACTGCTCTAGTCATCCACTTTTCCGTAACAACCTATTTAGTGCTAGATCAACAGGGGGCATCAGGGTGAAAAATTCTGCCCATTGTTTCCGGGAATCGAACCCGGCCCACAGGATTACGTATCCACAATGCTATCCACACAACCACCGGCGCCCCAACGTGCACACACTTAGTGAATTACACATGTCACCCAGAACCCTTCGGTGTGTGTGTGTGTGTGTGGTGTGTGTGTGTGTGTGTGTGTGTGTGTGTGTGTGTGTGTGTGTGTGTGTGTGTGTGTGTGGTGTGTGTGGGGGAGGGGGGGGACCTCCTGCCGAGGTCCCCCCCCCCCACAACACAACTCACAACAGTTGCATAACTATTGGCTACTATGTACTGCTCTTGAAGGCATCAGCCAGGTTTAAGGAAAACGTTTTCAAGAGACTACCTGCCTGAGAATCAAACCCAGAACCATCGAGTATGAGAAGACTGCCCCACAGGTCATCTACAGGACAGACATATTTCCTATTTGTTTGCTTGCGAGACGCAACGTTGCAACAAGTGGACCTATTTCTCAGCTGGAAGAGTATAAACGATAGAGTCACCAACAAGCGTAAACTGTTGCCGGTACACAAGTGCTAGTGTACAAAGACCAATTAGACAACTTGCTGCAAGAATACCACCAGAATACGTGGGCCGGCGGCCCGCTCCAACCAACAGCCTGGTGGACAAGTTATCGCAAGTGGAGCTTGACTCGGGCCGGCCGCAGAGAGCACAGGAACTCTCAGAACCTCCCTCCAGGTTCTGAGAATTCCTGGAGCTGAGAGCACCCCAGGTGTACTTACAGAGGACTATTTAAAAGGGAAATCCTTGCCTTACACTTGTGCGTGCCCATTTCCAGTCATGCAGGGCCCAACAAACGCCCGCCACGCTATATACCTAAAAGCAACCACTTGAAAAAACAATTACCTCACAGCCAGCAAGTAGTCAAAAGATCTCTGACCCGAGGCGCACACACTTAGTGAATTGCTAAAAATGTTAAAATCAGAATCGTGCAGAGTAGTGATTACCCTCCGGGGAAAAGGCTGGCACAAGACTAGGCAGTGAAC